>JARFIY010000174.1:4375000-5000000 GCA_036346155.1 Sinelater perroti
ATTTTATTCTTCTTCATTAAAACTCATACCTCGTATCCCTACACCATTGCTGATTTTACTATTATCCTATATAACTTCATTTTTAACCTTAACATGCTGTTTAATGAGCCCGCTGGTTTGTTTTCCTCATTCATTCTTTTTTCTAATTCTTTGTTCTTTTCATTATTGCTAGTAACTATTACTCCCAGGTACTCAAAATGTTTCACTCTCTCAACATTATAGACTGCTGAATCTATCTCAGATCTGGTGTATAATCCGTTGCTTAGGTCCTTGTTTTATTATTAGATATTTTGTTTTGTCTTTATTTATTCTTAGTCCATAAATTGTTACATTTTGTTAAAAGCAATTTTAGTTCTGTCTTCGATGTGATTACTAATACTGCGTCATCCGCATAGGTATTTTTTGCGTTTGTATTTCGCTATCTTTAAAACCATTTCTAGAACTAAAGTCAAATAATACTAATAATATTTGATTCCGGTTGCTACTCTAAAACTGCTGTTATTTTGTTCTGCGTGTCTGTCAGAGACATCTTTGTTAAACTAGTCCTAATATCTTCAAGTTTTTTGCCGCTTGATGTAGTTTGCTTCTGTCTAATAAGCTTTCACAAAATCAAGAAACAATAGTTTTGCTACTAATTTTAATTTTGAATCATTTTCAGCTTAAAGATATGGCCCGTCGTTGATCTGCCCTTTCTAAACCCTTTTTGATATTCTCCTACTAAGTTGTCATGATAGCGGCTTCATCTCTTTCTAATGATTCTGGTCAGTGCTTTGTAAGCAACGTCAAGCAGCAAAATCTTCCTGCATTTTTTGCAGTTAATTCTGTTTTTCTATTTCCTAATCGATCATGGAGCATTCATCCTTCATGTCATATTCTCTTTATCGGTGTGCTAATTCTCCTTCTCAATTTTAGTACTTCAGCGAAAATGTCGTTTTCTCCTACACTTTCATTATTCTTTAGTTTTGCACATTTATCTTCTATACCTCGATCTGTTGGTTCTTCAACTCCATCTTGTTCGTTATTAACTTTCTACAGCGTAGCTTATAGTAGAAAGTTAATGAGATTATCATCCTGTCTGTCTGTCTGTGTGTTTGGAGACACTATAACTTCCGATCTATCCAATGGACTCAATTTAAACTTACATATCTTAGGTCAGTATCTTTCAGCCAAATCGGTTAACGGCAACCGGAAGTGACCGTTATAGCACCGCTGTAGAAAGTTTCCTTTGCGGTATTAAACCGTTCTTGTTGTTTAGTATTTCTACCTCCTCATTTTTTTGTTCGTAACTTCCCTTATTTAAGATTTTGTCTATATTTCACCCACCTATTTAATTTTCTATTAACTTTCTGTTTATATTTTTCAAATAAGCCGTTAAATTTTGTGAAGTATCTCTTCTTTCTTAACACCCTGTTAAAAGTTCCTTATTTACTTAATTTTATAACTTTGTCCCATTATCTTCAAATTTGTATTTATATAGTTCCCTTCTTCTTGTCTACATACTTGTTTCACTTTTTCCTTAATATCTCGTATCTTTTTTTATTGTCCATTATTTGTTTACTCAAGAACGTTACTTTTGCCAGGTTTTGTTCTTCTAATATTCTTTTACAATTTTCTGTAAACCACTTATTTTTTTGTTTCCTAAGTCCCACGTGTTATTGTAAACTCTCTTTCATGGCTTCTTCTATATATATCCGCACTCGTTCTGAATGTCATCTTGAAAATTCGTTTCTAATTTCTTATTTCACTCAACCTCTATTCTTTGCATTATATCCATTTTGAGAAATTCTCCGGTGTTGTACTTTTATATCTTTGAACTATTTGTCTTTATCCTTATTCGTGGTTTGTTGTTTGATATTACTAGTACATGGTCAGAGTTTGCATCTGCCTTTCTGAAGCTTTGTACATCTTTAATATCTTGACGATGTTTGTTTTTATTAAAGGTGGTCGATCTGATTCCTTGTTTTTCCATTTAGCAAAATCCAATTTTTTTTTGTGAATCTCTTGGTGATCGAATTCTGTGTTTCTAATTTTTATTTTATTTTCTTCTGCAAATTTCTTCTTTTTTATTGCCATTAGTTTCCTATTGTTCACTTTTACCTCCTATTACATTTCTATATTCTTCATTACTTTTTGGCATCCGTCTCCAATTCAAATTTTTAAGTCATAATTAGGTATTTTTTCCATATAGTCTCTATCATCTGTGGGTGAGTGGACATTAATTATTATTAAAATAGCCTAAAAATTCTATACGGTTGTTTGTAGTTCTTTGTTAACAATGAAATCTAATACTAAATATGTCATATCGTGTTTATTCTAGCTTCCTTTTGCTTCATTTCTTATAATGTAAGTGTCTATTTTATATCTTTCCATTATTTCAACAAAATTTGTACTTGTCCGTTTTTCGCTTGTTTCATGTTCCTATTCTGATCACCTTTTCTTTGTTCTATTATGTGTTTGACTTATTTGTTTTACTTTCACTTCCAAAACGTGATTTTACTTCGTTGCCATCTTTATCACATATTTTCTATCTGTTTGCTTGCCCTTCTTTTTCCATTTTCCAGTTTTTTGCATTATCTTTTAGCTAATCGCTTTCTCAAATATTTCTTTTTCTTCGTTTCATGTCTACCCTCCGTCGTTAATTATTATCGTTTGATTCTATTTTTGTTTTATTTCCAGTTGTTAACTCTTTCTTGGCTCTTTTTCTTAACTTTCTCTGTATTTCCCATTTTTTGCTGCTTATACCATCATCTATAAACACTTTCAAGTCCTTTAATCCGCTCAGTTTTTTTTTGTAATTTATTATTTGTGTTTTTATCTCTATTTGGATAGTCCTAGTTATAAAGATCTTTTATTTATTTTTAATTAAATTTTGATCATGTGCCTCTACTTACTATTCCTTAGATTTTTTTCTTCTTTTCTAGGGTGTCTGCTCTTTTTCCCGTTTCTTGGATTTTTTGCCTCAAAGCTATGTACTCTTGTTTCACTTGTTTGTTTTTCTTTCTGGATTTCTTTAGTTCTCCCATATTTTTTCTGCTCTGCTCTTTATTCTTTTATTTCTGTTGTTAAGTTCTGTAGCATATTTAATGTCCTCTACATTTTATCCTCATTCTCTTTCCTATTTGGAGACGTTCTTCGTGTTTTTTTTTAATTGCTTCCTTTTATTTCAAGCTTTTTTCTTTTCTGTTTCATCTGTTGAGTACTCGTCGCTGCCCATGGTGCTTTACTTTTCGGTTTTCAGCAAGTTAGGATAGGTAAATCGCCAGATTGTCATTAACTTTAATTTGCGTATAAAAGGAGAAGTCTGACAACACCCTTTCTCCTCAGCTAGCGCGCGCTGTTACGATCAGCTGTTATCTGCTTAACCTCACACTCTGTTTACGATTTTTTTACATTGCTTTTTGGTTTTCTCAATTATTCTCGCTCTTATTTTTACTTCTGCAATAAGCGCACACTTTGTTTGTTTTAACTAACATATTTACTTATATGTATTTTATTTTACTACACTTCTCGATTCTCGGAATTAATGTAGGTAATGTAGGTAAAAGTACCACTTATCATGCTTAATGCACACCACGTACCTTGACCATTTTTAATAATTTTCTTTCCTCAAGTATTTTAAACTACTCATAGTTTTTGATTTTACGTTATTCATATTTATAGTTAGAACAAAATTGCAAACATAAACTCATAAAATATGTAAAATTGCTTTTATTGCCAATAGCAAATCTTAGTCCCATTTTTTTCCTAAAACTAAAGAAACCATCTAGCAGCATGGTTCTATATTAGATATTTTTTAGCAAGACATATCAATTTTTAAAATTTGTGGCACCTCGAATAACACAAACCGAAGAAACATTAATAGAACAGTTGACAAAAAAAAACTAAATTTTATTTTGTCCTACTTACTTTAACCCTCGCCCAAATCAGCTAAAATATTATTATTTTAGAACATGATAGGTAAATTGGCCAATAGATTCGAGAATATCAAAGTTTTGAGTAAAATACTATTTTTGTACACATTTACTTAGAAATCACGCTTATTGCCTGGCATTTACTGAGTGATTCTAGTACCTTTGCATATTTTGCTTTAGTGATTTACAAATGTGCTTGTTAGATTGACGCCTAGAAAGTAGGCTGGCCAACAACTTACGATTCTGAACGTCCCAGGATAGCCTTAAACATTAGCACTACTAGTGAATATAATTCGGTATAAGCTCAACACAAAATGGAATCGCGCTATCTTGTATAATCCATTTATTTTAGAGAATCGTTTTCTTTAGTTTGAGGACTATTTTGTTTTGTCAAACATATTTTTTATTGTTTTTTTATAAAAAGTACTACAATTTAGCGTTGTTTACCACTGTCTCTAATTTTATTTATTGATATAAATCTTAAAACAATAGTTTTTTAGATTTTGACTAAAATAATATGTTATCAAAATCATATCAGTCTTGAGTACATATCTACAAAATAGGCTAACAAAGTCATTTTGTAAAGAAACAAATTTATGCTTATTATTCTTGAAACAGATGACTACTAAATGAGTTAGCAATAGTTTTCAAAAAACTAGAGTCAGCATAAACCATTTTGTCGGCAGCATTAATTGACACTTACTTTTTTCTACATATTCTTGAACAACGTTTTCAGCTTTTTCAAATTCTATAAAGAATTTGATAAAACATATGTATCAAACTATTAAAAACTTGATGTCTCAATTGTGTTCGTGTTCTTTAAATTGTAAGGTACATAAGGCACTAGAAAAATTTTAGAATCTGCCGCATACTGTGAAAATGCAACCAGGATGACATTTAAATGTAGCATCCTCTTAAATTGAAGTAATGTTTTGTCACTTTAGTGAAAAACAAAATACCAGACCACTTTGCTCTACAACTTTGCACGAGGTTTCAGTACTGATCAGTGTTTGAAAAAAGAGAGATAAGAGAAGATAGTCTTTATCGTACAGTTATAGAAAGAAACTTTCAGTGTGGAAGACACTGCGGTTCTAGGGCGTCCATCCTGGTTTGTTATAAAAGAAAACATCATTGCTGCTAAGAAGATCTCCGAGTCCGGCAAGTATGCGACCTATTGCTATGTATAAAAGTTTTTTGATATTCCTGCATCGGCTATAATAAAAAAGACATTTAAAAAATAAGAATTTGGGGAAAAAGTAAATATGAACATCTTGGTAAAATAAATTCTACCAAAAAACAACATATTTTTCACAGCGTCGTCGCCATGGTTTTATGGCTGCAGACAACAGTTTTTTTATGAGTGTTTTTATGGGTTCGATTAAAAAATGAGCGATTACGGAGAGTATCTCTCATGGTTAAATTTATGGCGGCATCACGTGTTAACATGTGCTGACACATTGCCAAACGCGCAGCCTTGGGTTCGTCGGTCAGCATCATGAAACCCGCCTTGAAGAAACTTACCGCATTTTCAGATTATTATGCAAAATAGACTCCACAGAACCTACGGAAATTCCAAGTTTAGAGGCGATAGCGTAAATACCTCATCGACGGTAGAGGAAAAAACGGATGATTACACGTTGTTTTTAAAATATACAAAACAACACTCACTGCAATGACGGTAATTCGACTTGTATACATTGTATGGTAGTGCCATCTATATTACAAATTCAGAAATATTGAGCGCATTATTTCAAATTAATTCTTTCTACTTACTCTCACTGCTGGGAAAAATATTGGAGACCTCGTATACCTGTCACGGATATCACGTATATTAAAATATATATTTGTACATTTATTGTCTTTTTATTTACGAGTTTACCACTCAAATACTTCTAGTATATTGTCTACATATTTTTATACACCAAACCTTAAACAGAATATTAATATCACTACTAGAAAATAACCTTAGTAATTAGTGATTATATACTATGTAATTATTTGTATGTGTGTGTGTATGGTGCGCGCGCGTGTGTACTGACGCGGTCTGTCCCAAAAATATGAAACCAATTTTAATGCAATAAGAATGCATGGTTAAAAACAACTTTATTAGCAGTCAGTTAAAAATTAGGTACCAGTGAGTGAGTACATGTAGTATATGATCATCGTATTTGCAATTATTAAATGGTAGAACAGCAAATTAATATCAAATTTTGCGGAAAGCCGTAATATCTGTTCTAAGAAGCTATTCAAATGATTTAGTTGACAGAAGCACAAATAATTGACAACTTTATTACGACAATGGACAGATCTATTTGTCATACCTTGTACAAAGTTTTGTAGAATGTTTTAGGCAGCGAAGACGATACTGGAAGAAGTGCATAAGAATTCAAGTAGCTTATTTTGAGGATAGCTATACAATGTTTTATATAGTATTATAGTAGTACTTACTATATACATAGATTTATACACATATGCAATAGGTAGAGAAATAAATAATATAAAGACGATTTAGCATTATCTTGTAGCCCTCCTATTTTCTTCTATATATCTATTTCATATTTATTCTCCAGATGTTTAACATGCGACAGAGCACTATAGTTACTTACCAATTCAACAACGTGTTTGTCGTCTATATTTATTTGATACTAAAATGCCACTCTGTGACACATTTGTGCAATAAAATGGGCTAACAGTGTGCAAGAAGCAGTACGTGACTTGATTATTCCTTCTTTAGCTGTTTTACGAACTAGTGCATGGCAAAACACACACCTATTATTCAAATAGGGAATGTTTCATGATAAATTTAAAATTGTCATATGATATTTAAATTGTAGTAAACATATACCTACAAATATACAGAATATTATTATTTAACAAAAATATTTATACAACTAAATTTCGTAAACTAGAAAACATTTGACAGAAAGAACTTATCTAGATGTGCAGCAAAAACATATGATAACAATAAAACAATTTTACTCATCTGTATTGTACTTGTACGTATTGAGACCAATTAAAATATGTCCATTGTTTTAAAAAATATGATTTTTGTCTACGTATTATAACGGGTGATCCAAATTAAAATCTAGGACTAAATTATGTTCTTTCTTTCTTTATTCATAACCCTTTGTGCCTTAGGGCGTTGGGTTTTGTAGCCATTTTTTGTATTCTGGTCTGTTGGTGGCCAGTTTCCTTAATTCTTGCTCCGTATTTCCTCTATTTCTTCCAAGTTTGTAGATATAATCCATCCATTGCATACATGGTCGTCCCCTTCCTTTTTTCCCTTCTGGTCTTGCCTCTATAACTTGTTTTGTTATTCTTGTTTCGTCCATCCTGTAGACATGTCCAAACCATTGCAGCTGTTTTTGCTGTATTAGTTTTTCTAGTGGTGTGATACCAGTGTATTTCTAACTCTTGCTACTTTTCTAAAGTACCTCATTTCTGTTGCTTGGATCTTGCTCTTGTTTCTTTCATTGATTGTCCAGCTCTCTGATGCATATATTAAGGTAGGTATAAAGACTTGTTTATATATGTTTATTTTGGTCTTCTTTTCAATTTCTCTTTTCCCTACTATTGTTTCATTTAGTTGGTAATATACGTTATTTATTGATTCTGTTATTTATTTCATTATCTATCTTGCCATCTTGACTTATTATTGTGCCCAGGTATTCGAATTTATTTACTTTTTCTAGTATTTTTCCATTACATTGTATATCTTCTTGGGCGTCTTCTTGGTCATCTTTACTTATATACATTATCTTACTCTTCTCTTCGTTTATTGTCATACCCTGTTTCTTTATGAGATTGTTCCACATATTGAGTGCAAGAGGTCCGCCAACATCTTAAGGAACCAAAAGTTAACCCCACCTGCACGTGAAGCATTAAAGTTCGGTACGCTCTGCTAGACAACTAACGGGGCTCTGGTGACCCAGCATCGGAGGGTATAACCTGATACCAGTGGCCCCGAGGTAACGGGGCATCCATCGTTGGGCCAATCACCCACATGGATTAACCTGATTCATAAAAATAAAGGATGGGAACAGAAGACGACTAAATTATGTAAATGTTAAAATTTTAGTGTTTAAACACATCGAAAAATTACGGCACTCTTACCGTGCCGCAACTCATTATTATTATTCAATTTTATTATAAACATAGCCTATTGAAAGATGCAATTCATTTTTCCTTAAATGGTTTTGTTAACCCTCCAAATTTTTGCATAAGGAAAAGTAAAAATCCACATGCTATTTCCGAAAAACTAATGAATCTACAAAATTTACTATTTGATGTGCATTGTGAAGGAGGAATCATTCGCCCGTACTTTTTTAAGGGTAAAGCTGAATTATAGAAAACTTTAATGTAATGTTGGGCAAAAGAAAATGCGAAGAGGGGCACAAGATGGGAAATTTCGAATATGGCACAAGAAATAAAAGAACTGAATTGTTATATAGTTTCCTGAAACATAAGAATTTATTTGCAATAAATTTATTCTTCAAAAAAGAACAATAAAATTAATGGGACATAAATCAGCCTAAATGGCGATATGAAAAAACAAAGAAACATAAGAACCAAAAGAATGGTTACAGATATCAATGTGCTAAATAACTGTACTATTGTTAGCGACCACAGATAAAATCAATATTCAAGGATTAAAAGAAAACTCTTTCTTTACACATAACCTTGGTGGACTATGAGAAAGAATTTGATAGCATTGAATCGTAGGCAATGCAACAGAGTTTATAGAATAGCAGACTAGACGACAAATATATGATTGTTATCAAAAACATCTATGAAAATATAACAGTAACAGTTAACTTCTTAGAAAAATTGATCCAATATCAATTCAAAAAAGAATTTGTCAAGGCAATCCAATATTCTCTGATATATTTGTACTAGTCCTTAAAGATGTTTTCTCAAAGGACTAAATTAGAAGGAAAAACACAAATTTATATGGCAGATTTTTTAATAATCAATAATACTCAGATGACGTCATACTATTTGTAACAAACGGAGAACAATTATACTCAATGCTACAAGAAGGAAACGAGCCTTCTAAAAACATATAATATCAAAGTAGAAAATGATAAATAATAATTAGCTTGTGGAAGGACAAAAAAGAAACCATAAAAAGAAAAAGTTTGTTAAAAAATCCTTGAAAATTTTTTGGAAACAATTTAATTAAAGAGAAGAGGAAAATACAAGCTAAATTAAAATATATATATAAGAGGAAAGGGACGAAGATTAAATGAGAATACCAGAATGTAATAATAAATGGTGAGAGGCAAAAAAGGAGGTAATTATTACAGATGAATAAATTAAAAAAACTTAAAAATAAAAACCTTTTTGGAACATACGTATATGAAGAAAGAAAATTAGCACAGGCTATAGAAGAGATATAAAGACATAAAGTGAAAATAATGGGAATAAGTGAAGTTAATACAAAAGGGTGTTCTTTTATAAACTCCGGCAAACTAGAAAGTAGAAATCATAAGTTTTGAGTTGGAATCATTTTTTGTAAAACTGATAAACAAATGCTTATAAAATGGGAACTAAGCAGTGAAAGGTTAATAACGATCATATTAGAATTAATTAAAAACCTAACAAATGTAAACTGACATCCAAAAGTTAAACACCTATTAATACATCCACGTGGAACGTAAAAACAATGGCAAGAGCAGGAAAAATGTACAATGTAACAGAAAAAATGAAAAAACAATGAATATTAAATTTATGGGGTAAGCGATGAGATGGCCAGGCTTAGGACAATTAAACATCAACGATTATAATGTATACTATTCGGGAACAATCAACGGAGGATATTAGCATGGAGTAGAAGTGATTGTAGAAAGAAACGTTGCAAGATATGTAACAAACATTATGCGTATATCAAATATCAAGTAGCCCCGCCCCAGTAAACGTCATCCAAATATATGCCCTGCTTACTGACTATACTGACGAGTAAGTAGAATAATTTTACTCACAGACATTGGAAATATTAAATAAACTCCCCAAACAAGATCTTACAATAATAATTGGAGTCTTAAATAGAAAAGTCGGTAAAAGACGAACTGGAGAACATATTGAAGCACATGGCCTAGGTGGAAAAAAAATAAGAGGGGAGAAAGACTAAGTATCTTTGCAGTAGAACATTACCTTATAGTACTAAATACCTTCTTTGAACTTCCACCAAGAAAGCTGCGTATCTGGAGATCACCAACAGACACCTTAGACACGATTGTTAGAAACCAAATAGACTACATCTTTGTAAATCAAAGATATAGAAACAGCTTGACGCTGTAAAAACGTATCCTGGAGCAGATATACAATCATCAATATCAACACGAGACATACACGAGAATACAGAAAACTATGAGACAAAAGATACGAGAAGCGAAATAAAAAGACATTATAGAGAAATGTGAAGAGATAGAAATTCCTCAAAAGAAACACGACAACTTCAATGTACACCAAAAAATAAAGAAAGGCACTGGATAATATAAAACAAAAACAGCAAACAAATTATAAACAATGAAGGAAATATAGTAATTGACAAGGAAGAAATTTATAACTTGGAAACAATTAATTGAACAACTTTTCCAAGATGAAAGACCAGAACCACCTGAAATAGAAGCAAAAACTAGACTAAATTTTTAGCTGTAAAAGTAAAAACTATAATGAAATAAATGAAAGATGGCAAGACACCAGGTCTAAATAATTTTCAAGCTTAACTCTTAAAACTAATGGAGGACAAGGGAATCTAATGGTTAACCAAGATATTCAGTCTTATACATGGCTTCTATTCCATTCATAACCATACTAAAAAAAGTCGGGAGCCAAAAAATGCTGCAAATATAGAAGAACAAGCCTTATGAGCCACCTATTGAAAATATTTTTTTAAAAATCATACACAGAAGAATTAAAAAAATCTGCGAAGAACGGATAACGCCCACCCAATTTGGATTTAGAGACTAAAGAAGTTTTATTCAGTGTACAAGTACTATTCCAGAGATGCAGAAATATGAACTGTAAAGTACATGCCTGTTTCGTAGACTATAGAAAAACGTTATAATAAGGTCCAGCATCACAAACTGATAGAAATTCTAAAAAATGCGAGTATAGATAACAAAGGCTTAAGAATAATAATAAACTTGTATTGTAATCAGATAGCTAGTGTAAGAGTGGAAGAAGGCCAGACAGAGGCGGTTAAGATTTTGAGTGGAGTAAGACAAGGATGTGTATTGTCGCCACTGTTATTCAACATATTTTCAGAATATTTATTTAGAGAATCATCGAAAAAATTAAATATATGATTATAAGCAAGAACAATGTTCTTACCCGATAACTAATATAAGATAGTGGAACAATTAAAAGAGTCTACAAATACACATGTCTCGGCACTATTATTAATGATCAATGGGGCCACTCTCTAGAAGTTAAATGATGAATGAAAAAGAGCAGAAATGTATTCATTAAAATGTGACCAGTATTTAAAAGTCGAGAACTAAGCATGTACACAAAACTCAGAATGCTGCGCGGTTATGCGTTTTCAGTATTATTATACGGAGCAGAAACATAGACACTTACAGAAG
This sequence comes from Sinelater perroti, assembly GCA_036346155.1. Classification (NCBI taxonomy): domain Eukaryota; kingdom Metazoa; phylum Arthropoda; class Insecta; order Coleoptera; family Elateridae; genus Sinelater; species Sinelater perroti. The sequence goes on from JARFIY010000174.1 coordinate 4,386,501, forward strand.
CAACGAGGAAAAAGATCGAAGCATTCGAGATTGACTTTTAGAAGGGTGCTAAGGGTATCACGGACAGACCATTCAACGAACATTGAAATTCTTAAAAAAATGTCTAAAGAAAAGAAATACTTGAATACAATTAAAACAAAAAAATTACAATACCTAGGCCACATCATGCAAAACTAAAACAGATATAATCTGGTGTGGTGAAAACTACATGGAAGGAAAGAGAAATCCCGAAAGAAGAACCTCATGGTTGAGAAATTTAAGGACATGGTTCTCCATGACAACAATTGAACCATTCCGACCAGCTGTAAATAAATATAGCTAACATAACAGCCAACATCTAGAACAGATAAGCACCCGAAGAAGAAGAAAATGGCCTAGAATGAAAAACCATATAATAACAATCACATAGAAACTAAAATAAAGAGTAATAAGAAACATAAATTTATAGAAATAAAAATGTTTACATATTTAAGAACATTAGTGATTAGAAAACCTAAAAATAGTAAAGAAGTCATGGCACAAATAGCACAAGTGCGCGAAGTGCATATGCAGTGAAAAACATAATTTCAAGGAAACGATTCTTAAGAGCTATACAATTAAGTATTTATTAAACTATAAACAGACCGACCGTGACATATTTAGAAAGTGTGGATAACAAATATGAAGCGTACGAAAAGTTATTGGCAGGAGAAAAATAGAAATAAAAAAGAAAAGAAGGATAAAAATAAATTAAGGGGGCAGACATAATATGAGTCATTAAAATACAACGGATTAGATGGTTAGGTCACATAATGTGGATAAAGGAGCAGAGTACCCTAAAAAATTTGGAACTCACGAATTAGCGGAAGACAGCAAAAGTTAGACCAAAAACACATTGAAAAAGTAAAGTGCAACAAGACCTAAAACTATTGAATATTTGCGAGTTATAATAAAGTCCCTACATAGGAAAAAATGGGGCTAAAATCTCATAAAAACCAGAGGCGTGCAAGGTCTATAGTGCTTCTATATACTTAATAATAGAAATTTGCATCCCCTTGATAATTTTGCTCATTCCACATGCATACAAAATTAAATTTGTTGCTATTCTAACGCACAACTGCTTTTTATTTATATTGTTTTAGTTAGTTATTATTATACTTTTCTAAAGACACATTACAAATAAAGTCATTAACTTGCAATAAAAATTAAAAACCAGGTTATCGTCTTGTAAGTTGATGATAACAAGTAAAAAACCGTTGAATACCAGTTTAGAAATGACGACCGCATTTAAGGCACGCGCAAAACTAATACACTTGCAACCGATTACATTAACGTTGTGGAACTTATTAAAATTCAACAATGAATAAAGATCCAGTACAATAATACAGGCTTCTTACGACAGGTATATAAATGAGGTAAAATATTTAGCGTTTGACAATATTGTAGCAGACGTTTCTCATTCGGATCAGGTACATCGAGCTGTAATGTCAAAATTGATTGCATAAACTAAACATTTGGTGCTAGAAAGCCTCCAAGCGACTGTAAGTATTGGAAATCAATAAAAAATTAGCAAAGTGTGGGTGAATAATTGAGAGAACACTCGATATATTTAATTATAAACTTAATAAAAAAAATCTTGCAGACAGTTATTTTGCCATGAAATGTTAACGTAATTTTTTAACAAATTCGAATGTAAGCAATTAGTTTCGTACTCTAATGAATGCTATGCCAAATGAAATGGAAAAATGTAGCGCACTGTGCGTTCTACGCGTAAGAGGAAATAACCTTAGAATGAAAAACTAGCGCCATGTCTCTTATTTATAGGTCCGCAGCAGCCTCATTTAAATCTGATAAAGGTCAAAGCCACGCCACAAAAAACACAATAACTTTTATGTAGTGGGCAAACCACAAATTAACATTTTGTTTGCGAGTATCTACCGGATTTTATTTTAAATTTACTACTACTCCTACCATTTATGGATGACATACTAAAAACGTGGGGCCGGCGAAGAGATTGCTCTGTAAGCAATCCCAGAACGACCTTTCGATTTCGATTTCGAATTTCGGGAAAATTCGAAATCGAATATCTCGAAAATTGTTCGACATAGAATTTTTTCAACTTCATTTTCGAATTCAGCGTAAATTTCCTATAAGAATCCATTTTCAAATTTTAAAAATCTCATAATTTGTGACGGACGGACAGACAGACATACAGAATTCAGTAACGAACTTTTTAAGTTCATTGAAAATGTAGTCTTGTTTGTCAAAATAAAAATGATATATAAATTGGGTAGAAGCAGGCAAAGGTTTTCGAAACCCATTATTTTAATTATAAGGTACGCTCAAAAATTTTTGGGTCATAAAATGGTAATACTGTAGCTTCCCAGACCTCTAAGTTATTAAACTTTTCTAAAATATAACATGAATCCAACAAAAAAAAAATGAATAGCAGCTGATGCATTTTCTCTTGTAAGTTGAAAACTAATAAAATGTGATCAAAGTGATAGCTTTGTTAAAGTTTGATTATACAAGAGAAAAACCTTTTCCCTAGTTTCAAAAGAAAGTTAAAAAACAGAGGCTTGTCCGGGGATGGGAAATAGTTTTATTGACGCATGCAGTTAGAAATTTTTCTCTAGAGAGACCCTTAATAGTCAACACGCCGTGGAAGAATACTCAAAGAACTTTTGCTGTCGAAGCTTGTATCAGGAACAATAACTCTGGTGTGGTCGTAGATCCTGCTTTTTGGGGCGCGCTTTTACCCTGCGGTTCGGACCTAGGTTTTCGGCCAAAATCGACTTTAAAGGTTTATAAATTCTAGTAAGAGGAGGAAAACCTCGGAGTATGCAAACGCCGAAAAACGATGACACTATGACACTACGTTTTGCTCATAAACATGGTGTTTTGCACAAAGATCGTTGATATCATCCGTACAACATGATTAGTGTACAGGAACTTTATAAACACGGTTAGCAAAATCGCATGTAAATGTGTAGAAGCATCTTGAAAGTCTTGCCACATGATGCAGTTGTGTTTTTTACGGACAAAGAGCATTATTATTTGTGAGTATGCACCAATAAACAAAACTTTCATTACTAGAGTGATATTATAACAATCCACGAAATAGCCGTGAAAGGCCTCCCCATAGCGAACGTGTCATTGTTTAGTGTGCAGTGAGCAGAGGTAAGATCATTGACCCTTACTTTTTATTTAAAGTTTGGTTCCATAGCAAGAGCTTCGCACCATATACTACGTGCGGTGTTTTCTGGACCCGCAATCTCTTCATGAGGTGGGATCTTATAGCCAGACCGCTTAGCGGATCTTGCTCTGCGTGACTTGTTTATATACGGATGTCTCAAGACAGTTTCACCCTATGTCTCTCCAACTCTTACGAAATGCAATGAATCGAAAAATCAGGCGCATTCCTCAATATTCAATATTCCCCACATTAAAAAGAATAGTGAAGAAAAAAAATTATAGCTGGTGGCGACTACAATTGTAAAAACACTCTATGGGGTTCAAGGCTTCCGACTACTAAAGGTCGCGAATTAGCTAAGGTCATTCAGAAAGGAAACTATTCATTTTTATCTACTAGGACACCAACTTACTGGCTGTCTGACCCAAGCAAAACACCAGATCTGCTAGACTTCTTCGTAACTAATGGAATTTCACAAGCATATACAGAAGTAATTCCGAGCTACGATCTCACCTCAGACCATAGTCCTGTAATAGTAACTATAAGCACATCCGTGATAACCAGAAAAACAACCCCCAGACTTCACAATTCCAAAACAAACTGGGATATGTATAGTCAAATAATACACGACAACATAAGTCTAACTGGACGGCTATAAACACCAAAAGATATTGATAATGAGACGGAGAATTTCATCCACCTACTTCAAGACGCTGCCAAACTTTCTACTCCACGAATTGAACCCCACCGAATAGTAAATAATTTACCATACGAAATTAAAAAACTAGTAGCAGAGAAAGGCAGAGTTAGATCTACCTGGCAACGAAATCACACGCCGGATAGCTGGAGAAAATACAATCAGATAAGTAGCAAATTGAAAACGAAGCTTCAGGAAATGAGAAATAATTCATTCGAAAAATTTGTGTCAAATCTGTCGAGGCAAGACAATTCGATCTGGAAACCTATTAAAAATAGGAGTAAACCCAAACTAGCGATACCACCTATACGTGAAAATTCCACTCCACCCGGGTCCGTGGGCCAAAAGCGACAAAGAGAAAGCTGCCTTATTTGCGAAGCACTTATCAAAAGTATTTACTCCTCACAACGATCAAGTTCCAGAGGTAGAGCAAGAACTAGCCTTACCTATTCCTACACATGAACAGCTAAGACTTTACTCCAAAAGAAATTAAGAATGTAATTCTAAAACCAAACGAAAAAAGGCACCAGGTATTGACTTAATCACAGTCAAGATGATTAAAGAACTTCCACGGAAAGGACTAGTTAAACTAATGTATATATTCAACTCTATATTAAGACTAGACTACTGGCCCAAATATTTGAAAACTGCCCACATAATAATGATACCGAAACCCGGAAAAAATCCGACTGACGTTACATCATACCATCCTATTAGCCTATTGCCAATTCTATCAAAGCTCCTCGAAAAGCTTATACTTAAGAGAATCAAACAAGACATAAATCCAGATGACTGGATTCCAGACCACCAATTCGGCTTTAGACATGCCCACTCCACAGTACAACAATGTCATCGGTTAGTGCACAAAATCAGTCAGGTCATGGAAAACAAACAATACTGCACAGCCGCTTTCCTAGACGTAAGTCAAGCCTTCGATAAGGTTTGGCACCGAGGTCTACTTTACAAAATCAAAAACACCCTTCCAATTCAGTACTTTTCCATACTTAAATCGTATTTATAGCAACGAGACTTTGAAACTAAAATAAATGGGGAAACCTCCGACCGATAATAAGTACAATCAGGAGTACCTCAAGGCAGTATCCTCGGACCCCTTCTCTATGTGATTTATACAACTGACATACCTCTTTCTCGAAATACAACTATGAGCACTTTTGCAGACGATACTGCAATATTGGCAACTGAGAATGATCCAACAATTGCTGCATCAAAACTTCAGCAGCACTTGAACCTCGTAGAGGATTGGCTGTTAAAATGGAAAATAAAAGTCAATGCATCAAAATCGTCACACATAACTTTTACGCTCAGGAAAGGGAAATGTCCAAACTTGAACCTTAATCACGTCAACATACCACAACAGAAAGTAGTGAAATACTTGGGGCTCCATCTGAATTCGAAATTAAACTGGAAACAACACATAACAAAGAAAAGGAAACAAATTGAATTGAAAATGAAGGACCTTAATTAGCTAATAGGTCGTAATTCACACCTATCAACTGACAATAAATTACTTATATATAAAACTGTCATAAAACCCATATGGACTTATGGAATCGAACTTTGGGGATGCGCCAGCAAGTCCAACACAGTTATAATCCAACGAATCCAGTCCAAAATCCTTCGTACAATAGTAGATGCACCCTGGTATTATGTCACCAACCACACATTACACACAGACCTCAATATTCCATACATAAACACAGTTATCCAAAAGCTTGAAGCTCATCCCAATGAACTATTACATCTTCTACAACCGATAGGAAACAGACGATTAGGAAGATTTTGGCCACAGGACCTTCTATGAATCCGAGGCGAAGCCGCTGGATGATGAACCTCTTCATGCCATTCTCTTGTACAATATAAATAACATTGTACATAACATCAAATTAGCTTATAGAATGTATTTCCTAATTGCTAATAAAGTTTAATAAAAAAAAAACTATAAAACAACAGAATACATAGCAGAGTGACTTTAGTAACAGCATATTTGGTTGTGGTAGTTCATCAAATTTCAATAAAACCACAAATATGTGTTTAACCATTTTATCTCCTGTTTATAATCTTTTTAATATGTATATTACTTTATTATATGGAACAAAATTTTTGTGTCAGAGTTTTTCTAAACACAGCCAAATTATTTGATAATATATTTTGGTGGGTGATATCTTAAGATCGCCATAGCAAACTACAACCAGATATTTTGTTACCAAATTACCCAAATTTCTAATTAACACTTGGGTTATGCTTAAATCTGATAACAGAATAGGATAAGTCAAAGCCAAAAGTATTTAATTTGACTGACTTTTTAATCGGCTCTTTGCCTTCTTGAGAACTGTACAAGGAAAGTTGCTATTTTGATACTGACACAACTTTACTGTGTACTATCTGTGTAAATTTGAATTGAGCTACTTTTTACATCTGCTAATGCAGATACAAAGATATTTGTACTTTAAAAACAGTTTTACGGCCATTTTTGTGCATATTGCATAGGAACGGGAGTAGCAAAAATGCATTTTATAGCAGCCTATCGAAATAAAGAGAGACGTCCATTACATTCCATTGCATATTAACAGATTCCAAACGTACCGCTTTTGTCCTAATATTAGCAAGCACATTATTCTTAATTATTTTAAATTTTTTAATCTGGATAATACCTAAAAAACTATTTTTTATAATCAATTACATTTTAAAAATTGTCAAAATAATTATTTTTTTAATTTGTCATGGTTTTTATGCTTGCTATATAATCGAGTAGATTTTCTTTACAACCATTTCTCTTAAAAAGCTTTTTTAATCATAATTTGCCTAAATCAAGCTTTTCAGCACATCACTGCACAAGTTTCAGTTGATCTTTATAATGAATCAAACCTCTAATATATTATAAAAAAATGAGATCGAGATTGTTTTTGATCTCAAAGATTATAGCGTCACTTTTGAAATCTAGTAAACCATGGCCTCAACAGTCAGCACTTTGACGCTCCATTTAAGAATCATGCTGGTAGCATGAACTTTTACCTCCAACAATAATGTTTAACATAAATATGAGATCAATTCTGAACCTTTCTAACAGTTCGACAGCAATTGCTCGTTTGATTTCTTTTTATTCCTCTGCCAGCGTGTAACGCACCATTTTGCATAAATTTTCCGTTTTCCTAAACCGTTGCGTAAAATTGAGTGACGCACATCCTCATTCGGTTTCCGTTATTCTGAAATCACATTAACAAGACGGTCTTCTTACAGTAACTGCCCCACACGTTCCACATTTGCAACGGCATGCAACATTGACGAGCAGCTAAACCTGAGATTATTTTTCACTAAATCTTGGCTCTCCCAAAATTTGTGCTATTCAGAGACACGGTCTCTCGAAAATACTTTGTCACCATATGGTTGCTGTATTAAATTTAATGTTTTACAAGAGTTTTCTCCTAGCTTAGCACAGAAGTTTATGTTAAGTATCGGAATCCGCGTCCTTCACGTCAATCGTACAACTTCCAACTAAATACGCCAAAAAGCCCAACAGCAGGTTACTAAGCACAACCCTACCACCCAGTGAGTTTACATAAAAACACTTCCAAGGCCGTGTCTATTCAAAGTATATATCAAGTGACTGAATAAAACCTATTTTTTGTGTTTGAATATTACAGGTAAAGAGTTAAGATCAGTCCTGGAACATTTTTGAGAAAGGTTGTGTTTAATGTTCTCCTAGTTCACTGATTGGTTTTACTCTTCTTCTTTTTCAAATAATATTTTAGCAAGAGTAAAGATCACTTTAAAAAACATGTATTCAATTTGAAAAAAATATGAAAACTGTTGATAAGCATCATTCGAAAACTAGAGAATATAAAGTTAACAACCATCCTGTAAGATTTTTTTAAAAGATTTGTATTTTATACTGTAATTTGTTGTTTGTTAGATCCATTTCCGATATGTTGATGTTTATATTCTGCAGGTTGTTTTAAAATGTTCAATTAGGCAAAGCTGTAGAACAAGAACAAAAATTAAAACAAAAATAAAGCAATCGCACGTATATTAACTAATAAATTCTCATTAGGGTTATTAGGGTGCATTATAATATACCGTCTTCTAATATGTTGGAATATTAATTTGCAAGTCGAAAATAATTTTTTTGTATTATAGAAGTCTTGGCCTTATTTGAAAGCAACTTTTTTTATTTTTTTTACTCTAAATATTTTAATAATAATATTCATCAAAACAGCGCATTTTTTATGCTTGCTGAGAACTATTTGATCTGTGTTTCTTTTGGCACTGTAGCCTTACGAAGTTACAGTTCTTTTCTCATTTTTTTCAGTACTCTTGTTTTGAACAAGTCCCTTATTGAGTAGCTGCTGTAATCTTCTAAATCCATTATTAGCTTGCCTCCTGTGAGCTAAACCATACCAGCTTCAACGTGTTACCTTAAGATTTTTTAATCTTGTCTGTAAATATGTTGATTCGCCTATTTCGTTAAACCCTCGAATTATTTTTGCTTGGTACACTGCAGTATAGCAAATATCTCCGTTTGAAAAACGGTAGTACACATCTTAACTACAAGTATCTCTTTTCGCAGTATATGCCTCCTTCCCTTCCACATTCAGTTTTGCATCCATCTTTGTGTAAAATAATTTTTCTGAATCTGTTTCTGTTCTTTATTTTTTTGTACATTCATGTAGATTCTTAATAGTAACCATAAGATTTCTATTAAATATTTTTATGGCCAGTATGCTTCCCCCAAATATCTCATTTTCAGACGTCCCACTTCCATATCGTCTTTGAAAATTGGTGCGTGGCGTAGCCTATAAAGAGCCGTTCCTATCCCTCCCATAATTTCAAAGTGAAGAAAAGAAAGGTTACGACGGTTATAGCGGTTCTTTCCTCGCCTTTATTCACCTTACCAAATATGTTACCATAGCTAGACCACCGTGATGTATTTCATCACTTTTGGTTTTAGAACTCGTATTTTGCACAACTTTATCTGGACAACACTAATTTCGCCTCCGCCTTCTTTTTGACTTTTCAAATTTGTTAATTCCAGGTAAATTTTGAGTCTAGTTTCACTCTAACATATTTTACTTTGCATTGTAACATTATTTTTAGACGTGGGAGCTTTAAGAAATTACAATACATCTGTGTTTCTCCTTCTCGTGGATGCTACTATGATAGACTTTGAGAGACTTATATTTAGTTTCTCTATATTTGTCCAATTTGTAACGAGATTCAGGGCCCTTTACATTCATTCACCATTAAAAGTTGCCTGTATATTCTAGTGTTCTGTATAGTGTCTTTAATAGCTCATCCATTACAAGGTTTTACAGTAGAAGACGCGAAACTGCTCCCTGTGGACATCTGCTTGCAACCTAAGCCGTCATTGGTTCATTGTCAGAGATCTTTGACCACACAGTCTACCCACCCGCAACTTGTTTCGTTGAGTCCTTTATTTCTCGACGCTTTAATGACTAAATCTAGAGATACATTACCATACACTCTCTTGACATTCAAAAAAGTAGCTAATAGCATCTATTTGTCATCTAAAGGATTTTCCACTCTGGTAAGAAGTGGGTGCAATGCTAATTCTGCAGATAATTTTGCTTTATATGCATACTGATCTTGATGTAGAGGTGGTATGTTTTTTTCCAGAGTTTTTAGTGCACAAGACTTCAAACTAATTTGTTTTAGAACTTTCGACTCACCTTTCCTATTTTTCCATATTTTGCTATAAAAGCAATTCCAATTAGTTTTCAGCATCTCGGTGTATATTTCAAAGCAAGACTTGCCCTATCGTACAACTCTTCTGCAACAAACTAGAGTAAATTCCGTCAGGTCCCGGAGATTTATAAGGTTGGAATAAGTTTATTTCCTACTTTATTTTGTTTGCACCTATCACTTTCTCTGCCAATTCTCTTTAGATTCTTACTCTGAATTCTGACAGTCACTTAGTGATATATTAACAACTTAAGATCCTGAAAACTTTACCCTAAGTAGTGGTTTCGTCGTTTCTTTTTCTGTCTCCGTTTTTAGAATATTTATTGGGCTCTGAGAAACATTTAAGTATATTTTGTAAACTCTGACACTTTTTCTACGTATTTTTTGGATTTCCTTAGTGTCTTATTATATTCAGCTGCAGCTTTTTATAATTACCCCATTTTCTGGAATTCTTTGCTGCGTTGCAACGCTTTTTTATCTGTTTTCTCATTTGGACAAGATGTTCGTGCCACCAGGACACATTCCTTTTGAAATTTCTTTTTACCTAAGAACAGTTACCTTCATGCCAGATCAAAAAAAAACGACGCTTTATATTAACATTAGTTTTATCTGGTAAAAAAATTTCTTCAAGAAGTATATATAGTGCATACGTTGGCGTTTTAATATTTTGAACTCCATTGCACCTAGTTACTTCTTAACTTAAGATTATCTTCTGTTGTCAAGACAAGCATTGATTGATCAGCAAGGATTAATTCACGATTAATTTTTACAATTTTGTCAGAAAATCAAACTAAATTAATAAGAAAATAAAGTTCTGCTGTAATAATCGCTTATATAAGATCCAATTTTTAATCAGAAGGGTTTTCTGCCACCCACAACACTCATAAACAATATTTTCCACGTGCGGAAGCTGTGGGTGTCCGAGTAAATAACGAAGCAACCATTACCCCATCCGAAAAAAGTCAGTAAGTGGCGAGATGAAATACGCACGTGTAGAGTTGGCAATGAAAAGTGGCGCTGCGCCTCCGGCAAGGTCGCGGGCCGTTAGCGGTATTCGTCGATTTCGGTGATTAATTGCAGCATTAAATCGTAGAAAATATAATCAACCGGAGGCTCATAATTCGAGCAGGAAACGGCCCGCGGCGCGGCGCGGCGAAACCAATCCCCTGGGCAGCAAAAAACCATGCATGCGATCGGCAACAACGGCAGTAAAAGTATATCGGAACCAAGGCCCCGGCCTTTAACTTCAGCCGCAGCATTACCCAATTCTGGTGAAAATACGTAGGAAACCTTGCCGGTCTTTGTCGCGGCGCGCGTGGCGCCGTGTCGCGAAGAAAGACGCGCGACTCCCCAGCTCAATGAACGCGGGCCAGCAAAAATGTAGGAAGCCGCGCTCGGATACAGGATCGACTACGCAAAGACCAATGGCGCCTTCAGATATAAAAACCCAAATCGCTTTGTTGCTGCAGAGTTTTTTGCGTCCTCGCAGAGTGCAACACAGACCTCTTCCTCAACATGTTTAAGTTGGTGGTGTTGTCAGCTGTCCTGGCCGTCGCGGCTGCCGCTCCCAAGCCCGGCTATCTGCACGGCGCCGTAGCCGTCGCCCCTCTGGCTACCAGCCACACCTCGAGAATCGACATCCACTCCAGCCCTGTAGTTGCCGCCGTCCACTCCAGCCCTGTAGTTGCCGCCGTCCACGCCGCTCCTGCTATTGCTGCAGTTCACGCCGCCCCCGCCATAGCAACCGTACATGCCGCACCGGCAATTGCAGCCATCCACACCGCACCAGCTCTTGCTGCCGTCCACGCTGCTCCAGCTGTTGCGGCACTCCGTGCCGCCATCGCTGTACCCGCCGCTGTCAGCCATCAATCTCGTGTCGACATTCATCATAGCGGTGCCATCATAGCCGCTCCAGCTGTCGTGGCTGCCCCAGCAGTCGCCCACGTTGGTCACATCGCCCCAGTTGTCCATGCATGGTAAAATCAGCACGATGATCGATGGTTTTTTTTCCATTTTGACCATGCAATAGTACAATGCCTGTACAGTCACTATTTATAGCAATAAACTAATTTGATAAAGTTGGGATTATATTATTATCTTGAAGCCTTTAAGGACTTGTTGCTAACCTGAACATCTCCCCAGGACATCACATTATACACCCCTCCGACCTAAAAATAACCGGTATAACTTGAAATGAACAAAAATAATCAAGAAATCTTGATAAAAATTATCTGTTTTATTATACATATTCTCTCTTAATGAAAATCAACGATTTGCACATTCAAGAAGTGCTTCAAGTAATTTTTTTATATCACTGGTTGACTTTGGCCGCCATGATCCCTTGAATGCCTTCAAGTAATGCAAAACGGTTTCTCTTCATCGCCGAATGCAGTTTAGAAAGTAGAAAACATTTGCAGAGAGCCAAATCGGATGAATACTAAAACAAAAAATTAATTTTTGGTCATAACAGTGACATTGAACGATATCAGAGTGAATTATAGCCTGGTTCTTTATATTCAAAATGAACACAACGAATGTATGTTATCTTACCAAACACTTCAATACACCGAGGTAATTTTATATATTAACTGTTAGAGAACAAATTCTTTGTCGATAATCCTCCAGGGAATCTTATAAACCAATGAGCATTATTTTGATTTTTAAATTTTCAGTATATATGATTTTTTGGATTTCATCTGATGATCACCATTTAGTACTTTGACGTTTAGTTTCAGGATTATATTAAAAATATCAAGTCTCATTACTAATTACAATCATTTTAAAGAAGTCTGCATCTTGCTGAGCTTTTCTAATGACTTCTTCCAATATTAGTATGGAGGGAACTTTGAATTTAGCATTTGCAGATCAAGTTTTTTGGTTAAATTGTAATGAATTATTATTTTGAGTATTCCAAAATCCGTTTCTATGAATCTCACTAAAACTTTTATAAAATTTTTATAAATTTTTTTTGTCATCGTTTAGTTGATTGGCCTGAACATTTACAATCATCCACGATTTCTCCTCCTTCTCTGATTTGTTGATTTAGTTCAAAAATTTATGTTTATGATCAAAAATTATTTTTATAATGGCTTTTACACAAAACTCTTTCTTCTTTATTCATCTATTACTTAATGAGTCGTGCCTTGGTTTTTAGTAAACCAAATGCTATGAAATTTTTAAAGATTAATGAGAAAATAAATATTTCACTAATCACTAATATTTTTTAGTTAGAGGGTATATGATCGTATTATCTGTTTCCTGGTAGACGATAATCGAAAATAGCAAGTCGCAATACAGGGTGTTTGTAGAGGTATTATATAAACTGTTTTGCAAGGTCGTAAAGGTTACAAAGTGTGAAATAAGAAAATCTCTTGAGCTAGAATATAACTGCCAACTCTTTATTTCCCCTTGAGACCTATCTATATTTGAGGTAGAAAGGAGTACTGGCTATTGGTTTCATTTTGTAGAGAATTAAAAGACGAGTTCAGTGATATATATATTACACTAGGTATAAAACCTTAAAAATGGCGCTCAATGTATCAGCGCGCAATTCAAAACTGGCGCCATTGAAATGAACTTTTCACACATTGTGGAATGGAAGGTCACCTTCTAACAAAGATGAACGCTTCGAATTCTGACGAAAGTGTTTGTGCAACTCTCGGATGTAATATAAAGTTCGGCAAAAAACATCCACAGAACCGAGGACATCAATCATCTTTGGACAATTTAATGTACTTTTCAGCGTGTATGCGTCAGAATTCGAAACGACGTAAGCGAGAAGAGCAAAACGCTCGACGAAATGATGCAAACGACATTCGAAGAATAAGAGACGCCAAATGGTCACAAGTGGTCACATTTCGTGTGTACTAGGATACCCAAAGCCTATTCAATTAGTTCGAGTGCCTTATCAAGCACGCAATCAAGCGTTAATAGAACATTCGATCGTTCTTGTTGGCGGAAGTCGTTGCTGCGAATCACATTTATCGAATAACGAATTCATCAACATTAAGGACGCTAACTTTACTATTGCATCAGAAAAGTCTTTGTTATCATCGATGGCTGTTGGTATTCTAATCAACGATTTGTGAAAAGGAATTATCGAATCAAAGAAGACTAAGTTCAAGGGATGCCAATCCGCTGAAATGGACGATGACGAAATTCGAATCTACACTGGTTTAAATAATCACGAGTTTCCAATGCTTCAAGGCTTCATGCATTCTCCTGATATAAAGGAATCGAAAATACCTTAAATTCTTGGTACTTACTTAAAGGGAATGCGTACTGAAGATTCGATTACGAAGATTGGAACTTTCATCGGCAAATCAGAACGCAGCGTTTCGCGTTATTTGGACACAACTCGTAGTCAGTTAACAAAAGTTATTTGTACCAAATCTGTACGGGATGAATCAAAGATCAAAAGATCAAAAGATCGACGTTCATTTTAAAAGATATTCATGAAAGCGGTTTAAATGATTTCCGAAAATGTCAACTTATGATCATCAAACATCAGCCTGTGGAACCTACAAATTAGCACAAGCTAAATCTTATTACACTGAACACGCTAAGAACGGGATTTACAATATCAAGGTCGCTAAAGAAACCTCCACCTTTGATTATTCAAAATACGGAATCGCTATTTCTCCAGCAAATGGTTACCTGGTTCAAGTTCGTATTAAGTCTAGGCACAGTCGTTCAACAGAATATGCAGTTTTCGTACTTGCAGACAAATCTAAATCAGGATTAGATTAGATTGTTGAATATTGCTGGGGATGCAAAAATGATTTACGAATTGTTGGTTGCTGCGCTCACGTTATGACAGTCATTTGGTACTTATCGTACGGGCATTATTCCCGCGAAAACCATGCACCATATAGTTATCTGAACATTGTAATTGCTGACCATAGTCTACACATTGAGTCTGAAAGTGATATAGGGGAGACCGAGTGATAAAATCTGTATTAATAGCACAGGGTTTTGAATAATCGTTCAGTATTTGCAAATATCGCACCATATCTTTGAGGACCATTTTCGGGAAATGCCATAGGTTTTGTGCCTAGTGTTATATATGACTGAACTCGTCTTTTAATTTTCTACAAAATGAGACCAAAAAATCCCGCTCCCACAACTAGGCCAAAAACGCGATTTTCGCCAGTATTCTTCGTCGAACATCCCGGTGTCGATAAAGTGGAGCTCCATTTTATTGGAAAATAAAGTTTTCTGGATATTTATTCATTTGAGTAACCAGTAACCGTGTTAGTATAAAAAAGAGATCTGTAAACCTTTGTTCTCAATACAGCATAGAACACATTAATTTTCAGGAAGTTCCTTTCATGTTCCAGTGTTGAGTAAAAATTTTGTAACCCCAACATCCAAACAATGTATCGGCGACTCACTTTATCACTTAGATGAAAAGTTGCATTGTCACTAGAAATTAAACGCGGCCGAAAAGTGTCATGTTCCATGTTTTTCAGCATACCATTAGTAAATTCTAGACGTTTTAACTTGTTGTTTACGCGAAGGGCCGGTACCATTTGCAGTCGGTATGGTTCGAACTGTTTACTCTACGAGTTGACTTTATTGGGCTACGTTCCAAACTCTCTCGAATTTGTCACATACGCGGTCGTTCTGATGGTAGTATACAAAACATCTAATCAAAAGCAGTTAGCTTCCTTAATACCGAGTTTTTTGTAACAAAAGAGACCATAATCATGATGCTTACACGAGTCATGTAGCAGTTTTAGTTATGATTAAAATACCTACTTCTTCTAAGTAAACTAAATAACAAAGAACAAAAACGAAAAATTTTGCAAATCTAAAAAGACAGACATAAATATTGATGTTATTTTGGATAAAGACGGAAAATTTTAGTTAATATTTTTTTGCTTATAAAATCTGTAAAAATTAAAGAAAAAAATATTGCATTTTATACGAAATGTTGAGCCAGGGATATTTTCTATTAGACGCCCACAAATGAGAAAAAAAACAACTAATGGTGCATATCAAAACAACGCTTGTTTCACTAATCATATTTATGTCTTCCAACATACTTAGCTTGACTGTTTTCTTCTTCTTCTTAAAGTTCCGATCCGTTTCGGATGTTGGAAACCATGATGGCAATACGGACTTTATCAACAGCGGCACGAAACAGTGCAGTTGTTGTTGTATTGAACCATACTTGCAGGTTTTTCAGCCACGATATGCGTCTTCTGCCGATGCTTCTTTTTCCTTCGATCTTACCCTGGAGGACCAATTGCAGGAGCCCATATCTCTGATTGTTGCGCATGATGTGCCCTAGATACTCCAGCTTACGAACTTTTATTGTTGTGAGGAGTTCTGTTTCTTGTTTCCCCATTTTCCTCTGCACGGTGTGGTTGGTTACATGCTCTGTCCAAGATATACGGAGGATTCTGCGGTACAACCACATCTCGAAGGCCTCTATTTTTCGTCTTGATGCCTCTGTCAGTGTCCACGTCTCTGCTCCATACAGCAATACGCTGAAGACATAACATCTCAGTAGTCTTAATTTAATGGGTAAAGATAATTCATGACACTTGAATAGTTTGGCCATTTTTACGGACGCTGCTCTCGCCTTTTCAATTCTACACTTTATTTCCAGTGAGTGGTCCCAGTTTTCATCGATTGTTGTCCCAAGGTCAGTATATTTTCGCACACATTCGATCCTGTGGTTGTCAATCGTTAATCCGGTGTCAACAATGTTATTTTTTGTAATTATCATATATTTGGTCTTTTTGGTATTTAGGGTCAGTCCGAACCGCTTGCTAACTTCTGTAATTCTGTTCATAATTCGTTGGAGACTGGTGATGTCGTTTGTAAACACTATCGTGTCATCCGCACATCTAAAATTATTTAATATTTCTCCGTTGACTCTGATTCCATCATCTATGCTGCCCAGAGCTTGCTGAAAGATGTGTTCCGAATACACGTTGAACAGAAGAGGAGAAAGTACGCATCCTTGCCTGAGACCGCGTTTTATCTTGATGTCTTCTGATATCATATTGCCAGTTTGCACTGCTGCTTTTTGATTCCAATAAAGGTTGCTTATTATTCTTATGTCTCGATTATCAAGGCCTATTTCTTGAAGTATATCTATTAGTTTATTATGTTGGACTTTATCGAAGGGTTTTTGATAATCGATGAAGCAAGCATATGTCATGATTTACATCTCTGGCTCTTTGAAATAGAACTTGTAGGCTAAAAATAGCTTCGCGAGTTCCCAAGGCATTGCGGAATCCGAACTGTTCTCTACTTATTTGTGCTTCACACGTTGTAAAAATTCGGCGGTGTATAATTTTTAGAAATAATTTTAGGAGGTGACTCATAAGGCTGATAGTGCGGTAATCTTCGCAATATTTAGCATTTGGTTTTTTGGGGATTGTCACAAATGTTGATCTTAACCACGGTTCAGGGATTTTTCCGGTGGTATAGATAAAGTTAAAAAATTTTGCTGGCCATTCTGCACTCGCTTCGTCCATCATTTTTAAATATTCGGTATGTATATGATCAGGACCTGGAGCCTTTCCGATTTTTAACTGTTTTATGCATTTTTCCACTTCGTCGGTGGTGATGGGTAAGGGCTCTACTTCTGGATATTCTTGAGGTTCATCTGATCTATCAACGTCTTCAAAAAGGTCTTCAACATATTTCTGCCAGGCAGAAATTTTTGCGTCTGGTTCTATAATTATTTTTCCGTCCTTGTTGAGTAGCCTTGTTGTATTGTTTACTTTGTAGATTCCTGCAGCTTCTTTTACTTTTTTATACATGTTAAATGCATCATGTTTTTGTTCTAATTGTTCAATTTCTTTGCATTGTGTTGTTAGCCATGTTTCTTTAGCCATCCTTATTTTGTATTTTATTAATTTCTGGATTTCTTTGTATCTGTTGTCGTTATTTTTGCTTTTCTTCTTTCATCCATTAATTGTAGGATTTCGTCAGTCATCCACTTTTTTCTTTCGGTTTTCTACTGTCAGATACTTATCTCCGATTTTGTCAAAGGATGTTGTCATGTCTCGAAGTGCTTCTTCTACCGTTTGGTTTTGTTTATACTCTGTTCACATGCTACACCTAGTTCTTGTGTCATATTCCCACGCGTTTGCGGGCTATCACTTATTTTCCTAAGGTCCCATTTCTTTTTACAATTTTTCTCAAGCATTTCTTTAGTTTTAATCTGAATTTTCCTACTAATAAGCAATGGTCTGATGCAATGTCCGCTCCAGGGTATGTTTTGGCGGCTAAACAGCTATTGCGATAACGTTTGTTTATTAGAAGGTAGTCGATTTGGTTTCGTACTCTTCTCTTTGGGTTCGTCGGGGTTGGTGGGGCGGTCCATGTGTAGAGTCTTCTTGGTGGTAGCTTATATAATGTATTAAGGATAACAAAGTCTTCTTCTTCTACGAACATTTTAAGTCGCTCTCCTCGCTCATTTCGTACTCCCAGTCTGTATTCACCGATATGCTCTCCGCTTCTACCTTGGCCTATTTTAGCGTTTAAATCTCCCATAATAAGAGTTAGTTCTTGCTTTTTTAGTTGGTTCAATGTATTTTTAAGAGATTCGTAGAACTCTTCTATTTTGTCTTCCTCCGCTTCGGCTGTTGGGGCATAGACCTGTATTATATTTATGTTTATGGGATTTCCACTTAGTTGGATAAGTATTAGTCTCTCTGATACAGGTATGAAGTTAGTAACATATTTTTGAAGTTTGCTTGATAGTATCAATCCGACACCATTTATAAATTGACCTTTTTCGTTTCCTGAATAGTATACGTGGTGTTCGTCTATTAAGTATTGGCCATTGTTTGGCCATCTCATCTCGCTTACCCCCATTATGTCCAGTTGAAGTCTTTTGATTTCAGCTACTGCGTTATTAATTTTTCCTTGTTGGGCCATCGTACGGACATTCCAAGTTCCAATTTTGATTGGACTCTTTGACAATTTTAGCCTTTGTTGGTCTTGTGATTTGCAAGAGTTTCGCTGGATGACGACCTGAGAAGCCTTGCTGGTGTTTCTTCTCCTGCCGAATCTTGGGTTCCGATTACCATGATTAGTATTCGTTGTATTATTGCAACTGTTTGCCATCTTGATTTTTCTTGAAATGCACTTTGTGCCTCTAATCAGGTGGTTTTCCGTTGCCTTCCTGATCCCAATGCCGTTGATCTTCTTATCGATTCCTCCGCCTTCGAGGGCGATTTCTCACCCTCTGGACAATAGGGTGCCCATCCTGACCCGGGAGTCAGGTTTGTTTGCTTATACCGGAGCACATTCGGTCTCCAGAGCTACGTTTGCCACCAATCCTTAGGTGTTCCCATCCTTTACCACGGGGAGGTGTAGTTGGAGTTTCTCTATCATCGAGCTTAAGACCTTACGGCATTTCTTAAACTCTCCAGATCTTATAAAGGACTTGACTGTTTTACACAATTTAATCTACTTTTACAGAAACAGTAAAACATTATTTTGGTATTTTAAATTTAAATATTAATAACTCATCTATACATTACAAAAACAAAAAATAATTTGAAATAGCCGCTCCTTGCGTCTGCATATGAACCTACTCTATTTGGACAATCGATTGAAAAATTGGCCATTACTTCATTTAGTAAAAATTTTAAAGGCTCAATACCTGGATGCCTTTTGGAGCAAGCCATGTTTTCTAAAACTGGCCAAAACTTATAATTCAACGGATTAAGATTAGAATTTACCAAGAACATTCCCATCCAACCGCTTTTGAGTAGTTTTGGGTTTATAACTTGGCGCATAGTCCCGTTTAAAGCTACATCATTCATTGTTAAACATTGTCGAACTAAAAAGTTCAAGTTTTCAAGGCATTCTTAGTATAACTTAACTGCCGGCAGCAAATTCCCAATTTCTTTACCAACAGGATGAAAAAACTTTTCCAAAATTGAAGTGCGTATATGTGTAGAAAAATCGTGATTTCGTAAGAAAATAATGACATTTGAAGCTTATAGGAAATATGTAGCTTTTTATGTACCTTATCTCTTAATAAAGTTAGAGCAAAAGAAGTAAGGTTTTTCAAAACTTCTTTGTATTGTAATCTGAACTACTATTTTTAAATACCAATTTATTATAATTCTGAGGTAAGCAGTATACTCTTTATATGACCTAACACCATACCAATACTTCCGGAAAAAAAAATTTTTAGTATAATATAAATATAATAATAAGACTCTCGTATATCGGCTTCACTACCCAGTCGTCGTCCACCATCTCTGATGCGGGACGATGTGGCAAGCACCGCGCCTTAAACGACCGCCATTATTACCCCTTATTTGAAGTGAAAACAGGTACTCAAAATTTTTAGTGACCAAGTATGCCACGTGCCAAGCATCTGAGTCAGAGATAGTCCGTCCGCATCGTGGTCAAGCGTCTCAACCGCACGGCCACATTGACGCTTCGTACAATATTAGTTAATACAAAAAAGATAATTTAAAGTATTCATTGTTTTTCCTTTTACTTCTTAAATAAACTATTATATTTAAAATAATATTGTTACATTTTTTTCTTATTTAAACTTAATATATAACACAATAACCAAACTGAGTAGAGGTAAAGAAGTTAAAGATAAAAATATATGCATTTGTGTAAAGTATTCATTCATTTGCGATCTAATTTTTCTATAGTTCGATAGTATCATTTCTGTGGTTTAAAACTAAAGAACTATTTTGTCGAAACAGATTATAATTTTATGGTGTAAATCAAGATTATAGGCAAATTGCAGTAATAGTTCGATTCCATAGAGTTTTTCCAATTTTTGACCAATTCTTTCGCTCTTATAAGGTCTGGTGTTATTCATTTGCAGCAATATACATCTCTTATTAACCATACCAAAGCATTTTTGTTTTAAGGTACCATACACTTTGTTAAGCTGTCAACAATAAACATAGCAGTGATGGCTCGACTATTAGGAACAAACTGAAAGTAAATTACAGTTTGATCTCAAAACTCTTACAACAGGTTCTGCAACTTGGGGACAACTTAATGTTTTGACGACAGAATTAAGGATATTCTTTAAATCATCCGTTGATTTTGGCTAGCTTATGTAAGTGACAGTTCATTGTCTATCGAGATGCTCCAATCTTCTGCGGCAATAATCACCTGCTTATAGCTGAGGTCATCAGGATTCAGACCGTTTTTGAAGACAGGTGTTATCGTTAGCAAATTTTTGAAACACTTTTTGGCCATACGGCTTTTATCGCATCTTAACCTTCAACCTTAACGATTACTTGAGTCGCACTTGCAGCGCTTCGCCCTAACCTCCAGTAATGTCCAAGAACGGCTAAAATTTCAACATTGGAATTGAGCTTGTTGCCTACCTATTTAAGTTTTAAGGAATATAATTTGGTGGAAGAAAAAATAATCACTAGCCAAATTATTCAATCCTTCCAATGATTTATTTAAGGTTAAGATTTATTACGTAAAAGCAAAAAAGCTTTTGCAACATATATGTACGCGTATATATATATATATATATATATATACATATATATATACTTTTGTAATTTTATTTTACATAGATCTTTTTGTTAGACTTTGTACTACTTGCAAGTGATTTGGAGTACTGTAAGCAATAAGAAAACCCGCCTGGTCTGATAGTTGACTAAGGTTTCATTTTGTTGGTCAATCCATTCATATCCTTTATGAACATTTTACATATTTGTAATAATAGACTAATCAGCATGAAATTTTCTTAAATACGAGGTGTGTTCAAGTTCTAAAGTCCCTAAATTTTATCTCACCAGTGAGAGTAAGTAGAAAGATGTGGTTAAATTTAAAGAACGCCGGAAATATTTCTGAATTTGTAATATAGATGGCAATACTATACAATGCACACAGCTTGAATTACCACCATTGCAGTGCTGTTTTGTATTCTTCAAGTAGCGACGTTTAGTGTTGAAGAACAAAGTGTAATCATCCTCGTGTGTGATGAAACTATCATCGCTATTCATTGCTAATTAAGCGAGACATGCGGTGAAGGCATTATGGATGCTAAGAGTGTGAGTTTGTAAGTGCGAACGTCTAAAGAAGACTGACTGAGAGTTGTATGATAATAAACCGAAGCAGCCTTGCCCACAAACCAGCCGGACCGAAACCATGATTACGAGAGTGGGGCAAGTTGTTATGGAAGACCGTCGATTAGGTAAGCGTGATATCTCCTCTAAACTTGGAATTTCTGTAGGATCTGTGGAATTCATTTTGCATGATGACCTAAACATACAGAAAGTTTCTTCAAGATGGGTCTCACGAATGCTGACCGACGAACACAAGGCTGCGCGGATAGCAATATCTTAGGACATATTGACACGTAATGCCGCCATAAATTTCCGACCATGAAAAACACTCTCCATGACCCCTCATTTCCCAAACGAGCCGCTGTTGCTTCAGCAATTTTCTAGTGGGAAAACACACCCCTAAAAAGTGTTTTCAGCAGCCGTAAAATCACGGCGGCGATGTTTACAGGCGAAGATTGCAGAGAGAACTAACAGAGATTTTTCTTGGGTAAGTATTTTGATATAAAAAAAATTGGGAACCTTAAAACTTGAACGCACTTCATAGTAATATTAGTGTCTTGTCCGAATTTCATAATATTTTTCATTTTTCGAGACGTCGATTGAACAATATTTTTAGTTGTAATAGTTTCGGTCTCTCTTTCTTCAAGTTTTCCGTTAGTATTTTATCTTCTTTTGTTACTTTCTTTTCTTCTGTCTGTTTTCGTATTTTCTCTATTTTATACACTTTATTTTATTAAAGGAATAATTTTGTATTTATATTTATTATTTTTTGTTTCATGTTTTTAATACTTGTGAGTTCTCTTGCCCCGTACAATTCTTTTACTTCCTCCACAATCTTATTCTGGCCAATAATCAAGGCATCGTTTGGATTTCTTAATGATGTTGGAACTATACCCCCTAATCTTTGTCCTTTGTCACTGCCTCGTTTTTCCTCCATTTTCAGTTGCGTCTTCGATTGTTATCTCATGCCACTTTTATATATTTTTGCTTGTTATTGTTTTGTTAAGTTTTATATCAATACTATAAATAAAAGAATAAAAAACATACAAAAACTAAATAGCAAAACAATACATTACAGCAAATAACAAATAATACAAAGTAAAATTAAGTAAAAAACTATAGAAGTGGCAATAAAAGAGAAAAAATCTAAAAGAATAAAACAAAATAATTATAACAACAAGGGATAGCAAGGTTTCCAATAATACAAATAAATTAATGGAAGCAAAAAGAAAACTTACTAAAAATAGAAAAGAAAATCTATTTTTATATTATAATAATACAATAATACAAGGTTATACACGCATGCACCTATTAGAATATCCCATTTAGTATCGTTTAGCTTTTCTTCTAATTCTGTTGTCTCCTGTCAGTGTTTGTATATCGTTTGTGTCCATAAATAACTTTGCTTTCTTCTCATTTCGGAAGTCCGGTCAAGCCCAAACATTCTTACCTCTAAAATCTTAAAGAATATTGAGAACTGATAGCCCTATTAAATTTGGAAGTATCCGGCCTAATTTACCACGTTGTTAGACATCTTGGTGTATGTATTCTACACCCTCTTCTAAGATTAAATTCAGCCGTTCCTCTATTGTGTACCCGTTTACAAGTCAGACAATACAAGTGATGCTAGTTTTTTTTGTCTACCCTGGATATTGTCTTTCCTGGTGCTCACTATATTTCTTTACACGCCATCTGGAAAGGCAAAATTCACACAATTTCTTATAAATTATCTACATTATGTCTATAAGACGCGTTTAGAAACTGTGCGTGGAAAGCGAAGGGGTTAAACGTTGTTGGAGAGAGTGAAACATTTATGCTAAAACTTGACAATCTATAAAAATTTGACAAGAAACATTAACAAATATAAAAGGAAAAACAAAAGAAATCGGTTTAAACATAAACAAAACTAAGGCCAAGATAATGATAAATGTTTTAGTAGAACAAGGAGTCGATTGGAGAAATAGTTGACAGTTATATTAATCTTAAACAACTTATTACGCTACAGTCATACAGTCAAACAAAGAAAATGGATAAAAGGGTAAAACTAGGTTGGGAATAACATTATACTAAGCAAAATTGAAAAAAAAAACAAAGTTATTCAACCAAAACATAATACATGTACTAACTCAAAAATTGAAAATTAACTTAACAAAGCACTTAAACTAAAGTGATCATGTGCTAGGCAAAAATAGAAGATACTAGGTGGGCCAAGAAAATGTAAAAGAGAGATTAAGAATGGGGAAAAACACAGAGAAAAATTACCACTCAGCTAGACAGATTACATAAAAGAGCACTTGATTATAAATGGTTGCAGACAGCGCGAATACTTAGAAAGACCTACATACATCGAACAATGGATAGATATAGATGAAGATGATGATAGGATACTAAGATGCAATGCATATTTAAGTTTTGTAATATTTCAAAATATTTTTTAACATACTCCTTGTATTTAAGCAATCAACTCTTCCATATTTACTCAAAGATTTAGGTATATCTATCATTCCACGCCATTGTCGTCAAGTTTCTTTACCCACGACAATGTCCTTCGTAAAGTGAAATGTTCAATATTAAAACTAAAGGCAGCAGAAAACGCGTTCTTCCACCTACTTGTTGTTTAAGTAATAGTGCATCAACAATCATCTCCCAGCACAGAAATCATTTTCTCCAAACACTAATCAAGACTCAAACTGCGTGCATAGTTGTAGTAGAAAATTCAGGAGTAATTGTCACCTGCCGATATTAATGCAGATTTGAGTAATAGGTTTGAACTTGACAGAACGGACAATAATCACTTGCGCCATATTGTAACACTTTTCTAGTACGATACCTAATAAAATTGAGTCTTTACGAGATAAAATATTACATTATTTGAAATACAACGGTGAGAAAATTACATGTATTTCATCACCATGGTGTAGAGCAAATTTCTTTTACAACTCCACGTACTACTATCTCAATCTTGCCATTTAATTTCTAATAAATGAAGCTGCATTTTAACCTCGAAATTTAGGTGTGCACCAAGTGACCTATCAGTTTGTTTATTTATAAACAAGCCAAAATAAATTACAATACATGCATAAGTTTATATCCTGCTTTGATGTATTCCAGTTAGTAGCTAAGGCTGCAACTGCCACAGATATATGAACTTTAAAATTGTAAACAACTATATTTATACTATAAAACATAATATTAAATACAACAAACAACTTTTTGTATCTATAGTATCCATAAATAAATTATAAGCGTCTTGACCTCAAGAAGTTTTCAGGTGATGTAATACAAAGCGAAAATTGCACCAAATATAAATTTAATTTTACCAAAAGCGTACTAGTGCATATTTTTACATTTATTAAGATACATCGCTTTTGAATTGTAAAATTTGCATATTTTTTTTCAGGAATTTTAACGTGAAACGTAACTAATTTATAATTTAATAAGATATCGATAATTAAGTGTAAATGCAATCAAATCTTTTTTACATTCTTAAAACTTAAGTAACAAATTTAATTACAGGTAACCGGCATACCTCATTTGCAATTCTTAGTTGGTCCAATGCGATCGTTCACATCACTAAATAGCTGCTGGTACCGTGACATCACTTCATTGCCATAATTTACGAGGCATTAAAATGTTTAGGTTTTTTGTCGGTCTTCTAAATCTTCATTTAACAGCTGTTGTAAATTAAAATTATGGCCTTTGTTTTGATCTCTAACGGTCGTTAAGCATAGCTTCTCAGACTACGTTGTAATCCTATAAGCAATGTCGAGAGTGTTTTGAATAAATTTGAATAAAATTTGCGTTGTGAATTATTTAGCTGGGTGTATTTTAACTGAGAGTGAAATTTCGCATCTAATTAAAAAAAATGTTTAGTCTTTTGTGTATAAAGAAATTTTAAAGTACATCGCAGTCACAAAAATCTTCTACTTTCTTGTTTTTCGGCATCTTTTGCTTTTTAGTTTCCATTATTTGTAAACTTTCTTTATTTTCCCACTCTCGTTCCTCTAACTTTTCTATATTCTCGGGGAATCTATTCTATTGCTTTCTTTAAAATGGGCGTATGTCCATATCAGGTTAATTGCATTTTTTTACATTTTTGTTTCATTTCCAGGTTTTCAGTTTTTCATCCAATTGCCATAAATTCCGTCTTACTCTTATTGCACACTTTTTGTACTTTTCAACTAATCGTCCTACCAGGAACTCTATATTGTCTTGGTCTTGTGCTATAAGAACTTGGTCGTCCGTAAAATAACAAATATAGGGGATGTTACCCATTTGTGTTCCCATTATTAGAGGAACATTTTAAACTTTAAAATAAAAAGTAAAAAAAATATAAGACTACAAGATTACGCATTCAGACATATCAGCGTTAATAAAGTTATAAAAAATATTAAGAATTGCTCTAAGCAGAAGAAGAAATACTAAGCGAAATTGAAAAAGAAATACAAAAACTAAATCGGCGACACAACACAAACTTAAAAGTAAAAGTCTAAATAGTCAAAGAAACTTTAAGTAGAGCAATGAAAACAAAACAAAATCTTTTTGTGTAAAAACAAAGTTATGATATAAACTATTGAATAATATAGAAAATGTTTATTTATTATATGTCCTGGTTCGGGGGGTAAGGGGTACACAAACACCAAAATGAAAAGCTACCCAAATGTCAACCTCACCTGGACGCTGTACACGCTGGTACAAATCAAATGAGGCTCTGACGACCGAGCACAGGCGGTATAATCTAAAAAGAGAGATATGTTTAAGGAAATGCGAATATATGTGCTTGATAGAATGAAAGTAAGACTGACGAAGAAGAAAACGAGAAACCACTTCATCCAAAAAGAAACCCTTTCCCAAGAAAAGTAGTGTTATGATAATGTCTGAAAGTTAAATTCATATCCAGAAGTAAAATAGTCCCCCACTTGGATTTCCGGAAAAAGACAACTCAATAAAGCAGAACACAGAATAAAAAAACAAAAAAAATGCATTTATTTCCAGTGTGGAAAACTAAAATAATTTCAAACATAAACATAAAGAAACAAGAATGATGTAATGAGTGCAAGTGAAATGAGGTGATCCTAGCAAAGTAATATGTGGTCCGATGAGTACAGAATAATCTACACCCAAGCAACAAGAGACGGTAACGGAGGATTTGGAGTAGTTTCAATTAAACACGTAGAACAGAGAGTAATAGAATATACACAACATAACAAAAGACTATTAAGGGTTAGACTAAGAGCACAACAATAATAATACAGATCTACATGCCAACAACAAGGCATAAAGATGAGGAAATTGAAAAGATGTATGGAGATATATAACAACTAATGAAACATACGAAAGGAGATAAAAATCTTATACTCGTGGGAGACTGGAATGCAATAGTAGAAAAAGGAGAAGAAGACAGCATAACAGACTTATAGAGTTATGTGCCAGACATAAACTAACTATCACAAATAAAATATTCCAACACCATCCTAAACAAAGATACACGTGGAAGATGCCGGGAGACGTAAGATATCATATTGACTACGTTATAGTAAAAAAAGGATTCAAAAACAAAGCTAAAGACTCCAGAAGCTACTTAAGCCGGATATTGACACCTACTATCATGTAGTCATAATGAAATATAGGCTAAACTTAAAGAAGATAAAAAAAGAAATAACAAAATGGAATCTCAAAAATCTAAAAGATGAAGAAAAAGTAAAATCTCAAAAAATAATAAAACAAGAAATAAACAAAAACATAAAGCAGAACGACAACATTGATAAAAGATGGTAAAATATTAAAAGGAACAGAAAAGTTATAGGCAAAAATACAAACCGGCATAATAAACATAATCAAAGAACAGAGAAAATAGAACCCAAGAATACAAAAAAGGGGATAGAGTTATATAAAAACAAAGAAATAGTTGCAACCTGAAAGGGATATCTAGAAGAACTATATAAAGAATAAAATAATACACTAACAGAAGTCATAAATATCGAAGACGAGTAAGAGAACTATGGACTTATCCGGAGAAATTAATTTGAGAAAGCAATAAATGATTTCAAAAAAAGCTGCTACACGGAAATGTGAAGAACATAGAATCATCGCCTTAATATCACATGCTTTAAAAATTTTAATAAAAATGCTATACAGAAGAATCGAACGCGACAAAGAAAAGCAATTCTGGCTTTAAGAATAATAATAGGAAAAATGATGTAAAAATAAAAAGATCTGTACATAGCTTTCCTTGGTGCAAACAAGGCGATTGACAGGATAAATTGGAACAAAATGTTTGAAATATTACAACAAATAAGAGTTAACCGCAAAAGCAGACAAATAATATAGAACATATACAAACACCAATCAGCAGTTATTGAATATAATGAGGAACAAGATATAGCAAAAATTAGACGAGGAGTTAGACAGGGATATGCCCTCTCGCTACTTTTTATATACACATACAACAAGCAATAAACGAATTCAGACAAACACAAAACAAAGGAATCTCTATAAATGGCAAAAAAATTAACACAATATCGTCCTGCTGGCAGAAACAGAAGAATAACTGATTCAAGCAATAAAAGAAATGTATCATATTTTCCAAAACAACTACAACTTAAAAATAAACAAAAATAAAACAAAAGTAGGGCTATGCTCAAAACAGAACACAATAATTGAAAATATCGCCATAAAAAATAAAACCATAAAACCAGCAAAAGAATTTGCACACCTAAGAAGTTTTATTACTGGCGATGGTAGATGCACAAGGGAAATTAACAGTAGAATAAAACACTCAAAAGAAGATTCTACAATAACTAAAACACTGCTGATATCCAATGGCATATAATGTATATGAAGACATATATATGGACCTTAGCTTTGTATGAATACGAAACTTGGACCAGTGGAAAAGCAGGCAGAAAGAAAATAAAAGCATTTGAGATGTAGTGCTACAGAAAAACACTAAAAATCTCCTGAGTACAAAGGAAAACAAACGAAGAAATTCTAGAACAAGACCAAAGAAAAACATAAACATAAATAACAAAACGAAGAATTCAAGCACTAAGTCATGTTTTGAGAGGAAATGGATTAATAAAAACAATTGTTGAAGGAAAAGTAGATGACAAGCATCCAAGAGGTCAATCCCGGATGAAATTTATCAAACTAATAATTCAAGACACAAGAAGTAAGAATTATCTAGAAATGAAATCAAGCGCAAGACAGAGAGCAGTAAAAAGCTGCTGCAAACCAATCCCAAGACTAAAGTTTAAAGAAAGAGATGTCTTGGTTTAAATAATTAATTATACCAAAGTTACTGTATGTCACTTAAGATACTAATGTCGCAGATTTAAGCCACTAGCACTCTAATGGAAAACTATTATTAGAAATTTCTGCTCTGCAAGTGTTTTTTTAGTGTTCCAAGCAAATGATAATCGCGGCGCAATAAGCTTAGATTATAGAGGGGTGTTCCAGTATAATCTGGAACAAATTCTCAATTTTTTGACGAGTTTGGGCAGATGAATAAGTAGGGCATTGTCATGACCTGGGAAGCGATTTCAGCAACTGTTGATCGCCAATTATCCTCGAAAAGATAACAAAAAATGCGAATATTCTCTTCAGTCACTCCAGTCTTCAGTCGATGCCAATGATACTTATTTTAAACTGCTTCTCATCCTCCCACAAATCATTTATGCTACGCATACACTTGAGTCTTCTTAAGGGCGTTGTCTCCAAATTGTACCTTAAATCTTATCAGAATTCCAAACAGTTGCGCCCTCTGTTAGGAAGCATTTAATAATAGTCCGTCCCATAACGCACATCGTGATACTGATTAAAGGAATAGTAATGTGACAACTCTTTGAAGCCGCGCTCCTCTACGATAATCTGAAGACATGGAAAAACCAGTTTCAGTTTATAATTTGATAGATTTCATTAATATCTTTGTAATAAATAAAGGGAGAACTATTCAATGTGCTTCAGTTATTTGTCAGCTATGTAGCCTTGATAAATTTAAATAATTTAATTGAAAATTTCTGAAATATTAAAGAGCTCAATAGCCACTAACGAGTTGTAATGCAAATGAACAACTTAATAGACGCTTTCGTTGATTTACAAAAGAAACCTTCATAAAAATGAACATTGCCGTGCAGACCCATTAACAAACACGTGCCGCAATTACGCACTCAGTCCTATGCTGCCATCCAGGATTAAGAAATTGCAGCAACAATGCCGCTAACGCAGCACGAGGCGATTTTCCCGCGGTGCCGCAACCCGCCTTTTTATATTCAAATTACCTTTTTGTTGCGCACCAAATTGCCAAGAGTTGCTAGCCGCCCACCGGGCGCTGCGCTTGCAAGACGGCCTCGACCTTGGTCCTGGACGATTTTCGTAACAATGCGTGCCCGTGGCATTCGTTAAAAGCCGTAATTGGGCCAATGCAAAAGAAGCAATTGCGGGAGTCGATGCCGCGAAGAGACTTTTTTGGCGGCTTCAAAGCGGAGCCCCAATTTGCGCCAGCGTGGCGCTGAATAGCAGTCGCTATGCTCGTTACTTAATTATTTTAGATTTTTTGGGTAGGCCAAACCTTGCTAAAAATGCGCTCATTACAAGAAAAGATTTATTTAATGCGTAGAGGCATAAAAATGCCGTAAAAATGTTTGTCAATAAGTTTCTAATAAAGTATTATGACTGTATTTGCAGAAGGCTGCTAACTCAAACTAAAAAAATATTATTTTTTTAAATTTAAAAATTACTTTTACTCATTTTCACTTACAAAAATTATACAGCTCAATGGAAATTTTTGTGGCAGCACTAGTCATCATCTCTATCGCTTTTGTTTCATCTACACAGTCTCAAAGCCGGTTTTCTTTAGAAACAAAACAATCCTAAGGAATTAGATCAACAAATATTATAGATTTGTTGTTTTGGTGAACGTATCATTACCTCACTATTCTAGAGCACTTTTCATGTAATAATGGAATGATTCTCATATAATAAAAAATAGTACGGCAGGTGCATTGAAACAGAGTGGACGTGTGCGAGCCAAATTTTTACCTGCGATATCGCCGCGCCCGAGTCGCAGCCTTAAGGTCAGGCGTACTTATTTATTTAATAATTTAATACCCATGTAATCAACTTTAATATTAATGTTTCCCACTGGCAATGGGAATAATCCGCCATCACAAAATAACTCCAATATGTATCAACAATATGGTTACCCACCCTCCTATCAACAGCAACAGTATACTGTAAGTAACAGTATACATTCAACACCACCACTCTTCGAACAAACACCATTAAAGCAGTATGCAGCGCCATCAATCCCACCGGTTCAACCCTCTCCGTATTATACAATGCCCGTAATGCAATATCCAAGGTTGTCTCAAGTGCAATTACCTTCCCCGCAAACCTTGCCGCAAAATAATCAAATAGAAAAAACCAGCAAGAAAATTTAAGTAATGTCGGCGAAGACGAAAACATGGCTGATAATAATAACACTTGGCAAGTGGTTCCTGGCAATAAAAGGAAAAGACGGAAATATAACCCACAATTAATTCAAACATTCAACTTAACACAAACAAACCAATACTCTACGTTAACAGAGGAAACAGATGTACCGGGGGCTAGCAGCAACACTAATACTACGGGCCAAACTGTTCAACTGCCAAAACCACCGCCAATCTTTGTTCAAGGTGTCGAAAACTATCAACAAATGGTAGCTAGCATCACGCACGTAGTCGAAAAGGAACAATATACCTCTAAATGTATGGCCAATAATGTCGTTAAAATCAATGTTCACACGCCTGACTCATACAGGAAATTGACCGCCCATTTTTTAGATACCAACGTTATATTTCACACATATCAAAACAAGCAGGAGAGGGCGTATAGAGTAGTTGTACGGCATCTACACCCCACAATCCCGATAAATGTAATAATAGCAGAATTGGCAGCAAAAAATCATAAAGTTCGAAATATTAGCAACATCAAACACAAACAAACTAAAGAAGCCCTGCCGTTATTCTTCGTGGACTTGGAACCGGCCGATAACAACAAAGATCTTTATAAATTGCAGTATCTGCAGAACCTAAAGATAACGGTTGAACCACCTAAGCAAAATAAAAATATAGTACAATGTACAAGATGCCAAAACTTTAACCACACGAAATCATACTGCAATCGCCCATATGCGTGTGTCAAATGCAGCGGTAACCATGATACAAGAACGTGCACCAAAAATAGGGATACGTCGGCAACGTGTATCTTATGCAATGGACCACATCCTGCCAACTACAAAGGATGTATGGTCTATAGAGAATTACAAAACAAGACCTACCCAAATACACAGCAACCAAAGAAACACAGTATAAGCCAGATATAAGAAATTTTCCTCCTCTGCCAAAACCTAATGTTTACGCTGATATGCCGATGCATACCTATAGCCACGTTACAGCAAATAAACCAGGCTCATCTAATGACCTCACCCTCGCACAATTCCTTGTCGAGTTTAAAGGAATGTTCAATCAACTGCTACAACAAAATAGCATGATCCTCAACATGCTCACAACAGTAATTGCCAAATTAGTTAAATAATGTCTAAATTCATACGTATTGCATTATGGAATGCCAACGGCCTCCAATCTAAAAAATTGGAGGTAGAAGTCTTCCTTCAAATGAACAAAATTGATGTACTACTCATAAGTGAAACACACTTTACAACAAGAACGTTTATAAAAATACCTCAGCACAGCATCTACCACACTGTACACCCAGATAATACAGCCCATGGTGGCGCAGCTATTATTATTCGAAACTCGATAGTTCATCATGAATTACCAAAATGCGAAGAACCGTTCCTGCAAGCTGCCGTTATCGAAATCAGTAAACTTCCTAGCCCAATCACACTAGCCGCTGTATATTGCCCTCCAAGACATAGACTAACCACGAACATACTACAACCATTCTTCAACACCCTTGGAGGAGATTTATAGTAGGTGGCGACTTTAATTGTAAACATACAAGGTGGGGTCTCGATTAATAACTACAAGGGTAGAGAACTTGAAAAATTCTTACTAACAACAATTACATGCATTTATCAACCGGTACTCCAACATACTGGCCGACCGACGTGAACAAGATTCCAGATTTATTAGATTTTATATAGCCTCAGGCATTTCAAGAAATTATGTGGACGTCACTCCTAGTTTCGATCTATCTTCGGACCACAGCCCTGTGTTAGCTGTCATTAGCGCTACAGTTATCCAAAAGCAGCCTAAGCCAGTACTTTGCAATAGACGAACTGACTGGGACAAATTTAAAGTACACGTCCACCGACATATAAATATTAATATAAGCTTAAAACACCGAAAGAAATAGAGATCGCAGTTAATCACTTTATAACAACAGTCCAAGAGGCAGCCTGGAATGCTACACCAATGAATATCCAGAAAATCGAGTCATTTAATGTTTCTAGAGATATAAGTGAATTAATAAAAGAAAAAGGAGAGCGAGGTCAATCTGGCAACGTACACACAACGTTAATGATAAAACCACATACAATCGACTTACTAATAAACTTAGGAAGAAGATGTTAGAGGCGCGTAATGAAACATTCCATAACTACATAACCAACTTATCCAAAGAAGATCACAGTATATGGAAAGCCACTAAAGGATTTAAGAGACCCCAACAACAAGTCCCGCCGTTACGCAAAAACGATGGCTCCTGGGCAAGATCAGACGAAGAAAAGTTGAACTTTTGCCCAACATCTGGCAGACGTATTCACACCTCACTCTAATGAAATTGATGAAGATGTTAACAACTTTCTCGAAGCACCACTACAACTATCACCCCTATAAAAAATTCACAATTGGTGAATTACAAAATGAAATAAAATGGTTAAATAATAAGAAAGCGCCGGGCTATGATCTCATTACAGGCCTTGTACTTAAACAATTACCACGACAAGGAGAACAATTCTTATTGGCACTCTTTAATGCAATCCTACGCTTAACATACTGGCCCTTACAATTAAAGTTTGCACAGGTCATCCTAATATTAAAACCTGGCAAACCACCAAATGAAGCTCAGTCTTATCGCCCAATTAGTCTACTGCCTGTCGTGTCAAAACTCCTAGAAAAATTAATATTAAAGCGAATAAACGAAAATAGTCTACTTGAAGAATGGATTCCAAATCACCAGTTTGGATTTCGCAAAGGACACTCGACCATAGAGCAATGCCACTGAATAACCAATATTATTCAGCAATCATTTCATAGTAAGAAATATTGCTCTGCTGTATTTTTAGATGTGCGGCAAGCGTTTGACCGTGTTTGGCACAATGGGCTACTATTTAAAATTAAACACATCTTTCCACATCAATACTATCTCCTGCTTAAATCTTATCTAACTAATCGACACTTTCAAACCAAAGTTGGTATGGAATATTCGCAACTGTATCCAATCACAGCTGGTGTTCCCCAAGGAAGTGTGTTGGGGCCACTCTTATATCTGATTTTACTGCAGATATACCGTCGACACCAACCATAACATTGGGGACATTTGCAGATGACACTGCAATCCTGGCATGTCATGAAGATCCACAAATCACAACTAATATCTTGCAAGAGGCACTAAGTACAATAGAGGGTTGGCTGGAAAATGGAGAATTAAGGTCAATGAGACGAAGTCCAATCATATAACATTTACCACAAGACGATCACAATGCCCACCTGTAAGCTTGAATAACGTACCCATCCGCAAGCAAATGCAATTAGATACTTAGGTCTCCATATGGACACAAGATTAACGTGGAAACCACATATAATAAAAACGCAAAGAAATGGACATCAAAATTAAAAAATGTATTGGCTCATAGGAAGAAACTCTCAACAGAAAACAAATTACTGGTGTACAAATCTATCATACGACCAATATGGACATATGGCTGTGAACTCTGGGGTTGCGCCAGCTACTCAAATATTGACATAATACAACGTTTCCAGTCTAAGACATTAAGAAGTATATTCAATGCTCCTGGTATGTTTCAAACCATATCCTCCACTTTGACTCCAACGTACAATATGTGCGGGACATAATCAGACAACGGGCTACAAGCCACCATGCTCGGCTAGTGGGACACACTAATAACCAGATTACACCGCTAACACAGCAGCCAGTAATGAGACGACTTAAACGGAAGTGGCCATGGGACTTGACAGAATAAAGAAATCATACACCATCCCTAAGCCTTCAAATGGAGGTAACGAGACTGCACCACTGGGTGCACCTCTCTTCAAATCTATTCCAAACTTCACGCAATTAGCTCATAGAATTTATTGTAATTAATTCTGATTGCTAATGTACACGAATTGAATAAAAAAAAATATAATAAAAAAAAATCCAAGACAATAACTTAATTAATTCCTTGATATTCGCCTCCAAAAAAAATATTTTGATTTTTAATTTACTGAAGCGTCTTTAATATGTCCTTTGTTTAAATAGGCACTTACACAGAGCTACGTACAATTTCTGTTGTAGAGCTTTATGAGCGTTGTTTTAAGCTACGTTCTAAACGTGAACTAAGTGTAAATATTTCTAAAAAAACTAATTACAAACGACCGTAATCAATTAACAAATATTACAATTGTATGTATACTTAACTATGATTTAAATAGTAGGTGCGTTATTTATAGATAGATAAGTGCAATTTCACAAGCCTGCAAAATTTGGGGGGGTGGCAATACCACAAAGTTAGCCTAAATTTCTATTTTAGTGCATTTTTAAATTAATTTGTTTTTATTTATTTAATTAATTTTAATGAAGTGCGTCATGCCTTTGAAAACCACTATTTCTCTTTACCTACCCTTAATGAGAAAGTATGTAAAATACTTACAATTTTATTCCACATGTCGAACTTTCTTTGGCGGCTCATGCTCTACCTCGCGCTTTTCCTTTATTGTCTCTACGGGGTTCATCTCAGTAAACATCCAGTAATAGTTAACCATCATTGTCCTTTGCATTTCTTTGATATCCTAATAAAATCTTTCACTCATCCCTTCGCTAACGACACCTAGATTTTTAGGAAAATAGTCTAAATGTAAATTTAAGAAGTCAACCTTTAAGCTCATAGAAAAGCCGATTTTTTGTACATCTGCAGCATGTTCTCATCGATTGATCCTTTTTATTGTCCCCCAAGCTTCTTTTTTTACAACTTCTATTTCTTTCTCAAAATTTCTATCTTTGAGAAGTTTTCTAATGTCAGAACCAGTAAAGACACCTTATTTTAGTTTGGCGACTGATAAGGCTGTAAATTTGTCACAGATGTATTTAAAACTTTTACCTTCTTTTGCTAAGGCTTTCACAAATTGCTTTATCAAACCTAACTTGATATGCAGAGGTGGGGGAAGAACTTTATTCGGATCTATGAGAACTTTTCAGAGCACATTTTCGTTCCAAGTTCTAATGAAGCTCTTTTTGGCCAATCTTAATTTATGCAATGATTTTCTTCAAGAAAAAAACTTTGTGTACCCCTCCCTCCTGTCCTAGGATCCTCGACATTATTTTGAGATCGCCGCACGTAATCCGCTTATTATTGTCGTATTTAATTTTATCGAGAACAAATTATACATTTTCTAACACTCTCTTAAATGGAGAAACTGTCCGACTTGTATTAACGCAGGCTCTCCCATCGTCTCATCATCTTGAAGCCAAGCAATTTTGTAGATTTGCTAAGAAACATCTGGGGGAAAGGGGAGAGAGGGGGGATTTAAAAGCCCAATGTACCTCTTCAAAATTAAAAGAAATAATAAAAGTAAATAAATGAAAAATGTAATAAAATAAAAAATTAGGCTCATTTATAACAATTTTTATTAGAAAATTTAAGGGCTCAATCCGACCCCTCAACTGTTTTGCTATAAGAATGCATAGCATAAGCCAAAAAGTGAATATATTATATTTACTTATTATTAAAAAATCATTTTATGGTATCAGATTTTCAATTTTATAACAATTTTAAAATTTGCGATTTTCCAAAAATCCCGACGTGATGGTAAAGACTAAATATTATTTTTGGATTCAGCGCTAAAAAGTACAACCATCGCAAGCTTGTGTTATGGTTTTCTTACCATTTACTTACAACTACCACAATCAAAACAGCATCATTAATTTGTATTGACCAACGTACCACTACAAATAATCACATTTTCTTATTTTTTTTTTTAATTTTTGAATTGTTTTGAACCTTGAATGCGGGTAAATACTCAATACATTAAATTTTTTTTGTGCAAATATTTAATTTTAATTTAAAATTTTAAATTTTGTATCAGTTACATATTAACGGCGCCCAAGGATGCACATCCTAGTTGAGAGTTACTACAACTAGCTGACGTAGTAGAAGGCTATTACACAACTATAAGTATATCTAACAATACCATTAAGATCAACTCTAATCCCCCTGATACACAACAGAAGATTGATAAAGTTTATGCAAAAACAAAAAATAATTTATCGCACAAACCAACATAAAGACAAAATAGCATACCGAGTAGTAATTAAGTATCTTCATTCAACAAATATCTTTAATTTTAAAAAAAAAATCACTTTATGGGGACACTCGGTGAGAAATACTAGGTTGTAAAGAAAATTCTGTTACAGCTGCGAAAAATCCAACATTTATGCGCCAATTAATAACCAAAACAATAACAATTATTCTTCAAAGTATAGTCCGTCACTGTCCACGACCTTTTGCCATTGTTCCGCAAGCTTCCGTATCTGCTCTAAGTACTAAGATGCCGGCTTTGAATCAAAGAACTCTTGGCACGCTTGCTCAACTTCTTCAAACGATTCGAATATATTAAATTTATATATAATATAATTTATTATATATGATATATATATAATAAAAGATTGGTGTAACACAATAAGCACAAAAAATGGCCAAAAAATGCATAAAAATTAAATTTTTCGCAGCTGTAACAGAACTTTCTTTACAACCTAGTATTATTAATGCTGAACAAAAACAATCTAGGATGCCATTAAATATGCTTTTTGTAGACTTGGAATCAGCCACCAATTTTAAAACATTTATAAAGCAACTCATCTTTTAAATTTAAGAGGTGGCTTTACTTGCACTAAGTAAATTGAGCCACACAGAAAAGGTAGTAGCATAATTCAATGCAGAAGGTGTCAGCTCTAGGGCACACAAAAACTTACTGCAACCGGCCATTTGTGCCCGTAAAATTCACAAACTCATAGCATTTTAAGCTACAAAAAGCGTAAAAACACTCCCGCACGTGTATCTTATGCGGAGACTCATGTCCATCTAATTACAGAGGCTGCAAATATTATCATTATCTTTGTAAAAACAACAGGAGCCACAACAAAGCCACCAACCGTTTCTCTCTATCATCAAATATAAACATAAACTCCAACAAACGCCACCTATTTCTATGCAAACTCGTCAAAAAATATTGATTCCAACTCTCTCACAAACAACATTTCCACAATTAACATTAACAATAACGAAAACATTTATACTCTCCTCGTTAAATTTTTAAATAAATTCAAAAATACGTTTAACTCGCTTACTTATTAGCGTATCAGAGTATTAAGCATTCTTAAATGTTGATAGCAAAAAATAATATTTGAATTTCTGAGAATTGCTCTTTGGCTTGCTAACGAAATAATACAACAGAGAGAAAAAATTGAAAACCATCTCCATTAACATAAAATCGACATTTTTATTAATAAGCAAAATTCACTTTACTAAAAGAAAAAATATTTTACTACATTAATCATCCACTATACAGACCTCATAAAGAAGTCAATAGACCATTACTAATACGACAAAGACTGCTGCAAGCCACATTAATCAAAACTTTACTACACGACTCAGTATACTATCTACCTAATCATAAATTAAACTATGAAAACTCCATAGATTTCTTTCTAAACCTTGTACCAATCAGGAAGCGACTACAATGCTAAACTTTATGGGCCTTAAGGCTCACTACCACAAAAGCTACAGAATTAACCAAAGTAATATAGACAGACACTTATTTTTGTCCACGGGTACTCCTACGTACTGACCGACACATCCAGCAAAAATACCAGACCTGAATTTTTCGTTATCAGTGGTACCAAATTATGCTTCTATTCAGACCACACTCTAATAATTGTTATATTAAACATAATAATACAAGGTGCATTCAAGTTATAATCTCTAATTTTTTTTCTCAAGACTGAGAACAGATACAAACGTGCAGTTTGTTTCAAAATACTCGCGCACTCTTTGTGAATGCGTGACAGAGATGACAGTCTATCGGCTGCGGAAGAGTGAGAACTGCTTTTGATACTTAAAATGGCGATGGTTTCATTAGAAGAACAGCGTGTAATTATTCGTTTTCTCTATTTGAGTGGCATGACACCGATTGAAATTCATCGCCAGTTGAGTGAGACATGTGGTGATGATGTTATGAATGTGTTTAATGTGCATTTGTGAGTGCGACAGTTCAAAAAAGGCAGAACGTCGTGTGACAACAAACCAAGACAATCTCGGCCTTGCACCAGCCGGTCTGACGACATGATCAAGCGAGTGGAAAAACTTGTTTTGGAAGATCGCCGAATGAGTGTGGAACACATCGCCTCCAAAGTTGGCCTTTCCGTAGGATTTGTACACACAATCCTGAAAATGTGAAAAGCGTCCTCCAGGTGGGTGCCACGAATTCGTATAACTTTGAAGTGATTTCTCATGCTCCCTTCTTGTCGGACCTGGTTCCTAGCCACTTTTGGCTGTTTCCAACCATGAAAGACGATGTCCGTGGTCGCACATTTACTAGTCGTGTTGCTATTGCATCAGCAATTTTCCAGTGGTCAAAGAAGACTCATAAAAAAGCGCCCATGGAATTATGACGTCGACGTTATAAAAAAATGTGTACAGCTGCAGGGAGATTACGTCGAGAAGTGACACAAGTTACACAGTGTTTGTGTGATTAGTTTGTGAGACAAAAATCG
The DNA here is from genome assembly GCA_036346155.1 of Sinelater perroti. Taxonomy (NCBI): domain Eukaryota; kingdom Metazoa; phylum Arthropoda; class Insecta; order Coleoptera; family Elateridae; genus Sinelater; species Sinelater perroti. The sequence goes on from JARFIY010000174.1 coordinate 4,426,126, forward strand.
GAAGTGTTATAACTTGAAGGCACCTCGTAACAAACATTAAAAAGGCACCCAGACCGCACAACCTAAAAACCGCTTGTAAAATAAAATTAACAAACCATAAACCTAAAGGTGTTCTTAAAAAACATGATCAGATAGATGAAACTACTGAAAAATTAATTTATTCTCTACAGCTAGCGATTAATCATGTTACTTCCAATTAGAGGCTTTTTCTCAGAAATAAGTTTTGGTCTCTAAGGGTTCAGTTTTGATACTTTTATACAACTATACCCTTAGAAATCAAAACTTTGTTATTTATTCCAAGACTGCATCTATAATCTTAACAGATGTGATATCTCTATTTGGCGTCTGATCAAAGCAAAGCTAAAATGAGTGCAAACTAATTCTAACATCCGCAAGGAAACTCCTACATCCTGTTCACGAAAACACAACAACAAAGAAAATGCTGACCCCTTTGTTCAACATATTGCTAAAGTTTTTACTTTCCAAGAATGCAGTACTTAATGTCTGAATAATAGTTCGACTACTACCAATCTCATAAAACTAGTAACTCCTGAATAAATCAGTCACCAAAACGTCGGGAAATCGCTTGGACCTAGCCAAATAACGCCAAAAATACTGAAGGAATTTCGAATAAAAGACATTTCTCACCTGTCTATTCAACTACTCCCTATTATTTTCATGTCTAACTTGCTGTACATCTTAACATTCATCCTTGTTAAGTTACGATATAGGTCAATTTGTTTTGTTAGGGTTGCAATAGTGTGATATTTTGTGATTGTAAAGCATACGTATCTGTGGTCTGAACAGTTTTTTTCATCAGACACATGTTTATTTTTAACAAAGCTATTTACTTATCGATTACCTATTGTTAAATTAATCACCTCCTCCAGTATGTTTCCAAACTCATTGCCCTAATAAATAGCAATAACTACTCACCTCTGGGACCCGTGCTTCTGCAGACCAGATAATTGTTCTAATCTATTGTTTTCACAACTGCGTAGCAGCTGTTCAATAGCATTCGTTGATGATGATTCTGAGCCATCTTATGGGAGGTAACCTGATCAAGCACAATCTTCCTTAACCGTTTCTATTTTAAAATGATTTTAATTGTTACTAAATTTTGTTAGTGGTAGGATTTTAACAGTTCTTTTAACTGTTACAGAGTATCTAGATCTATTAGTATCTAGTACTATAACACCTATAGTACTGTAATTCAGTTTTCCGTTAAATGTCTCGTAACCATATATTTTCCCTACTTATCCAAGGTACTTAAATAAACCCAATAATATAAATTTCCATTAACTTACAAAGTGGTTCAAATACGACCGAAACTGACTTTTTTACAAAAAAAAAACAAATTTCCAAACACTTTCTTGTACATTTTTAAACGTTCTGGACGCACCTTGATGCTCTTTTCAAAAAAATTATCACAAATAAGCACGCCATCCGTGACGGATGTTCGCGGCCGACAATCATACGGTTTATTCTCTACGGGCTCTCTGCCCTATCTGAAGGACTTACACCACTCAAACACACCGGTCCATAAGAGACACTCTTTCCCATACTGTTGTTGGAGTTTGTGATAAATTTTAGTGAACTGAACAGGCTCTAATCTAAGTAAGGAGGATTGAAGGTTGTAGCTCCATTCTCTTAAGGTTGCACAGCTGCTGAGCAGTGCGGCTTGTTTATACATAAATTAGTTATGGTCATATTGTAGCGGCGGTTCATTTATTATACCTCTAATGTGGTATAAAAACCACCGAACAAAGCTCGTAATTTACTTAGTTTGTTAAAGAAATGTGTATGACGTTCGGTCTACTGAATAGGCCAGGATCTTCCTCTTTTTTGGCTTTACGTCTTAGCAGTTGCCAGTTTTTTTTTGTTTTTAAGTGCGGATTTTGAAGGGTGAGTCGGTTTCCGTTACTTTTTTCCTTAAATTTTTCTAGTATTCACACGAAAACGTCGATTGTATAGTATAAAATATGGTGATGGAAGAAATTAATAAAAACATTTAAAAATTTGAACCTTTAGACTTATCTACCAAATTTATTAGAACTGCTATCTATGTTAACTATAGTTATTAATCTTTAACGACAGGTAGCTTAAGTAAATTGTGATAAGCAAAATAGTTAATGGAATATTTATCACATACCTGTGTCATACAAAGAATTTATTAATTTTAAGAAAACTGAGTTATTAATAAACTGTACGTTTGCGCAATTAGTCCTATACATTTCGTAAGACAAATATATGCAGAATCTTTTGCTCTAATCATTACTGAAATACATTATTTTCCGCGTGTTGTTTAAACCCCATAGAGCTTTCTAAAAACATGTCAATGTCAAAGACTATTCTGTTATACTACAGTCATTATTTTATTATTATTAATTATCTTGTACTCCGCCATCCTTAAAGTTTGAATAATTAATTTAAAAATTGGATAATCACCTCAAAATCGTAAAGGATTATTTATACGGTTTTGAAAGATGCAACAATTAAGAACAATACTATATTTTTCTCTGATAGTGACGATGCTTCTTAAATATTCTAGATAAGCCTTATAGATTTATTATGCATCGTTATGAGCTTGTTGTGTTAAGCTTACAGCATTTGCTATTAAAAGTTTGTTTGTCGCTTATCATTTAGTGTGACAATGGCGATTTTGTGAATATTGCATTTTGCAGATATAAAAAGAGCTAATCAAGATAATTTATTGACTAAAGAAAATGGAATGTCAAGTGAAAATCATTAGACACTTTCCTCTTGTTGAAATTTAACAGTGGGGCTGGTTTAAAACATTTCTTTGTATGAGGGAATGCCATCTGAGAAAGTGCGACTAGAAAATTATTTTGTTATTTCAAAGAGGATCACTTTAACCTGAGTAGTTTTCCATCTACAAGATCATCTAGCTTTAATTTATGATGAGCTATTTCAGTCAAATTGAAAATTAATAGACGTGAAGATCTGTGAGGTACAACGAAATAATGGTACGATTTTTCGTATCAATCTATTACTTTATCAAATCTCATTATTTCTTAGAACGGAAAATTTTTGTTGCCTTTCCAATTTTTCTTTTTACATAAAATATAATATTATTTATGCATTATTATTTGCAACTATTACATTTTATTGGCGTTTTACCTGTCTGTTAACAGTTTACTGCTGTATTAAGGTTTATGCAACTCTTATTACACAGCAATTAATAAACGACCAACTTCTATAATTAAAAGGAAATTTATATCACTTTGTTATATACAGGGTAATCCGTTTTTTTTATCATTTATTTGCCAGCTCAACAATCAGTTACATGTTATACATGGCAATGATAATAATAGGAAGGTAAGCAATAACAGTACGTTCTTTTATAGTTTATGAGGTAGGTTGTACCCTTACAAGTATGTTAACTAATTGTTATATTAACTAATCAATGTCGAGTTCGGTTAGATATAAATCTTGTGGTAATTTTCGTTTGAGTCTTTGTTGTATGTTTGGTCTGCCTAAGTTGTATAGAACTGCACCTTCACATTTATGTAAGTTTTCAAAGAATTTTTTGGCACTAGCGGCGATGTAGCTTTGGATTGTTGGTATGTCTAGTTCGTAATGTAGTTGTTTGTTCCGAATGAACCAAGGAGCATTCACTGTTATGCGGAGAATTTTGTTCTGTAGTCTTTGGACTTTTTCTATGTTTGACTTTGCAGTGTTGCTCCAGATTGTTGATGCGTATAGCACCAACGGTCGTATTAGAGATTTGTACATCATAATGGTGCATTTGGGCTTAAGAGATGACTTTCTATTAATGAGAGGGTAAAGTTGTGCCAATCGCGCGTATCCTTGGTTTAACTTGTAGTTAATATGAAGTTTCCAGGTAAGTCGAGTGTCAAGGAGCACTCCCAGATACTTGATGGCGGCATCGGCGGGATTCCAGGCAATAGTGTTGTTGTTGATTGTTAAGCTGGGAGGGTTTCTAATTCTTCTGAGGGAAAATATTTTTGCCTGACATTTGGTGTGGTTGATGTGCATATTCCATTGGTTGAACCACGAGCATATTTGATTCAGTGCAGTCTGCTGCTTTTCAATAGCTAAGGTAAGGGTCAAGATTGCGGTGTCGTCCGCGAAGGTCGCTAGGGTTGCCTCTATGTTAGGGATATCTGAAGTAAAAATATTGAATAATAGGGGCCCCAGTACGCTTCCTTGAGGTACGCCTGCATGGATGGACTTTGTTTCAGAAGATGCGGAGTTTATGCGCACCGCAAAAGTGTGGTTAATTAATTAATTATGTATATAAATTAATTAAAGGGTAATCCGTGTACCATGATGGTTTTGAAGATACCAGAACAAACTTAAAAAATGTTTTGCGACAAATTAAACTTTTCAACTGTGTGTTATTATATTTGCTGTGAAATTATCCATCGTTTAATCTGGTTATCGCGGCGCTGGGTGAGACGTTCAGTAAGGTGCGGACGTAGCATCACTTAAGGCCTGTCATCTAAAAAAGTATTCAGAATAGTGGAAGCCGGTTCTTTCAGTTTTCTGCCGCATATACAACGGGAGGCGTTCCTGACAGTTTCATGGAAATGGCAGAATAATAGTAGAAGGAAGATAAAAAAGCACAACCGGTTATATTGTTCGGTCATTTATGTGGATTACGGAAACAAGATTATCTTATAAAATATAGAACTCACGATTGAAGAAGAAGGCCAAAAATGCAATGGAATCCAACAAGACCTAAACTGATTAAATATTTTCTAGTCAAAATAAAGTGGCAAGCACAGAAAGGATAAGGCAAAAATCGCGCAACAAGCTAAGGACCTAAAAAACTTATAGTGCTGCTATATATATAATGTTATATCAATGTATATTAAGAAACATAATGCAAGTTTTGTTTTTTCACAAACACCATATTTGCCAACAGTTTACTAAACCACATTTGCGTTTACTTCTAAATTTGATATTTGATATCTTATTTGATTTTTGGCATTCTTCTTCCAAATCCCGGTAGAGTCGCAAATTGAAATGTGCGCCCAGTGCGTATTTGAAGATACGTTATAGTGCCATATAATATCACCAGAGGTCATTGATAAAACAATATTGGGTCACTCGTGAAGTGCCGCAACAGCAATTGTGGACAAAGAGAAAAAATATAAATTTGGACAGTCATAGCCATGTGTCTTTTTTTAGAGTGAAAAGTTAATTGCTTTGGATATTCAGTGAAGCATAGTAGCTATGCGTGGAAACACAGTAGCCAGTCGCAGAACTGTTTCGCTGTATATTGCAGCAAAGACTAGCTGAAAAGGCGAAAGCGTGTGTCCTACTTAATAATGACATACAGGCAAATCATATTTGATGTACTGATGGATGCAACAGGTTTGTCTCTCAAAACTTTGGAGACAAAGGTTTATGCACAATCGGTTTCTCACACTCTTATCGCTCAGCAAGAGCAAAACCGCGTACAAATATCTGCTGTAGCTATAGAGCATAAATTTGAGAGTATTCTTTATATCTGGTCACGGCAAACCGTTCTGACAAGAGACGTTTGATAAAATACCATTCTATGGAATAATAGCACATTAGAAGCTCTTGTTCCTAGAAGTAGCAGCCGGTAATTGTTTACTCAAAATAAAATGGCGACTGATATTTAGGATTGGAAGGAAATTCTGTTAGTGGATTTCAAGTGAGCAATACTAAAAGTCACTGAAGCGACTTTGCTGATGTATTCAGCAATGCCACTACAATAACTGGAGACACATTGTGTTTCTTCTACATGACAATGTACATATCAGTCTCCACAATTTTGAAGGCTCTCAGGTACCTTGTGTTACTTCATACCCTATATTTGCCAGATTTTGCGTCGGATAATTTCGCAAAAGAAATAGTGCTCGGTAAGAAGTTCTCCTTTGCCGACCAGCTTACAAATGGCGTCGTGTTATATCTAATGATAATTTTCGGCAGCTTTGCGAAACCTCCGGAACGATAACTACAATGAACAGACACTAAAGGGAATGCATCTAATAAAATATGTACCCATTTCTTTCTAACGAAAAAGTGGCGAGAAGCAAACGATTTTTAAACGTGTCAAACAGCATAACGTTTAATGTGGCACAATTCTTTAAACAAAACATACAACACTTTAGCAGTCTTTTATATTAAAGGTATAATTAATTATACCTTGCAGTTAAAAAATAAGAAAAAGCAATTAAATTTTCCAATTGTCCAAAGAGCCTTAATACTTAACGAGTAAAATACTGCACAATAGCATGCTTAGTAATTTGTCGCTGTATAACTAAAATGCTCACGCCTGTGGGACTCTTGCAAAAATAATATTGCAAGTGCTCGAAACACTGTCATTTTAAATACCGCAGTATCTAAAATAGATTAAAACATGACCTACATAGAAACTAATGTTCTCAAAACATCAAAATATTACTCTAACGCTCTGCAGTGTAAGTCATAATTCAGTATATGAATAAGACATTGCTTCTAGTTCATATTAACTTAGCAGGCCGATGTAGTTCTATTGCAAAATCCTAAAATTTATAGTACTATATGAAATCAACTTGTGTTACACAAGAATAAGTTTTACAAAAAATAACTGCAAATTCTGGAGCCATATTAAATGTTTCTTTAAAAAAACTACTGTTTGATAATTCACTTTGACAGTATAAACAGAAATAACTTGTGGGAGATTTTAAAGAAGAGAAGGGTAAGCACAAAGATGATCGAAATCCTAAATGATAAGCATAAAAACACAGAAAATATAATCAGAGCTAAAGGTAAAATGTCGAACAGCTTCTTTACATAAAGGGGAATAAGGCAAGGAAATTTTCTGCCACTACAATTTATAATAATAATAAACAAGGTAGTAAAGGAGGTAGACAAGGAAGCAAAAGGGGTGATCCTGGAGTTCAGAAACCTCAGACAAATACAGATAAAAAAATTATTATGCGCAAATGACCTGATAATATTTGCTAATAATACAGAAGACCTAAAAAACACGATAGAAAAATGGCCAAAGAAACAAAGGAGTACGGTTTTATTATAAATATGGAAAAACAGAAATTACGACAATAACAAGTGATCAAGAAGAAACCGAGACGGAAGAGGGAACCATTAGGGAAGTAACAACAATAAATACCTTGAAACATTCGCAAAACTGCAGAGAAGCTTAAACAAAAAAAATAAATAGGATAAAGTAATGACTTTATACAGAATTTTGTACAAACCATTCTTTAATAAAAAGGAAGTGACAAAGGAAACTAAGACCAAAATTTATGCCAGCACTGGCACTAACGCTTATTTTTCCGGAACCAATCATGGATTCTGACTGATTATCTAAGGCACAAATTAACAATATGTGAAATGATGATATTAAGGAAAATAACGGGGGTGATTAAAATCGATGAAATAAGAAGTGATATAATATGAAAAAATATAAAAATAAAAATTGTAACAGAAAAATTTGTAATGCAACAATTGCGGTGGTTCGCCAATATTCTGCGAATCGATAACAATAAGATAGTCAAAATCATATGGGAGACACAGACTGGGGAAGAAAAAAAAAGACCGAAACTAAAGTGGAACCAAGAAATAACTGATGGACTAGAGAAAAGAGGAATGCACTAGGCTCAGGCAAAGAGAAAAACCAAGGACAGGGAAAATGGAGAATTATATAATAAATAATATGTAAGCAATTCATTTCATAGTAAATTATATTGAATAATAAGTTTACAAACGGTAATTACGCTATTATTATAAAGACAAGTATGGTCATTTAAATTTTTACAAATAAAAACACTTGAGGAGGAAATTACAAATATTGCAATCTTGTCAGTCATAGTACTTTAATTTCCTGTGTTACTTCAATTCACACTTTCGTAACCTATTTCAGGGACAATTTAATTAAAAACTAAAATTGCTAATATAAATTCATTATTACGCCATCAAAAATTTCGTAGTTTTGTAATGCAACATGTATTATTCGTCTTTTTGTCATTATTAAAATAATTGCATAATGACTCATTGATTTGGTGATTTTCGGGTTATTGTCTAAATTTTTAGTAGTTGAAGTTTTATTTAAACTACAAAATCAAAAATTAGGCTCATTGTGTTTTATAGACACTGCTGTATGTAGCGTTTTTTATCTGTTTGTGACATCGGACAAACCATATTTTTTACTGCGTACTATTCCAGAACAACAAATTAAAATCTACAGAAATAAATAGAAAATAAACTTTATTCACATAATTTTATACTATATATTAAACTACAAGACAGCGTATTAGGGCCCACAGTCTATCAACTATTTACGGCTGATATGCCTTGTAACAAAAACACGATTTCTGCTACGTTTACCGACGACACGGCCATACTGTCCTCCCATAAAGATCCAGCCCAAGCCGTAGCTAAAATGCAGAACAATTCGGAAGCCCTCCAGAAATGGCCAACAGCATGACGAGTGAAAGTCAGTAAAATAGATCAACATTAATTACTTTTAGAACCCGGAAAATAGATCCTCTCCATGTAACCCTAAACGGAGCTGTTGCACTCTCTAAACAGATCTTAAGGTACCTAAGTAAGCGTATAGTTTTTCTAAAAGAAAACAACTAGATATGAAAGTAAGGAAGAAGCCCTGATTATTGGGCGAAAATCGAGACTAACTCTTGAAAATAAGGTCCTGCTTTATAAAACAATGATACTGCAAGTTTCGTCATATGGCATCCAATTCTGGGGCTGTGAAAAATCATCCAACCTTGAAATTTTTATAACGTTTCCAAAGCAAAACTTTTCGTATGGTAGCAAACGCAGATTAGTGCATCAACAACAAAATAATCCACAATAATCTACGAAGACCTTGCCAACAGATACAAGAATCAAATTAGTGTGGGTGCAAACATTTTCTAAGCACCGATCAAAGTGATCATTGGGCAGCGTGATAAAAGCTCTGGGTCCTGTTGCCTACCTTGTGCTATGCAACAGCTACAAGTACAAACGTTACATCCACCAAATCCTAAAAGTTTACTCATTGAATACACCACAAAAGATTTCTTCGTATTCTGCAGTAGTAATAGAGTATCTTGGTGGACTGTATACCGCTGAACTTGCTAGTGGACGAAACTGAGTTTGTACTTTTATGCTGGCACTTTGAATTTTCTCTATTTGGTAAGGCTGAAGTATATAAGAATGTTATTATTAATTATATAATAATTTATAACTAATTGTATGATTATAATATATTATAACATGGTATAAGCAGAGAAAATATAAATCTAATCAAACATCTGAGGGTTTGAAATGTTTCAGTCTTCTTAGCGTAGGACTGTTATCCAAAAGTTGAGCGCTTGATTATCGAGATATGAGCTTAGTTTGATATTGAACAAAATAATTTGTTATTATTTTATGCACCGAGTTGAAACTAATTATTACATAATTAGGCACATACTATGACGCTTTGACAATACACCTGAGCACTTTATTCTGAAACCTTTGAAGGATTTCTATGTTAGAGTTACTGATAGTACCCCACAGCTAAATACAATGCGTCTAAATTGGTCTTATAAAACAAAAGTTTGTTTTTAATTTTTAGTTGCGATTTTCTGACAAGTAACTAATACATTTGACTAAATTTAATGCCGACTTATTCCGTTTCATAAAAATATGTTTAACCCATGCCAACCGTAGATACAGATGCATGCGTTTTTATTTTGTGGAATCAGAGTATTATTAAGGGTGGTGGCTGGACAGGTTGCTCTTCTCATGGCAAACGTAACATGTATTGATTTGGAAGTGTTAGCCTAAATATTTCACCTTCTCAGCTAATCCTAGATCAAAGTTAGATGATCCTGGATGTATACAGATGCAACACCAAAGTCGCTATCTGAGACTAGAATAGCTACATCATCCGCAAAGGCGGCAGTAGTTGTTCGATTGGTTGTGGAATTATCAGTTGTGTAGATCGTATACAAAATTGGACCCAATACACTCCCTTGGAGCACTCCAAAAGTAATAGGGAACAAATCTGGGATGTCCTTCCCGATTGACCAGGAAACATCTGCTTTTTAGATAGGATTTGATGATTTCGAAGAAATGATGCAGAAAACTTTTTTAAGTTTATAGCATAAGCCCTCGTGTTAAACTTTATCAAACGCCTGCTTGACGTCTAAGAAAACAAATAAACAATACTCTTTGGAGTGCAAAACATCGTTATATATTGTTGACAATCCTATGTATCTGCTCTGTGTTACTGTGTTGATTCCGAAATTCAATTTGGTAATTGGGAATAAGTTGTCTTTCTTCCAGTATTGACCTGAGCCGTTTGAGAAGTAGTTTTTCAAATAGTTTGGATAGCAATTGCAATAGACTTAATGGTCTGTACGATTCTATATTGTTTAAGTTCTGACCCGGCTAGAAAAATATTTCAATCTAAGAATAGCATTAAATATAAAGGTTATAGCTTTTAGACATTTGGACGAAAGTTGTTGTAGTACTTTTCTAATAATGAAATCCCGGCCTGGTGATTTTTTGGATTAAGCTATTCTCTAATAGCTTGTTCCAGTTTTAGCAGTGTAAAAATTTTAATGGTGATTTCCAATTGAAACTTGGAAAATTATAAACATATCTGGGCCCAGCTGTGAGGAAAATGGCTTAAACGCAGTTTCTAGATGGTTAGCAAAAGCTGTAGCTTTTTTGTGAAAAGTAACATGGGGATTCAGTATCCCGAACTCAGCGTGTCTCCAGACATATGTTCGTATGAACTATTTGTTCCTCTTCTTATCTCCAGAAGTTTATTGTTATTGTTACAGTTTTCAAAAAATTAGGTTATGAGATCAGCTTTTACATTAAGCAATTGATCCGTCAAAATCTCAAATTTACAAAAATTGGGGAGCTCCGCAGATAACATTGACTATAAACTTACCCTTAACAAATTGTTAAGAAAATCAAGTACCCAAAATTTCAAATAGTTGGAGATAATCATAATTTTCAACAGCTAAAGTTTTTTATTCTATAAGAAACTAAAATTAGACATTGCGACCAAAAAAAATACACACATGAACAAGTGCTCGCAGTTGTTCTTCATTGACATAGAAACAGCAGTGATATTTGACCTTTCCGGATATGGCCGCTGTTTGGCACGTTGTGAACTTGAACGAAATTTATAGCCGCGCAAGAACTACACCTCAATTTGACCAGCGCCGCTTTCAATCGGCATATAGCTGAAGCGGTGCACGTTCAGCGGGCGCAAAAACGGCAGCGCTTTTTGTGCACCGCCCCGAATACTGTATCAAGGTGGTGTCACCGCGTACCAAGAACGATGCCGCCTTTCGAAGTGGGCGTGCAATTAGCGATTGAAATTAGCATAATTATACAACGGGCTACTTTTACGGCGCCCGTGTTTACGATCTCCGTGCTGCACTCTTGAGAATGACTAATTAGCCGCAAGTGGCCGCCCAGCAGTCCATTGCGATTTAAAGCGCCCGCGAAGGCTACTGGCGCGACTTCCAGCGGCTTCGGCTTATAAGGCTCGAAATTTTTCATTATCTGCTAACGTAATGGCCGGATAACAAAGTTTTGGATTTCGCCGGCCGCCAGAAATCCTAAACGCGTCGCCTTTACTTGGTCACCAATCTAACGTTACATGCAGTTGCGTTGTTGTGACCTGCTGATCTCGTTTTGGGCAGTTATGAGCCGGAAACATTACACGATTGCCGCAATGCGTCGCCACTGGTGTAATCTGATTTTCCCGTATGGTGTCGGTTGCTACACTTTCTCCCATTGTGGCGTTATGAAACGAGAAGAACGTCCTTCGTGTTTGAAATTGTCCTGTTGTAGAATAAACCCAAAACAGCTTGCTGCGTCATGTAATATTTTTCGCTCGTTACAGTTATTGAACTACAGAATACTTGAACAATAATAAAGTGCTTCAAAACCTATGCCGTACTTATGCAAGATGTCAAGTTTCCGTCAAGTTTCATCACCAGTCGCGTACTATTACAACAAATCCTTCTAGAAAGGTCGTTGGACACAAGTCGCTTTCACATCATACAAAATTTTCAAATTCAGACAGTAAACTTCAAATGTCATTTAACCAGAAAGGAAGTAAATGCAATTAGAAGTCTAAAAATAACTTTCCAAGAATTGATTATTGCAAATTGTCCATTTGAACCACACAAGAATTATCGGGTTTAAGAAATATATATTTTACAAAGCACTACAAATGTGATATTTAATAATACATAAAGAAAAAAAAAAGTTCAAAATGTGAACTTACAAATTTTGTGGGAGAAGAAGGGCGGCAAATTTAGGAGGCAAGTTTTCATATAACTGGAAAGGTGAACCCTTTTTCTTCAGTGGAAAAAGTGGGATGAGTACAACATATCTAGATATGTTGCAATATTTGACTATTTCCGCAACTCTAAGAGAATTTCAACAATTGATATTCCAACAAATTAGGACTTTACCTCATTTGTGTGGTAAAATGAAGAACTCTCTTACCGCTGGATTAGGCAATGTGCTAGAAAGTATTTTATGTAATTGGATTGGACCCTAAGGTCTCCTGATCTTACGGTTTGCTATTTCTTTTATTTGATGATACATTAAAGATCTGCTTTACATACTACCAATTTTTACAGCATTGGATCAACTTTGATACCACATTACTGTTACTATAAAGAACATCAATGACACACTGGGCGAAACTGTTCAATCGTTCAAAAGTGTGCTGTGTGACGCAAGAAGCTCACATCGAATATTTGCAATGGTATGACTAAAAATTTGTTTTTCCCTTCCATTGCATGTGCCATTTAATATTGTATCTGTAAGACTTTGTGAAATATATCTTTTTAAAACCAAATGATTATCTTATAGTAACCCTGTGCGATAGAAAACGCACTAATCTGATGCTTCTGTTCGTGTAAGATGTGAATTAGGATTTGTTCAAAATGGATAAGGAATGCTCATTTTGTTAAACAAAAACATTTAATTTTATGGTAAACTTTAAATTGGATTTAATTATTTACGTAGTAGGCATTGATTGTATCGACCGAGTGTTGATTTGTAATTGTTACTATTGTTTAACAAAAGCTCTCAAATAAGAAGCAATCAGTATTGAGATCAGAAAATTAATCATTGAAGAAATGGTATTTAGAAAAGTCGCCCTTGCAAAAACTTGTAAAAATTAAAAGTGTTACAGGGTCCGGCGCAATAACGGCGACAAATATTTTTTAGCATATTTATCAAACAACTAAAAATTCAACAAAACAACAAACAAATAACTATATAGCTATTAGGAAATATAATGTTTACGGGTTTCGAAGCGGCCTCCCTTGGCGTGGATATACGAGTCTAAACGCTTCTTGAAATGCTCGGCGATGGGCCGCAGGTCCTTGGGAGACAATCGGTCCCACTCCCGGCGCAGCGATTTCTTCAGCGACTCCAGGCTGTGATGTCGCTTTGCATTGACCCTTGACTCCAAAATGGACCACATACTGTAATCCATTGGATTCAGATCCGGCGAGTATGGTGACCATTCCGAAGACGTGATGAACGGGGGGAGATTAGCCTCGCACCACTCTTGCGTCTTCTTGGCCCTATGCTCGAGGACAGAGTCCTGCTGGAACGTCCATTCTTGATTGCCGAAGTGATTCTTGGCCTATGGAAATACTACGGCCTCGAGGATGTCCCGTCGGTAGACTTCTTGGTTGATTTTGACCCCTTGGTCGAAGAAAACCAGGGGGGTCTTGCCGCTAGCGCACATTCCGCCCCAAACCATAACCGACTGTGGGTTTTAACGGTGTTCGATAATGGCAGAGGTGCCTGGAGGCTCTAAAGACCAGTATCTGTCGTTTTGTCGATTGTGCTCCTGCGCCACGGTAAACAGCTTCTCATTGGTAAACAGCATTCGTTCCCACCCACGACCTGCGGCCCGGTCCTTAAGTTGACGGCATCGTTGGAGCCGTATGCGCTTGTCAGGAACTGGACTTTTTTGAGCTGGTAGGGTTTGAGTCCGAGTTTCTCTTTGACGATTCGTCGAACTGATCGGTGGCTGATACCGAGTTTATTCATGGAGACTCGCGGATTTTGGTTTGCTCTCTTTTTGATGATTTTACGGATCCGGGGCGTGTTGACAGTGTTTTCTTCCTCGTCCTGAAGGATCAACATCATGGCCAAGCTCCTTGAATGGAAGAATTGTTCTGGATACATGCTGCCGGTTGACATTGAGGAAGCGAGCGAAGTCACATTGACGCTTTTCTTGATGATGAAGTTCCAAATTAGCAGCTCGTTTGGCATCTGGCAAAAAACCGTCATTTACACAAAATCGAACTTATAACATAATAATCGGGACAAAAAAATGCCCTGAAAAAATAGCGCTATCATCATCATGCTGCGGCGCGATGCTTTCGCGCCGAAAGTCATCAAACTTTGTCACCATTATTGCGCCGGGCCCTGTAAGGGCCCTGTAATGTCAAAATGGCTTGGTAAATATAAGAGTTGTTTTGAATTCGAAAATATATATTCCTGTGCATGAAATATCCAAAAATGGTAAAGTCAGCATAGGTACTGTTCAAAATATCAAAAAGAAAGAACAACAGTATAATAAGCAAAAAATGGCGAAGAAGAATAAGGGGCAACAGCTTCTGTTACTTACGGGTTACGAAACATACGCCAAAATAAATACCAGGGCTTCCATTTTACATAACGTTGTGGGACAATATGCACCTGATAGTGTAAGAAGAATTAAAACGTATAAATTCGCTAAGAAAACTTTTGTATGGTAAAAACTCCAGCATTTTACATATGATACAATTGGAGGCAAAATGTACAGAAAATAATGCATACAAAAATGGTTAGTAAGCACAACGTTTCTCCACTATTTTGGCTAGACTTAGCATCTGCCCACTACTTTGATGTGAATCTTCAGCTTTTGGATTCTAAAAATATTCATTTTGTAAAAAAGAGGACAATCTACCAAACTTTGAATTTCACCCTATTGAACGTTACGGGGCTATTGTAAAAAGGTACTTAAGAAAACATATCCGATAAATTAATCCAGGAATTCAGGCAAATGTTGAGTTTGGTTAACCGAAAAATTTCAATAAAGGATGTTGCAAGGCTGCAAGGGGGATGTTTAAGCAAAAATTAGAAATTTCTATGGTTATAACCGCGATTTTTGAACAATTCCATAAATAGAAGAAATAATATGCTATAAAATATTCAATAGCCCGAGAATTGATTTATTTATAAATTATAATAAATATTTTAAATGATAGACCTTTGAAATATGAACTTACAGTTAAAAATCAATGTCTTGTAGGCCACAACACCAGCCAACTTAATGTACTCGTCAATATACTTTTTTATCATGTAGATATAATATAATGGCATTAATTTCCAGACTGGGAAAATCAGTGAGAAATTCTGGTCAAACACACTGCTGATGTTACAAATTCAGGGTTAATTCTAGACACCTAGAGTTTGCAGTAAAATGGACACATTTTACCAATATTTCTTTCAGTATTTTCAGCATTTAATTTAAAAAAAATATATTGAGGATGTTAAAATGTTAGTTAAATATTTACATTTTTACAAAATAACCATACGAATTACATACGGAAAGTTCTTACATTAAACTATCTAAGAATACCAACTTTATCAGAACCCTTAGTATCCAATACTAAATATTATTCAGCTTCAGTTATAAATTCTTTAGCACCCTGCCTAAGTAATAAAGCAATACTCTTATGATGTCTGTTTTTTTGTTTCAAAAAAGTATGAGACTTAAAAAGAAATTCGGCTCCAACCCTAACAATAACAAGAAGCCTTCACCAATATGCAAAGTTCGGAGGCAATATACTGAAGGACAAATGTAAGATGCAATTCAAGCCGTTCAAATTAGTGGAATGTCTTTTTTAGAAGCTTCAAGGAGATTTAGAATTACTCCACTTTATAAAACACAAAGAATGTTTTTAAAATCAAAATGTGTCCCAAAAGTGTATTTAATGCAGGAATCCTTGTTACTAAAGATGAACTTTTAGACGTGGTATCCATTAATCAATGATTTAAAAAAGAAGACTAGATAGAATATTTCTATTCACAGATAATAGACCAGCCCGTCAATGGTATGAAGCAGTTCTTCCAAGATGCCCAGAAATTACCATAAGAGGTGCTCAAAACTAATGTCATCCAGAGCCCGTGTCACAGAAGAAAAGTTAAGATTTTGGCAGAAAGAAATTAGTCAATACCTTGAGAAGACGATTTGATGGATGTACTACAACACCATGAACAGATTGTAATGCAGATGATGGGTCATTTTTTTCTCCATTCAAAAGGAAACAAGGTGTTTATTTATTCAATTGTAAATGTTAATGAATGCCATTATAAATGGTAATGCTATTAGAGACGTATGTCCATCTATGCTAGTTTATCAGAATCAGAATTCCTCAAGATATTGTGGGTGTTGTACCTACAGATTGGGAAATTCCAAAAAATACAAATATATTACAAATACCCATAGCTAGTCTAGAAAAATATAGAATTTCCAGTCATTTCACTTCTGAATGGTCACTTTTCTTATTTAAGCTTGCACGAATGTACATATTATCGTAAAAATGGAATAATATTAATGGGCTTATACCCTAATGTCACCCTTATTATCCAACCAATAGATGTGGCCACCTTCCGTACCTCTAAAGAGACAGTCCATAAATGGAAGCAAGAAGACATTAATGTAGGTAAAGAATTGAAAAAAAGACATTTTGTTAACAAGCAACTAAAAATGACAAATATGAAGAAAATATTGATGTAAAAGATCATGTATTATTTATTCTTTGAAAAAATATAAAAAAAGAAAGTTGCCGAAGAAACAGAAGTAGATGAAGAAATACTGTTTTATAGTTGTCTTTCAATTTTAACAGAAGATGATTTGTTCCCTATTGACTTAATTGAAGATAGAGATTGTTACAACAGAACCAACAAAAAATATTTCAAAAGTTTTTCGAAGCCAATGGATATTTTAGAAATGATAGAAGAAATCTTCAAACCGGTAAAAAAAATTTCTAAGCCAAAAGAAATGTCGTCAGAAGCTCTGGCTCTTTCATAAGTTACAAATTCAAAGAAAATATTGCTAGAACCTGTAGATGTTTTAAAACCAAAATAAATGAAATCAGAACGTGTACTAGTTACAACATCTGGGGGAAAAATTCAATTTTACATTAAACAGCACACAAAAAAAATGTTTGATACCGTTTTCTTTCTAACGAGCCCTTCCATGGCCGGATAAAGTACCAAAAGAAAAACGTGGAGAATAAAAAAAGGATGCTATTTGGAATAACCTCATATGCATGACAAACTATTATAAAAAAGAAAAGAAAAGAGAACTTGAAAGTCTAAAATAGTCAATAAAAATAAAAAGAGAAGAATAAATAAAAGCAGTCAAAGCAGAAGAAGAAAGAGAAATTTCTTGACAAAAGTGATCCTAATGATCCTCAAGAGTCAGATGTATCCAAAAATAAACATCCTGATAACTTTAATGAACCAAATAAAGAGCAGAAAATCAGTGAAAAAATAAAGTAAACTCATCTGCGATTGTGGACTATAGGGAAGAGTGTTTTCCAGAGATGGTACCATAAATAATAAAAGATGGTGCAAAGGTCAAAATAATGACTATGGCTAGAAAGAAATGGAAATAGTCAGTCAAAGAAGATGTACTCGTTTATCCTAACAATGATATCAAATGTTTAATTGGGATCCCGCAGTTAAAAAAATTAGAGGTCGCTATTATATTCTAGAAATAATTATATTTAAAAAATGTTTATAACTATTTTGTACTTTTTAATATTATTATTATTAATTCAATGTCTTTTCCCTAATATTTGAATATTTCTTAATTGATGGTTTTAAATTAACAGGGACATTGGCTTGTTAATTGAACATTCTTTTGATCTAGCCATGGCCACCATATTGTCTGCATAAGCGAGTACTTGATTCTTTCTGTCTTATATCATCTCCTCTTTGCCTTTGTGTGCAGGGTTCTTTCTTGTTTTTGACTTCTTGATAAAAATTTTGAACTTCTTTCTCTACATAGTGTTCTTCTATTCTTTGCATTTCGTTTTCCATAGATTGCCTCTGTTTCTGTCCGCATAACTTTTTCACTCTTACCCTCTCGTTTTCATATGTCCTTTTTGTATCTTCCATCGGGGTGTTGTCTCTTGCTTTGTTTATTCTTTCAATAGCTGTCTTCCAGCTGTTGTCGAACCAGCACTTTCCTCGCTCTTTAACAACTTTTCCCAGGCATTCCTATGCTACCTTTTTACCCCATCTTCTATTTTCTTCTATTTCATATTTATGCTAATTTGTTTCTATCTAGTCACCAAGTTCTGTGTCATTCTATCTTTAAATTGCTGCGCAACAGGTCTCTGTTTTAATTTTGATATATCATACCTCTTGATACTTTTTTCATTACTTCGCTCTGTTGTTATTTTTTCCTCCAATTTCGCAACTACCAAAATATGATCAGAGTCAGTATCCACGCCTCTGTAGCTTCTAACATCTTATGTTTTTTGCCCCTGTTTCCTTTTTACTAGTACATGGTTGATCTAGTTCTTTATTTTACCGTCCGATGAAATCCACGTTTCCTTATATATCACCGTGTGGTGAAAGTACGTACACATTATTCTAAGTTTGTTCTCCTGTGCGAATCCTATAACCCTTGCCCCATTTTTATTGCTATCCCTATACTTGCTTTTATCTCCTGTTGTTTTCCTATACACGTCTTCGTTGCTTACTTTTGCATTTAAATCCCCTATAACCATCTTCAGATCGTGTCTTGACATGTCAGTATATATGTGTTCAATCTCATCATAAAATTCATCTTTTATTGCTGTATCCTTATGCTCTGAAGGAGCATGCAAATTTAACAAGTTTATTTTCCTAAACTTACTTCTGAATCGTAGTGTACAGAATCTTTCAGGTATGACTTCAAAATCCACTGCCGACTTTACCATTCGTCTACTGATCTACTGAACCCGTTCCCAGAATTCTAGCTGATCCTCCGCTATTGAAAAAGGTGTAATCGTCGACCTGTACAATTTCTCTGCTTTTTTGTTTAAATTCTGCATAGCTAATAAGTCTATTTTATATAACTTCATCACGTTCATTGTATTTAAGCAGCTAAAGAAAACCGTAAATAACAGTCCTCAGGAAATAAGGAAACAACATATTAACAAAGAAAGCGGGGCTAATTCGTTGCTAAACCATTATTGTATACGAGGGGAAAGCGAAAGATAGTGAAATGCCATCGAGCGATGTAACGGATGAGGGAAAGAGGAGAAGAGAGGAATATGGCTCGGAGGACGAGGATGTGTTCAAAAGAAGTCGGAAAACCTCAAGAACTCCTAGCATTTCGGCAAAGAAGGATATATTTAAAAAAATAATAAAAACTCCAGAACAACAAGCCATCGATGTGAAGAAGAATATTAAAAGAGATCAAAGAATATATGCAGATCTAAGAGTAGAAAAAGCAAAATAACAAAAACCAGGAACCAGAAATTATAATCGAGAATATGAGGAAAATGATAAAAAGTGCTCTAAGTATCGATATTAAAATTAAAATAGCCCCAAAACTAGGAGAGACCAAACGACTGTTACAACTGGAAAACGCGAACAAAAAATAAAACTTATAAAGAACAAAAGTAAACTCAAGACATTTGAGGGGAGGCTCTACATGAATAATAATCTGACGGTCATGGACAGAAGAATGCAAGAATAGATATAGAGAAAAGCGTAAGAAGCGAGAGACGAAGGAAAGGAGGTGAAAAGGGTTTTGGAAACTGACAATAGACGGCAAAGTGTGAAAGTGGAACAGGACCGAGGCGAAACTGGAACCAGTGGAATAGAGATACAGCGGAAAGTAAGTGTTAAGTAATCGGAAACAGGCAGAGGAAGTAATTACGATAGGAACTGGTCATTTAAGAGGAGCTTTTGAAACGGGGATGTTAAAAAAATATTTGATACAATGTTTTGTTTATGAAAATTAAAGCAGAGCCTTTAATTTAACCATGTAGGTAACGACACATTTTACCAACATCAGAGTGTGCAAAATTTGGTATTGTTACTTAAGACCAGAAGATCATAGGGGACTAATTAGACTGAAAATGCGCAATATACATTGTCATATCCATTATTACAAAGTTACGGAATTCTTTCAAAAAATGAGTAAAACACATATTAGTGCAAAAACATTCGAAAGATATAGAAAAACAATGGGAGCTTGACAGACCAATCCAAAGCCCGCGGTTAATTCGGAATTACAAAAAATGCCTACTGAGATTTTTTTAGCATCATATAGATGCAGATTTAGGTCACTAATAACGGGGTCGACATTTAGGATGACATCTTCCAATGGTCATCTTCAAATTTGTGCGTGACCAAGTAAACATTAAAAAATTGATTATGAAATGCAAGTCAGTTTGAAGAAGAATACTATATGGTGTGGACATATGTATATATGAATGTATACAATGGATTATTGCTTTATTATCTTAGACATTAATCCAACTAAATGATTACAGAGAGATTTAGGTCATATGCCAAGAACTGACCTATAATTACAAATAATTTTCAACAATGTATGGTAATTGTTTCAGATAAGTAGACTAACGTATCTCAAGAAGACGAAAACTTATTGAAAGAATGCCACAACAATACCAAGTCGTTATTTAAGCTCATGAAGGTCATAGGTGCTACTATGCTTGAATCTATTGCGATTCCTTTTGATATAAGAAATTTGTAGGGTTTAATTTTCTAATAAAACTTCTGCAAAAGTTATTAATATTGAATCACAAACGAAAAAAAACCTATTAGCATTTCCTGTGTGAAGGCAATCAACCACTTTATAATAGCAGGTTCGACTATGATTTGTAGATTCACTCCCGTGTTTTTGTTGAGATGCTTAAATTACGTTCCGGCGAAGGAACCTTCAATTACCAACGCTATCGGCTCCATTAAATTAGTATACGCGAGCTTATTCATTAAAATTCTTCGTGCAGCCGCTTAAGGGCACGGATTGACGACCTCGAGGTCAATAGCAACGGGTCTATAAATTACTATCGCGAACCCGATCTGCGCTGGAAACGATGAATCTTGCTGCCACTTCGGGCAAAAATTTAACGGTGTCGTTAGCTCTTCCACACTCCGCTGGTATGCAAATAGTAGTTATGGCTTTCTGGTTACAAGTCGTAATCTGCGGCACGCGGAGCTGGCGTTATTTATGGGGACCATCCCAGCGATGCTGGGATTGCGGCCGTTTCGCTGCCTTGTCTCCGCGGTTGGGCAAACGACCTCGAGCACGCCAAATTTATTCGAAATCGTTTTAATAAACTTGAACTTTAGGTGCAATTAAACGATTCCGATGCTTACTCAACTACATAGATTCTATTATTTAAAAAAAAACTTATTTTGTTATAGTCATTGAGGATTTTAAATTAGGACACTGAAATTACTCTTGTATAAGATGTTGTTGTACGAGAATTTACATAAACTTCAATAAATTAATAGAAGAATGTGTAAGGAAGGTTTATATTAAGCTATAATTTTTTACCTAAAAATTTTAAATATCTTTAACTTTCAGAACTTCATATATACAGTTACCGAATTTGTCCTATAAGTTGATTTATTTTGCGTACACCATACAAATATTTTTCTCTAAATAATTCACCCCAATTAACATAAAAATTAAATTGAAAGTAAATATTGGCATTGGTAGAACTATACCATAAGAAGTCTCAAAGTCCCTATTAATTTTTTTTATTTAATAAGCCATAAATAACTAAAAGCACTAAATAACGCAAGAGTTGACTCCAGATACTCGCAGCTAATTAAACACATCTACGAAGAGGCTACATTTCACGTAAAGGTAGATGAAGACCTTCAAACTAACAAAATAAAGGTTGAAAAGGGAGTCCGCCAAGGAGACACAATGTCTCCAAAATTGTTCACGTCGGCGATGGAGGATGTGTTCAAGCAAATGAATTGGGAAGGGATGGGTATTAACATTGACGGATGTCTGCTAAACCACCTGAGATTTGCGGACGACATCGTACTGATTTCTAGCAATATTGACGAACTTGAAGCTATGCTAATACAATTGAATGAGGCATCCAAGACCGCAGGGCTGGAGATAAATATAAATAAAACCAAAATAATGACAAACAGCGATGCAGTTGTTTTATTGATAATCAACCGGTTGAAAGAGTGGACGAATATATTTATCTGGGTCATTCAATTAGGATTGGAAAGGAAAACCAAACATCTGAAATTAGAAGAAGAATAAGAGCCACCTGGTCAGCCTTTGGGAGGCTACAGCATATTCTCAAAAATTCCGATATTCCCAATAGCCTGAAAAGAAAGGTGTATGAAACATGTATACTGCCCGTGGCAACCTATGGTTTAGAGACGGTGACGGTAACCCAGAAGAGCGCCGAGCAGCTAAGAGTTTGCCAAAGAGCGATGGAGCGCAGAATGTTGGGAGTGAGTCTAAGAGATAGACTGAAAAACGAGGAAATAAGGCGTAGAACGAAAATACCCGATATAATGCAGAGAGTAGCTCAAGCAAAGTGGCAATGGGCGGGACATATAGCACGGCATGAACCAAACCGCTGGACCTCAAAACTCTTGAGATGGAGGCCCCGTTTAACGAAAAGAGGTGTAGGAAGACCACCAAAAAGATGGAGCGACGATATCCGAGACTTTGCGGGAAGAGATTGGATCCAGAAGGCTCAAGACAGAAATGCATGGAAACAAATGAAACAAACAAGAGGCCTACGTCCAACGATGGACGGTTGCAGGCTGATGATGATGATGATGAATAAGCCATTTAATAAGTTCCCGGCCTTTCAAAATTATAGATCAAAAAGCTTTATTTGTGTACCAAATACGCTCAAACAAGACAATTTAATAGTCAAAGTAGTCACCGTCCCATTCAATACAATTTGACCACATTTCCGGTAGCAGGTGGACGCCGCGATGGTAGAACTCTTTAGGGTCTTTGGAGTGGAAGAAAAAAGTGAGCAACTTTTCCATTTCGTTCGAGTCTCGGAACTTCTTGCTGCGCAAGTGATGCTCTAGAGAACGGAAGACATGGAAATCGCTTGGTGTCAAGTCCGGTGAATGCGGTGGATGCTCAACAAAAAACTTTTTTGGTGATTTTTGCCATATGTGAACGTGCATTATCTTGAAGAAAGACGACTGTGTTACACATTTTTTTGATTTATTGTTTTTTGGTTGTATAGTCTCATCACTATCGTTTTCTGCACTTCTATTATTGTTTTCTTCTGGAACATAATCGTAATCGCTATCTTGTTCATTAATGTCCTACAAACAATAATAGTAAAATCAATACTGATACTGGTAACAAAATTAGAGGTTAGGTTCGTAAAGGCCAATCTCATTGTAAAACTGTTTTAAAACTGGCCCTTTTAAGTTTCAGGTAGCTTGGACATTGGCCGTTAAATCAAACATGGTTTGTTGGCAACCAGTAATACTAGGAGATTTTTACCTTTTTTTCTACCTTAGATAAAACTTAACATAGAAAATTCGAATTTGAATCGATCTCCAATGCGGTAAAGATGGAGATTGGCGCTTTTAATAATCAGGTCGAGATATATTCTATATATTTTTATAATTAGTGACCAAATAAAAGTAGTTTATGATAGAGATTTTATTTAGTTATATGTCATTATCATTATTACATTTTGCTTGCTAGAGGTTTTTTATCTGTTGGGTATGGTCATTTGGCGAGATTGTGTTGGAATTTAGTTGGCATGCGTTTCTTTTCCTCTTTTAATGGTTTGTCATTCATGTTTTGTTGAATCTCCTTAATGTCATCTGAATTTGTATCCGTCTCAGCAATTTTTTGTAAGGTTGTTGGTGTATATTCTTTAAAGGTTTTGTTGATTTAAATTGTTTGAATGTAGTACTAAAGAAAAATACATTATTATTTAATTATGGGTGCAATTGAAAATTGAAGATTGAATTAACTTTTGCTATCTTTAATCCCACAATACGCTAAATATAAAGACATAATTTTCAGGAGAAATTTAATTCTTCGAAGTTAATCCTGTTGGCAGGACAAGGCCGTACATGTTTCCGATTGGTAACATTTTTATAGAACGTTTACATTTAGTAAATAGAATACTTTATATATGCATACAATTTTGTAATTATTTTATAAATATAAAGAAAATCTCCAATATATTCACTATCTGCATATGTACTGTACTATATATATAATATTAATAAATTAAAAAGTATTCAATAATGCTAGTTATTGGCACCTGGAATGTGAAAAGTATTATAGGAAAAGAAGAAGAAATAATTGATGAGATGAAAATGCAAAATATCGACTATTTAGGCATAACGGAAACCAAAAAGAAAGGGAAAGGAGGAATGGAACTGAACGAAGGATACTGGCTATATTGGTCAGGAGTAGAGCAAGAAGAATGGGGAGCAAAAGGGGTAGGGTTAATAGTAAAATCCGATAAAGTAAATAATATTAGAGAAGACAGATATATTAATGAAAGATAGCTGGCACTAGACATTAAAATAGGCAATGAGGAAATGTGGAAGATAATAGTAGCATATGCGCCTAATGATAATGAGAGGAAGGAAGTAAAAGAACAGTTTTATGAATTACTACGAATGGAAATTGATAGAGAAGAAAGAAATGTAATTGTAATGGGAGATATGAATAGCAGAGTAGGCACAATGAAGGCATAGAAAGACACATGGGGCAGCAGGGCGAAAACACTAAAAATGACAACGGTTTAAGGCTAATAGACCTATATGTAGGAAATGATCTGGTGATTACAAACACGAAATTCATGCACAAGGATATACACAAATACACCAGGGAAGCTCGTTCCAGGAACAAGAAGTCAATTATTGACTACTTTATTATAAATACAGAATATTGGAAGAGAGTGAAGGATATGAGGGTGGAAAGAAATGCTGAAATAGAAAGCGACCATTATTTACTAAAAATGGAACTCTGGATAAACTTGAAAGATAAACAAGAGATAAAAAGGAAGATAATAGTAAAACAAAAAATCAAAAGTTATAGACTAAAGGAGAGTGAAATACAAGAAAATTTCCAAAAAATTCTAGATAAGAAAATTGCCCAAAATAAAATTGAGAGTAAAGATATAGAAAGGAAATGGAGACATTTTAAAGAAAATATTCTATAAGCAGCAAGAACTAGCTGTGGAGTAAAGAAAATTGTGAATACATACAGGAAGGGAAGTAGATGGTGGTCAACCGAGATACAACGAAAAGTCAAAGAAAATAAGGAAAAATGGAAAAAGTGTATAATAACTGGATCGGATGAAGACTATAACATATACAAGAAAGCAAGAACCGAAGCAAAGAAAAGTATAAAAGAAACGAAGACAAAGGCATGGGAAGAGTTCGGAACCAGGATGAAAGAAAACTATTTAGAGAACCAAAAACTATCTATAATACATTAAAGCATTTAAAACAAAAGAAATCACCCAAACTAAGAAATATAAAAGACAAAAACGGGAAAGTGATAATTGAAGAGAAGGAAATAATGCAAAGATAGAAGGAATACTTCGAAGAATTAACAGAACCAGGAAATAATGTAGAACAAGAGATAGAGGAAATAACGGCATACACAGAAGATAAACAGAATCTCAAAAGAAGAAATCATGGACGCAGTCAGTAAACTCAAATTAGGGAAAGCACCAGGGGAAGATGAAATCACAGCTGAGATGTTGAGATATATGGGAGAGATAGCTGTAGAGGAATTCCATGAGTTAATAAATGAAATAATAGTACAAAAAGTAATACCCACAGACTGGAATATAGGAATAATACTACCCCTATACAAAAAAGGAGACATAAAAGAATGCTCAAATTATAGGGGTATTACACCAACGAGTATACCCGGCAAAGTGTTAAGTAGAATTTTAGAGAAGCGACTGAGAGAAGAAATTGAAAACTCGCTGGAGGAGTCACAACATGGGTTCCGTAGAGGTAGAAGCACACAGGACTTAATTTTTTACAATCAGACAATTAGGGAAAAATGATAAGGAAAAAGAATGAAATTCATATTTGCTTTATTGACCTAAAAAAAGCCTTCGACAGGGTAAAGAGAAAGGATGTTTGGGAAAGTCTAGAAAGAAGAGAAATAAGTAAAGACATGATAGATGTCATCAAAACGCTATACAAAGACAATAGAAATAAAGTAAGGACACAGAACAACGAGTCAGAACAATTCGAAACAAAAATAGGACTGAAACAGGGATGTGTGCTTAGTCCACTCCTACTCTCAGTACTCATGGACGATGTAGTGAAGATCTGTAAAAAGGAATGCTATAATATGGACGTGGGAAGTTGGAGATTAAAAAGAATAACAATACAGGAATTACTATTTGCTGATGATATGGTGCTACTAGCAGAATCAGCGGAAAAACTTCAGGAAAATATCAATATCTATCATTGCGAGCTCAGAAAAATAAACATGAGAATAAATATAGAAAAAACTAAAACTATGATTATTGCCAAGACAGACCCTCAACACAATATCAATATAGAAGGACAAACACTAGAACAAGTAACAAATTTCAAATATTTAGGTACAATAATAGATAACAAGGGAGAAATAGATAATGAAATAATGAAAAGATTAGGTAAGGTGGGGAAAATATTTAACACACTGAAAAACACGTTCCCCAAGAAAAAAGAAATTTCGGAACAAATAAAATCGGAAGAATACAAAAAAGTAGTAAGGCCTTCGTTAATCTGTCAGCGAATCCTGGACGATCAACAAAAGAAACGAGAGTAAAATTAGAGCAATGGAGATGAGATATTTGAGGAAAATTAAAGGAATAACAAGACTGGACAGAGTGAGAAATGAAAATATAACGGAACAACTGAAAGTGAAACCTATATTGACACTGGTAGAAGAGAGGCAATTAGGTTGGATGGGACATCTACTCCGAATGGATGATAATAGGATAGCGAAGAGAGTATACGAAGCAAGAACAGAGGGGAAGAACGCAGCAGGTAGACCAAGAAGGAGGTGGGAGAAACAGGTAAAATTAGCAGCGAAAAATAGGAACATACAATGGAGAGAAGTAAGGAACCTGACAAGAGATAGAAAGGCTTGGAATAAATTAATTAAGAAATGCTAATTAACTTTAATAAGTTTTATAAGTTGTATTAGATATTATATTATAAGTACTGTCAACTGGATTATAATCCGACACCTAACGGTATAAGGATTTTTAGTTTAAATAAATAAATAATAATGCTAGTTATATGTATATTCATTTAATTTATTGCCGTAGTCTGCAGTGTTCTTACGATTTTCTCCTTTTATGGCCGCCTTGTCGGTGTCATCAAAATAACTATTGAAGCATTTAGTAGAAATTTTAATATTTTTGATTATGCTGTAAATCCAAATTTGTTATAATAACAATCTACATCTTCTTACTAGAATCCTATACAGTTGTTTGAGTTTTAAGATTATATGCTTTAACATTGTAATACGATTTAGGTAAAGTCCAATATACACTATATTGTAAAAAGTATTTAGGGAACCCTGTGGAGAAAAACATCTGTGTATTACGAGTGCTGAAGCATATAGAACAAAGTAAAAATGCAAGTAATAGCATATGTAGGACATACACATGCATTAAAAGAATGAGTAAATCGGCAGAGTCGAGTGACTTTGAACATGAATGATTGCTGGGTGCCATCGTTGCAACAAATTGGTTTTTAAAGTATTGTCCTTACTTCAGATACCTAAATTAGCTGTAAATAATATTATAAAACAGAAACATTTGGGATATGCAGCAGTCGCGAAACAAAATGTTAAGCCGTATAAACTTAAAAATTGTAACCATTGAACTCTGAAGAGAGTAGCAATAAAAAATTTCCTGTGACAACGATCAATTTTGATTTTCAAAATGCTTCTGGCATTGTCGTTAGCACTAGGACTGTTCATCGAAAGCTGAAAGACATGGATTTTCATGGTTGTGCGGCCGCTCACAAGACCAAGTTAGATATAGTCAATGCTTGCAGTAGTACAAAGCTCATCGCCTTGGACTAAGAAGCAATAAAAAAAGCTGTATCAAGTAATGAATGTCACTACATGATTTTGCAATCTAATTGACGTGTTCGGATTTTTGGAGGATACCAGGTGAACATGTCTTATCCAGATGTGCTGTCCCCACAGCCAAGTTTGCGGGTAGAGGAGTCATGATTTGCTACGGTTTTTTGTGGTTGATAAGGAAGAATATTGATAATTACAATATTTTTGAGAACTTTGTACTTCCAATTCTTTAACAACATTTTAGAGAAGAACCTTCTATGTACCAATAAGGTAACTGTTCTGTTTACACAGTAAAAGTTATTTTATTATGACTTCATTAGCGGTACTCTCGAACTCTTCATGACGAAAGAAAATCATACACAAGTATCGAAGTAAATTTCTGACCTTTGGAGTTATTTTCATCTGGAGAAGGGTCTCCATTACAGAAAATACGATACCGTATTCTTTCATTCAAAATCCGGCCACAAAGCAGGAATCTCTTACGCATGTTAAAAGCTTTTTCCGAGCACATATTACGAGCATATAAAAGAGCAAAACTGCTCTAATTGGGATCATGATGTTGCGTTTGTAGACAGCGATGGCAAAGTTAAAAGCAACTGTTCCATATGTCTTCTTCAGACACCACTTCAATTATTTCTTGTTCTTCCTAATCCACGAAAATCTGATAATATGCCTCTTTTTTGCAGTTTTTATTCTGCTTAAACCCATATCTTTGAGGTCCATTGATGGGGTCTATCTACTGTATATTTACTTTGTATCGATCGTTCTTTTGTTGAGCAACACAATTTTCAGAATGTTTGAACACAATTTTTTTTATATCTTTCCTTAACTTGTTTCCTTCTGCATCATGTATGCCAATTGCATCTCTAGACTACAATGCCTAGATATAACAGTTACGAGTTATCCTTCTTTTTCTTCTTCTCAACAAGCAATTTTCAATTGGGGCCAATCCAAGCTTAGTATGTACTGCAATAAGTCCACGAGTCAGTTTTATCTTCTATTCTGTTAACACCTTCCTAATAAAATCAGCTCCAAATAGTGCATCAACAGCCCATGCATCGTGTCTATTTTATATTATGGCTTTGCAATTTCTAAATCAATAAACTCTCAGTGACACCTTCACTATTATTAGAGATGACCGGTATATCAGATATAAAGAATTTAGAACGATATTTGTCGTCCAAATCAGATACTGTAGCACAATATTTCTTGCGCGTCACACCATATAAAGTACGTCTTGTAGACTCTTTATCAATGTTCTTTAATTTTATAGATTCAGCTACGTCTCTTGTCCTAAGTACTCCATGAAAATTGACTAACTTTCGTAATTTTAACTTGACTAATCTTTATTTACCAAACTTAAATAGAGTTACAATTTATCACAACTTTTTTCCTCAAAACCTTAGCGAAGCACTTAATTTTTCCTCTGAGATTTCTGACAAACACGATATTGTATTATGTCCATATTTTACACAATTACATATTCTTGTATATAGCACATTGTATTACATTATTTTTTACGAGATTCCACCATTATCTTGATGTAACATAAATTTTAATTTATATACTTTGTGGTTATTACTACTTCGTTCTAAGTCTGCAAAGAGAAGTATCTTATATGCTTATAACGTTGTAAATCTCATAAGTGAGTGGATTTAGTTCCTTTTATACTATCTATAGAGTAGTGCAGATTTTCCTTTATAATCCTGTAGGTCTTGTTTACCTCGTCTGATAGGTGTAGTAAATAAGATTTCCATCCTTTAAGTACTAAACAAATTTTTATAGCTTTTAGTGGTATGAAAATTTAGTTTTATAGTATTGTTGACTACAATAAATACGTTTCATTTTCAATATTCTATCAAGACCATATACCATATTTATAAATTTGATTATACCGTCTGTAAATACTGTTTTGCTCCCATGTCAGTTTATTTATTTTGGCGTCACTGCTTATCATTTCAAATCTGATTTATATAACCATTTAAGGGAGTAGCATAAGTAATTTATGGTTAAATGACATTACTTTCAATATAACTAAATTATGTTATTTGGCACGTTTCTAAACTTTAGTTATTGTACCACAGTATTAGTAATATATACCGTTGATGGTGATATTCGTTTCTGAAATTACACACAAGCTTTTAAAATTTATGTTTTGGACTGTTATTTATTCCTTAATAAATGTTGAATTAGTACGCTTTAATAAAACAAATATTTTTCTTGTGGTCTGCCATATTTATTTATGTACAAGCAGGTGATATTTTAAATGACAACTTTTATTATATAAAAATGCAAAATAAAGGATTAATCCTTACTAATGTTAGGCCAAAATAATAAGATAATAGAGTTAATCACCACCACATTGCAGAAAATTACATCGTGGCTCGTTGATTATATTTTTAATTTTACTTTTTGCTCAAGAAAATGCAAGACTATGATTGAACAATTTACCATGCCAAATATCTATCAATATAAAAGGCTTAATATGACATAATAGTCACAAACAAATTAATAAATTTAATTTTATATATCAACCAAGATCCTGCGTTTTATTTTGATTGCACCGAAGACCTGTCTCAAACTATGCAACTGCAAGACATCAGAGTTTACAAATTGTTATAACACTTACTCCATAATACTTTTTTTCACACATGAGTATTGCTAATTTGGTGATTTTGGATATATGCTCTTATGACACATAGTATAATTACTGCAATATACTCAGGATATGCATAATATCGTTGATTTTATTATGTCATCAAATAAATAACAGTTTTATCGTTATTTTTTTTAATCTCTTCAAACTAAATTCATGTTCTTCAATTCCATTAGTTTATACGTATATTTTATTTAGCAAATTAAATTATATTAAAGAACTTTGTAGTATATAATCTCAAAGGAAGAATTTTAAAGCTATTATATATTTTTTAAATTACGGTCTATAAGACTGTTTTCCAACCAACTTTGACCTTTGGAAAAAACAAACAGACAGAAGAATAAAATTACAACCAATTGAAATTAATATCTAAGAAGAATAGCAAGGGTTAGCAGAGGAGATACGATTAGAAACCAAATTCGAGAAGAATTACAAGGTAAAACACTGGTAAAGAAAATTGAAACACGACAGCTGGGATACATAATAAAGATGTACAAAGACAGGCAGGTTAAGAAAACATGGGAATTGAAAACAGCCACAAATAAAACAAAAGGAAAACCACGGAAGACATGGACAAAGGCTGTGGAGAAATTAGTTCAGCAGAGGGGACGAACATGGCAAGAAGGAAGACATTAGCGCAAAACAAGAAACAATAAACCAGATTTGTCCACGCAAATAAAGGAGATTGAGAGGACTTTAAGCTTACTAAATTCTAAGGTCCTTTTACTACCTTAAAAAAGAAAGTTACATTTTTTTCTTTAAGAGAACATAATAAATGAACTTATACATTATTTTTATTAATTGGCTCAGTGAGGTTGTTATGGTTTTCAAGTACAATATCTCTTATTTTAATAATTATACTTTTAGTTTATAAGTTAAATTACTGTCCAATAGATACCGAATTAATTGAGCATCCCATTTCTACAATTATTCATCCAAAAGGAGAATACGTCATCAAATTCTTTCAGACAAATTACTTGTAAAGAACTAACTTTATATTCTGTCCTTGTCTACCACATAAAAATACCAGATGATTTGTGCCGATAATTTTAAAGCTTCAGTAAAATTAGTTGAAGAATCAGATTACTCAAAAGTAATTTTCATTAACATAGTCAAAACAAAACGAAATATTTTAAAGTAATTAAATATAACTTACCAACCGTTAACCACCTTTTAATTTATTTATAACTTTGTTTAATATAACTCAGTTTTTTAGGTGTGTGGTAACAGATTTACTGAATATTAAAAGTGCACTCCTTATTTAAATCATCTAAATACTTATATGAGGTCATGTCACAAAATACCAGTACAAAGCATTTTTTAAATATTCCCGAAAAATTCTTTATCCCAGATATTTGAAATTACTTATCAACTAGTTCTTCTTTGACACAAATCTGTTCTTATTATTATTACTTTGTTGTTATATACTCTATACTATCGATTTTTTCTTGGGCGTTTTCTAATTTTTGACATTTATATACATTTAATGTGAGCTTTTTTAAGCTGCCCATGTCGCGTTTTCTTTTCTCTCCTGTATACGTCCTACAAACTTGAATTCCACGCAGTTCTATCTCGGCCCACCTAAATGCCTTTCTAAATAACTTTCTTCCTTCCTCTTCTCTCTTTTTTCTTCCCATCTACAACTTTTTATTTTTATTTTGTCTGCTTCTTATCTCCATTTTTTTATTTTCCTTTTTCTGCCCTACAATTTTCGCCTTCTTATTGCTTATCCTCTCATTTAGTTTTTCTGTTTACTTTCCTTTTCCTTTTGTACTCCTCCGCTTCTCCTTTCTCGCCCATTATTATATTACAGGCTCTTCATTCTCCTTTGTAGATGTTAATTCTTTCACTATATTAAACAACATTACTGATCTATATATATTGCATTCAGTGATCTATCTCACAGCTCGTTAAATTCTCTATAAAATGGCATAACGAATGTTCTTATGTTTCTATATTTCAGTACCTCGCCCCGATTCCTTCCTTTTCATAGATGTATTTAGTTTTTAAGGCTGGATTAAATACTAAAAATAACGTCCCACAGTCATCTCAACCACCCTAACAATTGGTCGTTAGACACAGATGGAAGGTACGTTTCATTTCCTTTGGCAATGCGCTCTATGCTTTTAGTTAGCGTGTTGCAATAGCTTACTCTTATTTCACTATTTTGGGAGGATAAATAAAGTTCAAAAAGTTTTAACAACTAATAAAATGCATTGTTTTATTTTTTATAATTATGCGACCCGCGTTAAAGGAGCTTTATCTCCTACTCCTGTTGCAATTATTCTAACAATCACCAAAAATAAAAATTAAAAGCTCGTTCTGTTTCTCATGCAATGATGCGTTGCATGCCCAGTATTTCCTTCTCAAAGAATAAATTTTGAGAATTAAAAAACCCAATAGAAGGCATAAAAAGACTAAATTCTAGACCTGGCAACATTTTTTGTGTAAATTTTGCCTTGTTGGGGGATTAGAAATCAATGGACGGTGAAACACAAGTTTTAGATATTTTGATGAAGAGATTACTAAAACTCAACATCTTGCAGTTATCCGTTTACAAAGACCGCTTAAAACGTTTCACTTCTTTTTACTCCCTAAGTGGTTTAAGTTGGCCAATACTGTGTCAGCCAGTCAGTAAGGAAATTAAGGTTTTATTAAGACGTTTGTGTATTATATTAATTATATACAGCTGTTTCCATTTTTCTAGTTTCAGAATAATTATTATTTGGAAAATTATAAACTCACCATCTTGAAATAAGCTGAGTAATTTTAGGTAACTACGTCACATAATAAGTCTATGAAGTATGTGAATTAGCTCTGTTAACATGACTTCTTAAACAATACTTTGGTACTTTATTGTATGTAAATAGTCAGGAGCTTAAAAAAATTTCAGATTGAATACACCTTATACCAATAATTTTCCTTATCTGTTTATTAATAATGTAAATAACAAATATTCAAATCGTTTATAAAAATAAAAATTCATATAATATATAAAGCGTATCTAGGCAGATATCAAAGACCATATGAACTAATTTTAAATAACTGATTTTTGACCATTTTCAAAAAATGTAAACTTTTTTAAATCTTGTGTAAATAAAACGTTTATTGAAACTTACATAATAAGTGCACATATCTGAATCAAAAACCTATAAAGTATTTACTATACACTAAACCTTAATATATCTCCTAGAGTAGCCAGTTTCTTTCTAGTATATTTTTATATTTATCTTATATTGCTGAGTTCTTCAGTTATTTTTGTATTTGAATTATTTTTATTTTTATTAATTTTTATTAGTCTTTAAGCTAATTTTAGGCTTTTCTATATATAAAAAACCTATTAGTGCATACGTTCTGTTATTGCGCCCATCGATCCACCTATCCGTCGTTTTTTCAGCTTTTTAATAACACCCACTTATATTGTTGTTTAATTGATAGCGATAGATATAAATAGATTTACAATTCTTTAATAATGATAAATATTGTTCCACGTTCCCACCTTCTTTATCGTTGCTTTCACATAGTTTTTACGACTTGTAAAACATTCTTACAATTTATATTTTTATACAATTTTTAATGAATAAGTATATCTAATTATAAAAGTTTATGTCAATCTCACTCTTTTGCCAATTCGTTTGTTCATATATATATTAATTATGGTAAATTTTTAAACTTTGATTTAATTGTCGTCCGTATGGTTCTTTCTAATACATCCTTTTATGCCATCAAAATCTTTATCATTGTTAAGTATTAATGCAACTCTTCTTTCCTTTTATAGACGTTTATCTGTATGTCCAGAATATATTGTGGTAGCACCATATTAAATTTAACTTTGCCTAAATCTATTCCATCTTGTTTTACTTTCATTTTGCACACTACTATTGTCTGTTTGTTCATTTCTTTTGCTATTTGATAAGATTTACATAAACCCGCTATTATCTTGATGTTTCAGCATCTTATTAGAGTGTTTCTTTTTGTTTTATGTTTGTTAAATTGTTTACCTAATTTTTAGTCGATATCCGTCTACAGTTTACCTTTTTTAATAACTTTTTTCTTTATCATTGAGTTTGTGAATATCTGTGTCTTCATAGAATCAAATTGTTTTTTCATTATCGCCAGTTTTTTCTCTTAATTATTTTATCCTAATATTTTTTCATTAATAATTCGTATTTAAATATCTTGATTTATTCTTGATACTGAATAAACAGAACTTTATTCATTCTTAATTTGATTTGGTGTTGCAATAGTTTTTTTTTTATATCTTGGCTTGTTAGTTTTGTTAAACATTATTTTCCCCCAGTTCTTATGCACTTACAAATTCAAAATTTTTATCTAGTTCCTGTTTCATAAAGCTTTTTGTTGTGTCTCTTAATCCGTTTTAATACTTTACATCTATCTTTACTCATTACAGAATAATGTTTTTTTATTGTTTATCATCCATGTCAGCAATGGTACAAACAGACAACAAAAACGTTAAAAAATAGAAGAATGAAGAACAAAGACGACGCACTAACATTACAAATGAAATCATGTCGAAGCATAAAATAAGGGCCCAATTAAGTGTCTAAAAAATCAGTATACAGGTTAAACTAATCGAATCATACATAGGTTAGGCGATCCAGATACTTTACGTACTACTGAATAAAATCTAGGTATAAAAACGGATTTAAAAAGATTTCTTGGAGGTGTAATAATTAATAATTGATATCTTATTTTGTGCAAACAAAAATAATATATATAATATATAATAATAATAATATATATAATTAATAAAAATTAAAAGACCCAATCAGGATTTACACCTAACAGGCCTTTCCCCATTCACAATAATATTGGAACAGACAACATAAATAAATATAGATATATTTGCTAATTTTGTAGAAGATTCACAATTATTTTATCTCAACTCTACAACAACTAAACAGTAGGAAGTACAACTCAAAATTTAAATAAAAGAGAAGTGAGAAAAGAGTTTTTTTGTGGCTTCTAGTATTCTGATGTAGAATAGAAAACAAAAACAGACATAAACTGAAATGTATTTTAAATGCCTAAAAACATTAGTAACGATAACTGTCTTTTGACAACAAATAACAGAACTTGCAAAAAAGACAAATTAAAGAGCAATGTAAAAAGAATACGTCTGAATAGAGACATAAATGAAAGAAAAAATATTTATATAGTGAGAAATAAAGAATTTTACTATATAAATAGAGGTAATGTAAAGCATAGAAACAAGTATAGGACTAGCGCAAAATAATTTGAATTCATTATATAAAATTTGGCTATATGGAAATATTAGTAAAGAAACAAGGACACGACTATTCCAAAGTAATCTGAAAAGTACATTTCTCTATTCAGCAAAGAGGGGATAGGAAATAAAAAATAGTACCAAGAATATTGACATTAGAAATAAATACTCCATATTATATTTATTAATTTTTAGCAGTTGACAAAGATATAAAAAGGATATAACGAACTAGAAAAGTAAATAGAGATAAATTGGTCATATTCTTAGAAAACCGACAAAAAGTATAATAAAAAAAATGTAATCTATATTACTGCAGGCAAAAGACAAAGGTACAAAGCAAATATCACATGGAAACGAACAATATCTATAGAACTACAAGTTAACCTGCATGAAGTAAAAAAATTGCTAAAAATAGGAAAGAATGAAAAAATGTATTAGTCAGGCTAACACTCTCACTACACTAACTAAGCGCTATTAGGACCTCCACTATGGGCGTATATAAGCTCTTAGCGGTTAGGATGCAGAAACACTATCTAAATATGGAGCCTAGAATTTCAGGAAAAGAAATAAAAGTTGAAATGTTCCACTCAAGCCTACAAATGATATTGCACAACATAAAATAGGAGGCAAGTAATATACAGGTTATGTTGTTTTAATTTATTGCATGTAAAAATCTCAGAATGTAAATTTTTTCTTAGTGTGTAATGCTTAGTAGATTATTTTTTGTTATGCATTGCACTCTATTCAGCTACGAAATTTCAAGAATCTTAACCACTTATTGTTTTTTGTTTGGAGGATATAAGCAAAACCGATTTTTCCTGTAGTCAAATCTATGTTTTGGGCCGATTTAGAATCTCAAAAATTAGTATAACACTATAAACAGAGACATACGATAATAATTAGACATCGTATATAGAATATCTGCCGAAAACGCACTAAATTAAAAGTCATCCACACATTCAAGTTTAGATTTATATCTGGCACACCCCGTATTTTTGTTAAACTAACCGGTAAAGCCATTTAATTAGATCCATCTTGGGCTACTTCATATTCTGAAAATAACTATTTTCTCAAAATCATTCTGACCTTGAACGAGTGGTGATAGGAGATTGATTTATTAGACATCTATCTTCTACTTTTAGCCGAATTATTTAACAATATATAATTAATTATGCAATTAAGGACAGCAGCTACCAAATAAACTAAATGCTAATTACACTCTCAAGTAAAACCTAACAACATAAAATACGTTTGTTATAGTTGCAGTAAACATAATTAAAAAAATAATTGTAATTAGTTTAAACACAAATTTTAAATAATTAAGGTGGCATTTAATGTTATATAAATTTATTTGTTGTATAATAGAAACTAAAATAAAGAGTTTTAGTGCAGAAGGTTCATACAACAGCAGTATAAAAGTAAAAGTATATTTAATTTACTTTTACGTATTCTCCTTCTTTATTTCTAACTAGACCTACAATTTTGTAAATACTACTAAAACACTTAATAAAATCTTAATGCTGTTTTTATGAGACTGCTAATTCCAATGTAATAGGTACTGCCTGCAAAAAGTAAAATGTCAATGTACTGTCACCAATTAACTATTTTATAGCAATCTGGAGGTGCTGTGTCTATAATGTTCTCCTTGATTCTATAGCATGTGGCCGTTTAACGATTACCCGACTAGTGAACAACCGATAACGCAAATTAATTGCTGTAAGAATATTTTCGTAATTTAGATCTTTATTTCTACAGCACCACAAATTAAAATTAATTAAAAATAATATGAATTAAACAGTAAAGCGCAATGTTCATTTAAAATTGATAAAATATCAATCAACAAATAAGATAAATTCATTAAAGTTAAATCAAAGAACTTTCTATAAAAAATATAATTTGAAATACATAAAAAATAGTCACAAAGTATAATGAGTACTGAATTACAAATAGAAGAAGTATGGATTAGTTAAAAATAAAATTCCAAAAGAATAGCACACGAGCTCGACTTTAAATTTGACCTATTTTAAATGCCCACTCATAAATATCACTAGAAACATTCTTCTCTCACACATTGTATGAGAACATATAAATTGACCATACCTTTTTAAAAGGTTTTAAAAGAAATTTTTTGGTGTGCTTTTATAACTTTTAATCAGCTGATTGTTAAAATAAGCTTATGTTTTATATTTATTATGTGAATTGTCACATGATTGGCTTATCTACACATCGATGGATAAGTTTAAGATAACCTTCCAGACAATTATTTGTATAGTTTTTTGGCCATTCTGAATTTACGTAAAATAAATTGAACAGTGTTATGCAAAAGGTTTAAGACATGTTCTTCGCTATATTTTTATTATATACTTAAATTTTACAGTTAAAACTTTAGCTCTGTAAAATCAAGGAAATCCTACCGTCAGACTTCTATGAAATCCTAAAGTCGTACTTAACCAACCGGCACTTCCAAGTCAGATATGGCAGTGAGATAACTCCCTTATACCCCATCGGTTCAGGTGTTCCCCAGGGTAGCGTGCTGGGCCCAGTTCTATACCTACTAATCACGGCGGACCTCCCGACAACAACAGGAAACATGGTCGCTACTTTTGCCGACGATACGGCAGTTCTTACATCTCATACCGACCCAAATGTGGCATCCCAACAATTACAAACTCACCTGAATAAAATACAGAGCTGGTGTACCAAGTGGCGTATAAAATAAATGAAAGCAAGTCAGTGAACGTGTCGTTTACACTAAGAAGAGGCATCTGCCCACCAGTGACCCTGAATAATCAAGAAATTCCACAAGCTGACAGTGCCAAATACCTTG
The DNA here is from genome assembly GCA_036346155.1 of Sinelater perroti. NCBI lineage: Eukaryota > Metazoa > Arthropoda > Insecta > Coleoptera > Elateridae > Sinelater > Sinelater perroti. Next base: position 4,464,977 of record JARFIY010000174.1, read on the forward strand.
GAATGCACTTAGACAAGAAGTTGACATGGAAGACGCACATATGGACAAAGCGTAAACAATTGGGATTAAAAGTACAAAAAATGTACTGGCTGATAGGACGAAAGTCACAGCTATCCTTGGAAAGTAAGTTACTGCTATATAAAGCCATGATTAAACCCATATGGACTTAGGTATACAACTATGGGGTACAGCAAAAACATCTAACATCGAAATACTGCGACGTTTTCAGTCAAAAGTGCTCAGATCCATTGTAAACGCCCCATGGTATGTTACCAATGAAACTATACGTCGTGATCTCGCAATTCCAACTATTAATGAAGAAATAAAAGTTTAGTGCGCGCTACCGTGATCGCATTAATGTTCACCCTAATCCTCTAGTGGAGTGCTTACTAGATGACGCTGTAGAACAGCCACGTTTAAAAAAGGTTCAAACCATTAGATCTAACAGACAGATTTTTGTAATTTATTAGTAAGTTGTGTTGTATAACTATAGAGCAATTGTATATATGTTAAAACTATGTTAGAATAATATAGACGAAACATTAATGGATGCTTCGTCTTCATGTCTTTCAATTGTTAATTATTTATGTATGCCAAACCAACTACTGAATGTCACGTCAGACAGATTGTAGTTAAATAAATAAACTAAAAAAAAAAAAACTTTAGTGAGGTACATGCAATGTCAAAACTTTCTGAAAAAAATTGATGGATGAAAAGCTATAAAAGTGAAATAAGAATTACTCTTTAGATCAATTAAAACTATAGCTCCAAGCATAAAAATTTCAAAACCATCTCTGCTTGGTATGAAATTTGCTATTACAATCATAATGTTTGTTACTGCTGTTTTATTATTATTATTATTATTATTAATGGAATGGCGAGGTCAGTATGAATCATTTGATTGGATATATACCATGGCTCATTTACTAGTTCACAAAGGATTTTGGACTGAGCTCGTTAAAGAATGACTGTGTTGGATTTGCTGACACAACCCCTTAATTCGATGTCGTATGTTCATAAGAAGATTATTATGGTCCTGTATAAGAGAAGTGTGTCTTCCAGTGGCAAATGCGTCCTTCCTCTAAGTAGCCAGTATAACTCTTTAAATCTCAGATCATCTTGCTTCCTCTCCTTTATGATATAAATCTTCCAGGTGAGTTGGTCATCAAGATGTAGTCCTAATTAAAAAACTGAAAAAACTTGTGGGATGACGGCATTATTTGTAGATACTGGTGGATAGTGTACTTTTCTTAAAGTGAAAGTTATTTGCGTTGATTAGGAGTTATTAATTTTAATTTTCCACTTAGTAGATCAAATGATCTCGTAGCTATAAAAATGCTACTTCAGGATTTTCATGGCTAGCAGGAACCGCCTGCATTGTCGGCGAAGGTTTCGATTAGAATAGGTGGTATAGTAGGTACATCTGCAGTATACAAAAGATAAAATACGAGACCCAATACACTTCCTTGTGGTACTCCGGATATTGTTGGAAAGAAATTTGAGGCTTCATTATTGACTTTGGTTCGAAACTGACGATCGGTTAAATATAACTTGAACAAATAGAAGTATGATGATCTTGTAGAGGAGGCTAGCCTGCCATACCTTGTCGAAAGCTTGACATATCTATAAACACAGAGGTGCAGTATTTTTTGTTTTCCAATAAAGTGTTTATTTCATAGACAATACGGTGGCACTGTTGAGTCGTAGAGTGATGGTGCCGGAATCCGAACTGATAGTTTCATTCTGTGGAGTAGGAGCTTTTCTAATAATTTGGAGATACACTTGTAGTACACTTATGTGTCCATACGATGAGACGTCATTTAGATCTTTACCGGGCTTGGAAATCATAATTGTCTCCACCAACTTTAGCTGCTGAGGCGAGTGCTGTAGTCGTAGCACAGCGTTAAAGATGTATGTGAGCATCACAATATTTTTTCTTAAAAGTCATTTCTACTTTATTTGTGTAATTTTATTGGAACCAGGTAATTTTTTATTATTTAAGTGAATTATTTTGTTTGAGTTCTTTAGGGGCAAATTGGCTAGTAGGATCTGTTGAAGGTTAAGGACTTCTGAGAAAATTATAACCCATGAGCCAGGCGTGGGGTTGAGTTTACAAAGTGGTTTACATGCAGCTTTGATTGGTCGTCATATTGAGTTGTCGTGGCGATTGAGATTAGAAATGTATTATTGAAATGACCTGTGGTGTGCTTTCTTTAATTTGGATTTAAGTTTGTTGGTGAGATGGTCATGAGTCGTTTTATTCGCTGGAGCGTGATTTTGACGTCATCTTGTTCGGGCTTTTCTTTTGTTCACAATTAGTTTTTTTATCTAATGGAAAATTTATGATTTTGATTTGAGCCTCCAGCTGAGGCGTAGATTGGTGGGCTGTATGTATGAGAATTGATTGTAAATTACTCACACTTTTGTCTATCTCAACAGGAGTAATAAGCTTTACTTCGAGCTTTGTGGTTTCACTGATTACGTTTTAATACTCAATCCACTCAATTTTCAAGTTATGCCATTTAATTTTAGATTTGATGTTTATTACAGCGGGGCTTGGTGTTGCTATTATTGGCAAGTAGACAAATAAAAGCTCAAAGTTGTATATGTACAGATAGGAGTTAAAAGTGCCACTGGCAACAAACAAATTCAAAGACTTGGTAGACCAATAGTGGGTGTGCCTATTGTTAAGAAACTGTAATTTTCCCCATGTAAACCTTACCCAATTTTCTGCCCTTGGTGGAGAGTATTATTACAATTGTAATCACACCCCGCTATGAATTTTAGATAAGAGTTACGAAATATACTTCGAGAGTTTTTTTTCAGATTATACCAAAGTGGACCATAAACAACTGACAAAGTTATGTCGAAGAGTAATGTCTCAATCTTGATTGATGTGGCTTGAAGATAGTTTTCTGAATAGCTTGGTAGTTTATAATAATCTGTGTATTTTTTATTAATATTGCACTTCCTCCATGGGTTGGTTAATATGATAAAATCTATACGCAAGTATTTTAAAGTTGATCTGTAGGTGAGATCAGTTTTGCTGATTAGTAAGATGTCGATATAGTTATACTGAAAAGAAAATTTTAGTTCTTCTTTATGTTGGGTACCACCATTGGCCTTCCATAATACTATTCGGATAAACTTGGCCATTATTTTTGTCCTACTAACATGATTAACATTTATAGGGCCATATTGTTTAGTTGAAGAAGTTAATTAAACATTCTTTTGATATCTTCTAAAATGTTATTGAGCAGCTGACTGATGTTGTTTTCACTGTTGCTGTTGTGTGATTCTGATGCATCACTCCTAGTATTATTAATTAGATTGATATAATTATAGCTACGGAATGATGAAGTTGATGGTTAACAGATTAAGGTTAAGAAAAGAGTGACAGGTTGTAAGTTGGGAATGTTTTTAGTATTATTGTTGGTTTTGTATAATTAATGATCTGTAATTTGCTGCGTGCGATCCCCCACGCGAAGCACATGTGATTGGTGTGTCTTTACTTTTCTTACTAATTGCTGTGCTATGTGGTCTACTAAATTAATAAGCGCAAAAGGTCTATTGCAGTACATTTTGGTATGTCCATACAGTTGATATCGTGTGCACTGGATTACATTTTTCTGTTTCCTGGGTGGTCCATTGAGCACAACACAATGTTGTAGTGTGTTAATATTAAAAATACCTTTATTGTTATCATCTGTATCTAGATCAACAAAATATATGTTCAACGTCGTTTTATGCTTTCTATTTAGTACAATGACAATATTCCTAACTTTGTGCCCCATGGTTACAAGTTTATCTGTGATGTATTAAGTGTCTATTCAATAGTGTAAGTATTTAATTAAACTCTGTAGGCCCTTTTCTCTTTTAGGTGCTACGTATGATGGCTAATGTTGTTCCTTTGTTAATTTTCGACAACTTACAACATAAATAGGTCGTTAGTTATAGAAAATGTTACAAGTCACGTTCTTCCAGAATAAGCACTTTTTTAATATCAATGCATCAAGAGTTTTATTTAGACTTTTAACTGATCACCTATAGACTTTATCAAGCTCTATCATATTTTTTCAAATTAAATGCAAATTTTAATGCTATTTGTCATGGTTGCCATCATTCTAAAAACCAACGCTAACCTGAAAATTTAGAAGTGTCCCCATATTTAAAATACAACAAAATTATTGATGTAGTACAACTTCTTGCTATATTCTATCCGGATGGCAATAAAATTAGACACCAACAGAGTTTTCCTATATTGGATACTTTGGTCCGAGTTTTTACAATCCTGGGTTTTTGAGTCTTGCAATCAATGATTCCAAATATGATTAGTTCCACCTCCAGTTTACTAAATTTATTCTTCCAGAGTACTACGAAATTTCGTTGTGCACTGCGTTTGCATGAAAACTAACCTCAATCAAAATTTCGTTAGCATAATGTTTAATCAGCATCTTCAGATATAGCAAGATTAGTGTCAAGAATCTTAAAAATCCGAAACAAATGATCCAAACAACGTAAAAAACTCCTTGGCTGATCACTTGAGAAGTTAATGTTTGTAGGTAAAACATAATTAAAATTTTTAAACTACATGATCAATTGTACAATTCTTTTTGGCTAAAAGTTTTCTATAGAGCACATGTCACAACATAGTATTACATATTTCAGTGTTACATACAACACTTAATAAATATAACTATAGTAGAGCACTGAAAATAAAACAAGGCAAACGATATACACATCAAAATTAACAATAAACATAAAAAATCTAGATGGTAATGGTTGAAGACTATCGATAGTATAAAAAAAACTTTAAAACCATCTCAATACAACAATTTTTAACAAGCAAAAAGCAATAAAAAGCGGAAGGCTCTTAACTTTATAATGTATCAGGTAATTCCATAAACCTAATGTTTTTCTGAATATCACACTATACATTAGTAAAATATTTTGACTTTACGCTACTCAAACTTTTTCTAAACACGTCTACTTTACGTATGTGACCTGTCCCCGATGTACAGAACCATATAATACAAAAAATTACAATTACAGAAAGTCTATACAATAGTAGTATAAGATTTAAATGTTGTTGACACTCTAAAATATTTTTCCTTTCAAAAGTTAGTTAATTGGTTGCAATTTTATGTCAAGATCTTTTAGAATCTTGTACACGCTTAATATTTTCCGATAGATTGCATAATTTCCGAAAGCATTCAAGATCATCTTTTCACATTTGTTAATCTACCCTCTCAATCATTGCGTCTAACTTCTAACTGATCGGAGCAATAAACATTTTTATTATTTTATAATGAAAAAACCTATAACCGCCAGCAAATTAACCAAAATATTTAATCCACACCCCAATTAAAAAGAACTACTCACTGTAAGAGTCACATTTTCCACAATCATCCCCGGGCTATGTTTAAAAATACACTTTAAGCAAATTGTTAATGTTTCTTGTCTAACCAAATATTAAACAAATGTACCTATTTAACTTACTATTTCAACAAAACCATATTACTTGCTAAAAAACGCTTTATAGTAAATTTCCTACATAAAAGTGAAGTACAATAATTAATTAAAAAACTAATAATAGACAAATAATATAAAAAACATTTTTTAATTGTTCCCTATATTATAAAGCACCACATCAAATCAAAATTAATTGGTTCTTGTTAACTGCAATCATTTGTAAGTTAAATATTTGAGGTACCCTAATTATGCACATCTGATTGTATTATACAAACAATATAATGCAACTAAACATTAAAAAATAGTAAGATGACCCATTTAGCTGACCTACTCTGCAAGAATAATTAATTTGGTCGGCACGTGCAGCGCTTAACAAATTTCACCGCTAAACGCTGCAACAAGGTGAAATTCACTTATTTTGAATGTAACTGAAGCATATTTAAGATTGTGCAACGGTATTTTTACAGGTAAAAGCTGGTGTCGCCATGGTAAAGAAGGTGCAACAAATGCACCGTGTACCAAAGAATTAATATTGATGAGCGGCTTTGACGCATTTGGCCTTTTTAGTGTCACAACACCTCATACGTTGCAAAATCTCCATTTTTAGCTGTTCTTTCAAAATATTTTGTGCATAAAGCAGACTTAGGTTGCACATCGAGATTTATTTGCAATTTTTACTTGCCACATGAATCGCCAGAAATGGCGGCAAAAGCTGATGATTGGTTCTGAAGCGTCAGTGATAGCGATTTTACTCAAGCCTAGGCTAATTATACATACAAACGACAGTTTCCTCTAAACAGGCCTGTATATTACTCGGTATATTACAATCCTATGTGATTTGTTAAAATCCCTGCAGACTAATCCTAATTATGTAATGTGATGGTGAGAGCACGTTCAAGTTGCCATGTACTAGAATCAGTCACAAAAAATTAGGTTGTCCATATAAGATTTTTTTATTTGTATATGTATGTTACCATTTACAATCTAAAATTATGCTACAGATTTATAGCAAAACATGAATAGCAGCATGGCAGAAAACTCACAACGAGTACCTTTAGTTACTTACTAAGGACAAATAGGGATGATTTTATAACAAAATCCGAAACATTAGTGTGAAAATTTTTTTAAATCTATAAGTCCACTATTGTCTAGAAGATTTAGGTAGCTTGACAGTCTGTTGGATAGTTTATTGCCTGATCTTACTTATTTCATTACACAATAGGAAACATCACATATTACATGCAACACATCTTTGGAAAAGCAGCAGCTTGTTTGAAAGCGATAGCTATCTGAATTTTAAACTAAAAAAAACTTTGGGCAGATGCATCTCTAAGTACGTCTTGCACTTGTGAAGTAGTTTATTATTGAATCAAGACTGATGGTTTGTTCCTTCTATATTTGGCGAAAGTTCGTTTATTTCGATTATCTAATTTTCTTCATAGTTGTAAAAGCGTGGTTACAATTGTTAGATCTTTGTGTTTTACCTATTAGCAAAAGTTGCAATAGTAGCGCTTGTTCATAGTGAAATTTGCTGCAAATAAAAGGCAAAACATTGAGCTTAGAATGCTTCCTTGTAGGTCTATTATTTATGTTTATATTTAACTGCGAATGTACTTGGAGATAATGATCTTTTTAGCTTATATAAAAACCATAGTCCACACTCGACCTAAGGCTCGGCTGTCGTCGAAAAATGCTGCTGTAAAATTTTTTTCTTCAAAGTTTCATTAATGGCGCCTACAAATAAAACTACTTAATTTAAATTGGTGGTGATCCGGGTTCACTTTCAATTCTTTAATCATTGATTCTAATTCCTTCACAAAGAACTTCTCTAATGGTGTACCTAAGTGTAATAATAGAATTATGAGCTTGTGGGAGAAAACCTCGTTTTGTTATTTGCTAGATTTTATTGCAATCACCTGCAAAACCTTTAATGGAATTGGAGTTTGTTAATATTACTAAACCCTTACGAGAAAAAAATCAAAGCCTAAAGTATTTTTTTATTTAAATTGTTTTTGATTATTTTTTAAATTTCCTTTAGCTGTGAATAAGTCAGGAAGTGGCGACATTAGGACTGGCACATCTAGGGTTTTTATTTTCTTTTTTCTACAGGGGCTATTGTTTCAAAACAAACCTTAAAGTTTTGTTGGTTTGATCTCGCTTAGGATTATCTTTGAGAATATGGGGAATGTACTGGTTCTATAGTTTGATATTTTTGGTTGCTTTACACAGCGTGCAATTTAAATCTGCTGCAACAAGGTAGTCCTTAAAACAGTTTGTTCTTTATGCTTTTGTTTTGTCAAGATTCTATTATAGACTTTTGCCTAAGGGATGCTAAAATATTTATGATGATTGACAACAATGTTATTAAACAAAAAATTAAAAAACAACGTCACAACTCTTACTTTCCAGAGTGCTTTTATTAAAGCCCATCTCCCATTTGCCTTAGAAATTAGAGCAATAATTATTATTTACCATCTACTTAGATCAATAAGAAAAACCGTTTGTGCATAATAGACAAAGAGAAAGTCAGTTTTAATAGTTTTGGTAAATTCCATTTCCATTGTTTGCTTTCTGAGTCGTCATCGTAGATGTTTTGGATTACTTCTGGTACTCTCTCTCTCTCTCTATATGCACATGTAAATTTTAATCATGTCCAAGATAATAATAATAATAGTGAAACTTTACACCTCTTGTGAGAGAATAACCTACGAACTAGAATATTAAAGAGCCGATATGTTAATATAGCAAATACTACCTATCCTACAACACACTAACTCGTAACTTTATCGTCGTAATCTCCCTTAACTTATTGTTAGATGTGTTACTACCATTACCTTTAAAAATGTGACACAAACTCTTCGTTGTTTTGAATCCGCCATTCCAGTCAGTTCAGAAAATACCACAAACTTACAAATACGGTAGTGCCATTTGTGATAGAAGAAACATAGGAAGCGGTAAAACATTTAAATTTGTACCTGTACTATTTACCCAGAAAAACAATAGAAATAAGGGCTACGGGAAATGGAAGGCATGTTAAAAGTGAGTTAATCAAAGAAGTACTAAAAAGAAGACAAACCTTGAAATAAAACACAACCAAAAATAAGACAAACTAAAAATAACTTATGCCTTGACTCTGTTAACCTTGGCACGGAAAGGTACAAATAAATGTAAGTAAACAAAAAACTTCTAAAGAAAAATTGGGAACGGTAAGTATTAAATTTCTTTAAACAATAGTTGTTTTAAAAATTTCTAATAAATTTATATAGTATATATAATTGAATCGTGTTGCAAGAATTAATAAATACCTAAGTTTGTACAATTTATGGCAAAACAAATCTATAAAGCATTTGTAAATATTATAGAAACGCCTCCTTCCTTTTTGTCTTTGTATCCACATTTTGTATATGCTAATCGAGCTTATTATCTCAAAACTGTCTTTTGGCTCAAAACTTCGAAATAATGTAGACTTCTTTATAATTAAATTTTAAAATTAAAAAAACACCAATAAATTCTTATTAATAACCTTTGTACAATAATACACAAAATTTAAAATAAATGTCAAGGATGCAGGCCTTCAAAGTGGTCATAATAATTCTATCAAACTTCCCATATTCCCCATAGTAAAAACAGAACTATTACTTACATTTTTAAAAATATTATTACTATCAAATAAAAAAAATATTTTTTAAAGAATTTTTCTTCAAAAATAACATCATATATAGTACTAAATGCTGATTTATTGCACTTCAGCTACTCAAGTGTTATTTTACTTACTGTAAAGCACTCTTTGTTATAAAAATGACCACTACTATCCATTTTATGGAAAAATTTAATTGTATTATTCTTTAATAAGGCAGATTCTCTTTTTAACGACAAAACAATATAACGTCTCTTTGAATACTCCCCTAATTTCTTTTTCAATTAAAATATGAATGGTAAATCATTTGATATCTTATAATCAAAACGTTTGGCTTCTATTTTGGACTACTCGCATGTTGTTTTGTTCTAAATTTTATAGGTTTTTTCTGTAACGGACATATGCACGTCATCAGAGGATATGAATTATTTAGAGCATTCAAAAATGATTTAAACGCGCGCTTAGTGCGTGTAACATACTATGTTGCCACGTGGTGTCACGAAATGACTTTATAACGCACAACAGGAAAGATAGCAAAATATGTGTGCAGTGCTGCAAGTGCAGTTATGGACAAAGCAGATACCCATGAAAGCTGACGAACATGGCTATGTCTTTAGATAGAATCACATTCTATGCACTGAGGGATGCCAAGATAACCCTTTGTAGTCTAAATCTTTCAACATCTGATTTTTACACTTAAAAAGTTGCTAAAATTGGAACATTTCTTTTAATGATTAACAAATTGAACAGCATGTAATGCAACTGGACAGATCCGTCCTCCTTCACACATTAAATAAATTGAAAAGTTTTTTAATCCGTTGAGATATTTTTGTTTGTAATATTATAATGTAATAGAAATTTAAAAATCGATTTATAATTGACCCACATTTATATTTAAAAAACGGTATGGATGCAAGTGTTGCTTGTATAATCCCATTATGTGTGTGCAATAGTACAAATACTTGCAGTAAATTCTGCTGTAATAAGTTGCAGTATATCTTTAGTTATCTTTCACCCCCAAACCCAGGGAAACCATGTCAGTACAACCCTAATCCCTACCCCACTCTCTACAAATATCTTACCCTATCGTGAAGTCACTCGCTAACATGCAGGGCAAGCGCGACGAGAAAAGCCAAAACGACAATGATAGAGTACCTCAGATAAGTAGATACAACATCCGAATCTCACACTGTGTCGATAGTCTATCCAAAGAATTCTAGGAAGGCCAAAAATCCGCCAAAAATAAACACACCAAAAATAAACTACACAAAACAACTACAATTGTACATGGGTTCATATAACATACGAACAATAAAACGTAAGAACAGTTAAAGGAACTAGATCAGAAGATTAGTTTCATTAAATAGGACGTAATCGTATTAACTGAGACAAGTCTCACAGATGAAAATGTAACCGTATTAAAATCATGGCATGTGCAGAAAAACTTCGATTACCAATACTACATAGGCGCCATGGGACCCATAATACATAAAAAATAAGAAAAATATTACGCAATTTATAAAACTAAAGCTAAGGTCGGTCCAATTGTAATATACAAATCATACATACATATTTATCAAGGAGCACTGTTGAGGATAAAGACGTGGAACAAGTATATGAAGATGTCAAAGCAGCAAGAGCCTTCAAACAAACACCATATATTTTATTACAGGCCACTTTAACGCCAAAATCCAAAAATAAAAAGATGGAGACACTGCCACAAGAAAATTTGATATATACGCCACAAGTAAAAATTAACGACAACGTAAAAACTGAAAGAGGAATTAGGCAGAGTGATACAATGTCACCAAAACTGTTTACCCTCGCCTTATAACATACTGTTACAAACTTTTCATAAAAGCAAAAAAACAAAAATAAAAATATTTGAGCTATTTAAAATACGCGGACGATATAATCCTAATATCCTTTGACCCCAATAAACTGCAACAGATGATGAAAAAAATCAATCCAACAATCGAGAGAATAGGGCAAAACTAAAATAATGAGTAAAGACAATGTCCAGATTGGTGTATATATAACCATCGATAAAGAAAATCAAACTCTGGAAATACCTCGAAGAATCGGTTTATCATAAGCCTTTTTTTTGAAACCTCAAACTCATACTACAAATTAAAAACGTACCCATAAATCTAAATAAAAAGTATTTGGCACATGTATTATACCAGTAGATAGATATGGACTGGAAACCATGGCTCTGGCAAAGAAAAGTGCAAATCGGCTACGTATAATGGAAAGAGTCATGGAAAGAAGGATGCTGAATATTTTTATAAGAAATAGATCTACAAATATGATGGAACGCATCGCAAAACTGATATGGAGCTGGGCAGGCCACATTCACCGGGACACTAACAACAAGTGGACATCAAACATCACCCACTGGAGACCCACAGAAACAAGAAGAGGTAAAAGACAACCGCCAATGAGATGGGTCAACGATATAATAAAAATATGTGCAAAATATAGAAACTGAAGAATTTGATATAGGTCTACGTTCAAGAGTGAATAGAATGGATGGAGAACGGTTAATAAAGAAGTAGAAAAAGATACCTTCATAAAGTTGTACTCTGATTCTAGTTGCAAGAATTTTTTTTGTGGGTCCTATTTAATAACAATGTTCGAAAACGATTAGTACTCCCCTAGAAACTTATTGTGTGCAGATTAAATTGCGCTCCCAATACGTGTGTAAAGACAGACTACTGTCTAACTAGGTGGCGTTGGTAAAATGCTTAGAAGGAAAAGTAACAAGCCATTCATGTGGGACTACAGTTGTGGACAAAGCATAAAACCATGAAAACAGATAATTGTAGGCAGTAACGGACGGCATTATTTCTTTGGAGCAAGAAAATTATTTCTTTATACATACATCCATACGAAATTACTACTTATGGAAACAAAACGCAGCGTAAAATTTCAGAATTGTGTTTCGCTATATATCAAACTTTAAAAATGACAACAATTGCACTGAAAAAGGCAAAAGCAGCCAGTAAATGGCCTAAGAGACATATTTCTTTGTGTATTGGGCTTCAAATAAGCAATTATAACACCCCGAGTAATTAAGAGATTGTATTATTATGTTGAAAAATTGAGAGTTGTATATAAACTGACGACACACCACCACCGAGAGTTTTGACATTAATTTAAGACCATATCAGTAGTATAAGGATGAAAAAAAGGTCAACCACATAACCACTTGAGGACTGCAACAGTAAAAATTATCTGTATACAAAACAGACTAAGATTATACAAACTATCAAAAAAAGTCTTTTATTTTATAAGAAAGAACATTAGTTGGCCATTATAAAACTTCCAGAAATCGAAAATGAACAATTTTTAGACAGTTATTTCATCACATTTTAACAAAAAGCTCAATTCGCCCTAACAATTTCATGTAAGAAGCTTTCTGATTATTTAGCATATAATCTGTGCATGCTTTTCTTACAAATAAAATTAGAAGTAAAGGAAATTTATTTATATTTGTTTCTGTTGTAATTCTAAGTAAATTATACAATCTCAATTTTTTCATTATAGAAACTTATAAGCTAATTTAATATATAAAGATTACTATTGTTTGATATTTAAACAGCCGATATTATATTTTGCATTTTGTAAAATATACAAATAAATATAAAAATACATGCATTTAATAATTAAGCAAAAATTCATCATTTATCTTTGCGCCAGCAGTAATTATACTGCTTTAATACGATGTTGCTTATAAGCATCAAAACAAACAATTAAAATTTCTAAGTAAATTATTTTACGACTATATTCTGTAAATACCTACTGACTGTAAACAAATTAATTTATATCATGATCATTAGTTTCTTTAAGTTATTTGTTTCATTAATTTAAAAACTATTAAAAATGTTATATGGGACTTTTACTATAATTTGTATTAATTTATCTCATTAATAATCAATACATTTAAGCAATTTAAAGTTATTTTATAGATCAATTTTCAATAAGCGCCACTTGATTTATGACTTGCTCTACGTATGGAGGAGAAAATAAAACTTTTCATGTGGAACGTGATACGAATGCAGCTTGTACTTCCGTTTAAGTGTCTTGTCCGGTACGGCTACACCGACGTGAAAGTTAAAAGCGCAAGCAATTGTAATGTGACGCATGCAAAATATCCCAATTCATGGAGGTTGACATTGTGAAAAAACTACTATCTCTAAGTTGTTTCTCGTAAAAAATCCAAGTACATGAGCCAGCCGGCTGCAAGGCGACCATTGTCCATCGGGCATTACGCAAAACCTCCAAAGTTTCATCAGGCCGCCGAAAGCTCCGCGCGGCCGCTGACATAACGCGCCAGCAAAATCCCATAAACGCCTCTAAGCCGCCTTATCTCGACATCTACCTCTGCCGCAAGGTCAACAGACGGACGTTTTTCTCGGATTGTCGGCAATAATTGTCCACGTATCCGTATGGTCAGTTGGGCAAGGCTGAAAGGGGATAGCGAGGCGTTCACCGGCCGCTATAAAAACGGACGCCTGGACCAGCAGAACCAAACCCGACGAAGCCCTCGCTGAAAGCAACACAGACCTCCTAGACCAACATGTTCAAGCTGGTGGTGTTGTCCGCTCTCCTGGCCCTTGCCGCTGCCGCCCCGACCCCGGGCCACCTGCTGGCCGCCGCCCCCGTGCTGCACAGCGCCGTCGTCGGCAGCGTGCCCACCGCCATTAGCCACCACAGCAGCGCCATCGTGCACAGCGCCGCCGTCGTTGCACCCGTGGTGCACGCCGCCCCCGTGGTCGCCGCCGCTCCTCTGGCCCTCCCGGTCGCCCACCACGCTGCACTCGCCGTCCACGCCGCCCCGCTCGCCGCCGTCGGCCACCACGGACTGCTGCTCCATTAGGTGCCACGCCGGAGACGTCATTTCAGCTGAAATGGGCGCCACGCGCTCCATTCGCCTTCTGGGTGTCATCTGTAAATATCGTAGAAAATGTAAATAAATTCGTCATGAATTGAGTTCCTCTGTTTTCATTATAATTCCATAATCCCTCATCAAAAAATCGGATCCGACCTGCCAGATTAAATTATGAAAGTTTAAATAACCGCTTGTAAACCAACAGCAAGCTAAATAGCCATAGATGATCACGTACCAGAATTAAATCTGATATACCAGGTGTAAGTATTAAAAACATATACAACGTTTTTGTCTACTTACGTATTAAAATTGTTTGTCCGTCTGCCTTCTAATAGTCTATATTGAGGTCGTAAAATGTAAAATTATCTTTATGAAGAGAAATTAAATCTCAAAATAAATTTAATTAGGAACTGTTTCGGCGTGAACAGATGTTAATTGATAAAGCACTGTAAAAAACTAACATCTAAATTTTACATTTTGACGTTTACTCTCATCCAATAGCAAGATAAAGTACGAGATTAGGGCACGAAGCAATAGTTATGTAAGCATCTTTATGTAACTGCACAACAAGCTTATTATATTATTTATAAAATCCTTATAGCCTTTCATTATTTACCTACCATAAATACAGAGCAACAGATTTGCCCTATGCAAGTTGAACAATAAAGTCACTAAAAGAAAATTTACATACAGCGTTTTTTACAAATAATTTGTGCAACTGGTAAACAATAGTCAGGTATCTACAAATTCATCTTGTCAAAACCACATTCTATACTATTAGCATTAATTGTCACAGCTAAATCAAGTTTCAGCATGGACATTAGTTAAAAATAAAAAACATAGCTTGAAGGAAATCAATAGTAAGAAAACATTCACCAGAACAAGCAAATACAGATAGCAGAATACTGGTTTAACTCTACGATCCGTTTCGACTTGCTAAATAGAGGTACTGGAAATTTCGAAAAACCCAAAGATCCCAAACCTCCATTAATCTTTGTATCAAGAGTCAAAATAGTCAAACCCTTAATTAGACTACTCAAAACAATAGCCAAAAATAAATAATAATTAAAAGTATCACAATGATAAAGTAAAAATTCTACTAAAAATCTGAAACATACAAACAATCATAATTAAAATCCTAGCAGACAAAAAAAAATTTCACAATTACCAAAAAAGTAGAGCAATTTTTTAAAGCAATACACTAGAATACTCATTTAAAAATACTAAAAGATAAAGAGTCAAGACTCAATGGCAATGACGTTAAACAAAGAGTCACGAAGAAAGAATGATCCCTTTTCTTCGCCGAACTCAATGCAACTAAAAATAATAAAAATACGATTATATAAAAAGGCTAGCTCAATCAGTGGTTCAAATTTAACCTTCTCGCAAAAACATCCCCAGTATGCTGTTTGCTAGCGATTTGGCCAGACAAAGCTTGTGCAACAGGAGTCCAAGATTAAAAGCGCCGAAAATAAAAAGAAAAAGCTAACGACATAAAATACTTTATTTACAGTGAGAATTATTCAACCAGTTATTGACTGTCTTGTTTAAAAACAATTGGAAGAACAAATTTTGTCCCACTCAGTTCCAAGTAACTTGGTTTATTCCGCAATATAACCGACCAAGTATCACTTATCCTTAAGCTTTAAATAATATTAATAATTAGATAGTGCTGCAGCAAGTAGATAATCAAAACATAGAAACTTTTGTTTCAAAAATTAATAATGAGTTAACACCCTAGAATAGCCGCATGGAATTTCAATGCACTGTTTTAATAAAAGTAATATCCTTTCTCTCAAACCAATACATATATATCATATTTACGACAGAATCATATTTTTCATACAGCAGTTATATAGTGCATGTAACACAACATCCTGATGGCAGATTCTATGCAGGTACAGCAATTCATCATTTATGGGTTGTACCCATGGACTATAATTTAACATTCTTGTTGATTAGTTTTAATATCAATCAAGAAAGTCCGATCCTGGTGAGCAATGTAATGTAAAAAATATTAAAATCAGTAATTAGGAAGTGAATTTTAAAAAAATAAAATTAACAATGATGAGTACGAAAGTATAAAAGTACAAAGCCATATAAGAATCCATGGAAAACAAACTTTAAGTAGAAATAAAATAAAAATTATAGATTTTTGCACAAGGAGTAATTTAATAATAGGAAATATTACAAGTATAGAAGGAATTAGATCAAATAAGAGATTAGTACAAGCGAAATGACTAATAAAGTTAAATAAAGAAAAGAAAATAAGAGAATATAGTAGATTTAACAATACACAAACTTAAAAACAAAATAAACAAACAGAAAGGCAGATAACAATATTAAAGACAGGAGTACAAAAACAGAATGAACACTAAAAGATAGATGGGCAACTTTTAATAAAATAGTATTGACGATAAATATGTAGAAAAAATAAACATATGATGAAACAACAATATAATAATATAAAGAACTGGTAAAAGAAAAAAATAGATCATATACTGATAAAAAGAGTACAATAGGAAGAGAAAAACACATAAATGAAATCCTGTAAAAAGTTTTGAGAAAAGATAATGGAACTACATAGAATGTGTAATAGAAAGTTTTGGACGACTATAGAAAAACTAAAAAGGAATAAAAGAAATAATATATAACCACGAACAAATCCAAACTGATATAATAAAAATACTAGAAATCTGAAAAGAATGTTATACAAACAAATATGAAATGTTAACTCCAGACTAAACCAGAAGTAGAGAATATTAATAGAAATTTAAGGTAAAGAAGGTGAGGATACGGAAAGTCAAAACTGGAAAAGCAAAGATAAAAGACGAAATAGTTCTACAGGTGGTCAAATAAATGTATATAGGGAAAAATTCATTAATATTAATATACAAGAAAAGAGAACAATCTTGATATGAAAACTAAAAACCAAACAAGTTAGAAACTATATACAAAAATTTAGAAAAGAGACTAATGAAATATGTAAAAGCAAAATTAAGAGAAAGACAAACAGCTTTTAAACTAGAAAGTCAGACAAGCGGTAACATACATATTATACGAAACATAATAGAAATAAAAACAGAAAAAGAAGAATTACTTAACATTTACAGATTTCGATACGATGGACAGAAGAAAAATATGGAAAACGTTGAGAGAGTTGGAAATACTTAACACCTTAATAAATGCAATTAGAAGCACAATTGCAAGACAAAGATTAGAAGAATGTAAAATGTATAGGGGGTAAAATAAGACACAGTTTGAGTCTTTACTATTTATAATTATCGTAGATAATATCATCGAATGTATTTAAAAAAGACATCAGCAGATAAGCTCGGTAATAAGAAACAGATATCCAGAGTAGTCTCTTATATGCGAACGATGTGGTACTAATAGCAAATACTACAAATAAAATTCAAAAGCTAGTACATGCATCGAATATAGAAATTGAAAATATAAAAATTGAAATAGACATAGACATAATAAAAAATGTGATCGTAAAAAAACAAAAAGGCAGTCAAAGCAACAAAGACATTAAATACAAACATACTAAACTAGAAAGAATAACTATTTAAAAAGTGTAGTAACAGAGTATGGGAAAATAGATGCCAAATCAACAAAAATATATTACTCCCTAAATAAAACAGTGCTGGGACATGAAGACATAGACCTAAAGGTGAAAATAAAAATCCACAACATAATAACAATATAAGGTTTTGTGTTGTAATAAAAATTAGACAAAACTAAACTAAATGCCATCGAAATGAAACATCTTAGGAAAATCGCAGAGAAAACTAAGAAAACCAATAATCAAAGGAATAAGAAAAGTAATTAATTAGGTATGACCATATGATTAGAATGGAACTAAAGAGAATTACAAGAAAAATAATGTAAATTGAAAAACCAACCAAAAAATAAAGAGGAAGATCAAGAAGAAAGTGGATGGATCAAATTATAAAAATAGGTTCAAAAAAGATACAACGATAGAGGAAATGACTGCTTCAGAACAGAAAAACATAAAGGAAATGAACACAGGATATAATAGATCCTTCTTCTACCATCTAATAAGACAAACAACATTTACGAAGAAGAAGAAAGCATCATTTATCAACTCGCAACCTTAGAAATATTTTGATACGTAACACATAATTTGCTCCAAAATAATCAAATTCACTTAGTGCTTAATTTTTTAGGTTGTCAAAAACATTTGCAAAGCTTATGGCAAAGATACGGTAGCAATGCGTACAGCTCAGAAGTGTTTTAAGGTGCTCAAGAAGAAAATGACCGACAAAGTGTTTAAAAATGCGACAAACCCCGATCACAAGTGGCAGGAAGTTATAGAGGTCGGAGAAAAACACTTCGATTATTAATTTCGTCTTGTACTCGAGCTTAGATAATGTATAATTAAAGTTCTATAAAGCATTATAAACTACCAGAATACAAAAAAGGCCACATTACAGCTATAAACTTAGTGGTACAAGACTGAATTGGGTCAAGCGCAATCTTAACAGTATTTTCCCACTACGCTGCATAATAAACCAGAACAATATAAAAACTACTTTTACACTTTGGGTATCAGGTCTTTAATGCTAAACATGTTAACAGGAAGAGGCATCTATCTACCGGCGAGTCAAGATATTGGTCGCCGAACCCATCGAACTTCTTGACCTGCTTAATTTTTGTACATTCAAAGAAAACATTTTAAACAGTCTGTAGATTCTTACCTAGACTTATCAGCCAATCACTTGTTTATAATAATTACTTTAGAGTCACATGTGCTAAGTGAAAAAGCTCCTTCTCGGAGCAATAATTCAACAAAGTGGAATGTATTTAGAAAACTAAAAGTAGAATCATTATCGCTAGATATGTCTTTAAAATCTTAAAACGATTTTATATTAGTAGTGTATCAGCTGCCTGTCAATCTTTTTCTTCTTTTACTTTTTTATAAGCTTAAAGCTTATTTTATTCCAGCACATCATTCCATCACTTTCTCGATCTACCCGGTGATCTTATTCTAGGCAACAAGTCTAACTTTTTTACTATCTTGGTATCTTCCTTCATAGATATATGGCTATTCCGTTATGATTTCCTTCTTTTGGCCCACTCATCGATCTTTTGAACTTTGCAGCTTCGCCTTATTTCCTCGTTTGGTGATAGATGATAAAACAAGTCAAGCTGTTGCTGACCTTAAGAAACTGCTTTGCAACATCAAACATCAGTCGGTACAAAATTACCTGAAAAAGTGTCAATTACCAGGAAATATTCTATCTGAAAAACAACTAAAAAGCGGAAGTAACCACAAAAACAAATCATCAGTATATTCCAGCTTAGAATTAATTTATTTAATCAAAATTGGAACCATTAGATTCTATGCATTTTTGCCAACAAGAAACGAATCTATTAATTTCGGTAGCATAAAAGTATGGAGTTCTAGAACCGATAAACTCTTCGACGGCGTTTTGGGCTTCTACTTGGTTGTTCAAAACCTTCTTTTGGAGAAAGTTGTCTAGGTGCTTCAAAAAGTGGTAATCGGTAGGGAAAAGGCTTGGTGAGTAAGCTGTTCGTTCAATATTTGTGCAGACGTTTGTGAGACATGTGGTCTGGTGTTATTGGTCCCTTTCGAATGACCAATACTGGTCATACATTTGGCAGTTTCTGGTACACTCTATCGATTTCTTGGAAATACTTCTTTGAAGTACTTTTTTGATGCTGCTTCGGTTTGAAGAAGCGCTTTAGTGCTTCGTTTCTATCTAGTCACTGCGCTGAACTCATGTCACAATGCAATCAAGAAGTAGATAATTTTTGTTGCGAAGAAGAAGTGCAGGGCAAACTTAATTTTGTTCAGATCGTGTGGCACCATTTGTCAAGCCTTTTTGATTTTCCCATTTAGTTCAAATGTCAAAGAACTGTTGAATAGTCAACTTTAAGTTCTATTGCAATCTCTCGCGTTGTTTTACATCGGTCCGCTTCGATAATGACCCTCAAATAATCATTTTCAAACGTAGAAGGACGTTCATCACCCTCTTCACCTTCAAGACAGCCACTTGACGAAACTTTCGGAACTAATATTGAGCTGTACGTTTACTGATAGTCTCCTAGCCAAATAGTTGGTTAATATTGCGAGCAGTTTCTGCTGCTTTACGTCTCAATTAAAACTCATACAATAAAATTGCTCAAGTTTGCCTTCTTTCCTTTATTATTTAGACAGCCTAAAACACGCCAAAAACAAACAGTTATAGCAAAACGAACTGTATAAATAAGTAGGGCGTACTTATCAAAGATTTTGAAGACAAAAATATTGTTCAATCGTATTATGTTGCATTCGATGTATGACGCGATGGTTTAACACATAAAATTAAGCGTGCATTACCCTGAAAAGGCTTTAAAATTATAAAATCTTATTTTACTGGCAGGTAATTTTTGGCCCAATATGGTAATTTCCATACACACTGACGTCTCCCAACGAAACGTATTGGGTATGCTACCGCACCTGTCAGTTACAACCACAGTTGCCGACGATATCGCAACACTATCCTTTTACTTGGACTTACACACTGCATCTACATTTTTCAGAACCTCCTAACACAAAAATATGGTTTACAAAGGACGCATTAAATAAATGAGTCACAATCAACTCCCGTAACTTTCATAACAAGAAGGGCACCTGTCTCATATAATAACCAACTAACTTGTGAGGCAAAACGTGCCAAATACTTCTGAATCTACTTGAATAAAAGAATAACTAACTGAAGAAAACATGTATGGGCTAATCACAAGCAATTAGGTACATCGTTTAGAAAAATGCATTGACTTATAAGACATGAATTTCGATTATTTTTGGAATATAAGATTTTTTTGAATAAATACTCAATCCTACTTGGTTTTACATCTATGGGAAAAGTAAGTCATTCCAATATAATTATTCTAAGAAGATTTGTCAAAGGACCGTGGTGTATGCACCTACTATTACCACTCCCCCATTCCAACACACTAATAAAGTACTTACTATAAAAAGGAAATGAGGAGGTTAGACTGTAGAATTTAAAGTAATCACAGCTGTAAAATCGATTTATTTGATGAATGTGGAAAATTGTTATTGTACTGTTTTCAACAAGTTATATAAAAATACATTTTCAGGGTGTAACTGTGTGAATTAAATTACTTACCGAATGGCAACTACTGCAGATTGTAAAATTATTACCAATAAATAAATTGTACATTTATAGCTATATTAGCTTTTGTAAATTATTGAGTAATATATTATGAAAAATCAATAAAACTTTAGTCGTTATCATTTCACCGATTATGATACATTTTTTTCTCTTAAGTTGATGTCACCTTATTGGTAACTAGACGAGGATGTCTTAATAGTCTTTACCTCTTGCTATCACTTTATTAATAGGTGCATAAGACATACATAAACTAAATATTTCCTATAAAATTAAAACTCCCTGCATTGACGTATGTCATTACCTTTCTACAAAGGGGTTTTACAAACACCTTTGCAGTATAAAACTTTAGTCTCTGCTTTTGACAGATAGGTTTAAAAAATTTCTTTTCCAAAATAGAAATAATTAAAAAATATATTAGTAGCTGCCAATTTGAAGCTTGATATTACAAGTCAATTTATTTTAGTTAATTTTACACATTTAATACAACACGTCTACCCGGGGAAAGGAACTCAATATTGAAATCAGGACACGTCCTATACCAGAACAACTCAGACACAGACCATAAATATGGCGGGGTAGCTTTTATCATCAACCGTAAGATAAAACACCTAGTAACGAAATTCCAAGCAGTGTCAAAAAAAGTCATATACCTTACTCTGAAAATTAACAAACGATATATAATACACGTATATGCACCGACGACAAACTCAGACGATGAAGAAGTGGAGCAACTATACGAAGATATTACACGCGCTAGGAGACAAGAAAAAACATACTACACCGTTATCACAGGAGACTTCAATTCAATAATAGGAGGCAAGCTGTCTGAAGACGACCAATACATTGGAAGATATGGTTTGGGAATTAGGAATCCCAGAGGCGAAATATTAGCAAACTTCCTCAGTAGCGAAAAGCTATACTGTTTAAACACATTCTTCAAAAAACAAAGACAAAGAAAATGGACATGGAGAAGTCCCGACCAAAAAACAAAAAACGAAATACACTACATCATGTCGAACGACAAAACACTATGTACGGACGTAGCAGTGCTAAATAGATTTAATACAGGCAGTGACCATAGATTAGTCAGGTCGGTGCTAGAAATAAAACCGAAACTGGAAAGGAAAAAGTTACAACACCAACAAAACTTTCCAACTATACAAGAATTGAGCCTCAATCAAGAAAAATACCAATTACAACTACAGCGAAAACTAGAACCTACAGATAAGCTAAAGAACCTATCCATAGATGCGCTAAATGAAAAAATTAAAAATAGTATCCACGAATCAGTTAAAAAAATATGTGCCAATAAGAAAGCTAGCGATAGCAAACTAAAACAAGAAACCCTGAATTTAATAGAAGAAAGAAGACGAATAAATAGAAAAGCCCAAAATTTTCAAGAAATTCACAAGAAGGTCAAAGTGATGATTAGGAAGGACATAAGAGCACATAGAAATAAGCAAATTGAAGAAGCAATAGAGGACAACAGAAATATGAAGGTATTAAGATTGAAACTATCACAGAGTAAACAGAAAATAATAAAAATAAAGAATCAAGAAGGTACTGTAGTAGCAAACAGAAGAGATATAGTACATACAATAGAAAACTTCTACACAAAGCTATACTCATCTAACATATCTATACAGAGCTCGGTTAATAAAACTATTTCTAACGTGGGTTCCGAGGAAATACCCGAGATAACTAGACTTGAGGTTAAACAAACCCTCAAGCAACTGAAAAATAGAAAAGCGCCAGGAGAAGACCGGATAACAGCCGAAATGCTGAAAATGGGGGGTGAAATAGTAGAAAATATTGTCACGGTGCTACTAAAGAAATGTTTGATTGAGGGAAAGATACCAAAGGCGTAGAATAATGCAGAGGTAATTCTTCTCTTCAAAAAAGGAGACACATCAAATATTGAAAACTACCGCCCCATAAGCTTACTCTCGTGCATATATAAAGTATTGACGAAAATCATCACAAATCGCCTCACTCAAAAATTAGACTTCTACCAGCCAGTAGAGCAGGCGGGCTTTAGAAAATGGTTCAGTACCATGGATCACATTCAAACCATCAGAACATTAATTGAAAAGACAACGGAATACAACACCCCCATTCACTTGGCGTTCGTGGACTATCGAAATGCGTTTGACTCAATTGAAATACACGCCGTCCTCCAAGCACTAAATAACGCAAGAGTTGACTCCAGATACTCGCAGCTAATTAAACACATCTATGAAGAGGCTACATTTCACGTAAAGGTAGATGAAGACCTTCAAACTAACAAAATAAAGGTTGAAAAGGGAGTCCGCCAAGGAGACACAATGTCTCCAAAATTGTTCACGTCGGCGATGGAGGATGTGTTCAAGCAAATGAATTGGGAAGGGATGGGTATTAACATTGACGGATGTCTGCTAAACCACCTGAGATTTGCGGACGACATCGTACTGATTTCTAGCAATATTGACGAACTTGAAGCTATGCTAATACAATTGAATGAGGCATCCAAGACCGTAGGGCTGGAGATAAATATAAATAAAACCAAAATAATGACAAACAGCGATGCAGTTGTTTTTATTGATAATCAACCGGTGGAAAGAGTGGACGAATATATTTATCTGGGTCATTCAACTAGGATTGGAAAGGAAAACCAAACATCTGAAATTAGAAGAAGAATAAGAGCCACCTGGTCAGCCTTTGGGAGGCTACAGCATATTCTCAAAAATTCCGATATTCCCAATAGCCTGAAAAGAAAGGTGTATGAAACATGTATACTGCCCGTGGCAACCTATGGTTTAGAGACGGTGACGTTAACCCAGAAGAGCGCCGAGCAGCTAAGAGTTTGCCAAAGAGCGATGGAGCGCAGAATGTTGGGAGTGAGTCTAAGAGATAGACTGAAAAACGAGGAAATAAGGCGTAGAACGAAAATACGCGATATAATGCAGAGAGTAGCTCAAGCAAAGTGGCAATGGGCGGGACATATAGCACGGCATGAACCAAACCGCTGGACCTCAAAACTCTTGAGATGGAGGCCCCGTTTAACGAAAAGAGGTGTAGGAAGACCACCAAAAAGATGGAGCGACGATATCCGAGACTTTGCGGGAAGAGATTGGATCCAGAAGGTTCAAGAGAGAAATGTATGGAAACAAATGAGAGAGGCCTACGTCCAACGATGGACGGTTGCAGGCTGATGATGATGATGATGAATACAACAATTAACAAATCCAATTAAGCATCCCAAATTTGGGACTAAATCTGTGGTTCTATTCTATCTAACCCACTTCGGAAATGAATTTAATCTGTGGTGCCTTTCTTTCAAACCTTCCGAAAGTTCGCTACCCTTGATGGATGACACTTCTTGTCCTTGTGGACATATTAACGTCAGGTCTACCCAATCTATATTTTGCAATAATCGCTGTCGCTGGTTCCACTCAAAATGCGCTTGCTTGTTTGATGAAGAGGTTATCGCTTTGGGAAAATCTTCTACCCCATGGATCTCTGTCAAGATGGTAAACAAGTGGCTACATATTAGCTTTATGACTCCTCCAAAAACATAGTCCAATGTCAGTATTGTATCAAAATTTTTAAAAAGTCTGGATTAAAAATACATTGCTCTGGAAAGCACAAGAAACAGCTTATCATACAAGCAATTTTGCTTCCGATTCGGATGGAATTTGCGGTCTAGGATTTAGCTTTAAAGTTGACCAAGCTTAAGAAAAGCATTAGAATTTTAAGAATAATTCCGAAAGGGGCCCGAATTATCGCCACATACTCTCTGTCTGATACCATCAACGCATGTGTGGAACGGAATTATGTTTCTTCATGGACTTCCTTATTTACGTTCTCCTTCCATTGCTTTCAAGAGCCAATTAAAAATAGTAAATCCTCGTGTAACGTGAAGAGAACATTAAATCAAAAGCCACTCATAATTTAATCCGGCACCTACTCTACAAGTTTATCTAGATGAGTTGGAAGCAAGATATCTGAAGCTAACATTTACACCGCTATTCGCCTTTTTTCTTTAGGTGTTTTAGCAACTGAAGACAATGCCACTTACTTTAATTTGGTTAAAAAAATTCCTTCACTGAATAAAGATACTTCAGACTGTCCACCTCCTTCTCCAGACATAATACCCCTTGTTATTTATGATGATGTCTTCCTAGTCATTAAAACTTTTAAAAAGGTGTTAGTAGGAGGTACGGATTGCGTTCGGCCGCAACAAGTAATAGATAAGTAATCCTGTTTGGGAATTACTTATCAAAATTAATCTCATCTGTAACTAGACCATGCAATCTGATGAACTGTAGAGAAAAATTCAACCTACTTGTTATTTTTCATTCTCAATGACAGAGACTACTTAAAATTGTTTCTGTAAATTTTCTTCGTTGGAACGCCCCTCTAGCATTGCTACTTTTATAACTTATAGATATAAACAAATTATGAAAGTTACCGTGGTGTTAAAATATTTGAATTAATTTTATATATTCTGGTATTTGAGTCGGTTAAAAATTAGATACCTGATTACTTGACAATTAACACAGTCTTTTTCTTCATTTTCTAATGCTTATGCTCCATTCTAGAAGTAGCAATTCATCATCATCATCATCTGCCCAATTCAGTCCTTTGTTGGACGTAGGCCTCTCCAAGCATCTTCCATTGGTCCCTGTTTTTGCCTTCTGCATCCAATTGTAATCTGCTACTCTTTTGATGTCGTCAGTCCACCTGAGGGGGGGCCTGCCTCTATGCCTTTTGCCTATTCTTGGTCTCCACTGCAGCATGCTCTTCGTCCATCTTTCATCTTCTAGTCTGGCAATATGTCCGGCCCACTGCCATTTCCCTTTAAATATATGTTCTATTACATCTTTTACTTTTGTTTTATTTCGAATCCATATATTTGTCATCCTATCTCTTAGACTGATTCCCAGCATTGCCCGCTCCATTCCTCTCTGCGCTACCCTCAGTTTTTGCATATTTTTTATCGTTAACGTCCATGTCTCTGCTGCGTAGGTTAAAACAGGGAGTATATTCTGGTTGTATAACTTAGTCTTTAGTGTTTGGTCTATGTTACTTTTAAATATTTCTTTCCATCTACCGAATGCGGCCCAACCAAGTTTTATTCGCCTTTCTATTTCTTTTGTTTGATTATCCGATTGTAGTGAGATGTATTGTCCAAGGTATATATAACTTCCTACTTGTTCTAAAGTTTCCCCGTCAATCTGTATATCAACTATCTCATCTACTAGATCGTTTATCATTATTTTAGTTTTCCCTCTGTTCATTTTAATCCTATGTCTTTGGCCTTTTCGTTTAGGTCTGTTATCATTTCTTCTAATTCTTCTACATTGTCCGATATGAGCACGACGTCATCAGCAAATCGTAGATGGTTCAATCTTTTCCCATCTACTCTTATTCCTTTATTTTCCCAAGCGCATTTTTTAAACACATCTTCTAAACATAGGGTAAATAATTTTGGAGAGATAGTGTCTCCCTGTCTTACTCCTCGTTCTACATTTATCGGATTGGTAGTACTTTGCAATTTGATTGTACAGGTAGCGTTTATATATATATTTTATTAATTCCGTATATCTGTAATCTACGCGGCTGTTCTGTAGAGATTGTATTATGGCCCAGTGTTCAACCGAATCGAATGCCTTTTCAAAATCTATGAAGGCAAGACATAAATGTTTGTCACCTTTTTTGAATAGTAATATTACAACTGCGTTATCCCATTCTTTAGGTATTTTCCCTTCTTGTAGGCATTGGTTTAATAGTACTTTTAATTCTTGTAATATCGGCTGTCCCCCTTCTTTTAGCATTTCTGGGAGTATCTCATCTTCGCCTAGTGCCTTATTTCTTTTTGTCTGTCTTAAAGCTTTTTCTATTTCGTATATTTCAATATCAGGAATGTCTTCTGGATTTACATCTAGTATTTTCCTTTCTATATCTTTTATATTTGTATCAGTTTTTGTGCTTATAGACATTTGTAGAACTGTTCCGTTTTTGCGTTATTTTATTTTGGTCTATAATTAAGGCTCCATTTGCGTCTCTTAGCGATGTCATGATTGTATCCCCAGTCTTCTTTCTTTCTGTCATTGTTTTGTCTTTCCTCCATTAATCAGTGCTTCTTCAATTTTAGTTCATGCCATGCTTTTAAATCTTTTTCATCTCTCTTCTTATTTCTTTGCTTATTTCTTTTAGAGGCTCTATATTTTCTTCCCGGTTGATTGCCAATTTCCTTCTTTCTTCCATTAGCTTCTTTGTATTATGGCTTATTTTGCTGTCTCTTGGTTTTGATGTTTTATTCTAGACGAGGCTTCTTTAAGTGCCGTTGTTATTTTCTTATTTCTTTCTTTAAGTTGTCTTCCGCTACTATATTTACTTCTTTTAATTTTTGTTTAATTCGTTTTCGTATATTTCCTTGTTTGCTACTATATGTTTCCCCGTCCAGTTTTAGATTTCTGTATAGCTTTATATCTATCGTTTTTGTTATTGATAACAATCTTACTTCTTATTAACCTATGATCACTTCCGGTATTTATTTTTTTCACTACCGATACGTCTTGCACTATGTTTTTGTGTGAGGATAAGATGAAATCTATTTCGTTCTTGGTTTGTCCATCCGGACTAATCCACGTCCATTTATTTTGTAATTTCTTCTTAAAGAAGGTATTCATTGCATAAATTTGCTGTTGTCCCATATAGTTTATTAACATATCCCCCCTTTCATTTCGTACTCCTATCCCGTAGTCTCCTATATATTCTTCTCCTTCTTCTTGTTTTGGTCCTAACTTGGCGTTGAAATCCCTATTATTAGTAAGTGTTTTGTATGGTTTTCAGCAATACAGGTATTTATTTCCTCATAAAGTTGTTCTACCTCTTCGTCCTCATGGTCGCTAGTGGGTGCGTACACTTGTATTATTTTAAGTTGCACTTCTCTGATATCTTTAGTATTATGTATATTATTCGAGGACTAATCGCCTTAAAGTGTGTTACTATTCCTATTATTTTCTTGTTTATAAGGAACCCTACGCCTCCTTGACTTATGTCTTCGTGTCCTTTATAGAATAGTATGTGTCCCATTTAAGTTTCAAACATTGTTCTCCTTTCCTTCTTATTTTACTTATTCAATTATGTCCCATTTTATTTCTTTTAACTGTTCTTCTAACTCTGTTAGTCTAACTTCTCCTAATAGTGATCTTGTATTATATGTGCATACAAATAAGGCTTTTTCTTTTCGTCTTGTGGCAGCCTATCCGAATCCAGGGATTCTTAGCACCCTCTATCTCCTCCCTGCTCTGCCCGCTGCCTTGGGCAGGAGTTTGGAGACGGCTGGGGACTGAGGGCCTTCTTCTTCTACGTCTTATTGTCATGATGTTGGAGGAATCTATCCTAATACACCTTGCTGGCCAGGCATCTTGGTGTATGCATTTTATACCTTCTGCCAGGATTATGTTCAGCCGCTCCTTTGGAGTACAGACGCTGTTTTGCAACCGCCTACTATAGGTCAGACGTTACTCCTCGTTTGGTCCGCGGGTGCATTCTGCACCTACTCTACATATCTGTAGAGCCTTCCCTTATCCGCCACCCGGGGACGCGCCATGTTGGAGTCGAGGTCCTCCATCCGGCTTCACACACACAGTATGTGTCAACCCCTACTCGATTCAGAGACGACCTGTATGTGATTTACACCGGACATGGTAGTAGCAATTATTGATTCAAAAAATCAACTAAAGATTTCTTAGAAGCTTCCGAGGAATTGGTTACTAATAATAAAAATAATGAAATTGAAACACAAAGCAAGTACAAATTGCGTAACAAAAATATATAACTAATAATAGAGGTTCGAGCGCAATTTATGAAATTTAATAATAAATAAGATATAAAGTTTTCAGAAATACTCTAGTGATTATCAAATTTTTTAGGGGGTATTGATGAATTGGCAGAATTTTTTAACTCGTAAACATATGTAAGATAAACTCGTTCACTATAATATTAAGTAGTTCCGGTTTAAGCTTCAACGTGTAAGGTAATGTTAAAGGACACGTCTAGTGTGATCATAAGGCTAAGTGATTAAAACCAAGTGTAGTATTTGTAATAAATTAATCCTAAAGCAGGCGACCTTGCCAAACAAAATATTCCTTGCGGCTATGACTCTCCTCTTTGCCTTTTAATAATTAATATAATCAATGCAATAGTTTGCACTTGCTTCACATCTCTTCAACTACAAAATCAAAGCTTGGGCCCAAATTCCATCTGAAATTATCCAGAAAAGCTTCAAGAAACTGGCACCTGCAATGCACTGGACGGAACTGAAGATCATCTCGCTTACGAGGATAGCAATGATCCAGCTGAGGCAAGTGATGTGATGGTGATGATGATAACGAGGGCAACAGCAGCGACTCTGATTAGGAATTCAGTAGTAAAGATTACTAAATTATTTATAAATTGTTTTTTTTTTAATCAAACGCGTTATGTGGGACTTTAGATTTAGTTTTGATTTAAAATCGCGAGTTTGAAAATTTGAGTCATTGATGGGCCTGGTATAGTTTCTTGCATTAAACTACCGGTAACTTGGATTAAGGCCGAATGTTCTTTTGTTTTCAGGCGCACCTGTAAATCAGACTGAGATGTTCTAATTTTAAGCCTACTGATAATTTAAATGATTTTGATTAATTTATTTACATTGTAATCATGAACCTGTGATTTGCTTTATTAAATTAATTTTAAAAAAATAATTCAAAACTTGTTATGTACAATACAATGATCTATACTTAGTTACAACCTAGGTAATTCCTAAAATTTGTATACTAGATTTTAAGACTTGATGTAAATATAAGACTTTCCCCATTTTAAAGACAAAAATCTGATGAAAAAATGGGGTTTTATTTTCAAGTATGTTAAATACGGTACATCATCTTTCCTGTTCTTCTTTATCTTCTTTGCTTGTATTCATCCATTCTGGATGTCACTACTTTATCTTTTTCTAGATCTCCTAATGCTTCTACGTCTTAACGGAGATTTATCTCTTATTATCCTCAACAATTCTTTTTTCTATCATATGATCTATGTGCTGGTTTCATTTTTTCTTTCTGTTAAACACGCATTCATTGATGTCCTATATTATTGTCTAAGGTCTTCGCTTCATTCCCTGTTTACTAATATTTTATCAACTATTCTCCCTACTATTTATATTTCTGTTAATTCTAATAATCTTATCGGTATATTAGGTCGGATTTTCCTTGTATACATTAGAATAGGTCTAATGAGTCTCATACATTCGGTATTTTGCTTCAATTCGAATATGCTTGTATCGCCATATTGTGTCGTTTAAATGGCCCTGGTCGCCTTGTTGTTTGGTTCCTTGCCTCTACTCCCACATTACCAAATGGAGATATTTCTATTACGAGATACGTGAACCTCATTTCCTGTCATATAATATTATTAACAGAAACGACGTTTCATGTGATTGGAGTTTTGGAGGTAGTCATACATTTTGTTTTTGTTGTTGATATTTTCATTTTCAAGTATTTTACTGTTTTATTGAATTGCTTTAATAGCTTCTGCAGAGGGTTTTCGTTCTCCATAACTAATATTACGTCATCAACAAAACACAAGATCTTGACTTCTTTGTCTCCCATTCTATCTCTCGTTAGTTTACGCACTTGCTTGATTATTTTATCTCAAATAATACCGAACTTATTCAATCTCTTTGTCGTAAGCCGTTAATTACTGCTATTTCTTCGGACAATTTGTCATTTATATTTGCCGTATTTTGTTTGCTGTATAAACATTTTCAATTGCTTCAATAAGATTATGAGATATCTGTCTGTCGTTTTCCAGTTGTATTTGGTTAAATGCCTTTGTGATAATAAAACATATAAAAGCTGATAAATTTCATTCGAACGAATACTGCGTCCATGCAAAACCTTTCCTACCTAAATCTTTGTTGTTCATCCAGTTTTGGTGGTTAGCTTTAGAGTAGTGCTCAGAAGATTTATTCGCTTGTAGTATAAAGGTTTCTTTTTATCGCCTTTCTAAATAAAAGGACAGTTATACTGGTTCTCCTTTCGTCCGAAATTTTATGCTGACAGAGAATCTTGCAAATTAAAATTGTTAATTGGAGATTCCGCCATAGCCCGCACTCTACCTGTTCTTCAGTGTTTGATGTGATATTTTTACATCTACTTTTTCTATTAGAACATACTAATTATGGAGTATTCGGTTCCATTCCAACTTTTTCTTTCTGATAAAGTTCTTTTTAGTATTCTATCCAGATATCTTTCTCTATGTGATGAGCAGCAGTGAATTCGTTTGCTTCTTTTTTTTAAACTTTGGCAATTTCCATACTTGTTTCTAAATTCCATTAAAACCACTTTTTATTGTTTTTGAAAAGATTTCCCTTTATTTGTTCTTAATATAATTAATTATTGGTAAACTTGTCTCGTTGTAAATTTGCTTATACTCTTTATAGGTTTCTGTTATTCTGTATTTTAAATACCTTTTACTTTTTTATCTTTGGTTTCTTTGTAAAACCATGGTGTTCTTCTTGGCATTTGCCT
Organism: Sinelater perroti; assembly: GCA_036346155.1. Lineage (NCBI taxonomy): Eukaryota > Metazoa > Arthropoda > Insecta > Coleoptera > Elateridae > Sinelater > Sinelater perroti. The sequence goes on from JARFIY010000174.1 coordinate 4,496,711, forward strand.
TTCATGAGAGAAGAACCTCGGAGACTGTCATTATTAAGTTCTTTAACTTTTTCCAGCGATTGTTAATATAGTCTTTTCTATTTCTTGTCTTAAGCGGTTATGATATAACTATTTTATAGTTGTGTCCCATTATAACTAAGTTTTTATGCTTTGTGTGTTTATTCCTGCCTATTAACCTTTCTCTTGAATTTTAGGCATATTTTTAGGCTTCTTATATCTAGTCTCCTTGTGTGCATCTATTGATTACTATTATCGACTGTTATCCTCTAGTATTCCTAAATGTGTATTTATACTATAATTTGTAGTTTAAGGAAGGATTTTTAGTTTTTAGATCAAAACTTTTACATAAGTTTTCTACTGTCATTTAATTAAGATATCTTCGTTAAAACCTTGTTTATGTTAAACCCATGATCCATACGTATCATAAATGAATAATATTATGGGGTTGGTTGTAAAAGTTCTCGCGTTCTTGTTTGGTTTATTGTCTTTGGGTGCGTATATCGATTTATGTCCACTCGTTGAGTTCCTGTGTGCACTTTTACGGTTAATATACGTGATAATGTGTGGTGCCTCTGTATTTTTGGTTTATTGCTAATGCAACTTTTTCTTTTATCCGTTTATCTTTATTACAATATATATATATATATATAATATATATATATATATATATATATATATATATATATATATATATATATATATATATATATTTTTCAATTCCAACATATTTTTGCGATCTTTGTTGTTTGATGACTTGATGTTCCAAGTCAGTCCTAGTATGAGGTAAATTTAGCCGACCCAAGAACCATTTTTTCAGGCATACGCAAAACTTTCTAATACCAAGTTCAACTAAAGGCTACAATCAAAAATGTCAATAACAATATTCCATACCAATTGAAAGGTCATGCATAAGGACTCGGGCATATTTTTTATTGACAAAAAATCCGCCGATTAACCAACAATTATTTCAACAATCTCTATGATCATCCAAATTACGAAGGTATAAACCCATGATATCAAAATTAAATTCATTTTGGACGGAGTGTAGTCACTGAACCGCTTCTTCCTTCATATTGTAATTCTGTAATAAATATAATAATAATCCTGCAATAAAATTGTAAATAGTAATAAAAAAATATTAAGCAGATAAAACAGAAAATTCTTACCAAGGAACAAAATCCGTACATCAGGAAATAAAACCACTTACTTTAAAATAAATCTGTGTGAAGTATGATACGAAATGCCTACTTACACAAACCGTGTGACAAAGTAGTATTTTGACACTTAAAAACCACGTGATTACCAAGCAGTACTAAATTGTGTGGTCATTTCAACTTTAATTTGATTATAATTTTTGCCACTTAAATATATAAAACCAGACCTTGAAAATGTAAGGTTATATATATTAATTTCATTAACATAAATGTGACACAATGGCTTACATTAGCACATGACGTACACATAGTAGATATAAGAGAAATGAGTTCTTTACACTCATGCTTTATAACCTTTTATTATTTTCTGACACTACAGCTCATGTTTTCTAAACAGTTAACTGTAACAGTCAATGGTAACAGAAATATGGCCTGTTTTGAGTTTATATATTTTTTTAAAGCTTTGTGTATAATTTTTTTATCATTATATCAGATTACTATTTGTACCGTCAGAAATAGAATAACAGTTGGAGAAAAAATTTATTATTACTTCTCTTAAACCACTGGTAGTATTGAGTTATGTTGGCCTTAAATAAACTCTTGTCCTAACTATAACAAAATATACTGATGATATATTTGACAAGTTTTGGCTTTATTCTTGTTTAAGTGTAATTTATTCTGTAAAACATTATTAATCATCTTTGTAGACTTTACTGTAGTTCATTAAGACTTGTAACCCACATTTTACAATAAGCGTTCTTTGATAGGCAAACAGAATTCTTCTGCAGAATTTCTTGTGTCCGTTATTGTTCGCTGGAGGTTTAGTTTTATAGCAACACTTATGCCATTTGTAAATATTATTTAAGCCATTTTCCCATGCAAGAAACACCAACATTTTGGGCAACACAACGCATTGAATGCTTTTTTGGAGTTTATGTTTATATACGCTGCCACTTTCTATGTCAACTGCACAATTGATAACTTTAACTAAAATTTTATTGTCATAGAAGTTGTAGCTGTCTACAAGATTATAAAATGTTAAGTTATACTACTGCTGCAATAATATTACTGTTGCAGTGGTAACATAAAGACTAAACACAAACTTTTCCTACTTGTACCCCACAATTAACATTAACGTATCCATTCCTACTGGCAAGTCGTCATTACGTTCTTTAAATAAATTTGGAATATTTCTTATTATTGCTTTTCATACATTTTGCTCCAGTATAATGCTGCCATTATAACTAATGCAATATACACATATACCAAACGTGGAATGATGAGTTTATAGGTATTAGTGTCGTGAATTGTAAATATAAACAGAATTGATATGCAAAACATATATTTTAATGTACGCATTACCGTGGCAAGTAAGCAAGAAATAGCTAGCGATAATATTTCAGTAGGCAGACGTGCACCTGCCTACAGCTCGCCGCGGTCTACTCCGGTACAGGCCAATATGCCTCTTGTAACAGCTAAATGCTAACTACCTGCTTTTGTAGTTCGTAAGCCGGTTATACGTAAGGGTTGAAACTTGTCCATATTGGGGACAATAAAGGAAAATACTTCCAATTAATTTTCCACAGGCTAATTGCAATCTGCACCAATCGACCCTAAAGTATGACTTTTATAGAAAATATTTATCGAGTATTCGCTTCGCTACAAGTTATTTGACCCTTCATAAGCTTGTAGCATAAGATCTGCCGTTTTAAAAATTTTGAAGCTCTATTTTGTTCTATTAAGTACCGCAACAGGAATATTTTATAATTTTCGCCAAATCCATCAACATTTGGGAATCTCACCTCCTGATTTTTAATTCTATAACTATACATAAGAACAGCCACAATATTACTGCAAACACTCCACAAAGCCCTCAACGATGATGATTCATAAGATCACAGTGAGCGAGTATTATATTACATTAATCTTATTTAAAAATTGTATTGCTTTCTTTAATAAGAGAAGATATATAGAGAGGAATGTTATAAATGTTCAACATTTAAATTAAAATTTACAATAAATAGAAAACGATTTTTCTCAGAGTTAAAACAATAAATTGTTGCCAATTAGGGTTTAAAAATTTAGTGTCTAGGATTCATTAATTCAAAATTCAATAATTTTTTCTGCAATTATAATTGATTACCAAATTAATATTCATAAGCATACTGACCTTTCAGTAGATTTATCTATGATTATCGCAAATCATTTGTTGTTTCACAAAACTTAAGATTATGAGTCAAGATTGTTTTCTAGCAGACTTTATCTTTGAATCTAGCCGTGTTAAAAGTTTATTCTTAGGTGGCTTTTAACAAAATTTAAGATCGCCTGGAATTTTAAATTTCAAAGAACGTACCTCATGAAAACCTTGCTCTCTGTTGTAGATATATAGACATTTAGAAAGCAAATTTACAAGAATGTTTTAGAAACCCTCCTAGACAATACGTCTGATAATATTGTTTCGAGGTACGTAAAACAGGTTTTATTATATTGAACTCATTCACCATCCAGGCAATTAGTAGTGTACCCTGCAATTTAAGGTTGCTTTTGTAATTACTAAAATAATAAGTGGCGTGGACATTAATTTGAAGCAACACACATTTATTGAGTTCCTAAAAACTAAGGATTGTGAACTCATTAACATTCATCAACGAATATGGTAACGCCTGACTAGGGCAAAGTATAGAGCACGCTTAATATGCCGGCCTTTGACAACCACGGATTAAGCGTGCGCGTTTTCATTGTACAGAAAAGTGTAACAAACTAGGGATCTAGCTGAATAAGATAATAAAGTGACAGTTTTTCTTGGATCTTGACTAGAGACTAGATCACAAAAAATTCAAATACCATCAATATGAAAAGCAGATGTTATCTGCGAGCAATGTTATGTCAAAAAATTATTTAGTGTCAGATCTAACTTCTAGCAATTAACCTCGGAGTGTTTGAAGTGCTTAAATATTAGCTGGAGTAGATACTGTCTCTTGAGCCCCAAAAAACTTCAGCACTTTTCCTGCTGAAGTGGGGATTTTGAATTGTTTCAGTTTAAAGAAGTCCTTATCCCAGTACTTTAATTATTGTTGATTGTTTAGCGGCTCGTAATGGTGTACCCAAGATTCATCACCAGTGACAATTAGGCAGAGAAGGACATTACCTTCTTTTTCGTATCAATTACTGGCAACATGCGTGAAATCCATCTTGCCTGCACTTCTCTGTAGCCAAGTAAAGCTTGAATAGTACAGTAAACTTGTTCAAAAGAAATCTCAACAGTTTCAGCGACATTTTTTGTCTCATGCGAGGATTATCATCAGTTTTTTTATACCCAAGTCATTATAACACTCAAATTAAGCAATTTTTGCACTTAACTCACTAGAAGAACTGTTTGAAAAGCTTCTTCTACGAAAACTTCGAATCGTCAACTGAGCCAAGAGTCTTAAGAATAAAAAATGTTTCACTGTGGCTGTTTTGGACATTAATTAGATTTTCGATAAGGTGTGCTACGTCGGTTTAACATATACTTTGAGGCAACTTCTTCCGATTATTTATTAATAAATTCATATCTCATCACCGTTAATTTGCGATAAAATACAATAACCAATTTTCTGTGTACCATAAAATAAAAGAGTTGTTTCGCAAGGCAGAGATCCTTTGCCGTATCTCTTATGTATTTTTAGTATCCCTGAAACTGAGATTATCACACTCACAAACTCCGCTGACAATACCGTAATATTTTCCATATGTAATGACACAATAGAGGCTTCACAGCACTTACGAACATACTTAAACAATCTATCTAAATGGATAAGCTTATAAAAAATCAAGATAAATAAATTAAAATCTACACAAAGAAAACTACATATTCACACTGTCAGTTAAAGCAAAACTAAAGACCTTGAGGTCCATATAGGCAGACAACTAACCTGGTATTTTCATTTCAAAGCAAATATAATGACGCACCAGTTTCTCAGACCCAAATCAAAACTTTCACTTAAAAATAAAATATGAAGTATGAAACAATACTCAAGATTATCTTCACTGATAGAATCCAGCTTTGAGAGTGCACCAAGAAAACTAGTATAAACCTCATATAACAAGTACAATCAAAAATTATTTGAAAAACCAAACCCTAGATTATTTAGATGATTTATAATTAGCAAGACTTACTACATCTTGAACAAACACACGTGTTGTACCCAATAAATTTTATATACATAAAAAAATACAACAATCTGCGTAGACAATAATTATCATTGTATTTATAGAGCTAGCTATTAAAAGGAGAAAAGTCCCTTTTAAACTACATTATGGCTAAACACTAAATTTAGAGTCACTATGAGGTGTGCCTAAGAAGTCCAACGTAATCAAAGTCTAAGGTTACAGGGTTACAGCACAATAAAACAATGAGTGAACATCAAGTTTTGAAAAAAACAACGACCGAGATGCATAAAAATGTACAGAGCCGTAAGCAGAAAATGTGTTTACGACTAGTTTAAACGCTTTCGCAACGGGAAGGGAACGTTTGATGGTAAACCATGTTTGGGTCACCCGTCATGAAGCAGAACCTCAAACACAACCAAACAAGTGCGACAAATCCTAGCATAAAATCAGCGATTGATTCTACGATTGACGACGGAAAAATTGAACACCGGTGCACACCATCGTTCGCGAAAATTTGCAGCAAACGAAAGCAAAATTTTCTGAAGACTTCATTACTATTTGTGACTAGGGTCCATCCATGTCAATGAAAGGCACGCATTTTACGGACATGGGGACAATCAAAGAACGTATGATAGAACTTCTGTAATCGATTCCTAAATAGGCCCTTGATGATAATTTCCAGAAGCTTTATGCACGTTACAAGATGAGTATTACATAAAGTTGTGTTGTATATATTGTATACATACAAGTTGTATATCATATATCTTATAAAAGGCGATGGTTCGGGCCACGAGGAAATACACGAACGATCGTCGTATCTTTAAAGCACACTGAAATTTTAAAAACTTAAATTAAAATTAAATTATTTATCCTACTGTTTTAACTTGTCTGTTCTTTTTTACAAATTAGCATTCTTTGGTATGGAACGGGTACAAACAGCTGAGCACCATGGAAATGACATGAGAAAACGAAAAAGTGAGCAGACTGGGGATGAAAGGGCAGCAATAAATAAAGCGAGGCGATGTATTTGTGCTGAAAGAACTCCGGAGGAATTTATAGTAGAAAACCAAGCAAGACGACAACGACGTTCTCAAAGAACCCCAGAATAAACAGCAGCATAAAACCAAGCAAGACGACAGCGAAATTTACGAAGATCCTCAGAAGAAATAACAGCAAGAAACCAAGTAAGACGACTGCGACGTTCTCAAAGAACATCGGAAGAAATAGCTGCAGAATGGGAAGGATTGCTAGAGAAAATTCGTAACACTTGCATTCTCTATAACAGCCAAGCGTAGCCGGGTGAATTTTCTAGTATATATGGTATATGTATAGATCTGGGTAGCGAATTCTAATCACCAAAACGAGAAATTACACGACCAAGAAATGACTGATGCAGTTGTTGAATTGTTTCGTGGGCTGTACGGCATGTGGCACCGCCTTGTTGAAACCACATGCCGTTTACATCCATATCTTACAATTTAGGCACAAAAAAATGGATTATCATGCTGCGATAGCGAGCACCATTAACTGTCATTGCCTGACCAGCCGCATTTTCGAAAAAGAATTGTCCAATGATGCCTCCAGTCCAAAATGGACACCAAACAGTGACACGTTGTGGATGCATTTGTTGTTCAACAATCACTCGTGGAATTTCTGAACCCCAAATGCAACAATTTTGACGATTAACGAAGCCCTCAAGATAAAAATGAGCCTCAGCGCTAAAAATAATTTTGTCCGAAAAATCAGCGTCCACTTGTTGTTATTCCATAATCCATTCAACGAAGTCTCTTTGCTGTGCGTAATCAGTAGACTTCAGTTCTTGAGCCAATTGAACTTTGTTCACGAACTGCTTCGATGTTTTTATGTTGAACGACTTACATGTCTATTGTTAATGATTGATCCAGTCTCCCTGAATTTTTAATTAATCTCTGCACAGTTGTGAAATTAAATCACTATTCTGACCATATTTTGTACGAAAATTGCAAACTGTAGCTGCCAAACGCGTACCACGTTTGACGAGTACCCGTCGAGGTCACTCTCGTGATACCTCTACCCCTCTGTTACTGACTAGCGGCATCCGTTGCCCACAATTGTGGGATTGGGTAGCTCCACTAGCAGTTTTACGGGTATCTCGCGCCACGGGGTGAGACGCACTACCCACTCGTGTCGGTAGAGTTTCCTCTACCACGTTGGACGAGCAGCCGTCGAGGTCGCTTGGGCGAACCTCTACCACATATCGCTACTGCTACCGGCGTCCTTTGCCCACAAGTGTGGGATCGGATGGCCTGCATAACAGTTTTAACGGGATAACGTCATGTGGTCTAATGTCTCCGTAGGTCTTGGGCCTAATCGATGTAGCAAACACTCCAGTCGATAGTACTCGCAGGATTTCTCCTGCCTCGTTTGACGAGTTGCCGGCGAGGACACTTGCGTGAATCTCTACCCCACATCGTTACTACAGGCGGCATCTATTACCCACGGATGTGGGATGGGGTAGCTCCACCCGTAGTTTTATAGGTAAACGGTGTGGGGTCTCTCGTTTACCCTTTATATATATATATATATATATATATATATATATAGAGAGAGAGAGAGAGAGAGAGAGAGAGAGAGAGAGAGAGAGATAGTGAATATATAGAAATGGATATATCAGAAGACTTTGTTTAACTTTTTTAATTAAAATCCTCTGAAGAACAGCTCAAGAACTTACCCGGACAATATTTATTCTTAACAAAAATTTAAAATGTTATTTTGTTTTTTTTTAAAAGAGCATTTTAACCGAACATAAATAATAACTTTTGATAAATGTTTCGTCGGCGACTTATTAGCCTTTACACCAGACTGCATTTTTTCTTTGCAGTAGACTTGGTTGCCTAAAACAAACTTTTTATTATGGATTACTAAATACTAATGATTGCTACTATATAAACCATTTATTTATTAAACACTAAACCAATTGCATGCAGTAAATATACTTTCTATATTTTAAACAACATTCAACAATTTTTTTACTTTTTGTTTTATGATTTTTAAGAGAATTTTTATAGGTGTAAAAAATCAAAACCCAGAACTCTTTAACTGATATCAATGCGTTCACCACAAAAATAAAAATAAAAATAATAAATTAAAAATTAGTATTTTATTTAACAATTAAAAAATAATAATAATCAACAAACTATTAACAGGATGTTTTATAAAAAGATTAGTTTTTTACAGGAATAAATAGCTACCTACAATATATAATAATTAAGCAATTAAAAAAGAGGAGGATTGGGGCATTATTCTAAATTTAAGTATACAGAAGTTCCATCAAATGTAAGAAAAATACGAACTGAACCCAAGAATAGATCTAAAATTAAAAAAAGATAACTATCATGCTACTATAATCCCTTACAAAGGACTTTATAATAAAGGAAAAAATATTGTAGGAAGAACAGCATAATCTAAAAACACAAAAATAGTGAGACGAATGTTTTTATGTATTACTTATAGCAACTGTGTGTAACAGTTGTCTTTGTATGTGAAATTCGTAATATATGTGTATATTTTACGCACTCGGACACACGGGATTTGTACGGTTTGCTATAAACGGCTGATATTAAATTAAAATATTTATTGCGAGGCATTAAACGTCGCTACTTTATTGAAGTGGAAGTATCCAATAAATCGGAGACATTACTGCACATAACAGTGCACTTTACATAGTAGTAGTTATATTATCCCTAAATCTCGGTTCTGCTTTAGCAGTCACCTACTCGCACTAACAAAGTGGTTTTATATAAAATTTACTGGCCGTATTTTCTCTCAGGTTCTACAGTTTTACTTAATGAATATTGGCAATGTACTTTATTTAGAAAAAATTGTAGAAACAGCAACAACCAGTAATTTATTGAAGCCAAATGAAAAATTAGACTTGCCTCACTTTATTAGCCTAGATTTTATTACACATATTTTATGACTGCGTATATCGTGTTTTTTATCTCGAAAGACGACAAACGTGTACGAAAATTTTTCAACAATGCAGTTTTAGAACCGGGATTTTAGTTCGTCTCGTTATAAATCTTGAAACTAGTTTTGACGGAAAAAAGAAATAAATTTTGAAACTTTTACCTAAGTTTATTAATCATAGTTTGTACACAACCCTAAAATTTTAATAATCAGTTAAAAAAGATGTAAAGTGTGCAATCAAAGCGTTGTTTTTTATTTATAACTAACTTGAATAATTAATGTAACAGAAAATTTAAAGTGTATTGGGTGTTATCTTTAACAATAAGTTTCACTAATTGACAAAGCCCGGATGTTTAGGTACTAAAAATCATTAAAATAGGAAAATAGGCATTAAAAATTCGTAAATAGACATTTAAAAAATGAAATAGACATTTTAAGAAACTGAATAGGCATTATTGTTTTAGTGATTTTATTATATAATTTATCATATAGACTGCATTTTTAATTATACAATAATAACAAAAAAAAAACTATTTACAAGAATTGCAGAAAATAATAATATGTTTTCTTAAATTCTCTATCGTTAAGGATTGACTCCTATTGTACAATAAATATTTTAGCTTTTTTTTATTTTAACCCCTTTATTTACAATTTGTCCTAATTATACTATGGACAATAAGTAGATGGTGTGTATATATTATAAGCAATGAGCAAGAACATGCTAAATGGACATGCAGGGTCAGGCTCCAGTAAGCCCCCCTATAATTAATACACTATTCTATACTGCTAGCGAATGATTTGAATTGAAGGTACTTTAAGTAATTAACTAATTTATAAACTAATGGAATGGCACAGGAATAGCTTAATGTTCAACAACAGCATTGAAACGCGTTGGTAGTTCGTTTGGTTTAAAACGCTTTAGGCGTTTTGGGCGATCTGGTTCATTCATTAGAGAATGTACGAGGTCGCTAGGGTGTACTGTTAATCGGTCTTTGTATTTTGGGGCAATTTTCCCTATTTCTTCTTTAATAGTTGGAACATTTAAGTCACTTAAAATCACTTTGTTCGGCACATACCACGGCGCATTAACTACAGCCCGAAGCACTTTATGCTGGAACCTCTCGATGATGGCTAGGTTGGTGTTGCTAGCAGTTCCCTAAAGTGAGAGACCGTAGGTCCATATTGGTTTCAGAATCACCTTATAGAGCAATAGCTTATTTTCTAGCGAGAGTAAAGAGTTTCTTCCAATCATCCAGTAAAGTTTCCTGTATTGTATCCCTAGCTGTTTGCGTTTATTAAATATGTGGGTTCTCCAGGTCAAGCGTCGGCCTAGATGGAGTCCTAAATATTTTGCGGAGTCTGCGTGTTTTATTTGTTGTCCGTTAAGTGAGATCGGTGGACAGTTATCACGGTTCATGGTGAACGTTACATGTCGGGATTTGGTTTCGTTTACCGAGATTCTCCATACCTTGAGCCATTGCTACAATTTATTTAGAGCGGTTTGCAGATTGGAAGTTGGAGTATTCGGATTTAGGTGCGAAGCTAGAATTGCCGTATCGTCAGCAAAAGTGGCGGTTGTAGTTAGGCTTGTAGTTGGTAAGTCAGCTGTGAAGAGTAAGTAGAGGATAGGTCCTAGCACGCTGCCTTGGGGGACTCCCGATAGTATTGGGTGGAGGTTCGTGTGTTCATCTTGATAATTAACGAAGTAATGTCGATCCGTTAAGTAAGACTTTAGTATTTCATAGTATTGGTATGATAGATATTTTTTTAATTTATAGAAGAAGCCCAAGTGCCATACTTTATCGAACGCTTGTGAAATATCTAGAAACGCAGCGGAGCAATATCGATATTCATCTAGGTCGGTATGAATTTGATCTACAAGTCGATGTATTTGTTCGATAGTTGCATGTGAGTGTCGAAAACCGAACTGGTGCTTGGGTATCAATTCTAAATCATCTAGGATTGGTTTAAAGCGTTTTAAGAACAATTTTTCAAAGACTTTTGATAGGATAGGTAGGAGGCAGAATCAGTGAGTGGCTTTCCAGGTTTCTGAATCATTGTGACCTGTGCTACTTTCCAAGCGCTTGGATAGTATCTGTTGGAGAGGATAGCATTGTATAGTTGAGCGATTGCTTGTAGTGCGGTTTCAGGTAACTGCTGGAGAATTTTTCCAGTGATAAGGTCAAAGCCTGGTGCTTTCTTGATGTTGATTTCTTTTCTAATTACTTCTTGTACTTCCCAGCGCTTGAATGGTTTAATCGGTAGGCTCATTTGGAATAGAGATTCCAGAAAATTGTTTATTTTAGTATCTTCCTCCGGAGACTGGCTAGGGTATGGTTGGAATGCGTTGAGTAGGTGGTCAGCAAATGTTTCAGCTTTATCCTTACCGGTACGAGCTAATTGGCCGTTTGATTTGGTGATAGGTAGTATGTGAGCTATTGGCCTTTTGAGTTTTCTAACTGCTTTCGTCAGAGAATAGTCGGTGGTTTTAGTGGCTGTAAGGTTCGCAAGGTAGTGTTGTATGCCTTCGTTTTTAAGTTGTTGTTGAAGTTTCTTTAGTTTCTTTGTTGCCCGGTTTAGTGCTTGTTTGTCTGCTTCTAGACGGGTAATTTGCCAGCGTTTTCTGAGATCTTTTTTCCATTATCTTGTCTTTTAATAGTGTTGGGCAGCTGATGGTATAAGTAGTTTTCATCACAGGTGTGGCTTTCCATGCTGCTTGTTGGATTGTACTAGTTAATTGTAGTACAGCTTCTTCAATATCATATTTGGTTTTCAACGGAACTCCCAGGTTCAATTATTCAATTATTATTGTTTGGAATAGGTCCCAGTCCGTTTTAGTGTTGTGAAGAACTGGTCGTGTTTGTATTTGTGTTAGTTCTGAGTGGAGTATAATTAGAATGGAGTAGTGATCAGCTGCAAGTTCAAAGCAAGATTTGATTGTAAATTGTCTTATATTTAGCCCTTTAGTTATACAGAAGGCAATTAAGTCTGGAATCTTTCGGCGATCTGTTGGCCAATAGGTTGGCTCGCCAGTTGATAGGTATTATAGATTGTTTGCATTTATAGCTGCCAGTAGCTCGCGTCCGTCAGTTCTTGTAATACGAGATCCCCAGTCCTGATGTTTCGCATTAAAGTCGCTGGCTGCGAAGAATCGGTTTCCAAGACTTTGGAAGAAATGTGAGTAAGTGTCTTTTTTTGTTGAGTGTTTGAGGGGTCTACAGACGGCAAAAATTTTTAGAATTGCTGTTTTGTCTTCTACTTGGATGGTAGTAGTGTGGAGTTGTTCTGTTTCATATTTAGCCAATTCATGATGTTTTATGTTAGACTTTATGATAACTGCCGTTCCACCGTGGGCGGTTCCATCGGGATGGTTAATGTTGTATGTGCAGTAGCTTGGAAATTTAATATAGCTTTTGCTGGTAAAATGTGTTTCTGTTATGAGCAGTATGTCGATTTGAATAAGTTCAAGGAAGAGTTTGACCTCTTGGGCGTGCAGGCTAAGCCCGTTGGTATTCCAAACTACTATAGTTAATAGTTGGTCCATTATGTCATTTTACTAATGAGCGTGGTTAGGAGGTTCATAATAGTCCCCATTTGTGTAATTAAGTTCTTCGTCATGGATTTTAGTTCTTCCATGTCGTTTGAATGGTGATCTAAGGCCATCGCTTGTGTTTGTGGGGTAGCATTAGAAGCCAAGTTTTGTGGAGGTTGAGTATTTTGTCTTGCTTGTTCAGTGTATGTAACCCCAGGGATTCTATAATTTTGATTAGGTGTGCGGGTGTGTGTAACTGCGCTTCTTAATCTTGGGAAGAGTTTTTCTTGGAGCTGCTTATATACTATGCATCCACGATAGTTAGCAGGATGACCCTCGCTACAGTTTGTACATTTAACTTGATCATCTTTAGTTACTCTCGGACATTCTTTGGTATGATGATTTCCTATAGATTTGACACAACGAGATGTTTGTTGGCAATAGTTCTTGGTATGTCCGAACCTTTGGCATTTGGCACACTGTGGCAGTGTTCTTTTAGCATGTGGCGGTTCAACAGTGATTCTTGTGTTCATGAATAGCGTGGTTTTATAAATTTCTTTGTTGTTGTCTTTTTGTTTCATTGCAACAATAAACATGGGGAGAGGGGTTTTGTTTAATTGTTGTTTAATATTCCAAATATTAACTATTTCGTGACCAAGATTTTCTAGGTTCTGTTTTATTTCGGCGATGTCTGTTGAGTGATGGATATTTTTGATTACTACTCTGAATGTTCGTTCTTGCTTTGGTCTGTAAGTATGAAATATTGTGCTTTTATCTAAAAGGTGTTTAATAATAGTTGTATAGATTTTACTTGTGTTGCTTTGGATTTTGACTTGTTCGTTGCCAAGTGCTTTTAATGTGTAATTGTTTTTGGCGAGTTCATTCAGTAGTGTCGTTAGCGGATTAATGTTTTTGACATCGGATACGTAGATAGGTGGAGGTTTGGGGTCCTTCTGAACGATTATTGTCTGTGTGGTATTTGTTTGGTTGTCGTCTATTTCAATATTTAGTGGGTCATATCTATTAGAAATTTCAACTGGGTTGTCTAAACAATATGGGTTTTTTTTTCTCTTGCCTTTGATTATTTGTAGTGTCTTCAGGGCTCCTGGGTCTTTTTTGTAATTGATAGTATGCCATTCGTTGCCTGTCACATTACTAGCTAAGAGGCTCGTAGAGGGTTGATGCTGATTTATATATTATATATTTGTCATCGGTCCATGGTAAGGATTTGGTTGGTACATGGGAGGTTGGGATTGTATAGGAAAAGTTTGTTGTTGTGATGCATTATAAGTTTGATATTGAAATTGCTGTTGTAGATTGGTTTGGTTTGGATATGAATTATAGTTAGGTTGTGAATAGGACATATTTTATAATTAAAATATTTGCGAGGTTATTTGCGTTCAATTTAAATTAATTTGTTTATAAAATAACAAATAGTGAATGATACCTCTGGTATCAGTGACCTTACGGTCAATTATAACGGTTAACACTCGTATTACAGCCGACACTTATCGCTGACGTTTTTTACGTTTTGAAAGTCAAGCGCGAACAAATTAGGATTTGTAATTTGGAATATGTATAAAATGACTCGTAATTCTAATTATAATAGAAATTGTAAGCCTGACCTTAGCAGCAGATAGAGAGTTTTGGGGCACTTATTATCGGAGCGTGGCACTCGACCATCCGCTCCGAAGCACAAGCGCGGAATAAATATTTTAGCTGAGAAAAAGATCTCTCTACATCTACTGATGTTACTGGAGCAAATGTGACACACGATATTTCTGGAACATCGTAATTTACGTTTTTACACTTGCACCTCCAAAAAGAATACCAAAACATTTTTTTACAACTTCAAAAGCTTGATTTGTAGTAAATACAGTTTCATATTTTTCCTTAATAGTGCGTCCCTTATTGCTTGAGATACTACATATGTCTCGTACGGTATTATTTATAATATTGATGGAACCAACTAAAGTTAAGTCCCAGCTTTCTAAACTTACTACTGCGCTAGGAATCACACCATATTTAGTTGAAATAAAGGCCAGATCATGTTGCAAACTTTATTTCTCAAAAAGTTTCTTGTCTATTTTTATTGATGCTACCGAATCTTTGTCTAAACTTCTATTTCCTTAATTTTTGTAAAATTGGTAGCGTAGTAACACGCAGCTGAAATCTACGTACCCCATCTAGCTAATATTGCTTGAGGTAGCAGGGCTAAGTCAGGTGCTATTTCTTTAAAAAGCCTTATCCTAGTTAGTGTTTTTAGAAAAATATTTTTACTGAAGATATGAACGTATCTACATCGGAAAATTGTTCACGTTTTTTCCTCTACTACACAATGTATACCATGGACAAGGTATGTCAAATGCAACATACATGAATATAATAGTTTCAGAGCATTTCCTGCTTTTTTCATATATGGGGCAACATCACTTACGAAAATAATTAGATGCTTGATTTGGCTCCAAAGATCTAACAGTTACATTGGCGATGTGCCTGCAAAATCAGGTTCTATTGATGCAGAGAAGCTAAAGTTTGCAATTTCCAACTTACCTTCCTGTAGCATCTGTTGTCTCATCTATTGATATCCAAATCTTCTTTTTCATGTTTCTTCGAATTTTATCCATTGTGGATTCGTAAGCTCAAGAGCTAATTTTTTCTGAGAGTTGATTTGTTTGGTAAATTTGGTTTGGCATGCTTTTCGAAAAATAACCGCAATGGCGGATTTTGCAATTTCGATAACGAAATTCCAGTGCTCACAAAGGCTTTACATAAGTCAAACGAAAACTCAGATTGTCGATTGGATGTTGACACAAACGTTTTCGGTAACGGAGGTTTTGGGGCGGCCACTTTCTTTTGGATTGCTTTGTTAAGGAAGAATCCTTCAGTGTGTTGAGTGACAAAATACTTTTTCTCGAAATTTACTGATTTCTAACAAACTGTACAAAAAAGCACAGAATCATTAGTTGAAAAAATATCACTTACAAACTTTTGCACAAATTTACTTAATTTGTCGGCGACAGAAGAACGCACTTTCGGCATTGCGGCAGACACAAACCTTCTTGTAAGAATGAATGAAAATGAATGCATATCACCAAACAAAGTAAAAGTAGGTATACATTTTCAAGTCCAATTCTCGGTAAGCAAGTAATTACCGTAGGTAATAAGTGAGATGGTATTTTTGTTGCTGCTATTCTATAAAAACAAATTTATGTGACTAAATAGGCAATTATAACTGTTATAAGCAAAAAAAGCATTTATAAATAAAAACAGTCAAAATAAGCATTTTTAGGCATTTTAGGCATTTTGCCTGAACATCCGAGCTTTACTAATTACACATAAAGTAGTTTTTAGTAACTATTCGTACAGCACAGCTTGACGAATGCACTAGCATTGTTACTGGTACTGTGATAACCTTAGGAATAATTGACAAACCTATAAGATAAATTCAATAAAGCCATTCTTCGCGATCTTGTTATGTCCATAATAATCCATAATAAGATCCTTTAAATGAGGAAATTTCGGATATACCATAAAACATTGATGATCACTCAAGAACCTTTCACTGATGCCTATCCAGGAGTTTAATGTTAGAAGTGCTTACTGAGTTATTGAGATACTGGTTTAATGGCCGCTTTGTACACAAGTAATTTGTTTTTCAAAGAGAGTTTTAAACTTTTGCGATGAGCCAGTTGAATTCACCCAATTTACTGTTTAATTGCTTTATTTTGTTCCAAATGCGTGTTCGCTAAGTTATACATCTATCTATGTGCATACCGAAGTATTTAACTGGCTCAGTTTATAGGCATATTTTTCTTTGGTTGGTGAAGGTTACGTGAGTAGATTTTCTTTAATTGGCTCGAATACTCCAAATGTTTTTACTGTATTTCTGTTGTTTGGAGATGATTATTGTATAAGACTAAAATAGCAGTATCATCTGCCAAAGTCACTAGGAGGGTTTTAATATGTTGTAACGTAACAGAGCGTGTATGTAAAATGTAAAACACTGGTCTTAGGAGACTTCTCTAGAAACTGCAGCTTTAAATGTATGCAGGTTTAAGTTGATGAAAAGAGGAACAAAAAGCTAAAGCAGAGTCGACTTAATCTTAAAATTCAAGTGGTTATATCAAACCTTATCAAAGGCATGTATAGTGTTTTTAGTAAAAGTTTTCCAAACAATTGAGAATGAAAATGATATGGGTCAGCTTTCATTATAGTGGATAATAACCTGTTCTCAATATAGTATTGAAAATCGCTATCGTGTATCTTGCAAGTTATTTAATCATGTCCCGGGTTTTCTTGAGACTAAATTTTTATTGATAATGTAACTCAGCTCTTTAAGAAATAATGTTTTAATAGGCTTTTATTATATTTTTAAAAGTGTTCAACAAAATTTTCTGCCTGTTCACTATCACATCTGAGCCAGCTACGTTTTGGTTTGCGTATTGAGGATATTTGGGCTTGAAGTAGTTGTCCTCTCTGTCACTTTCCCGAGTGAGTACTCTCTTTCTTTTGAGGTTAACAGATTCTATAGGTAACTTTGAATCGATTTGTTTTTTAGTTTGTCTGACAATTTTTCAGCTTTTGCGCAGCTTCATTTAATTTATTCTTATCTTGTTAACTGATATGTTTTTCTAAGCTTTTTCTTCTCTGCTATTTTATGTAGAATGTCTGTAAAAATACAAGCGCCTCATTTGTCTAACTGATGCCTTTGTAGCATTTTGGCTGCAAATTGCATGTTTCTGTTTAAACATTCACTAAGTATATATCTCTTTCAGTTTTTAAAAGGCTCTGTGTAGTTAATGAATTGATTGCCCAAAGATAGTGGTCTTTCTACTTCTAGTATAGTGTCTAATAAGGCATGTAATTGCTCTATTGTAAGCTTATAATACAGAAAGTAATAAAAAAACTGAACAAAAATACATTCACTGAATATCACTGACACCTAATATGTCTATATTCAGTCGTTCCATTTCATTTATGACATTTTGTAGTTTTCCAGCTTGAAATCAGCTTGTAACATTCCACGTTGCAACTTTAATTGGGCACCCGGGGATTCTTAGCACCCTCTGACTATTCAAAGTCTGCCGGGGACTGAGGGCCATTCTGAAATTTCGATTTGCCATGATGATTTATACTAGCGATCATTAATTAAATTAAGTAATAATTAATGAGTACTAATGAGGTGGTTTCTCGTTGCCTTCCTCATCGCAGCTCCAGAGCCGGTTGAATCTTATGCGATAGTCGCCTCTGAATCTCTAGTATCAAACTGTACTTAAACCCTTTTTCTCCACTTTGATCTAGTACTGACATTACTGCTGCCCAATGCCAGCCAGTTTTGGTCCGCCCTGGGTATTTTATTTCCCCAGTACCCACCAAATCTGGTGAGCATTTCCCTATCCGCCACCTGGGGAGGCGCCCGATGGGGGACTGGCAACCCCACACGGGATTAATTCTACTTATAGTTGGTTTTATTACCCGAACGGTTTGTTTGATTGTTTTCTCTCATTCTTTTTTCGTTCTTAGTAGACTATTACTTGAAATTTATTTTATATAGTAATGATTTGACGACTGATTTTGATTATTAGTAAGGTACTGCTATTATTCAAATTGTATTAATAGCTGTTGTGCTTGTGTATGTCAGTATCCATATTCGTATATGACAGATAATTGTGAAATGACGTTTAATCTGGCTGTATGTATTCTTGTAAGTAATGCATCGAAAAATTATTTTTGCTATTTGTATTGGCTGATAAAGAGAATAATTTGTAAAAAATTGCAGATTCTTTTAGTGCAACATTCCATTAGAATTCATGGGCTCTTATGTGAAGATATGATAATATCCGCTCGTAACCAGCATGTTTGGCACTATTTGATTTACAGTAACATGGCGTAAAACACTATATAACAATTAAATGTCACACTGCGATCCACATTGTTTCGTATTTTAACTCGGACTGCACCAAATCGTTGTGAAAATGTGAAAGGAACAAAACCAAAATATTCATTGTACTAAAAAGTTAGGTCACAAGTAGATATTTTGTTTATTATAATTTTAAAACGCTCAAAGAGACCGTTCGTGACCAAAAAATAAGTGATAGTTTTCAAACCGCGCTTACTCCAGACCATTAAGCAAGTGCGACAATGCATCGGTCGTAATCGTTGTCCTACGTTTAAGTTGCTTTCACTGTTATCAACATAATATTATCCATCTCGCTCTTGTACATTGGCATTTCAAATACAAACCAATTTTTAATTCGTTAAAACATCATAAATGTACATAATTTTCTAACATAAAAACGCTTTTTCCAACGAAGAGATAGTTTTTTGACCCCACCATCGTAAAATGAAAGTAATTACAAACACTTCCACAGCAAAATCGTCGTCAAATTTTTGTTCTTCAAACACTCTTGAATGGCTAATACGAAGTGGTAATTGAAGACTACTTTTGTAGTAAAAAATACTCAATTTTTTGTTAAGTTTAGAAACAATTTCAGCAACCGATAATCGACAGTCATCTTCAAGAAGGCGTGAGTAACCTTTACTTTTAATTACTTTTCATCCTCCAAAAAATTGTCGCGCGCACACTTAAGCCTACTAAATGTCCCCCAAACTATGCTTGAAGTCTCTTCAAAATTTCTAAATTCCTAAATCCTTGAGTTTGTTAGGAAAGCTTCGTTCCTTTCAGAAGCCCTAGTAAATTCTTTACGAAACCTTGTGTGCATGTTTTAATCCACGGACAATTGCCCCAGAGAGACTGTCTCCTGCGATATATTGTTGGATAATCAAAGATTGGGATATTGTTTCTTCTTCTCCATTACCTATAGAGTGCATCAACTCTGATAGATGTGTTCTCAGATAACAGTGACGTGCGACAAGTCCTACTATCTGTCTTAGCTGTACACGTCCTAACTGAACGATATGAAAGATTTCTTAATTAATTCCGTCCGTATTCTTTGTCTTTGAGAAGCATATTATTTCTTTGTTCACGCCGCTATTGCTGATCGAATGCTGCTTTTGGGTATATCAAATACAGGTTCTGATTCTAGAAATGGAGTAGGCGCTTCAGTTTTAACAAAGGCATCTGCTTTTTTTACACATCACACGAATGTGACTTGAGAGCACGACAGCCGCGAGGTAAAGGCCTCGGCCTGCCAGGCCAAAAGCATCCAAAACCTAGTGCTCTGTTCTAGTGCTACCAAATTAAATCTCGGTGAAAAAGACAATCATAAGCGCCTTAAACGCCAACTACTTCAAGACTTAATTTAAAGACTATATAAACTTGTAACTGTTCAACGTTGAAACATTACGATGGAGGTGTGATTTATCTATCACTTAATCCTCACTTGTAATGTACTTGCCATGTCTATTTTTATTGTGTTATAATAACTTAGTCGTGTATTGCATATTATATTGCAGATCCAGCTTTAATTATAAAAAAAGGTCAAAAGCAACACATCAAATACTCTTCAACCGTCATACATCTTTGGCAGTGGTAAAGTACATTCTTTCTTCTTCTAACGGATTAGACTAGCCACCAACATGGCTTATACTACTACACGAAATGTGTAGTTAGAAACAAGTTTATAGTTATATATATATATATATATATATATATATATATATATATATATATATATATATATAAGAGTAGAAGAAGAAGGCTAATGTAACCCGGAACTCATATGAGTTAACTTTCTTTAAAAAATAAGCATTGATTTTCTTAATAAGACACTATCCCTACCCACAAGGTTCTCTACGAATATCTCAGATTTTATAATGCACGAAAAATGGTCTATTTTACACTCGGACATAAATCCTCTTTACCACAATTAATAACAATAAATTAAATTGTGGGTGTGCTTTGATTAGCAAGGGAAAATTCGGTAGAAAAAGGAAATGCCTAGATTTCTCTTAAAATAAAATATAACCTTGAGTCTACTGCTGCTTTCCGTTTGATATTGCTTGCCCTATTGCAGTCAATCTTTCGTAGTATATTTCGATTACTCTACTGCCCCAAAAACAAAATTCTTTACGTAGCTGCTTTAAATTTACGAACTTTCTAGCTCTATTACATCACGTACGTGACAAGGAACCCCAAACATAAAATTATGCGTTTGCAGCACACTATCGGCCGTCCATTGTAACATGTAAGTTTTAAAGTCAAATTTGTTGCTCAATGTTTGCTCTACTATTACAAATAATGTTCCTATTCCGAAAATGTCTCTATTAATGTATATTTTATTTTTTAAATAATAAATCATTCAGAAATAGGTGTTATCATTATCTAAAAATATCGGGTCGTTTACTTCACTGTTGAACAGTCCCAGATTTTTCAACATTTGCCAAACCACAGAAAATTCGAGCATTAAAGAAAAAACATGGGACTAACAGAGAATAACAATTTGAACTGTTTAAAGTTCGAATTTTTCAAATACTTAGAAGTAAGTTAAACCCACAAGCGCTTTGTGTTGTATTTATTGAATAATACTCTTAGAACCTCTTAGCAACATCTAAATTTAAATAAGAAAGCAGTTAATATTTTCAAAAATAGTTCTTGAAAATAAATCTCAAATAATGTTTACCTAATCGCATATCTTTTGTTATTTAAAAATTAAAGATAATTTCTGTTTTTGCTAATATTGTCAAGAATTTCGAAAATTTGTCTAATTGTTAAGATAGTAAAATGTTGCATGCTTTATTTAAGTCAACTCTATAAATCAAAATATATAAATCACGGGGGATGAACATTTTGTTCATACATATTTCGAGAAAGGTAGAAAATGCTCTGTCGTGCACTTAAAATTGTAAATAATAGTATTTTAATAGTATTTGAATCACTCACGAAGAAATTGTTCATGATTAATTCAGATTAAGGGCCAAAGCGCTATTTGATTATTCAGCTTGCACTAAAAAGAAATTTAAATTTTTAGCACCAAAATAGTCCAAGTTTCAGAATCTCTTGTCTAACTATGACTAAATAGACAAAGCTTGAATATCTGGCTGTATTAACGAGCTGGACACGTCCTTCCAAGTTTTTAAAATGCAAAATTAAATAAATGGATCTGATAAATTTGATAAAAAATATATTGCCGTAGAAAGTTGCTTAACTAAATCAGTTCAACAACTAAATATGTAAAAGGAAAGGTTCTCAACCATTTTTAGCATAAAAGGAAAATGAGGTTCAGTTTAATTTAAGTCCAATTTATCGCTCGCCGACAAACTCTAATTTACCACCAAAATTTATTTTTAGCTTTCCATTATTATTTCACTATTAAGAAAAAAGGCTACTACAATTTTTACTTCACTTACATCAACCTACCATAAAAAAACATTCTAATCCTTTAAGACAATCAAAAACAAGTACCGCTCTAGGCTTGAAATAGGAAACAGTCCTAAGGTTACAGTAACGTCTTTAAAGACAAGAATGTGCAATTTTTATCGAATAAGCAACAGCAAATATTGTACTAATAATTTTGTTATAATTAAACAAAAGCAATTATTATTTCCTATTAATAAAATATAAACTTCGTAATCATTGTTTTATAGGTGTTTGTATCTTTAAAAAAATTATGTTACTGGTGCGTGTACTCAAAATTGTGAGTTCAGTGGTTTATGATGTTTGAATTCTAGGTCTGTTTGTCTATCTGACGGCCGGTCACTGAATCAAAATTGACACTAAGCAAACAGTCATTAGCAATTTAAATATAATTCTTCCAGAATTAGAACTGTTCTCAGTTTTATGATCCTACTAAGAAAACATATATTTGTTATTACGACTGATTTTTACAAATATCAGCAGGATTGTTTTTTAATTTTTTTTCTTTTGTGAAGAGAGAAAAAGGATCATTACTATTTGTGTGCTCATATTAACACATAAAATTTTTCTATGTATTTTTGCTAAAATGTTTACGAAACGATTCCTTTTACTCAAACTCTTAAGTGGGAGATAAACCATCATATTGAATCACTACTACGTTTTTAAAAATGTTTACACATTTATTTATAATATTTTCTATATTAGTGAGAATTATTTGATTGGTATGATACAAAAAATAATATCCTATAATTGCAATTACATTCACACAACTATGTGAGACGTATATCGCGTGACTAATGTCGAGGAGTAAGCTCCGAGCGACCTCTAATCTTGAACACCAAGCAATATTCATACTGTAAGTGAATAATAATTATCTCTGTATTGTAAACATAACATACACGCTGCATAAGCAACTGGCAACGGCTACGGCAGCATCTAATAAATGTTCCAGTACAATAATCAACCTCATTTAAAAAGGTTATAAGTTTTCCAGCAACAATTTTTTTTCTTGTTACATCCCCAACATTCATTTAATCAAATAACACAAAAATTAGTAAAGCATACGATGACGATAATAAATAAATTGAAAATAATCCCGCCAACAATTGGTAACTTGTCAATGAAAGAAAGAGTATCATAATTAAATAACAAGATTAAATCTACCCCGGAACGTTCAAAGAGTTAAACAGAACTACCACAAGGATATAATAAAAATAGACAAGCCAATATGTAGCAAGAAGCTACGATGATACCTAAATCGCCTAATATTTTGGTTCATACGTTCATCAGAAAATATAATAAGAATTTCAGAAATCGCTAAAGAAGAAAAGTATACTACAAAATGTTTAGCTCAATATACGTGAGTAGTCTGAAAAGTTTTGGGCCTCAATATAAAGATAGCCCTACCCATCAAAACCATTTTGCTACTACAATTGTACATGCTTTGAAAGATACCTGTAAAAATTTCAGCCATTTGGACGCACAGTTGTTGTTTGGTAGTCGTTTGAAACAGTCAATGTTAGCGCTTTTGTAAAAAAAGAAAAAAATTGAATACAAGTTAGACACCGTTTACGGAGACTCTGCCCCATCATTTGCCACCGTGAAAAGGTGGGCAGCTGAATTTAAACGTAGTCGTACCAGCTTGTCTGATGAAGAGCATGCGAGACGACCAACAACTAAGACTTCCGCAGATAACATCAAAAAAATTCACCAAATATTATTGGACGACCGTAGAATCAAGGTTCGGGAGATGGCAGATGCTGTGGGCAAAGCAAAAACGCGTTTGTCATACATTGACTGAAGAATTGAGCATGGCCAAACTGTCCACCCATTGGGTACTGCGCTTGTTCACTTTGAACCAAAAATTCATTGAAATGAACATTTCTAAGGTTCTGCTTAAGCGGTTGCAGCGAAACGAGTAGATTTATCCCTGTCGATAAAACGATCCATCATTACAGTCTTGAAATAAAGAAATAAACAAAACAGTGGACTGCAAAGGGAGAACCTGCACCCAAAAAAAGGGAAGACGGTTTCATCGGCCTGGAAGGTGATTTTGTTCATCGACTACTTTTGTACAGTTTGAATTGATTGACCACCCAGCGGCTATTTCTGTTTCCTAAGCTCAAAGTTTGTCTTGAAGAGCAGAGATTTTCATCAAACGAAGACGTCATTGCAACCATAGACGGCTGTTTTGTAGAGTAAGACACTAACTACTATTTGGATGGGTTAAAGAGATTGGAGCATTGCTGTAAAAAGTGTATCGGTTTAAAAGGAGACTATGTCAAAAAATGAAATTGATTTTGACAGAAAAATAATAGTTTCTATGTAGGCTCAAAACTTTTCAGGCTGCCTACGTATATCAGAAACTTATTAAATGCGTGACAAAAAAGGATATCATAAATCATACACATCAAATGAAGAAAAATCGGTAATACCGAGTAGATTTGAAATATCTCCATTACTCTACAACTCAAGAAATAAAAGAAACACTCGGGAAAGCACTACACTGATTTTGTAATATAAATAAACCTGCAAAGCTTGCATAACGAAGTAGCGAAGCAGTCTCCCAAATTTGAGAACCCTCTAGTTGACCCTCAGTTTCAAAATCACTAGCAAACAAGCCTTTTTGGTCACCTGTCGATATTTTTAACAAATTTATTTGAAAATGCGCAAATTTAAAGTTAATAAATTGAAAAATTAAGAAAATTAAGAAAAATTAAGGGAAATAGCGCTTGATTGGTAAGTATTTTAGAAATGAATGATAGAAAATGTTGGAAGCAATCTTAAAAGGGTGTTCATACATATCATTCTTAATCAATTTCTTCCCAGCAACACGAGAAATTACCACCAGTAGTTGCTCATTTACAGTGAGATAGCGATAATGCGGAGTATTTTTAAGAGATCCGACTCTATTAGAAATGATGCGAACAATACCTCGTACCTTGCGAAGTCCTTCCATGAAAATGTGGAAAGTCGAATGAGACAACTCCATACGATCGAAAAATCGATGATGCCAATCTTTCACCGAGTGATTAGTGGGAGGAAACCCACTGTTGATCGCTGAATATTGATTTCAAATATAATTTGGAAACACAGCTCTTGTGCGTCTTCCAAGCCAAGTTTGTTCAAAACAGTGTAAAAATTCCTCCAAGGCTTGGAAAACTTTCTCATCTTCTTTGCTCATCCAAAAATTACTGTGGATAATGGCATCATATCCTTCCAAAACTTCATCTACTAGAAAAAAAGCAAGAACACCAAAAGATTTAAGCTCACAAAAAAATCTAGGATCTTCTGTGTCACTGTAGAGTTTCTTGAGAATCGGAGTTTGCTGAATTTGACGAAAATATTATTAATGTGAAAATAGCATCCTTTAATTGTGATAGAAAGGAAAACCGACTTAAATGCCTTATGGTCGGCTTGTTCAAAATCCACACATACGCTTGAAGGAACTGCCGTCGGACTCATTTTCTTCACTTCAATATAAGTTCCCTCCGATTTGTTACAAAGGAGAGCATAAACAAGAGAAATACAATTTTCGTTAGATATTTAGTTAACGAGTAAAGGAGGGTGTGAGGGCAAAGCTCGTCGCAAGGGAAGTTTGAGGGACAAAGCTCCTCATATAAACGTGAGCGGGGACGAGCGAGCGCAGCGAGCTTCGTGAACACTTGCGCTCAGGTGTTTCAAAGGGGGCGCAGCCCCTTTTGAGGTTGGACTGAAGTTTTGTAGGTAGGAAAAAAGTAAAAAGCGGTGTTCGGAAAGAGAAAAAAGATAGGAAAAAAAGATATTTAGCAAATTGTTACCTGAGTCAGTCATGGCGTGAACTGCCCATAATTGTTTGAATGTTCCATCACCAAGCCAGTGAGGAGATGAGTGGAGTTAGCGAAGATTTTGCTCTGTAAAGAAAACAAGAATTCGATCGTCGCGTTGATTAGAGAAAGAAATTCTCCTCTTTGCCACCAAGATTAATCACCTTATCGTATTCCGAGACGATGAGTTCACTGGCTGATTGTGGATTGATTAGATTTCTAGCCGCTTGTTTTCGAGAACGAGCAGCTACTCGCACCATGTTTTTGTCGGTTGGAAGAGCCGCAACAATAGTTTCCTCAAGTTTTGAGGTGCTAGTTGAGACGATGGATAGAGGAATGTGCTTGCTTTCCTTGGCTTTCATTTTGATTTCGGCAATTGCATTTTGACAAGCGGGCTTTTCGGGCACCAAAGTGCATATGTGTTTATCTGAAAATATTAAAAAATTACCATTTTGCATTCGTGTTAAATAAATTATTGCTTACTTTTAGTACTAAGAAGCAGAAATCATTCGTCAGATCCAATATCTGTAGTTAGACGGTGACAACAGTTCGTAGTGTTGCAGTCTGTACTTCTCCAATAGCGGACAGGTGTTCCATCCATCCAGATATGAGACCCTGTGAAATCAACAAATTGAGGCATTATATTTAATAAAAATAAATTTACTTACCATTTTTCTTATGGGTGTATCCTACGTGGACCCGTTGAGTCTGTCCCTTGGAACTCTTGGAAGTCTGGAGATAGATTCCGGAAGTGGCCATGGTGAAAAGTTGAAATAAAATTTATAAAGAAGGCTGACACAAAGTAGTTGGGCAAATCAAAACGTTTTAAAACTAACTGACTGAGAACTGAGATACTGTGCTCCTTATATATCCCAAGAGAGAAGTATGGGATTAGTCGGGAGTTCTCACAGAGCAATTCGATTGAAATTTCTTTCGGTTTTCAGTACTAAAATTAGGAAACAGAAAAAAACTAAAAAAGATTTCTTAGAAGAGATTAATCTCTTCCATTGCTGGTACATTTTGAATTTATAAAGAAATGTGAAATAGCAAAAATGAAAATGTAACGAATGTTCTATTAGCGAAAGGAACTTAAGTAGTTCCAAGAATTTTCTTTCACATTTTTATACTAGGATCAAAATGTACTGAAATGTAAAAGATTTGAATCATCTAAAAATTGCAGAATGTTTGACTTTTAGTGGACGGGGTTTTAGTGAAATGGTCTTTTAGTGGAAGTGGTATAACATGCTCAAATTGTTTATACTACATAGAAACAATTGTATAAGGCACAGTCTCCTCGCCCCTGACAGCACAAATCTCCTTTGCGGCACCTCTAGTTGAAAGTTCTTGTTCCAGAAATAACACATTAAGATTCAAAGTTAAATTTTGTCCAAAGCCATCTGAAATCCAAAATGTTGATAAACTTGGAATTGATAAACACAGAAAACAATAAATTGTTCACAAAACAAACAGAAAATCTCAAAAAAACATGTAAAAATCGCTTTTTTCGCAGGTGCTGCAGAATTTTTCCCCAACCTAGAAAAATTCTTTGGTACTCTATAGTGCAGAACACGTTGATGAAACTACCAGTAGTAGTACAACAGTGTTAGAACATTCTTATAAGCTTCATCGATTCTAGCACACAAAGTCGTTATGCCACTAAATTCATCAGATATTTACTGCTCCCAAATGTCTATCATTGCAAAATAGATATAAAACAAAGATTTCTTATAAGTGGCAACATTATCGCCAAACATACATAAGAGGTCAATAATTCATAATAACCAAAAGAATGATGATAAGTGATAACTGATATTAGCCTTCCACTGTTGCTCCCACCAATGTCAACAAAATTCTTGATTTCTTAGAATTGTTTCCTTAGTTATTTCAATTACAAATTCTACAATAAGATATAAGATGTCTAAACCATCACTTGGTAATGATACAGCTGATTGTAATGGATGAATATCTTAATGTTAACGTAAGACTAAAAACAAACAAAACAATGCCTTAATAATTTTATTTGCCATATATAAAGCAGGATAGAATGCTACTCCAAAATCTCAAAACTTGGTAGATTTCCCTGGCATTCCTAATTAAACCATGAAGTTAGCAAAAAAAAAAAGGAAAGCAAGATTAAAATAGAAACCTAGTCATAAGATAAAAAATTTAAAAAAATGAATCAGTTATTCTACATCAACTCACTGTCAGAACGTGATAACTTACTATAAAAAGTTACTAAAAACTTTTTGGACCTACAAAGCATATACCACTATTATAATATCGCAAGAAAACATGAAAAAATAATAAAGAAAAGTATTTATTCAACACTTAGAGACAGTTTCTGTAATGACTTCTTGAAACTTAAAGAAATTGAAAAATTTTTAAAAGCTCCACTACAAACGTCACTTTTAATTTATAAATTCACTATTAATGAAATTTTTGCCCCCGGTTTACCTTTCCTAGGCTTTCCATATACCCTTTTTTATTACCAAACTACCTCCTTTTTGGCCTTTCCCTTCTTTTAAAGTTTTCCATCTCTGTACTTAGGACTTTTTGCAGACGTTGCACATCACATACTTATTTTAATTTTTCATCACTACCAATATATTAGATTCTGCATTTTTTAATAATCTAACATTAAATGTTGTTGGTCGACTTTATTTACAGTTTACGTTTAGCTTGCATAAATTACCGTTGGCTTTTTACTCTCTTCTATTCTCTTTGTTCCATTTTCCGCGATACAGTATCAGACATGAATAGTTTTCATAACTGAGCCAGGTCGCATTTTTTTCCTAAAATCCCCCACCACCATCTATCCCGCCAATAATCACGTTTCTGTAGTCCTTCTGGTTGGGCAGAAAATTTATTCCCGATAGTTTCCGGACAAACTGTGTAGATAATTGCAAGTAGCTCAAAGATGGAACATAGGAATTGGCCCTGGTAAGTTACTAAACCTTATTGACTTAATTGTAATATCCATATGTATGTAAATTAATTCATTTGTTTACAAATAAAAATTTAAATAAAAAATAAAAGCAGATATAAAATTATTAATTAAAGAAACTTTTATTATTAATTCAGGCTTGCATACACTAACAAGGTAGCTGATCGGTTACCTTGCCTTCGCCCACGTAAATAATTTCAGCTCTCTGCAGGCTTGAGATAAGAGCAAGTCACTAGCGACAATGATAGATTAAAATATTTTTAAAATAACAATATAAACTCCCGGTTTCCTTTCTAAAATGATATTATTCGACATTCTTAAAATACGGGTAAAACATTGAAATGTAAACTGAAAAATATAAAACGGGTAGCAGAGCGCAAATAAATTTAAGGTACAAAAAAGAATACGCGACGTTCAATGAGAATTTGAGTTTATTGGATAAATATGTGGCTACTGCGGACAAGTGTTTATTTTTTCAGTCACTGGTCAAATTTTGAAAAGACAAGTGCTGCCTAAAAGCAGTGAAAGAGCCGTAATAATATTAACAATCTGCATGAAAAAAAATTTCATTTATGAAAACGGTTTTACAATTTGTAATTAATTTCGACAAATTTGTTACTCCTTTAATCTTCTCCTTTATGTTCCATCTCCGCTACGGAGTTTGGAAATCATCCTAGCAATTTGCACTTTTGAAACTGCTGCTCTACAGAGTTGATTGGAGCTACAGTTATACCATTCTCTAAGATTGCGCAGCCACGACATCCTTCTTCTTCCCACACTACGTTTGCCCTTGATTTTTCCCTGCATGATAAGTTGCAACAGATAATAATATTCCCCCCGCATCACGTGTCCCAAATATTGAAGTTTGCGCCGTTTAATTTCATCCAATATTTCCGTTTCCTGTTTATTCACTCTGTTTAAGACATCCGTATTCCTTATTTTTTCGACCCATGAGATTCTCAGAATTCTCCTATATGTCCACATCTCTAATGCTTCTAATTTTTTCATAAGATGTTTGTTCAATGTCCATGCTTCCATTCCATATAAAAGTGTGGAGTGAACATAACATTTTACTATTCGTAATTTAAGTGTTAGGGAGAGGTCTTTGCTGCATAGGACATTTCTCATATTTAAGAATACATTTCTTGCTTGTTCTATCCTAGAGGTTATTTCGCTGGTATTATCATTTTTATCGTTGACTATAGTGCCTAAATATCTGTATTTCTTTACTCTTTCAATCTGCTCTCCTTGAATATTTAAGTTAACGTTATAGTAGTTTCTTTTAGAGATAATCATGAATTTTGTTTTCTTTTGTTGTCCTTTACACGGTTTCTCATTACTCTTTCCAGGTCTTCGAGGGATTCTGTGATTATGATGGTATCATCCGCATATCTGATGTTATTGATTGCAATTCCATTAACTCCCACCCGCCGTTTCATTTTCTAATACTTCGTTTATTACATGTTCTGAATAGAAGTTAAATAGAACTGGTGATAGGACGCACCCTTGTCTGACCCCTCGTTTGATCTCGATTTCTTCTGATGTTCGGTTTTCTATACGTATTGTCGCTTTTTGATTGTAGTAAAGATTGGCAATAATTCTGAGGTCTCTTGTATCTATATTCTTATTTTTCAGCAATTTCATTAGATGTCATGTTTTACTTTGTCAAATGCTTTATTGTAATCTATAAAGCAGACAAAGACGTCTTGGTTCATGTCAAGACACCGCTGGATTAATATATTATATGCCATAAGTGCTTCTCTCGTTCCCAGTCCCTTCCTAAACCCGAATTGTGTGTTCCCTATGTGCTCCTCTAGTTTTCTATATAATCTGTGGTGGATAATTTTAAGAAATACTTTTAGTGTGTGACACATAAGGCTAATTGTCCTATACTCGTTGCAGTGTCGGGCGTTATTCTTTTTTGGAATGGCTACAAATGTGGAGATCAACCATTCTTCCGGAATAATGCCAGTTGTGTATATACTGTTGAATAATTCTTGTAGCGTATTAATATGTTCTTCTTCTAGCAGCTTAAGAATTTCACTTGGGAGATTGTCTGGTCCAGGTGCTTTTCCGGTTTTCGTATTTTTATGGCATATTTTATTTCTTCTACAGTTATATCAGGGCCACTTTCTTCTATCTTCCCTTCGTCTTTCACCCGATTGTCTTGAAATAGTTTTTCTATATACTCCTTCCACAATTTTATTTTTCTCTCAACATCTGCTATTATTTTCCCATTTTCGTCTAATAAATACATGGTTTCCTGTTTTCTTGTAAGTCTTGTTGCTTCCCTTATCTTTTTATGAAGATTATGTGCGTCGTGATCTTTTTCTAGTTTTTCGATCTCTTCGCATTTTTTTGTAAACCAAGCTTCCTTGGCCTGTCGAATTTTATAGCGAATTTCTTTTTGTGTGTTTTTGTATTCGTTCTTATTGTTTTTGTTATGTCTTCGTTTGTCCATAAGTGCCAAGATTTCTTCTGTCATCCATCCCTTATTTTTATTTCTTTTCTTTTTCTGTAAATGTTTTTCTGTTGGTGTTACTAAAGAAGATTTGAATGACAGCCAATTTAGGTTGATATCATCTGGAGAAGTTCTTCTGCTTTTCAGATTCCTATCGATATCCTTTTCACTTTTTCCTTGTACGCCTCATTTTCTAGGCACTTATAGTCAATACGAGTATGAACTGATGTTGCTGGCAATTTTTAAGCCGAACTTCCATTTTGCAATTATAGGATTATGATTTGAGTTCACGTCTGCGCCTGGGTATGCCTTTATTGATTTTATACTATTTTTGTATCTGTTGTCAATTAGTAGATAATCTATCTGGTTACGGACAATTTTTTCCTTATTGTCTTGAGGTGATACCCAAGTATACAATCTTCTTGGCGGTAATTTGTATAAAGTATTGGTAATCACCATTTCATGCTCTTGACAGAACTGAATAAGTCGGTGGCCTCTTTCATTTCGTTCCCCTAAGGGATACTCTCCAACAACGTTTTGCACCCTGCCTGTCCCAACCTTGGCGTTAAAGTCGCCTAATAGAACTGTAATATCTCTAATTTTTGTCTGCTTAATGGCATCGTCGATTTCTTCATAAAATATTTCTATTTGTTCGTCCCCTTTGTCCGCCGTGGGTGCATAAACCTGTATTAAATTTAGTTTCCTGTGTTCTAATTTTATCTGTAATAGCTAGCATCACACGTTCAGAGAACGGAATAAAGTTTATGACTGAGTTGGACAAGTGTTTCCTTAGCATGATTGCCACTCCGTGTCTGTGCTGATTGTCCTTACTACCTGAGTAGTAAATTATATGTTGGCTACCAATTTGACATCTTCCTTCCTTTGTCCATCTTGTTTCACTGATGCCCAGAACATCTATATCCATTCTGTTCATCTCTTGCGCTACATTCTGGGCTTTACCTGGTTCGTACATACTGGTTACATTCCACGTTCCGATTTTAAGGATGTTCTTTTTTCTTCTCTTGTTTATGTTGTTTAACTTGTTAGCTTCATTCAAAACTGTCTCCCCCGGAGATCCGATTGGGAGACTATTAACTCTTGAAAATTTCGATTTGAACTTTGCCATGATGATTTTACTAGGGAAATCCTTGTGGATCTTTAATGCAGTGGTTTCCCCTTGCCTTCTGCATTCCCCTGCCATTGACCTGTTTGGTTCTTCTGCCTTTAGGGGCGATTTCTCTCCCCTGGGACAAGAGAGTGCTCTGACCTCAGTTACTCATCCGCTCTTGTCAGACCGTTGGCTGCTGAGGGAGACAGCTTATACCTTTAATAAGAGAGTGCAAACAGACTCAGTAATATATTCAACTATTCCGTATTATTTTAATTGTAAGCAAAACAATGATGATAACATTGTGTACCACACTTTGAAAATATCCAGCGCACACTAAAGAAATATTTATTTTAGTGTAAATCAGACCAAATTCTAAATTTTTTTATAAGTTTAGATAACTATACATTAAATTTTTTTTAAATTTTATTAGAATAAAAATTGCTGTTCAAGTTTTTACTAAATTTACTGGGATTTATACAAATCTTATTCAATAAAGTGTCATAAAGTGGTAGATCTTTTGGAATGTGGACATCTTTTGAGAAACACATTTAGGTTTTTAGTATTTTTAGCACTAGTTTCTAATTAAACTGTGCCTATATTAGATTAAGTCAGTAGTTTTAATTCTACCTTTTTATTTTAATGTATTGTATGTTAAAAACAAAACTATTGTCATGTTGGACAAAGAGATTTTTAGCCAACGTAATTTGATAAGTAATTTGGTTTGACATTAAAAACGAATATTTGAGTATTTGTAAATATTTTCTTTTTCAGCATACTTTCCTTAAAGTTCAACCCGCTCTTCTTAGCGTTTCTCTGGGTTTGAAATTCCTCATAAGTTCTGTATCCCTTCTTCGTTTAATTTTTTGTTTATCACAACGGCTTTCCATGCCAGGTTTTAGTTTTCTTAAGGAGTAGGTTTCTTAACACTCTACTAAAAACAGACTCTAGCGGGGGGTCCTCAACCCCGACACGGCGCGTCCCAATTGCTGATAGAAAAGGATCCTGCAGATATGAAGGACAGGTGCGAATAAGGCTTGCCAAATAAGTACCCGCGGATCAACTGAGGACATGGCATAGGGCAGGAGGTGAGTCATTACTGATTTCACCTGACGAAGAATGACTTCTCAACAGGCGTGCCATCAGACACTCACAGGCAACAACCACGATAGTTTAACCGGCTGTCACACTGCGCAAGGAAGGTAACGGAAAACCACCTTGTATTTTTCCAGGAAAGTCTTTAACATGGCTTAGAACAATGAAGATATGCCCCCTAGTCCTGGCAACCCTTAGATGGACAGGGAGTGCTGAGAATCCCCGGGTCAACCATGAAAAAGTAGCAAACTGAAATACACGTAGTCTTTTTGAAAGTGGTAAAACTCATAATACAATAAGAGAGACGACAAGATTATATGTTAATGTCCTCGGAATCAGTAAGATGAGACGGCCCAAATCAGGAATGTGTCAAGTCCAAGGATATGCAATATGTTACTCAAATAATGATAAACCTAGTCATTTTAACGGTGTTGGTTTCATAATTAGAAAGAATTTACACAAAGCAGTCAATAGTTTCGTTCCGGTGTCGGATCGCGTATGTCTTCTCCGGATCAACACAACATCAATTATATATTTTTTTATATAGGTATATGCTCCTATATGTACTTTCTCTGACGAATCTGTAGAACAGTTGTGTAATGACACAAACATTGTTGTAGGTGACTTCAACGCCATAGTGGAAAAAGGTCGTTGAGAAGATGCAGTGGGCAAATACGGTCTAGACAACTCAATTGACAAAGGTCACCGGTTAGTACAATTTTGCCATGAAGAAAATATTACACTAACTACATTCCAGGCGTCTCTATGTATACTTGGATATCCAATGCGGACAGGTATGTAAAAAACCAAATCGATTATATAGGCATCAATAAAAAATTCATAAACATCATAAAGAACGTAAAAATAAAAATTAAGCCTAAAAAACTTAGTATCAGTAAAAACCAACCGCAATTAGATACTAGAAAACTACAAGACCTAAAAGTATCAAAAGAAATTTAGAAACAAATTAATACACGTTTTGAAAATATAAACCCCAACATACGCTCAGACGATAACAATATTGAAGCGACCTGGAATTTAATAAAAGCAATAATACAAGAGATAACCAAATGACTAATTACAACAAAACCAAACATGAAAAATGGATTGCCGAGAAGATCCCAGAAAAACCTACAAGCAAAGAAATACGTTAAAACTCAGAAAAACATTAGACGAGAAGAGAATGATAAAATAGAAGAACTTGAAGCAAAGCATGCCTCTTTTAATATGTACAAGAAAGTCAAACGTGTAGCAGGTATATGCTCAAATAAAAACAGTCAAATTCTTATGAATTAAAGTAAACAACTACTTATTAACAAATATTCAAAAAAAACTAGTTGAATGGACAAATTATATAAAAAACCTTTTCAATGACACGAGAAACTTAACTCAGGGTATAGATTCAGACGATGGTCTTGATATTAACAGAGCAGACATTGAAAGTGCTCTAACTGGAGCAAAAGGTGGAAAGCCACCGGGGCCAGATGATGTACATTTTGACATTTTAAAGATATTGAAGAAGGACAATGCTATTCCCTATTCTAAAATTCTTCAACTGCATATATAAAACTGGTATGATTCCGCAAAACTGGCTTAAATCTATCTTTATAACCTTGCCTAAAAATCCAATGCAAAATACTGTAAAGATATAGAACTATCAGTTTAATGAGTCACGTCCTAAAAGTATTTCTCAAAATTATACATGCCAGAAAAAATGTGAACAAAATATTAATGGGTTTGGAACACAAGAGACTTTATTTAACATACAGGTGCTTACTCAACGCTGTTGAGATGTCAATGTAAATGTGTATATGTGCTTCGTAGATTATGAAAAAGCATTTAACACCGTTGAACACGATAAATTACTCCAAATTTTCAGGGAAATTGGTCTAGAAGGCAGAGATATACGTATAATAACTAACCTATATTGGGGTAAGACAGCGGTTGTTAGTGTAAATATTCAGCTATCACAAGACATGCCCATACTGAAAAGAGTAAGACAGGGGTGTCGTCTCTCCCCCCTGTTGTTTAATTTATACTCTAAAAAATATTTTGTGAGGCTCTCGAAGAAAGAGCAGAAAGACTCATAATCATTGGACTTGTAATAAACAATTTGAGATACGCTGATGACACTGTCCTGCTAGCTATAAGCATGCAAGATCTACAAATACTCTTATCAGCAGTGACAAACTATAGTAAACAAATGGGACTGGAACTCAACGCCAAGAAAACCAATTGGCTAATCGTTAGTAAACAACGTAATGACATACAGAATAATATAATTGTGGGAGAGGAGTTGATAGGGAGAGTAACATCGTATAAATATTTTAGCTGCTATGTCAACAAAAATTGGGACTTAACACGGGCAATTAGATGTAGAGTAGAACAATCAAAACAAACCTATCAAAAGATGAAGAAAATTTTAACCTGTAGAGCCTTGTCTATTCCCCTACGTATTCGACTATTAAGACGTTATGTCTTCAGTATCCTCTTGTATGGCGTTGAAGCACGGACGCTTACGGAGGCAATGTGCAAAAGACTGGAAACTTTTGAGATATGGACCTATCGCAGAATTTTGAAGATCTCATGAATGGACAGGGTCATAAATGAGGAAGTACTGCGACCCACAAACAAATAACGTGAAATTCTTAATACCATCAAAAAGAGCACTTATCTATCTAGGCCAGATTATGAGAATAGTAAACACAAACTACTTCATATAATTATTCAAAGAAAAATGTATGCCAAACGCGGCCCAAAAAGACGCAAAATATCGTAGTTTGAAAGTTTATGTCAATGGTATGGACTCAACACCACGGCACTATTTAGAACAACAGGTGATGAAGTGAAAAGTTATCGACAATGTACGGCGTAGTTATAGTAAGCTCATCATTTTAAATGTGCCCGTGCGTAGTCGTAGAACAATACTTACTTGGCAATTCGAAGACATTTTCATGCGATCACTGCTTTGAATGATTTTCCTCCCTTTAAAATAATTAACTGGAAAGATTTCTTCCGCATTTGATATTCATATATAAATTCGCTTTTGTTATGCAAAAATTATTTATATTATAAAATAAATTTATCTTTAAAAAAATTGTCAACTATTGCAGTCAATGCTCTACAACCATGTAGCTGTAATTTTTCTATTATTTCCTGTTTTTTTAAAAAAATATAAACTTGTATTCAGCTCAGACGCTTTCAATTTTACTGTAGAAATATATATACTTCTACATGTATTTTATAGTTGCGTATTACAAGCCTTAAAAAGACTCGAATGTATGGTACGAGAAGCAGTTGAAAATAAAAGTCATTGATGTTTTCTGAGAACTAGTGTAACTGAGATGCTAACTGTTCGTGTCTTCTCAAGAATAACCGCCAATTAACGGTTACTACAATTGTTTGTGAACAAGAAAGTTAAGAAAAATAAATAAAAAACGATGGAACGTGAGCCGGCTGAAAGAACGAAGAATAAGTGCAACTCAAAATTAATAAATGAGAAGGACAAAGACATACAGGAAACAAACAACACAGAAAAAAGTTTGGAAAAGTTATCCGAAGATTTTAACAGTATTGGGAATAAATATGAGAAAGAAAAAGCTGGAATGACAGACAAGATGCTAGAACTTATGGAAGAAAGAAAAAAAATGAAAAAACAATGAAATAAGATACAGATGCATTCAAAGACAAATAAGAAGGGAAATAAGAACAACAAAGGAAGATTGGCTTAAAATACAATGTGAAGACATAGAAACTCTAAAACAAAAACACGCCCTATTTAATATGCATAAGAAAATCAGAGAAACAGCTGGAATATACAAATTCAATACAACCGGGAAATTACATAATAAAGATTGAAATATTATTACTAAAAAAAAAAGAAAAAATGGACACATGGAAAACGCATATTTCCACCCTTTTGACGACGATAGATCAGAACAACCTCCATAGTTCAAAAATATAGATAACCTGAGAATAACAACAGATGAAGTCACAAAGGCAATAACGCAACTTGAAGGCGGTAAATCTCCAAGGCCAGACAATATCCATGCTTAATTCCTCAAATTATTGGACGCAGAAGGCATTCAGTAGTTAAAAGAAATATTTAACAAGATATATTCTAACGGGGACATACCAAAAGTATGGCTAAAGTCTACTACCTAAAAAATTAAACACCAAGCACTGTAGTGATTTCCAAACTATCAATTAAATTAGTCACGCCCTAAAACTCTTTCTGAAAATAATACATCAGAGAATCCTCAAAGTGTGTGAAGAAAAAATCAGTCGCACACAGTTCGGATTCAGGAATGTGATGGGATCAATTTAGTATCCAAATACTTTTTCAAAGGACGTTAATTGCGGTATTCATGCCTGTTTATCGATTATCAAAAAAGTTTTGATAATGTACAGCATAATAATCTTATTGAGACACTAAAATAACTGGTTTGAAAGATAAAGATTTAAAATTATAAGCATCTTATACTGGAACCAAACAGCTTCTATACGCATTCAAGAAGAGAACTCCGAAGATACTGAGATCAAACGAGTTGCCCGATAAGGGTGTGTTATCATCGATGCTTTTTAATGTATACTAAGAAAGAATTTTTCAAGAGGCTTTAGAAGACAACGACATTGGAATCAAGATCAATGACAAGTACCTAAATAACGTAAGATATGCGAACAACACAGTAATCTTTTCAGATAGCCTAGAGAATCTACAAAAACTAATGAATAGAATAGTAAAATTTAGCCAGACAAACAGACTTCCACTTAATTTAAAGAAAACAAAATATATCGTAATTTCCAAAAGTAATAATCATCCTGGCCAACTTATAGTGAATAACCAACTAATAGAAAGAGTGCAAAGGTACATATATTTGGAAACAACAATTAACGAAAACTAGAACCACTCATTAGAAATAAAAAACAGGATAAAAAAATCAAAAGCCGCATTTCTGAATATGTCAAAAGTATTCAAATGTCACGTTTTATCTTTACCAACCAAAAGCAGACTATTGAGATGCTACGTCTTTTCGATATTGCTATATGGAGTAAGGTCTTGGACCTCGACGAGGCTTCTTGTAAAAAACTTGAAGCATCTTGTGGGCAGACCATATCACTAATCAAACTGTTCTCGAAAGAATGGGTAATAAAAAAGAACTAATAAAGATAAAAACGCGTAAACTGAAATACCTAGGTCTCATTACGGAAATGGACAGTGATACGAGCTCCTTCAATGAAAGGAGAGGGAGGAAAGAAAGGCCATGGGAAAAGAAGAATATCGTGGCTAAAAACTTGAGAATGTGGCTTAATAGAACATCAGTCGGACTGTTTAGAAATGCAGTGGACAAAATACGAATTGCCGTAATGATCGCCAACGTCGGAAACGGATTGGCACCATAAGAAATCTCAAAAATTATCAGTATTACAACAATTAACGATGTAACGTCATACTTTTTCCTATGTATTATATCTGGACCAAGAAATAATCCAAAAAATTATCCGCACTTTGCCAAGTCTTAACACCTACTATATTTGATGGATACTGGTTGTCTATCAGTGTGCAATAGATTTGGTTTCAGATAATTTCACATGGTGACTGACATGTTTTTTTTTATATTGTTTAATATGTGTAGCATGTACCCTTAGTAGTCAATCCGTTGACATTGCCAAAATCTATCAGACTGTTGCCGTTCTCGCTGCTGGTATTACGTATATTGCTTCATTAAGTTTTCTTTTCTTTCATACCATTTATGTCTTTCAATGCAACTTTGACATCTCTTTTTGGTGATTAATTCATTACTTTTATAAATTGCTTTTATTTATTTTTCCAATTTTTGTTGGAAAATGGTTTTCCTTCTATTTTTTTTTTTGTTTTATAATTTTTTACAAACGTCGTTTTTTTACTCATTATAAAACAAGTACCTAATGCATATAAGGTAAAATTCTTTAAATCCATAACTACTATACCTTTTTATTGCATAGTCGATATTTCCAAAACATATGTTTTGTAGATTTTTTAGAGATAAGGTCCTTCATCCGCATACTCAAGGTTCCTTTTTTATCCGAGCTTTAAATCAGAGAGGTCAATTGCTGAGATACTCAATTCACGCCTAAGCTGACACAAGAGGAGTTTTCTAAATCATAGTGATATAATATTTTTT
This sequence comes from Sinelater perroti, assembly GCA_036346155.1. Lineage (NCBI taxonomy): Eukaryota > Metazoa > Arthropoda > Insecta > Coleoptera > Elateridae > Sinelater > Sinelater perroti. Next base: position 4,536,394 of record JARFIY010000174.1, read on the forward strand.
AAAATACAAATACATCTTTTCTAAAAGATTTATTTGTTTTATATGTTTATTTGCTACTTTTTACATACCGACAAATTTATTATTTATTATTGGCTTATTACTAATTGATTTTTTTATCTAAACACTGCACCAATAAATAATTTCGTTGATGTGAACTTTCCATACATGTTCTCATCTCTTGCTGTGAATTTCCTCTAGATAAATCGTGACATATTTTATTAATCTTCTATTTTTATTTGACTGTGAATGTTATGTACATAGTACAGTCATTTTTTATTACAATGATATACAATTATGCATTTATTATCTACGCCCCACAATTACTAACTTGTTCGGAATGAAATAAAGCTCTAGTTACACTGTAGATTCTTTATCTTCCTCATTATTCTTTTGTAATATTTTACTATGTTGTTGTTTGAGCTATTTTCTCAATAATTCTTTTTATTTAATATTTAAAGGTCTATAAACTGTATTCTAATTCAGTCATGTTTATATTTTCCATGATTTACATTGTGCACTCAGAACTAATTTAAACTAACTTTCTATGCTATTGCAAACAAGGCGTGCCATTTGGTGCAAGTACAGGAATTGTTATTTGAAGAACAAACATAGTTATATAATGGCAAGTTAGAAAGCTGCAACACTTTAGAAATAAAAATTAAAGGACAAAGAAAATTAGATCAATAACTAAAATTGACTTAATTGATTCTCGGATAATTGTTAAAATAAAAAAATGTTTGCTTATTATCAATGTTAAATAAAAAAAAGTATTAAGCTTTTAATTTTGCAACGATCCACTTACCATGTTTATACCATTTTTAAATTAATTATCAGTCCGCATTTTTGTAAAGGTCATTAAGCTAAATTTCTATATGATCCCGTTCTTGATTTAATATGCAATCGTTCCAACGTAACACTTTTCATTGCTGCCTGACTTCGAGAAGATTGAGAAGTGAATTTGAAAATCAATTACGCTAGCGTCAGCTGCAAATATTTTGTTAAAGAATGTGTATCAAGAAGTTGTCAAGGCAAACCCTTAGCATTACGTTTGAAAAATAAATGTCAAGCCTATCCGTTCTAATAATTCATTATTGCAATACTCGCAGACCTGTTTGCATCAGAACCAGGCTTAGCGATATGGTAGGTCTACTATTTTTACAATCAATAATTATTCAATTGACCGTCGCTTCCACAAATAATAAACAAAGAATCCGCTCGCGGAATATGCAGCCCTGAACTTCAACAGCAATTGCTAATTATCGTAAAATTCTACGCTATTGCTGAGTCATTCACTAGGCGCGATGTGCTTTAAAAAGCTCAACAGTACAACTTGCGGCAATATTGTAAATTATTATAATTTATGCGGCGACAAACAGTGGCAGTCTTACACAATTGTAGAACGCAGCCACAATTGCCAATAAAAATAAGTACAATTGCAGTCAGCTATTTAGCAATTTTGTGGGCGACGCGTTCACTTTCACCGGCAGTCCGAACTTGAAATTCAGATCTCGCTCAGCTAGTGCACGATGTCGAAATTTGAACTTAAAATAAGCCGTTGCGTTAGATATTACCGTAATTGAAAGCTACTTATCGTTCAATGACTGTGCAATACTTGAACTTGACCGTACGCTTACAGCTGAAAAATTAAACAATTGCTAAGAATTATGAATCTACAAATGACACGAAAATTTCCGGTCAAACAAGTTTCGGCGATCTTCAAGCTCTCATCCCCCAAAACTGCATTATTCTCTCGAAAAGGAGCAAGAGCAGCTGGCGGGCGCTGCCACCATTGGGTATGGGGCAACAAAATCCGAACCGGAGTATCGCAACTTGGACGCAACTTTGATAAATGTCACCGATCGGGCAGATGTAGAACGCCTTGTTGAAGAAAGATACGTAGAGCGTCCTTCGGACGCGCCCGGGCTGAATATAAAGCCCGAACTTCAGATTTCGACATCAGTCAAAATCTCAGAAGCGGCCAAAATGTTCGCGCTGGTGGTGCTGTCCGGCGTGCTGGCTCTGTCGTCGGCCAAGCCCGGCTTCCTTCATTCGGCCCCCATTGTAGCCCAAGAAGTAGTTGCCGCCCCTGTCGCGGTGGCGGCACCGGCGCCCCAGGACGTCAGCTACACTAGAACCGACGTGATCAGCAGGAAAATTACCGCCAGCGCCCCGAACGCCGCCTACATCGGAGGTGGCCCTGTCCAGGGCTACTTGGAGAACGCCGTGCCGCATTCCGTCAAGAACATTCATTATGCCGAAGAAAATATAGTTTCAGGTGCTCCTGGACCATCGGCGCGGCAATCTCAGCAGCCAGAATATGGAATTGGACCTATCAACATCCAAATTCCACAGCCACAAGGAGTTGAAATCAGAAGCAACCAGGTGGCATCTACTGCAGGTCCTCCTCCCTCTGCACAATTTAGAGAGGCTCCTCAACATGCTCCGGCCCCAGCTCCAGCCCCGGGTCCAGCTCCGGCTCCGGCTCCGGCTCCAGCACCTGCTCCTGCTCCACCCCAATTTCGCGCTCTGCCATATCCGGATCCCCAACAGCAGCAGCCCCATCCAGGTCCGCAACAGCATCAGGCTCTTCCACCTCAGCAACACCAATTCCGTACAGCACCTCCAAGTCCTGCCGCACAGCTTCGCCAAGCACCAGCTCCATTCCCAACCCCCGTAGAGTACCCCGCCCACGTTTGCAGTACTCTGCTCCATCTTCTGAAGTTGAAGATTTTGATACCGTCTCCGTAAATGCCCCGTCGGCTGACTATGAACCTGCTCCTGCACCCGCCCCAGCACATGATTCTGTAGAATTCGCCACTCCAGCCGATACACAAATAGCTTTTGGAGCTCCTTCCGCTCTAGGATTAGCCCACTATCACAGCATAGCTCCAGCTGCATTTGCCGCCCCAGCTATTCCAGCAATAGCCAGAATAGCGACCCCAGCTTACGCCTATACTGCTCCTGCACCAGCTTTTGCTTACTCTGCAGCGCCTGCTCTAACTGCTCCGGTCGTGGCTGCCCTGCTGTTGCTAAAGTCCATGCTGCACCCGTCGTGGCTCACACCGCCGCCCCAGCCGTGCTACACAAAGCCGTAGTTGCCTATGAAACCCCTATTTCTAAGGTACACTACAAAATCTTCTAGGACATTTTATCTAAACTGTTTCTGTTTTGTAATATAAGGATAGTGAAAGACAATACCAAACCTATAATGTTATGGTTTTATTGCCACTAATTATAATTACCAACCATTTTGTTATTTATTTGTAAAAATAATATATATCTGTAAATATGATTGCGTGGTACATTTAAGAGATATAATAAAATGTGAATTATGTTTGCGTTGTTTAATATATAGGGCAAATGATTAGAGACTTCCTTGGCTACGCCCATGAGCGCACTGAAGAAAATTAGACCTTCTAGAGCCGTATTCTGCTAACTGAATCGATTAACATTTCCGTGCCATACGTAACGTGTTGCCCAAAAACAGCGCCCTGATAAACCAGAAGTTAATGTCAAATTATCGTACCGACTAGGGCAATTTACAGCAGTAAATCAGTTTTACTGACCTGCACTTTCTCTTCTCCGAATTCGTCGCGAAATGGGGCAAATTAAAGTTTGCAAATAAAATAAGTTTGGTATTTCATGCAAGAATGGAGTACCCTGCCTTGAACTTGCTTCGGCAATTTCAGCAGGCGTCGGAGCGGCGATAAAAATGATTTATGAATACAGAAGGACCAGACAGAGGAAATAAGGGCACAGCGAAGGCCGAAAACGGCTTAAATGTCTTTTGCATGTAGGTTGCAGGTATGTAGGTTCCCAATCCGGTACTGGAACACATCACGCAGGTCATTGCGAAACGTGACAAAGGCCGTTATTGGGAGCCGACAGGGTTTAAGATTACAGCGAGATTATCTTATGTAATCCCAGGTGTTCGAATAATTCTAATAAGTCAATTAATTATAAAAACATCAAACAGCTATGTAGTAAAATTGCAACATCATACCCTTAAAATTTTCTTGTCTGTATATAAATACTTGGGTCTACAATCTGATATGTCTATATAAAACCATTTATGCACTTTTAATTATAGTCTCCATATAATAACTTATCCATATAAACAATCTTGCTTTTTTCTCTTAGGTAACCTGGTAAGAGTGGTTATCATTGAAAGCCTTTGATAGATACATCTCACTATTCCGTTGTTATAGATGCTTCAGCAAAGGTTTGTAATACACAGTTTGCGTGGCCGCGATGTACCTGGCATTATACTGAACAGGTCAGTTAAGAATTAGACGCTGATTGTTTTGTTTGCAATGACTAAGCGAGTAGAAGCAAATATGTGTCAAATTTCATTCAGGAGATTTTTGGAAACGGTACAATAAAGGCTACACAAATAAAGACGTAGTACAAACTATTTAGATATCGCTAGATTTATTGAAAGTAACTCACGTTAAAAAAACTGCCAAATATTAAACGCGTGTGGAAAACAATCACCAGATATCGGCAAGTCGTAGTCTGGAAACTATAAAATGAGCCGGAGATTTGTTTTGAACGGTTGAAACGACGCTGGAAGATGTGTGAGAGCTCAATGTGGTTACTTTTAATAGAATTGGGGCTACGTAAATATTTCTTGTATTTGGTACCGTTGCTGCTAAATAAATAATTAATTTTTCGTGTTATAGATGACATATTCCTAAATGATCCGCATTCTAGCAAAATAAGGTACACGAGATAGATGTCAATAAAATTGATCAAATTAAAGGCAGCTGTCGATCTCACCTTTTTGACTCAAAACTCAGGCTACAAATAAATCAGAAAGCCAAGTCAAAGTAAACCAGCTTATCGAAAGGCTGCGTAACTACAAAAAAGCGCCTCTTTTCAAACCGGCTTCGAAAAATAAGTTCTTTAACTTTTCGTAGAACCTAAAAATAAATTTGAGGTGCTTTTCTAGACAAGCAGCAACTTGACTAATGTCTGTGGCAAAGCAGAATAAAAGAGTAAGGAAGAGGAGTACTAATATCCTAAAAAACAGTGTTCAGCTCGTTCGACTGGTAGCACCTTGTAAGTTTTATTCAGAGTTACGAAAAATATGGCAATAGAACAAGTAGAAGAAATATTAAAAACAAGGAGGGTAAATCTCTTAGTTGTAACAGAAACAGTCTGTCTAAAGAAAAGGCATTCCGAAATAAAACTTTCTGATTCTCTAGGTTGTGGGACACTACATCCCGTTATCTGTAAAATAAGTTTGCTGCCAAATAAAGATCGATTTGAAACTCGGAACACGAATATAAGTAATATACGCAGATTAAGACAAAGAAACGCAGAAAATAGATGCAAGAGTGTTAACAGATTAAATAGTAAAGTTTTTGAAACACAAATGATGTATTTATATTATTATTTACTGAATAGAGCTGAAAGAGGAACAGCATTATTAATAAAAAAGAAATACTGAAGTCAAAAAAATTCGAAGCTATAAATAAAAACATAATTAAAATGCATATCAACATAATGGGAAGAAAAAGTAATGATGAATCAATACAAAGAGAAAAAGGTTTTATAGAGACATACAAGCAGCTCTAGATAAAATTAAACAAAACAGACAAATAACTTTATCAGGCGATTTCAACGCTAGGGTAAGCTTAAAACCAGGAAACCAAGTTATAGACAAATTTGGAGAAACAGAAACACACAACAATGGGACTAAACTAATAGAATTATTTTTTTTATTGGACTAATGCAAATTTACAATCTACTTAATAAAGTAATAAGTAAATGGGTTGAAAGAAGTTCACTTGAGTCAGGGCCCATCCATTGACGGCTCTCTGGATTCACCTAGCTAGGTCTTCTGGCCATGTTCTGTTAAGTCTTCTATTTTCCATTGGTTGTCTGAACAGTTCACTGATTAGCTCGTTGCTGTGGGTTATGCTTCGATTTTTATGTTTAACAGAGTACGCACTGATGACGTCGTGTATAAACGGTATTTTGAGGTCGTCGTGTATGCTGTTGTTGGAGACATACCAAGGTGCATTTAGTAACATTCTGAGGGTTTTAGATTGAAAGGTTTGTAAAATTTTTGTATTAGACGGTTTGCTGCAACCCCATAATTCGACACCATATGTCCAAATAGGCCTAAGAATGGTTTTGTATATGAGGAGTTTGTTCTGTAGTGAGAGTTGAGATCTACGATTTAGTAACCAAGGCATGTTCCTCACTTTTAAATCTAATTGACGTCTTTTTGCCTTAATGTGTGTTCTCCAAGTTAGTTTTGCGTCACGATGAAGGCCGAGGTATTTAACTTCTCCTTTGACAGGAATGGGAGTGTTATTGAAGGTAAGAGGAAGACATTCGGCTCTTCGTGTTGTGAACGTGACTTGACACGACTTATCAACGTTTAGATTAATTTTTCAGTGCATAAGCCAAATTTGGAATTGATCAAGATAAGCTTGCAATTTTGCAGAAGCTCGTATCGGATCGAGATCTGTAGAAAGGATGGCTGTATCATCAGCGAACGTTGCTAGTAGTGTATCCTCGCTGGCTGGTATATCAGCGGTAAACAGTAAGTACAAGAAAGGTTCCAGAACACTTCCTTGGGGTACACCAGAGTTGATAGTCTGGTAGTCAGATAATGAGTCTTCGAATTTAACTTTGATTTTATTAACGATTCTATGGCCCTGTTGGATAGTGGAGTGATTGGGTCTGAAGCCGAATTGATGGTTAGGGATTAAGGCATCTATATGTGTTACGTTTACAATTCTGGTGAGGATAAGCTTTTCGAAAATTTTGGACATTACAGGAAGGAGGCTTATTGGCCTATAGGAAGTGGCATCAGTTGAGGGTTTTCCTGGCTTCAGTATCATGATTATTATTGCATACTTCCATAGTATCGGATAGTAACGCAGGCGTAGTATGCTGTTATATATGGTTGTGAGTAATACAATAGCTTTTCTAGGGCAGTTTTTCAGTACTTCACCTGTAATGAGATCATATCCCGGAGTTTTATAAGGATTTAAGAGACTTATTTCTTTTTTGACTTCTGCATGTGAAATAGGCTTGAGTGGAAGAGACATCTAACAAGGGGCGTTTAAGAATATTCGTATTTCGAGATCATCTTCATCATCGTTGAGGATATCAGGAGCGGAAAATACACTAGCAAGGTGTTCTGCGAATCTGTTGGATTTTTCATTGTTCCAATCAGTCTTTTTGGAATACAGTCTCTGTTGTGGCTTTTTCCATATAATACTGGTGCTTAGAGTTATTATTACAAGACTGTGGTCAGAGTGCAGATCTAAATTGGATTCAATATCACTATGTAGGTCTGAGATTCGCTTAGTTATGGCAAAGTCTAACAGGTCGGGGATTTTATTTCGATCGGTCGGACAATAAGTTGTCTCTCCAGTCGACAATTATTTAGTTCTAAAACTCTCAATAATGTTCTGCCTTTAGTAGTAATCAGCCTAGATCCCCAGGCTGTATTTTTAGCATTCCAGTCTCCGGCAACCAAAAAGTGTGAGCCGAGTCGTTGGAAGAACTCGAGGTATACATCGCATGTTATAGAATAACGTGGTGGACAATATATTGAAGCAATTGTAATAGGTCGGGGGAAAGTATCTACTTTTATGATGACACTTTGAATTTTGTGTGTTATGTATGGTTGGAGTACGTGATGTTTTATTGAAGATCTGATTATGATTGCAAACCCTGCGTGAGCCGCATCATCAGGATGGTTAGCATAGTAAATGGAATAGTATGGTATTTTAAGAGTTGTCCTTTGTGTTGAATGACTTTCAGCGATTAGGAGGATATCAATTTTATTTATGTTAAAAAATAGCGTAAGTTCCTGAATATGGTTTGATAAGCCATTTGTGTTCCATTCTGCAATTCTAAGTGCAGGGGCCATTATTGAGTTAATTTATTGATAACTCTTGTCAGCATAGTTAGAATCATACTGTTCTGCTTGAGTAATTGATTGAACATATTCTTAAAATCATTAAGGAATATAGTAAATTTGCTAATTAGGTCTGTTTCGGTGTTGTTAGATGGGATGTTAGGTTGTACTGCGGTCATTTGGGCATATGTAGGGGTTAGGGTTGTTGGATGTAGTGGAGTATTAGTTGTAATATTTTGTGACAAAGGGCTGGGCCTGGTTGGTCTTAGGTGATGATTTCTGTTTATTAACTCTTGATAAACTTTACAGCCTTTGTAGTTCGCTGGATGATTTTTCTGACATAGAGCACATGTTGCTGGTGTATTTTTAGATTTGCTGCAACTAGAGGTGTTTGTGGTCCTCCGAATTTAACACACTTAAACGGTTTCCTACAATAGGTTTTCGTGTGTCCATAGTCTTGGCATCTTGTGCATTGTACGACCCCACCTTTATTTCTTGGCGCTTCTACTCGAATTTTAGAATGATACAGAAACTCTAATTTAAAGATGTCTTTATTATTGTTTTGTGGCTCGAGATCTACAAAGAATAGAGGTAAGGGCTCTTTAGTAACCCGATGCCTGACATTTGTAATATTACGAACTTTGTGTTCTTTTTCTCGAGTTCTTGTGTAATTTCTGGTAGGGGAATAGAAGGGTGGATGCCTCTTATGACTACACTGTATGCTTTATCTTGTTTTAACTGATATGAATGGTGCACAATTTCTTCTTAACGAACGTGACGGATGAGTTTTCTATAGGTTTCAGGTTTCAGGAGTGTTGGGGTTTATTTTAATAGTATTGTTTGCTAACGTTTTGGTAGTGTAAGTTTCTTCTTCAACTACTTGTGCTAAGTTATCGATCATGTCTTTGTAATTTGAGACCCCGTATATAAAGATTGGTGAAGGTTTCGGTTCTCTTTTTGGAGGAATTGAAGTATTAGACGTGTTGTTATTGCTTTCAGAGAGAAGTGAGAACTGATTAGCAGTTTTTATTTGGGCATCAATTTCAGAAGAATTTTGTCGTTTTCCTCTTTTTCTTTTGGTTACTATTTGCCAGGCATGTTTGGTTTGATTTTGTGTTTCATTGTAGTTCACTGTTTCATCATCACATGCTAAGTTATCTTCCGTGGTTTTATAGTTTATATTGCTGCTAACAGAACTATCATAATTTGCACTAACCTGCTGTGCTGATGGTACAGGTGGAAATTGATTATAAGTTGGTGTGAATAAACGTGCTATTTAACTTGGCTGTTGATTGAATCCTAGTAAAGGTGCTTGATTCGCTGGGGATCGGTTGGGGTACATTAATGACATTTGTGTATTTACAAACGATTGTCCTGGTATGTTTGACGACTGCACAATAGGCTGATTATAGTAATTACCATTTTGTCCGAATCCATTATTGGCTTGAGTGTTAAATTGTGGGGTCCCAGGTCCTGCGTTACTCGTGGAAGGGAACATGTTCCCGATCCCGAGTGTTTATCGTTCGCATGCAGTGTAATAGAATTCTTAATAATGCGCACTTTTAAATATTATGAAAACGTTTAAAAATATACACGAGTTTTCGAAATTAAATTAATAAATATATAAATTTGCCTGACCTTAAGCAAGGCTAAGGCTGCGGCTCCGCCGTTATGATAACTCAGACATAGCTCGGCACGCACGTTCGGTCTGCTTGAAGGCACTAGCAAGAATCTAATAGAATTATGTACCCAAAAGTTAGCAAACAAATTTTTCTTACATAAACACCTAGACCTACTTGAACACAACAAAACAAAAGATTAATATCAATTTTAGATTACCATATACTACGCCAAAACTCGGGTACAATCAACTTAAAGTGAAAACGTATTTTCCACATAAAAAGACGAATTTAATCAGAAAACAACTAAAAAAAAGAAGGGAAATTACAATATACAAATAAAACTTTAGGAAACGGAGTACTACTTATCTCTATGGACAAAGGTTAGATCAAAAATTACAGCAAGACCAACATGATGATATAAAGCAATTATAAAAGTATATTGAGACAATAGTTGAAAAGACAAATAGTGTAAAAAGTAAGCAAAAATATGTGATAAAATGGATCTCAAAGATTAAACACTAAATCAATTATAACAGAAATTAATATATAAAAAGAAGAACTAAAGTGGAAAAACTAAATAGAGAAGCAAAAAAACCTTCTGACAAAAAGCACTGGTTGCAGGATACAAATACACAGTATTAAAAAAAACAATAGATAGCCAGTACTGCAATCAATATCTAGTCAAGTTTGGAAAGAATATTACAAAAAAACTAATGGTGGAGCTTCAAGCAAAATTCAAGAAGGAAGAAATGGTGATATTAATACACAAATAGAACAAAAAAACAAAAAAAAAATTGAGCAGAACGATTATGAATAGATAGTCTGTTCACTATAAACAAATCAATAAAAAAAAATTAATAGAGGTACAGATATGTATTTACTATTTATACACTTAGGAAAAGTCTATGACAAAATACCTATTTCAATGTTATGGAAATCGACGGAACAGGCAAATATAAATATCGCAATAATTAAAACTGTATAATGGTAAGGTTCTAGGTCCCGCGTGGGAGAACGGCCTTCTAACTAAAAGGTTAAGGCTCTCGTATGTTCGCTCTATCTCTCTGCCCGATTGTCGCGCACCATCTCTGATGCGGGACAATGTGACAAACACCGCGCCTTAAACGACCGCCATTATTACCCCTTGTTCGAATGAACGTAGGTACTCAATTATTTACAAGGACTGAGTAGGCTACCGTCAGGGATCAGAGAGCACCGGGGAATGAACCGGGTCTGTCAGCATCATAATCCGTGCCTCTAGCACTAGACTACCCTGGCGATTAATTAAAATTAAATTATATAAAAATACAACACAGAATACTAAGAAAAGGCAACATTTGATAAAAGGATTCAAAATAACAAAACCTTGGCCGAAGTTGTTGGCTTTCACTCATTATTTTTAAAGTCAACCTCCAGTATGTGCTTAAAAGCAGACAAATGCGCAGGAATGGGTACGTGCGGCTATAAATAAACCTGCAAAGCTTGCAACGCATAGCGAAGTGGCGAAGCGGTCTCCCAAATTTGGGAAATCGCGTTTCCGGGTTAAGGTCTGGTAGTATTTCAAAGTTTTATGTTTAAATTAATCAGTGTTCAAAGACGAGTTGATGATATGCTACATGTCCTATGTTGCTATTTTGAAAATTTGAAATCGTAAAGGTCACTAACGCTGAACTTTGACCAATCAGTTTTAAAATCACTAGCAAACAAGCCTTTTTTGGTGACCTGTCAATTGGTGAAAACAGAATTTGGAAATTCCCAGCCGTTCTCGAGTTCTCGGACGGACAGACAGACAGACGGGCAGACAGACAGATGGACAGATAGACAGACGGACAACATAAAGCTAGTAAGTGACTCCGCTTCGCTTCACCACTTAATAATACGAGCATTTATACTTCATAATTTACAGACAATCAGCTCTTCTTGGCCCAAGAAACGGAAGAGTTGAAATACATAACTCGCAAAATCAAAAAAAAAGCGTAACCGAGAAGTGATTTGGACAAAACGATGTATTTATATATAGCAGATACAGAAGATGAACTAGATTAAGAAATCAAAAAAAATCAATATTCGATCATTAGGAATTACCTAGGAATGAAAACAAGGACAGCAAAAGCAACATGATGGCGTAAAGTAATAACTAAAGGGAGAAAATATAACATCTACAACATAATTATTAAAAGTATTACGCTATATAGAGCAAAAACATGGCGAATGAATGAAACTCAGAAAATAAGACTTAAGACATTAGAAATGGACGCACTAAAAAGATTTTGCAATCTTGATTACAGAGAGTACCTAATGACACAAGGAATTAAATGATTAATGTTACAGAGAATATCAATGAAAATGTAGGAGAAAACAATTAATATAGTATGGCCACGTAAAAAGAATGCACAAGTTGATAAGAAAGATTTTGAACTGATCCTTTTTAAAAGAAGAAAAACCCAGAGCAACATGGAAAAGTGTTATAAGAAAATGTTAACGAGAGAAACATCTAAGATGAAAATTGTTACGACAGACAATATAAGAAAATCTAGTCATTGGAAAATGTCAGCATATATACATAATGTATATAATAAACGGGCGGGAGGGAGATAAAAACAAAGAGAAAGGAAAAGAAACAGCAAGAACAATAGGCTTTCCAGAATTTCCAAGTTGAGACCATAGCTACGGCAGCTACCCAAGCAGACGCTTAAAAACGTTATAATTCAATAGGCACCAAGCTTCGCCCCCAATAGAGATCGCTGTTATACATAGATGACTGTTCAAGAGTGAATAATGCGCTTTCCAGGATCCCAGAGCGCGGACAAGTTCGAGTGTCTCTAGAAACCTTTGGATGTATGTGATTTTGTAGTATGTAAGTTGTATATTAGTAGGCGCAATAAGTCCTTGAGACTGTAGTGCCAATAAATGAACTCCAACAAAAAAAATACCTCCAGAGAGCTTGCAATAATCTAAATTTCGATGGTTCAATAAAAGATAATCGGAAACATCACAAGTAAACTGATAAAACCGTTAAAAAACAAGCCAGATACCAAAAAACTAGTACATTGATAGAGGCCGTAATAAAATTATATGTGCTACTCTTCACAACTGTTTGTGTTGTTTCTTTATCACTTGTTAAAAGATGTAGCCAAGAAATTTCCCTGTCTACAAGATAAGTCAAAAATTTGATAAGTTAGTTTGCGCCCACGAAACGGGCCGCTCCCGAGTTGGCCAGTAATTAGCGCCTGAGTTGTACGCAAAAGGCACCTGAATCGTACTGGCATTCAAAAACTTCTTTTTGAACAATTGAAGATTGATCACGTGATACTTTGATCAGGCACCCAAATTATATGTGCTACTCTGCAGATCGACTTCTATCAGTTAAACGAGAGCTGGCGTGTTTGTCAAGTCTTGTACGCTCCCATCAACTAACCACCTAAAAGCCACTACCATCTGCCTCCAGACAAGAGATCGAAGAATTATACCCCTTGCTTTTGCCTATAATTCCTCTGTGTATTATTCTGCTTTCCTTTTTAAAGTTGTGGTTGCCATCTTTAGGAAGAATATTAAAACGGTCTTAGAAAAAAAGCTTCATGCAAAACATCCTTGATGAAACAGTCGGAAAAATACGAACGGCAATAGGACGTTGTATATCTACGTTCAATTTTGTAACTTAGTACCATGAAGTCAGCAAATTTTACAGCGACCATAAACTAATTCTTCTTACCTTGAAGAGGCGGGCGATGTTTCCTTCAGCTTCTGTGTCTGTTTGAATAGGTTTCACAGTCCATCTGAAAACAAAACATGAGATCCATCCCTATCATCTGCTGTGACGAAGACCTGAAAGAGGCGATACACTTTCTTACTGTTTTCAACCCTGTACGCACCAGAGACGAGCGCGACCTTCTGTCTTTGAAGTTAAAACAAATTTGTGGGAAAAAACGAATGCGACGAAGCACACGGCGATTTCTTCCATCCCGATAACCAGCAAGAGTACTAAGAAGTGGCTGCAGAAGTGAAGATCGTGGAGCGCCGCAATGCTACATGGGAAAGAGTCTTCTACGTAGCCAACAACAACCTCTGGCAAATAGCCAAAAATGGGAAGTGTAACACATTTTCTCAGTATCCAGGTGATTAATCGCCTCCTAAGGGCAGCTGTCGAAAATGCCCAGCTGATTGAGAAGAATTAGTTTGGATTTTGTCTCGGTTATTTCACCACATAACAGCTACTCCAGCTGGTGAAAAAAATCACGAAAGGCTTTGTATCATCATTGCAGTCTTCCTTGATATAATCAAAGCTTTTGACAAGGTTTGGGACAGCGGCCTTCTCTTTAAGATAGCTTCCGATGCCTCAATTGATTTGGTCCTTCCTTTCCGGCCGGAGATTCAAGGTCAATCAGCGTAAATTCCTTAGAAAAACGTCTAAATGCTAGCGCCCCCAGAGATCTAGATAGCTACTCGTGTTATTCAACCTACATGTATTAGGCTCTTAAGACTGTTTTTGATGCACAGTGCTTTGTTAGTAATACAATTTCTACCATACTCCTAACGTACCATGCAACATTACGTTGATAATACTAACTAACAGATTAAAAGCATAAGAATCCATTGGTGTTTTTGATAATTCAAAACCATTGCAGTAGCCATGCCGTCGATTGTTCAAAATAAGATCATCTAGACAATTAGGCCATTATCAATCGAAAAAAATTATACACAAAAATTCTAAAAATTAAAATAACAAAATAAGTCTTATAGCATCAAAGTGAGGCAAACATCGTCACCTACTTTTACTTCTGTTTACCATCCCTCACCAATTTTATATTTACACGAATAAAATCCCAAAATTTTGCACTTTCAGAGCGATACTGTTCAAAAATAGTTTTAGTTTTGCCCACGACCGTATTGATGTTTTTTTGAATCTACATCTTAACATCCAAATTACCCTCTACATGAAATTGACTACCACGTTAATAACTTTCAGCTTGCTCACCCAAGCTTGGTCATCAGTCTCGACTTCGACGACCAATGTTTTTATTTTTGCTGCTCATTAAAGTTTCAATATCGCTGCATGCGTCGTTGCACACAGTGTTTCTCTTAAAGCAATTCCTTTAAGGCAAAAGACTCTCTCTTAGAAGGAACAGATCCCATAGATTTTCTCCAGTAAATGGTAAATGGTGATCTTTAGCAGTCTCCCAATGAATGATAGACTACACATATAATGGAATGTCATAAAACAAAATTTATCGCGTTTAAAACTCTGACGGCGATAACAGTATCCGATGGTCTTCTTTTTGTAAGTTATAACCAATTAAGAACCTTTACAACACGTAGCAGGTAAACACCTTTGAGATAATTTTATGCATTTGCCTATAATAAAAGTTCTTATTATTCATGTTATTGATAAAAGCCGCCATTACTTCTCATATCACTCTTCGAGTAGATGTGGTAAGAAATACTACTCGATTCTATCTATTCTGCAATCTCTTAGAAAACAGCAACCGTAGTTGTTGAAGCTCTATTACAGTATGTTCCTAAAAGTAATGAGCAAAACTTTAGTAGCAATTGTCCGACAGTGCTCCCGTTTTCGTTCTTTAATAACCTAAATGTTTACTCTAAAGTAAAAGATGCTTCACCACACTTTTTGTAAGTCAGTCCATCTCAATGTCATTGTCCCTCTGGAAATTCTAGATTTCCAAAGAAAGAGAACTTTTGCTAATAGCAGCAATGATCATAATTTGAATACTAAGCAAAGTCAGCAGTTCTCTGAGTAGCACCACCACAATAAAACGACTTTAACTATATATGCACAATCCTGAACATTTATATCGTCAAAAAGTAGACTGTGTGCACTAAACAAAATTACCGCATCCATCATGTTCAAGATGTTCAATAAAAGAGACCAGCAATTATTATACCTATTCCACGTGCGCAGTGGATGCGGTAACTTTTTTTGATTGCACATAGCCTGCCTTATGAGAACCTAAATATTCAGGGTTGCAAACACAAATTTCCTACTAAAAAGACTATGGACTAAAGCTACTAAATGCAAAAATTTTGCAACTTTTTGTACAATTACTTAATGTGCTGAAAACAGTTTTATGGGTTATTAAGGAATATAACGTTACTTCAAACAAGCAGTTTCAAATCATGAATTCTTATTAATACACAAGGTCAATGTCATTCTTGGAACAATACGCAGATTTTGTGTTGATGAAGAGTTGTTGTCAAATAAACAAAGATGTAAAGATGTGTAATCGACTTACCTTAAATGGTTAAAAGATTGATGCGTTCTGTTTCTTTTCCTAAGCGGTAGCATCAATATTTGCGTACAACCTAAGAAATCTAGTTGACATTATTTTTATAATGTTTTGCATTTACTATTTTGATCGTAAACGGTTGTGACTTCTTTAAGAGTAAAATAGTAAATAACCAATTATAAAAATAGCAAAGTAGCGGTCACCACCAGCAATGCAGAATAAAAATTTAAAAGTAAAGATTGGTACAAGGCAAAGCATTTTACAAATACAAGTATTAAATAACTAACACAAAATACAAAAACATGATTTGTATTCTAACATTATTATATGCATAAACAAATCGCTGAAATTGGTACCAATAAAGTGTGTTACATAATTAATGGACTTCGGCAAAGACCTTCGTTGCCACACCTAAATATCAAGGACTGCTAAATGCCGCCTGCATTGTTAATTTTCAGTTAACGCAAAATTGAGAGCAAGTTTTTATCGGCAATAGCTGCAGATTTGCCCATGTTACCGTTGCGCGTTGCTCCAAGTGTTTATAATTACACATAAATATATATAATTAACCAATAATCATTTTCTAACAAAATAATACATAAAAAATATGTTTAACATAATTTTTCGTGGCATTGGTGCAGTTATCCCGCCGATGCGATAGCTTCCTGAAAAAAATTTACCCCGCCTTTACAAATCAATCTTTTATAACAGACAGTTTAAAAATTAGTTTCCACACAAATGCTTTTCCAATTTTATAAATAATCTATAGTCACTAAGAGCTCAATTTGGTAAATACGCTAGTAATTGGGGTGGGCAAACGTAATACATAGCATCTACCTTCCAAATGCCAACGTCACCTTCCCATGGTGCACTATTTATACTAATAAAGCTCTGGCAACAGGATACTAGTAATATAACCATAGCCAACATAAAAGATACTAAGGAAAAATGTCTTCAAGCACAAATTAAACTGGCCATTTTGTGAAAAGCAACGGAAACTATAACGATATAGCAGGCTCTCCAAAGATTATCAAAACTAATACTACGGTGTCTAATAATTAAGTGAAACTGTACCCCAATTATATTTTCGGGTGTGCACAACTAACAAAAACATCCAAATTAAGAGGAATTAAAACGTGGACGGTTAGAACATTATAGAAAAGAGGAAAATTATAAAATATCAAACAAGAAATGAAATACTGTAACAAACATCTGTTCGAAATAAGTAAACTAAGATGGCCATACGGATAAGTACGGAATAATTAGCACTGCTGCTGTAGATGGTTAAGCAGGAGTAAGAGTTATTATGAGAAAATAAATTGGAGAAAAAGTAAAAAATTATATCTTTAAGACTAAAAATGATACTGATAAAACAAAATATGCAATTGTAATACAAGTATGCATGGCATCTACAAATGACGATAAAGTGAAGAAACTAGATAAAGAAATAGATCAAGTAATGAAATACGTCAAAGGAAGGAAGATATATAGAATATTAATAAAGGAATTAAATGCAATAGTTGAGAAAAAAATAGAAAATGAAACTGAGGGATAATACGAGTTAGAAAGAAAAAATGATAGGGGTAACCATCTGATAGTTTTGTGCAAAGCACAAATAAGCAATAAAAAATACACTATTTGGCCATCGTAAAAGATACGCATGGAAAATGCTTAGCAAAAAATAGGAAGACATGTCCAAGCCCCAACGTGTATAGCAATCACAATTTATTAATGGTGACGTGTAATTAAAGAACTTACATACACTAAGACCAAAAAATATAAAGAAATTGTTAAAAAAAAGGAATTCTTAGAGATTTAGTAAAACAACACACAAGACAAAATGAGATAAACCTAGATAAGACGTAGAACATCATAAAATAATGCATAAATAACGCGCCGGGTGATATTGTAATTTAAAAAAAGATAAAAGACCAAAACCCTGAATCATGAAGGCTAGTATCCATATGATTATAGAGAGAAGAAATATAAATAGCTGCCAACAAATTATGAGCATAAAAAGTACTCAAAACTGGGACATTAAATCAATAGAGAATGTGCTAAAACAAAAGTAAGATATATAGAGAAAAACATACTGAAACAAAACTATGTGAAGAAGACCTCAATAAGCCAACAGGTAGTGATCAAATTTCAGCAAAACGTATTAGTAACTTAGAGAAAGAAGCCATAAAACAGATATATAAAACCTGAAAAAAGGGCACAACTCTAAACTTCAAACAATACCGCACAATGACACATACCTCAAAAATACTGACCAAAATTATATATCGCAGAAAAAATTGTAAAATAAACCCCAACATAAAATGAATTTGACCTGGGGAAACATTCTGATACATGTCCGTCCATATTCTGACAAAGTATATGTCGCGTGGAGATCAAGGTGTAAAAATTCGCAAATATGTAATAGGGTGGAAAAAAAGTGTGCCTGATAGTTACACATGTGATTTGGATAAAAAAAGCAGCATAGTTATGTTATATATAGCATTGAACCAAATTCTGAATTCATAATTAGTTTATATGTCCATGATACCGGTGCAGGTCCGCTTATTCTTATGTACTTACGCACTATAAATAAACTTCCTCTGGAAGCAGTTAATCCATAGATTCCACCTATGAGTTTAAAATGTTATGCAAAATGTTTCGGCAATTTTGTTTATTATTTATTTTTTGTTTACTTCCGCAACAATTTATTCCAAATAAAGAACAAATTAATAGTCAAAGTGACCTCCTTCCAAATCTATCCTGCGATTTCTTGGGAAACAGATCAATGCCGCGACGGTAACATTCCGGATCCTTAAAGTTCTGAAGACAGTCAATATCTGTTTGTTCCCTCGAAAGTCTTTGAAATCGACGAAGACTGCTGTCCTGGTCACAGCCACTCATTATGCTTGTGCGGAATGTAGACGGCCATCCATTTACCGACGGGTGTGATAATGTTTTACGGAACAGACGGCGAGCAACATTAGCACGCTTTGTCCTCTGAGCTTTGGTCTACTCGGTCTACTCATGATAGGCTCACTTGTTTTCTTCCAGGCCTTTCCGAACTCGTGAAAACGCTGCAAATTGTCTGAAAACTGCAATTAAAGTCGTCGGTCGGCGTTATAAATGATGTAGAAGTATAAAGGTGAGAATAGAAAAAGGAGTTAGATAAGGCTGCGCGCTATCACCACCACTATTTAATATATTGTATACATACTTAGAATCGGCGTTAAATAAACTACAAAAGAAAGTGTAGGCGGACATTAAAATACAAGAAAGAAAATTGATACTCAAATATGCAGGAAATAAACATTATTCTGCAAACTTAAAACAAAAGAAATCATTAAGAGAACCAAACTCCTAATTTGTAGAAAAACACTAAAACAACAAATTCAAATTAGGCTCAACCATCAAACTGTAGAGAAAGTATAAGATTTCCTGTATTATAACTGGAAAGTAGAATAACAAATACTGTATCCAAGAAGCGACAAAAAAATAGTAAGCAAAATACACCAAACTACATTAGCCTTTCTAAAGAAGGGGGAACTTCTAATATCGTATAATATGGCAACTGAAACTAAAAAACAACTTCTAAAGACGTTCGTCTGAAACATAGCAATGTATGACGAAAATTATAAGGGAATTGCAATGTAGCAATTATAATGAGTTAAACAATTGACAATGGACAAAACAAGATAAAGAACAATAGTGTTGAATCAATAGATTCCTAATTAAAGAGATATTTTCCAAATTCCAACTCTTAAAAATGCGTTTTTCTTTTAAAGTTTCTTGCATTTTGGCGATTAATTAATAATTAATTAATAAATAATGCAATATTTATGCAGGACGGCATGTCGACCCGAACAGTTCTCCTAATTTGCGCAGTTCATTGTCAAAAAGTTCTCATAAACTAAAATTCGGTTCCTTTTAAGTAATTGGCCTATATCTGTAGGACCTATCATTTTACGTTAATTTCTTTCAGATCCGATTCAATAATGAGCAGGTATTAAACGAAGTGATGCGATAATCTGGATTCCTCAATTTAATTGGTACAGCCATCGATTTGACGGCAACATATCAAGAATTTTTGAGTGGTTTTGTAAGTATTCACCAACACAAGGGCCTTTCATATATGAATTTGCGTTTTACTCTGTCATACAACCAGCAGATTTTCCTTTAGTTGCTATAATGTTCTAACTAATGTAGTAGTTTATTGTCCCGTTTGGTTGAACTAAGTAAATTTACTTTAATGGCATGGAACACTAATACAAATTAAACAGCAGAACAAAGGGACTGTTGAATAAAACTAATATTTTTGTAATTGCCAACAACTGGATTCAGTAAAGAATTATGAGTGGTTTAAGAGCTGAGTATTAGAGATCATCCCTCGTAATTATAATCAAATATACCATAAACTAAATTTTTTTGCGCACCTTTAAATACATGGAGAAGGGAGCTGCTTCTAAGCATTAAAAGTAGAGATGCCTGAACAGGATTCTTCCTCATAAAAGTATCTCGCACCACTTCTCTTTTAATCATTAGTACGATACCAGAATAAGAAGTAACCTCATCCGTTGCGCAATGTATTATTAACAAAAAGGGTGTAAAAACTCGAGTGTACGTGCCGCCGCTTTCTTAAGGATGATTGATGGTTATCGAAATTACATCGAGTCGAACTACACAATACAAAACTTATCCTGTTTCACACCAAGACCCAAACTCAAAAACAAATTAAGGGTTTGATCTGTACTTCACTAAAACATGCTTTTGTGGTCTGAATTTTCCATTCTGTGATTATCGTTCGTTCGGACGGCCAAACGCAGAACTTGGAGGATAAATATTTGATGAACCACCTTCATTTTACGATAGCATCCGTTAGAAAAATGTACTGCGAAGTCAAGAAAAAAACGTTAAAGGAAAGTAATTTTACGTTTGTATTTATATAATTATTCAATAAAGTTTTTATTAATTTATTTAAATATTTTACAATTATTTTCCTATCCGACCCCACACTAGTTATATTTAACAAAACCCGATATCCTTTTTTAAAAAGGCACTCATCCATGTTACAAGTTGCCTTTTTGCTTCATTTATTAATAAGAAAAAACTTACAGTAGTTGATAATAATGTATTCACAACTTCACGATGACGGCTTAATTACCTTACAAATGAATAAAGAAAATAATATTGTTTGTTCCAAAACAAGTGGCAATTACCTTTTGGGATAACAAAATATTCTGCTGACAGATCGACTCCCTACTAAACGGTACTGCGAATCACTGAAGCGATGTTGCCACGGGAAATGGAGACGCAGCCTGTTATTTCAACATGACAGCGCACGGCCACATGTCAATCGACACATCGTTGCAACCCTACAAACTTACATATAATACTGTGCTGTCTCGCGCATCATATTTGCCGGATCTTATATCGAGCGGCTACGCTTTGTTTGACTCAGTGAAAGAGGCAGTGCGAGTTAAAAAGTTGTCCTCCAACGTCGAGCTTCAGTAGGCTGCCACTAGTGGTACTATATTACACCCAATTAATAGTTTGCAGCAGTTTTACCTAACTACCAAAGCGATGGCGAAAGTGCATAGACATTTAGAAAATATCGCTACAATAAAACATATACTCACTTTATCCTAAATAAAGCATTAGTGAGAAGACAACTGTAGTGCTAAATATTTTTGAGGGCCCCAAATACTATAAAATCTATTGCAAACGAAATATAAGATACTTTACTCGCCTAGCCTTCCTTAAATAACTTTAACATCAGTAAATATACCACAACGTAATTTGAAGAGAATTTATTTCATTTTATAAAATATATAACATATATGTTACACTAAAGACAACCATTAATTATGTCTAAACAGATTTGAACCCGGCACACGATATTTTGAAAAAACATCGCAAGTACGTCCGCTAAAACTGCTTGATATCGGGTTCATGTTTGCTTTCAAGGCATCTTTAGATCGTGATTTGCTGTAATAAACTCTTTTGTTCAAATCTCTTTATGATTTCAGAAATACCCGGTAGAGACTTCCTCGTTATATAAATAATTTTAAAAATATTTAAAACTTTCTTATTTGTGTAATGGTTGTACCAAAAATCTGATCAACTATGTGTTATATTGTCATTTACTCCGAACAACAATCTCTAAATAAACAAGTTATTCATGTATTAGGTGAATTAACTCAAATATATATCTTAGCAGATAAAGTTATACCTCGTCCGAGAACCACAAGTAGTTCAGAATATTTAGATTTCCCTGAAGAAGTGCCTAAAACCATTTTCACTGAATGTTTTCTTTGGGATGGAACAACAGTTCACCCAAAACATTTGACAATGACAATGTTATTTCGAAGAAACTTTACCTTTATTTCTATAAAGTTATCTAAGAAGAAGAGTGAACACTTTTGTGCACATATAATATCATCAAAGGAGGATGGGCAGATGCCCGTTACAATCGCACTAAAAGTGGATGGTACGATGCAATAACTTTTGAAGGCTGGTTTGTAACGCTCTTTGTACGCACTGTCAAAAGTAAACAAAAAACAGCGGTATTGATTGGGGACAATTTATCATCACATATTAACATTTTATTCTTAAAACGATGTAAACAGCATAACATAAAGTTTATGTGTTTACCACCTAACACTACACATCTTCCATAATCTTTAGATGTGGCCTTTTTTGCCTCCATAAATAAAACATGGCGTGGTATCCTAACAAAGTGGAAGGAGTCAAAGAATGGTTCAAAATTTCTGACAATTCCTAAAGATGTCTTTCCTACGCTGTTAAACGAATTAATGAAGCAGTTGGAACCAAACATGGGACAAAATTTAAAATCTGGTTTCAAAAACTGTGGAATTTATTCGATTATTAGGAACATGCTGCTCGAACGTTTGCCACAAAATCTAAATGAGTCGGATAACAGTCTGGTTGGAGAAGCTTTTTTGGAGCAGTTGGAAAAAAACGGTCAGATTTCCTAGGGACAGATGATGCTACGAAGAGGAGAAAGAAATTGCAGGTAGCAGTTGGTAGAAGTATTAATCATTAGGACATCTAAGTTCCCAAAGACACTATTGGTCCTTCAAAACGCCAGCTCCCATCAAAAGGAAGAAGGCCTCTACCTCTTTCCTCAAACAAAAAATCCGACAAAGGGGTCTGGCCAAGAAGGTGAGAGCGTTTCTAATTTAGAAGAGAGTGCTGCTACCCCCATTGTACTATCACAACCACCTCAAAAACTGCAAACTCTTGATTATGTGGTCGATGATTTTGTTGTTATGTTCACTGGTAGCTCAGAAGAATTATCAGCATCTTGAAGAGACAACTCACTAATGATTGCATAGAAAGAAATTTTGTAAATAACATAAAAGAAAGGATTCGATTCCTTCTGATTGGAACGAAGTATTGTACAAGATAAATCCCCCAAACTGCTTAAACGGAATCAATTTTCTGTGCTTGAGATCGACAATTCTGTATAAAATGTATTTACCCACTAATTTCTCTTTGTAATAATATCAATAAAAGAATATTATCTATCGTAGTTGTAATTTATTTGCCTTTTGTAATCTTAAAACACCAACAAAATTTACAAATTTCGAAGAAAATTCTATTCGTTTCAATTTCCCAATACATATTTTGGCGTGTTATTGACCCAATATACGTTTTACATTTAATTTGGGGATAAAATCAGGTTGAGTCAAAGTCACCACAACGTCATATAACTTTGTTCCTAGTTTTTAAAAATTTGTGTGGAGGATTTGGATAGTCAAGAAAACTTAAAAGTTCTACTTGCACTGTTTTCCATTCATGTTCTATATGGAAAAAATATTAGTCTCGCTAAAATTATACTAAATTGGTGAAAAAACGTAAAATTTTGGGCCAATGTAACCCCACTTTACGGTACTCGAAAATAGCCTCCGATAGAAATAACGCGGAAAACCAGAGATAACAACAAAAAATATTACTAATCAACTTTTAAACCTCTTTACAAAAATTAAAACTATAGTTATGCAATTAACGAATCAAAACTAAATTTTTTTCTAAATATTTTTTCTGCTGTAATCAATAAAACAGCTTAAAATGGCGATATCATTGTCCATTTACCAGAGTTAACAGCATTTCTACACCTACAAGAAATATATATATATACCTACTAATTTCTGAAACACACGACTGATAGATATGTTAATAAAAATTTCAGATGATACAGCCCACGGTAGAGCAGCAGTTATAAAAAAACTCTTTATATTACTGTCGTCTATAGACTTGTCAAACTAACAAAATTCAAAGCTCAGTAATATTTTTAACTAGGCAATAAATTTATTGCTGGAGGTCGTTGGAATACTAAACATACAATTTAGAGATCATAACTGATAATCTCTTTAGTACCATTCAAAACTTAAATCTCAATTGCATATCAACATAACATACTGGCCTAGCAACTCTAAAAAAAATTCAGATTATATAGGCACCGCAATAAGTAAAGGAATAACGAATAATTTCATCAAGATTCAATCAAGTGAAGAGTTGGCGTATGACCCGTTCATGCTTTATCTTAACATTAAGTTCCAATTTGATAACAAAAGAAAATCCTGCAAAGTTTTGCTCTAAACAGTAATTGGGAGATATTTAAGAAATTTTTGCGCAAGCATAACAATTAGAATAAAAGAACTCCATAAACTCAACAAACCAAAACACTATCTAACACAACTCATACCAAATGCAGCCTAGGAAGTAACACTTTCCAATATGAACAAAAACGCTACAACCATTACTATTCTCTACTACATAGAACTCGTCTACTAAAAAGTTCAAAAAATTAAATAGTGCAATATCGTTAATTAAATTGATGGTATCTGAGCCAAAAGTGATGTTAATCAAGCGGATGTATTTGATCAACATCTTGCGAAAACTTTTTCGTTGCCACAACCAAGTTTAAACGCAAATTAGAAAGATACGGCCAACTTTATAAACGCAGTTAAGCTATTTTCACTTGCAAAAGTAGCAGAAAAAAATCAGCACACAAACCTACATGAAGCTTCTGCTTATGATCTTATATTTAAGTAAACCTTTCATAACATACGGAAAATAACTGTGGTGCTCACTGCAATATATGCTACGAAAAAGTTGCCAAAATACGCCCAAAATACAGTAACAACTAAACATGACACACCTATGACAACAATATCTTAGAGGCCAATAAGTCTCATTCTAAAATCGGCTGTTGGTGCACAGCGTTCAAAACACAAGTGATCTAAATCATATAATCTCACCAACACGCGATCATAAGCGTCACCAACAGCATGGTAGCAATAAAAACCAACAAATATTGTGCTTGAATATTTCTAAACATTAACCACACCTTTGATAAAGCGTAACATACCAGCCTAGTGTTTAAAATAATAATCTTTCACCGTACTTGTTATATTCTGTTGATGTTCAACCTACAGATAATAATAACATTGCAACATTTAATGATAACACAGATGTACTATCTATCCACAGTATACCGGAAGTGGCATCCGAAAATATTCAAAAACATATCAATCTTCTTCAATATTGATTTAACAAATGGAGAACTGTAATTAATAATTGTAAATTTGCTCAAATTACATTCTGAGCAAAACGTAATACGTGCCCACCACTAACCATAAACAGCACAACAATGCCAATTAAAACAAAAGTAAAAGATTTGGGAATGAGTCTTGATTAGAAGCTAACAATAGCATCTCACATCAAAGCAATAAATAAACAACTTGATATGAATGTCAAACAATGCATTGGTTAAGAGGCAGGTGATCTCAACTTTCATTAAAAAATAAAATACTTCTCTACAAAACGTACTAAAACTGATTTAAATATATGCCGTTCGGCTCTAGAAATACCCTAAGCTATCGAATACAAAATACCATAACGGTTCCAATCTAAAATAATCCCTTCAACAAAATTTAGCTCGGTAGATCATTAATAAAACACTCCATTAAGATATGGGGATATCTTATGTAACCGACATAATACGTCAGTTAGCAATACCCTGCCACCGAAAGATTGTAATCCATGAAAACAATCTGATTAAATTCCTAAGAATGGATCTAAGTCTTTTGAAAATTCAAACCCAAATAACCTCATCTTAACGCCACATCCAGGACTAGGTTCCCGGCATTTTCATTGAGAATGGCATCGTTGGATGGATTTCCCTCAAGTTATCAGCGCATACTTTGTTAAAGTATATATTTATTACTTATTTATATAAAGTAGATTGTAAATTAGTCACACATTTAAAAAATGACCTCATCAATGCAGTCAACAAATCAGACTCCAACAAATAAAAAATGTTTGTAGGATCAAATGTATCCAGGTATAATAAAGCGCATTGTTTAAACGTTGGACATGTAAATCTTATTACAAATAAGATAGTAAAGATTGTCGTTCGACAGTAATCTCTGGTCACCTAAAAATAATAGACGCATTAACTATGAAGGAATAACATTGTAAGTCAAAGAGTTAAATGTTACTGTTCTAGAGCAAGTAACAAAATGTATTAAATTGTAAATAAATATTTTTCAATCACTTGGAATTTAACTAAAATTTTAAGAAGAATAATTATAAACAGAGAAACATAAAGAAGATATTACCAAATTAAGCACTTAAAAAATAGGAAGCCAAAACTAGCTTGGAAGAAAGGAAAACGCAATCTTCCAGGCAAATTTACTTTGACACTTCTTTTATCACAACAAAAATTGAATACTGTGAGGATTTTTAAAAGTTCATCACGTTTACAAATTAAATACAGCAATAGCAACAAAAAAAACAAGCAAAACATGAAAATTGTATTGGATGTTACGGTTGTAAACGAAAATGACCCTCCCAGGCATTTCCAGGCGTATCAAAATTCGCAAGAAAGAAATCGAATTAGATGCAGACATTAAGATCTTTTGCTGAATCAAAATCCATCAAAACGATCAGAGTTCTATTAAAAGTTGAAAATAGTGTGTATTTCAAATAAATTAAGCAGAACATTTATAGAATGACTGAATTAAAAGAACAGTAGATAATGTTAATAAAAAAGTTGCAGAAAAATAGTCATAAAATAGTAAGTACAAGGAATGTACAAGTGGCTGTTATACAAACTGCACGTTTGCAGATACGTTCACAAGTGTAGTAGTAGTAGTAGAGTATTTGAAGTGTGAGGTGCGTGGAGTTATCAGAGCTAAATTCATCGCAGATTAGAAGACGTTTATGGCCCGAACGTTTTAAACCGAAAAGAAGTCAGCGTTTAATGCAAAAAATTTGAAGGTGGACGAACGGAGCTCAACGATGATCCGAAAAAGAAGGTAGACCTCACACACGGATGACAACTGCATAATTGTCGAACGTTTGATTAGGGCAGATCGTCGCATTAAAGTTCATGAAATTGCTGAAATGATTGGTATTCTTAAGACTTGTATTCGTGAGATCATATGTGACCTAAACTTCCGCAAAGTTTAGGCTCGCTATTAAAAAAAAACAAATCGAATGAGTGCATCACTTAAAATCTCGCCCGATACCAACAGGAAGGACATTCTTTCATTGAAAGCACCATTATTCCAGATTAAACCTGGATTTATAAGTTTACTTCAGAGATGAAGCAACAGTCCATGATATGGAAACATCCAGCTTCTTTAATTTAAAAAAAAAAATTCGAAACTCAATCATCTGCCCGCAAAACCATGACCACTGTGTTATGGGATAGTAAGGGTCTACTGTTGTGTGAGTTCGTCAAACCGCGCACAACCATTAGCAGCGACAGATACTACGAAACTCTAAAGAAATTGCAGACAATCATTAGAAGAGTTAAACTTTCGCACGCTGGCGCAAGACCCCACATGTCAAAGCAAATCATAGAGGAATTGCGAAGTCCCGCAACATCCTCCGTATAGTCCAGATTTAGCCCCTCGGATTTTCATTTATTCGGACTTTTGAAGAAATTTTTAACGGAAAAACGCTTTAAGGATCAGCAGGATTTACAAGACACCGTTGTGGACTACTTCAAGCAAGTTAACAAGCAGCAATATCATAGAAGGATGTTCAAACTACTGTCACGCTAGGATAAACATCTCAGTGTTTACGGAAAGTGTCTAGAAACAAACAAAAGTACGTAGTTTTTTATGGAATGTATAAAATATAAATGTTATTATAATTTTAGCAGGTACCTTTAATATCGAACACCCTTGTAATATAGATAATCAGCAACAAAAAAAAAAATAAAGGACTAGCATATCCAAAATAAATTATCAAAAATAATTTGTTTGTTTGGGCAATTTAGCGATCAATTCAGCAAGTCAATATGCCGACGTATTAATACACCGCATAAAAAGTTTAAAACTACCAGTTTGTATTAAGAAGAATTTAAATCTTTGTTCCTCTGGAAAATAAGCCTTCCACTGCTCTACAATAGTTTGTTTCAAAACAAATTTCGTAACTCCAGTTACGCTAAGTAATGATCGTATAGCATTTTGAAGAACCGTAAAAGATTTGATTCATTGCAGAGTGCTCATGTTTTGAAGATACTGAGTTTTTTATAAAAAATAACATGGCCAACCTGACAAAACGATCAAACTTAATATACTAATTGACTAAATATCTGACTCAAAATCGCCAGCTAAAAACATTGACTGTAGAAACATAGAAATTGGCGGCCACGTTGCTTATATGACTGAGACAGCCACTAAAATGAATTTTTTTTAAATTCCAAAATTAGGGAATGAATAAGGGTAAAAAGTTATAAACTAATTTTGAATATGGCTGATCGCAGGACGTTGAGTTTGATATGTATGACTCTTCATTAAAATACAACTCATACTTCATCGTTTTTTAGCCTTCAACCCCTAAGAGGATAAAACATGAAAAACATTGCGAACTTTCACTGTGTTTATCTTTAATCCTCAATAAGACTAAGACGTCATTTTTGGGATTTTTCAAATTTACCCTTAAAAGATTGAAATAGAAGCACGATATTGAAATCCAAAAAGATTAGGCACGCGGCACAATCATTTACGAAATAAAATGAGTTTTTCTGTGTTTGGCGTAAATTCAGAATAACCTAGCGTACGACACATCATTAAATAGAAAAAAGGAAAATGGACAAATATGTAAATTCTTTTACTCGATTCGTTTCCTAAACGGGTACAGAGGGGTGAGATATCAATTAATGTAGTACATCACTGTATCGGAAATTAAACTACCTTCCATAGTTCCGTTTGTTCGATTGTTAGCACAGTTGAGATAAACGTAAAGTAAAGCTCAGAAGTATAGAACGACAAAAAGAGACCAACCCTTCCAACGAAGAATTAAGAGAATATTTAATATAGCAATAGGCGCGGAAATGAAAAGGAACAAGGAGGCAAGAAGGAAAGAGAGGGGAATAAA
This sequence comes from Sinelater perroti, assembly GCA_036346155.1. NCBI lineage: Eukaryota > Metazoa > Arthropoda > Insecta > Coleoptera > Elateridae > Sinelater > Sinelater perroti. The sequence continues at coordinate 4,565,559 of JARFIY010000174.1, forward strand.
GGGGAAAGATAAAGAAAAGGGGAGAAAAGAATGCGAGCAAAGATGACATTTAGGAGATAAGAAAAAAATGACAGAGGAAAACAGCAAAAAGAAAAGGGAGAATGAGAAGAGAGAATGGCATTATAAAAAATATTTCGACGGATGGAAGTAGAATAAGAAAGCAGAAACCGTATGGAATTAAAATATGCAGAACTCTCGGTTAGCACTCGATTGTTGGTAGAGAAGGCTGCTTAAGCCCAACAAGACAAACAGGTAAAAATAAAACGTGCCAAAACTAGTCTATATTATTTAGTGAAAGCTTCAACTTACATCCAACTACAAAGATTTCAAATGTATCTAAGACCATCTAATTCATTATCTATTTGTTAGAGGTTTATCGTTTTCTTCGAATATTGAAATTTACTTATCAAGAATTATTGTAAAACTTAAAAAAAGAACACGCTCAACAAATAAATAAAATGCTTTGAACACAAATATAATCCATAAAATCATTTTTACGCTCAAGATAATTGCTTTCTATTAAGATAAACTGAAATATCACCAACAGACCGGAGTGAAAGTTACTTGGTAATCTTTTAAACTTTACATGTATGGCAGCATCTCTGCTAATTTCTCTGACTAAAATGTAAACAGCAAACACTAGCAAGATATAATAGAAAGTGGTCTCAAATAACAGTACTACAATGTTAATTTATAGCTTCTGTCGGTATCAGCATCCACTCTTGTAGAAAAAAGTCGACTTGAAGATGAATGGAATTTTAATTTTTCTTTCTTAGCAAAACTTTGTTCGGTAAAATGATTTTTGAAAGGTCGTAAAAGATAACATTAAGGAAATATAATTTACTGATCAAATCAGTTCTAGGGTGTTGCAGTCACTTCCATCAAATCCTACAGACATCTTAAACAATTCGTTATCATAGACAGAAATTTAGCAATTTTCAGTATACTTCTCAAAATCTAAATCAAAAATTTATGTGATTACAGACTGCGTTTCTATTAATAATTTAAACTTGATACAACAGATAACTATTATGTTGAGAAATAAACATTGTATGCAAAGTTCAATAGTACAGTTGATCTTCCAATCTTAGTCTGTAAAGATATATCAACTTACTACTACCGTCATAAATTTAAAAAATTTGAAGAAATACTTTGATGTTAGAGATTAGTAACAATCATAGTAAATGTAAGTTTTAATAATATGGTCCTAGCTAATTAATAAAATTATGAGACTAAAAGGCAGTGTAATCCTGGAAGCTTCTGGCAGTGGATGTCATCCTTGTGGTGCTTTTCCAAAAAATTCGTGTAAAATAACTTTTCCTACAAAATATAAAGCATTAAAGATTATCTTGTTCAAATCACTTAAAGCATCTACACTTGTAATTTGACCCAGATCGTTCTTGCGTAACATATAATCAGTTGGATTATAGCCTTGTAGAACCTCTCCTTATTATTCCAAGAGACCCGACTATGGTGTACCCGATGTTGAACCATAAACATGTCAATTTCGGGCCTCCTTCACCTGAAATTAATCGCATTAAAAATCTGTTAAGTGAACATTGAAAAGTACTGAATGTTACGGGGTAAACCCTAAAAGTTTCCGGTTCGACTATGTTCCAGTAAAAATAAAAACAACATAGCGGTAATATCATAAAGCGGCATCTTTGGTTCAACGATCGTAAAAATTTCAACAGTCGTTTTGTCGCAGTCGCGTAGCAACTCATTTGAGTTGGTAGTTATTACATTTCTCACTAACAAAAATCTCAATATCAATATCAAACAACGTTTGGATTATGTGTACGGTAAAACTTCACTTTCTTATTCCACTGTAAAGGAATGGGCAAAACAATTTTGTTTCAGTCGAAAAGCATCGAAGACGAACCGCGTGCAGGTCGACCAGTTAATGTGCTGCAAGACAGACGTTTAAAAGTAAAAGAAATATAATCAACATGAGAGTTTTATGCAAACGTGTAGCACATACTGCATAATAATCGCAGCTAAATACTCCCACTTTTACGGAGGTTCAGAAATAGCAACGTGTTACCTAGTGTAAACAATTTTTAAGTTTGTCACAACCGTAATCCTATACTATGATCACCTAGCAAAAAGAGAGTCATTAGAATGGATGAGACCGGACAAAAATGGCCAAGAAAGGCAAAATGATTGCTAATTGATTTTAAAGAAAGGATAAAAGTAAAATGTTATATTAAGCTTATTGCATAAAGTACCCAACTTTATCTAGGATAATAGGAATGGCTTGCCGAGTCGAACTGTCCGTTTTTTGTATAATAGCGCCCCTATCCATAAGACCGCAATTATTTTAGGAGCTCTTCCACTCACCCTACAGTCCAAACCTACCAGTGACACCCCAACGACTACTATCTATTTACAAAACTAAAGAAGGACCTTCATAGTACAATATTTAACAATTAAGAGTTGGAAAAGGCTATTTTGGAGCATTTTGCAGATAAAATTTGAGAGTATTTTTCCAAGAGTATTTAAATGGCACTTTGAGATGTAATAGACATCTCCAAATTCATAGAGACTACTTTGAAAAATAACCCTATTAGACCTCTGGAATATAATCGGACCAAAAACTTTTGACGCTTAACTACCTCCCTCATAGCTACACCATTTTACTACTGAGTACAACATGACCTCCACTAGGTGAATCCTCACCAAAAAAATTATGGCAACATGTTTTTGGGATTGTCCAGGTATTTTTTTAATTCTTTACATTCCGAAGATACGGCGTACAGTTCGGATAGTACTATTATATAATTAGAAATTTCTATGCTACTATTCTTTAAAAATGATAAGGCTTTCCAACCAAAACAAAGACGTTTTCTTTATCTACGACAACGGGCGACTACATTTAGTTATAAACACATAAACTCCTTTTGCCTTTCAGATGATAATATTCCCACTTCTAATCCCACTAGCAAAAAATATTAGGCGGCCACAACTTTAATAACGACTTCTTTTTTCTCACTTAAAATATTGAGTTTCTTAGTAGTAGTTCAAAAAAAAAGGTGCAACATTATATATGGTGACAAAAACAAATCAGTTACTAAAGATTTTGCGAACTTTTAACCAAAGGTGACGCTATCTTACACTACCGCTATGTTGTTTGTACTACATAGAAGAGAAAGTTCAGTCACACTTAGATAACATTTTATTTATGTCAAAAATAACAACTATTTTCAAAAATAAAAGCAACCATTCTCTACGATTTTTTACCACTGATCTGCAACCATCCGGATCTGGTTGAAGTACCACTCCATCGGCTTTGAATCGAAATACTCCTGACACGCTTTTAAACTTCATTGAAAGTCTCGAACCGACAATCGCTCAAAATGCCATAATCGAATAGAACACCATCTGGACTTCGACGTTGCCCAGGTTTTCAAATTTTTCCTTGGTCTTTTTGGCGATATGCAGCTTAGCAACTGGCGGCAAAATTTCAACTCGCTTATTGGCCCGTGCTTCTATCAGCTCATACGGATCTTATTGGAGCTTTTGATACACAAAGTGAAATTGCTGAAGATGACTACATACTGTCTTCTGGCTAACTTTAAGCTCTTCAACCAAGTCCCGAATACTCGAAGTCGTTTCCGTATCGAAAGTGCCTTGCAAGCATCTGTCACCCAGACCAGATAGTCGGCCAGAACGTGACTCATCTTCAAAACTAAGGTCGGCAATGTCAAAATTCTTGTAGCACGGTTCTGTAATTCACTGTTCCTTACAAATCCTTTTTCAGCCTCCCTCGATAAAAGTTGTCACTTCCAATAATAACGCATCAGGATTCAAAGTTCATTTAGAATCTAAGAAAAAGGCAATGAAGATATTATACAAAAAATTACACAAAACAATAACAAAAATTGAATTTTTCGCAAGTATGGTAGAACTTTCTCTTTGACGTAATATTATTACTGGACCACAGTCAAACCAGAAACTTTTAACGCTTACCTCGTATTAATTGCCATATTACGAATATTGAGGGGGGTTGCCTGGTCCTAAGTAGTAACTAGGATGCTTGTGGCTCTAGGCGTCATCCCTGTTCTAATTCTCTAACGTTCTGACCAGGCCGTCGTCGTAAAGAAAATTTCTTGCCAAAAAATGTAGAACAGTTGTACATCTCCTTGAACGAGGGAGGGTGTAGTTATTCCTAACTAAACACGTGCTATTTAGCTGCGCAACTCATTCCTATATAACACATAATATTGCTAGTTATAGCCTTGTACATTCTTAACTAAAAGTAAACGCATTCCCTACTACTGTATAGATTTTTTAACTTTGTCATCAAATTTCATATTTCGCCTATACTTAGCATTTATTGAATTTTTAATCAATTAAATGCTTAAAAAAGAAAACCTACAAAAAATGAGATAATTAAGATAAAACTTTTTTATAATGTATAATAATAATAGTAAGGCTCTAATCCCCGCATAGAAACACGGTCTGTGAACTGAAAGGTTAAGGCTCCGTATATTCGCTCTCTCTGTTCGATCGTCGCGCACCATTTCTGGTGCGGGGCGATGTAGCAAGTACCGCACCTTAGACGATCTCCGTAATGTATAGTAACTCGAAAAAAAGTCAATTGCGTCAATAAGACTATTTCTTACTAGATATAACAGAAAGTGAGAAAAGAAAAATATTTTTTGAGATTGCAAATTCTTAGAAACACCATGTACAGTACGATACATAAAAGGCTTTCTTTACACAGGTAGCATATTCAAATTGTCAGAGATCTCAACAATAATGTAAACACTAAATTTTTGATAGTGTAATTTTAACTAGTAAAGTAATTTTAAACCTTAATAATACAATTAAAAGGTATAATTATTCAACACCAATACAATTTTTGACAATAAATGTTTAGCATAGAAGAAGAGAAGAGAACAAAACACATCACAGAAACTTTAACGCAAAAATTAGAAAGCATCAAAATGAAGAAACATGTACAGGCCAACACTGAATTGGTGACAGAAACGAGAGAGGACGGGCGCTGGCAAATTTCCTATAAAAACAATAGTTGAAAGTAATGAACACATTTTTAGAATAAAGGAACAGCGAAAATAGACTTGGAAGACCCCGACCGGCATAGTGAAGAACAACATAGACTTTATTATAACAAATATATATAAAAAATAGAAATATAATAAAAAATGTAACAGTCCTCAAATATATAGCACAAATAAGCGACCATAGGCTAGTGAGAGCAAAGATAGTCATCAATTCAAAACAAGAAAGAAGAAAAGTTATGAAATCACAAATAAAAAGAAAAAACTTGGATTTCGAGGAAACACAAGGAAAGTTTGAAAAGAATCTAGAAAGTAAACTAATAAAAAACCGAATCTTTCATCGACATAAATCAACTAAATAATTGTACAAATGTAAATATAAAAGCAGACGCAAAAAATAATCAAAGACCATAAAACTAACATAAAGAATAGTAAACTATTAGACAATACAAAGAAGCTAATAGCAAATAGAAATAAACAAACCTGAAAAATATCAAAAGAAGAACTTAAAGAGAAAAAGCCAATTAGAAACGAAGTAAGAAAAAACGTTAGAGAACACAAAAAGAAAATAATAAAAAAAACGTAATAGAAAACAATGAAGGGCCTAAAGTATTTAAGGAAAATTTATCCCAAGGCAAATCAGAAATAACAATCTTAAAAGATGAAAATGGCACAGACTTAAAACTTGAGCAGAAATTCTTCGACACATAAAAAAAATTTATGAAGACCTATACTCAAAGAAATTTTCCAACAACCAAGAAATCCAAGAAACAAAAGATCAAAACTCACCAGACATACAGAAGATTTACTATGAAATAAAGTCTGCAATAAAGGTGTGAAAAAAAATAAATCGCCAAAATCGGACGAGATAGTTATAAGATACATAAAAATGGAGGGCCGGAAAATAGACTACTTAGAAAATTAATGAACGAATGTCTAAAAAAAAAGAAGAATACCAAAATCCTGGAAAATTGCAAACGTTGTTATTCTCCACGAGAAGGAGAATAGGGAAGGCATCAGAAACTATAGACCTGTATAATTGCTCTCACGTGTCTGAAAATTGCTAACAACGATGATAACAACCAAAATCACCAACAAATTTGACGATTTTCAACCCATAGAAGAGGTTAGCTTTCGAAAGTGATACAGCACATTAGACCACATACATACATTAAGACAAGCAATAGAAAAATATCAAGAATACAACAAACCAATGTAACTGGCTTTGATAGGCTTTAAGAAGGCATTCGATACAATAGAAAATTGGGTATTTTTAAACTCCTCAAAAATTTTGATAGCAGATATATATTGAAAAAACCTATACGGCAAAGTAACAATGATAGTTCAGATCTTAGGAGGAACACAGCTAATCAACATTAAAAGGGGAGTCTGACAAGGAGACACGCTCTGCCCCAAAATATTCACAAACGTATTAGAAAACATTTTTAAGACATTAGAATGTGAAAACATTAAGTATTTAAACAATCTTCGTTTCGCTAACGATATTGTACGACTCCCAGAAGAACTCCGCAAGACGTTATGGCTTTAATATCAGTGCGTCCAAAACAAATATTATGTCAAATATGAACTACGCTATACTAATTATGCTTAATAACGAAAGATAAATGACAGTGGTCAACGAGTATACCTGCTTAGGCTAAAAAATATCCTTAGAGAAAAATAATCAGAAACTAGAAATGAAAAGAAAAATACAATTGGGGTAGGCGGCACATGGAAAACTTAGTAGTATTTTTAAATTTAACTTACCAGAACACCTCAAAACTCGACCAGTGCGCCTTACCAAATATGACTTATGTAACTGAAACATGAAGCTTAAATAAAGAACTGATAAAGAAATTAAGGATTGCACAGATAAAAATGATAGATCAATGTTCAATGTAAAATTTCAAGACAAAGATGAACGAATAGCAAGACAGAAGTGGAGATAGGCTAAACATTTGATAAAAACAGAAGACGAAAGGTGGGACAGGAACGTGACAGAGTGGCAACCACGGACAACCAAAAGGAACCCAAGAAGACCAAAAACACGATGGATATTCAGGATGATATTCAGAACGGGGAGTGCAACAGATGGCAAAAATGAGCAATAGACAGGAGTGGCAAAACATTGGAGAGGCCTATATCCAGAAATGGAGTGAAACACGCTAAAATGATGAATAATGAGAGATTAATACGCTGACATTTTACGATTTTGTGTATAATTAGGCGCTATTGAAATACAAATAAAAATTTTCTATCGTACAGCGTTGAGTTCATTTTTCTCAAAATTGTAATAATAACACACTTTTAGTTTTTTCAATATCGGAATGTGTTATTAAGATTCTGTATGTTAAGATCTGTTTGGTGCTCATCTCTAAACCCGTGTCCCATCTCTACGGTAACCTTTACTGTCCGCCAACCTACCATCGTCGCAACAAAACGGGATTTTTTTGCCGCCGCCCGGCATTCCGACGTGAGCGACGGAGCAGAGCCAGCCGACCAGGTGCACCGACAAAAATTATTGCGTACTTTGCCTACCAAAACACCCAATTCTATGTCTAGCAAAGAAGTATAGGAAATATAACCACCAGGAGGAGAAAACCGCTGACAGCAAATGATGTGATCGTAAGAGAAGTAATGAATTCGTCCGCGAATTGAAAGAGATGATCAATCAGGATCCTGAGCGGAGCTTCACTAACCTGGGCGTCGCGAGATCGACGGTCACTCTAGCAGTGCACCAGGACCTGAGGAACCACCAACTGTTGACTGAGAAATACAACATGGAGAGGAAATTAAAAGCTCAAGCACTGATAAACGACATAAGTACGACAGCTCTGGCTTCCTGAATTCTTTTCGGACAAAAAGAACTTAATACAGGACAAGAAGGTGATCGGCAAAATGACCGTTGAATCCGCCAAGGTATCTATGAAATTCTTACCATCATGCATATAAAGTCTCCCGCCTCTGTGATGGTGCTAGGGTTTGTGTGCAGGAAAAAGGGTATCATGGCGTTCCACTTCTTTGAGAAAGGACGAAGGTGACCACCGAGAGTTATATCAACGTGCTGGAGACAGTTGTCAAATCCTGGATAGAGAAGGTGGTCGCTGGGTGGAATTACCTGTTCCAGCAAAACTCCGCTCCAGCCCACAAGACAAAAACCAGGCATGACTACAATTTATATTACCACTAGTCTTACGACTTGTTGCCGCCGTCCACTCCTGGCTGCAATCCCCATGACTGCTACGAGTGGGGCGTAATCGAGGCGAAGGTCAATGAAAAGCATCATATCACCAAGGGTAGCTTAAGAAGGATGTTGTGCTAGGCTGTAGCAGATTCAGTTCCCGGCTCGAAAAGATCGTGGTAATTAATGGGAACTGCAATGAATAATGTGATTATTAATATTATTCACTCTAATTGTGCTGTTTCATGTAACTAAATTTAATTTTGGTTGTATATTACTGTTATTTTCACTTAGTATTTATTTTCCGGATTTACCTCGGCGATTCTGCCAAAAATCAGTTTTGAGGTTTTTTCTGTATCTAATTGAAAACTGAAAAATACATTTTTTCTGAGTATTCACTATCATAATTAAATTAAATAAATAAATGGTATTTATAAGCAAAATGCTAACAATCGAGAAAAAGTAAAATTAAAAAAAAATTATCAATACTCAAATTACCCTAAGAAGTAATTTTCGGCTGCCCTCACTTTGTCTACACCAGTAGCAGTGGTAACAAAACTATTTAAATTGAATAATCAAAGAAGCAATTAAAAAAAAGAACAAAAAAACCACTATAACGAAATGCCTCATAATTCCTGGTAAACCCCAGCCGGATCCAGTTACACAACTATGAAAGTCGGATTTCCGAGGAGAGTGCAGCCCGACACCTTGCTCCTGACGTCAGCGGTTCGCTGCAGCCCACACAGACGGCTCCAACCAAACACTCGCTTTTGCTATCTGCTGCACGGCGGTGGGTCGTCACGAAAAAACTAATCCGACGACACGGGCTGAGCACGGCGCTACGCGTGCACTCAAACCGCGGAATGAGATCCGGGAGAAAGTGAAACGAAACCAACAGTAATGAAGAGCGGACTCGAGACGTGCGTGCAGGTGAAGAACCTCGGGCGCCCGAGGTGCCGCGTGATCTCGCCGTGGATGTTTTCGGCTTACGCGGAGCTGATGGAACCGTGACCTGCTTGGCAATCATCTAATTCTAGAGTCGAGAACATAAATCACATTATTGTATGGCCCAAGTGTGAATTAGTACATTTTTTCTACTTTCACTGAAATTTTACTAGTAGAAATAATTGCAAGATATTTGAAAAGGTAATATCTTTAAAAATATAACAAATATGAATCTTTCTCATCTCAAACAATGACACTTCAACGATAAAAGTCATCTCAAAATACCCCTATACAGTCTATCCAATTAATTATCCAGATAGCACAGCTATTGTCAAATATATATTAAGAACTCCACAAATACATTCTAAAACATCTTCAAACAACATCAGTAACCACTGACTGAAAGACTGAAATGATCCGCTAACCATTTCAACGGTTTATTATCCCCACGACGTAATAATAAGCAGGGACACTATGAACACTTACAAATATATTTATTTCCAGTGGCGACTGCAATGCCAAGTATGTCAGTTAGGGATCAAAACTAATCAGCAATGGATCCCAATACATATCCACAGGCAAACAAACGCAATGGGCCTCTGACCCAACTCCCCAATTAGCTAGTATCCTATTATAAAATTAAACCTACCACTACTATACACAACATAGAGATATTGTTGCAATTATCAAGTTTTGAAGTTGTAAATTACATTGTATTTATTTATTTCTTGTCAAGTTGGGTTATTTACCAATAGAGTGGGGTGACAAACAAAATCATATTGCTGCCATAAGTATGGAACTAACAAAAATATAATCTTTAAACCTCTGTGCTGTCCTGACATTAACCGTAAGTTTGTGTATCGGGCTATAAAATAGTTTAATGAGACTCGAGCTGTCAAGGATCATCTAGAAGACCATGTTCAGTTTGGACTGTTCAGGAAGTCAAAATCGTAAGTGTCAGAATTAAACAAAATCCTCTTCGTAAGCAGATTATGTCTCGAGAGATGCAAATTTGCAAAACTTTGATGTCTCGTATTATTAAACAAGACCTAGGACCAGCTGTTTATAAAAGACATACGAGAGTATCTTAACCTTGCTGCAACTTTTATATAACTTTTTCGAGCATGTGAAACCAAGAAACTTGCAATGTAAATCTAAAAAGGTCTGTGGACTAACGTTTCATCTTTACACAAAACTGTGTCGTTTGCCGCTGTACACACTTAGTCATTCAAAAGCGACGATCACACACTACCTTTTACCTACTCACCGGCACCTAGTTTCCAAATGGCTCGACCAGTAAATTCGTTTTTATTACATCGGCTGCTATGTTACATCACAGCTGCGAAAACTGTTTTCATATTAACAGTGGCTAACAATTTTCAGGACAGACATCGCGCATCTTCTAGTCGATAAGTAAAGACTTAAAGTGCAAATTTAAAAAGCTAAGAAACTTTAAATATAATATCTATCCTTATAACAGTTTTGATACTATGAAATAATGAAAAATTTGATTGTACTGTTTTTATAAGATAACCATTAAAGTTCTTGCCGTTTTAATGACCACAAAGAAAATGATTTACAGAAAGTGTAGCCTATTGTTAGCCCTCAAAGTAATAGGCATCGGCATCCAGCACCTTCTGCCAACGTGTGCAATCCCATTGCGGTAAAACTCAGGGGTTTTGGACGCAAAGAGGTCCGCGAGTGCTTGGCGCAAGTCTGCTTAATTGGTGAAGGATTTTCCACGAAGATAATTGTCCAGGGAGTGGAAGGGATGGTGAGTAAGGAGGATGGCACAAAGTCTCCCAACCAAGTCGCTGTATGGTATCCCTGACCACCCACGCGACATACGGTCTGGCGTTGTCATGAAGGAAGATTGGGATTTACCAGTGCTAGCTTCTTCTGTTGCAATGCCTGTTGCTTACGTTCCATTTGCTGCGAGTACAGGTCCGCAGTGACCGTTTGGCCCGTTAGTAGCAGCTCATAGAGAACTACTTCATGACCTGTCCACCAGACACAAAGCATAATCTTGCGTGGGTGCATAGGTGGTCTTGCGCTATGAGGGACAGTATCCTGGGGTGACAACCAATGTTTGGAACGCTTGGAAGTGTCATACAGGACCCACTTTTCGTCACTGGTAAGCACTCGATTAAATATGGATGCACTCGTTGTCTCTTGTGGACTTCCAACAGCGTGTGCGGAACCCACTTGCTCAGCCTGTACGCCTTACCTAAGCGGTGCAGATAAAGTCTAACTGTTTCATCAGAAACATTAAACTGTCTTGCCAGTTCACCACTCGTTAGACTACTGTCCTCCTCAATGGCCGCCTGCAGGGCTTTGTCATCCAAAGCCTGTGGTCGTCCACACTTCCGACTTGAATTTTTGAAACCAATGCCTTGCAGTACGTTTATTCACAGTAATATTCCCAAACGGTTGACATATTCGGCGACTTGATGCAGCTGTTGATAAGCCCACATTGAAATCGCTACTGTGCAAGTTACAAATGATGAAAGTGCGCGATGGACTTGCTTTTATAACGACTGATATTCCTACTCTCGATCGACCGGTTTTTAAACCACGTGATACACTAATTGCATACTTATTCTTCCTTCATTCAATGGCAAAGCAAAAACGGCAAGAACTTTATTGGTTACCTTTAGTATATTACGTAACTATCTTGTCCAAATTTCTCATTTTCAATATTTAATCTTGTATAGCACTTTTAGCGGGTGCTTGAACGAGATGATTTTTAGAAGACACATTTGATCGGATACAACTGCAAACTCTTCGTTCGGGCAATAGAAGTGGCCCAAGTGGTCAGACAGAGACATGTGAGTCTTTAGCCTCAACAGCAATTGGACGCACGGGGGCGATCTATCGTCTAGACACTTGACCCCTTTGATATGATTAGTTGCTTAAAAATAGAAATGATCCAAATGGTCCAGGTGACCGGCGCCCAGACTAGGTCTTTGGTTCTGAGGGCTATCAATTGCAGATGGGCGAGAAACCATCTGGACTTGAGACTAATATAGCGGTGTTCCGAGATATCAAAGCAACGTTGTTGACAATAGAAGTACTGTTAACTCCGACGTAATAGTGTGCAGCTCGACTGGAAGTCCACGTCTGCGAAGATATAATTGCTAAGTAATAAAGTACAGGGTCCGGTGGGGAGGTATGGTGTTTTTGAAAAGACTGCCAGACACTTATTCTCTTAGAATTTCAAAATTTATTGTTTTCGTACATTAGTGGTACATTGCTATTTGTTCAGCTGCGAAAAATTATATCAGTTAGGTGCCGTCTATTTTTGTTGAGGTATTCTTGTAGAAGGGTGGCAAAATTGTCCTTACTTCTTTGAAGCATTTCTTACATTATGGTTTTGAAAAGGGCTTCAAATTACGAGGTCTGTCTATGTAAATGTATCTTTTAGGTAACCCCATAAAAAATAGTCCCAAGCTGACCGAGCAATGAAACCAGGCGTCCAGGGAAATGTGATCTTAAAAAAGCCATTGTTGCTCTTGATGTATGGCAAGTCGCCCCATCTTGCTAAAACCAAGCTGGGTTAAGATTAACGCGCCGTGTTCTTAATTCTGACAGGAAATAATAACGCAACATGGAAAGATAGCGATTTGTGTTTACAGACACTGTTCGTCCGTTTTCACGAAAAAAGTAAGGCTCAATAATGCAAGTTTGAGATATGCCACACCAAACAGTTATTCTTTCGCAGTGTAGAGATTGTTGATGCCCGGTACCAAAAATTCTTTTTATTTACCGTCCCAATAAAAAAGTTGACCTCGTCACTCATGATCAAAACGATATCATCTGTCAGCAAGTTCAACATCGTTTTTGCGAACCTATCCGTTTCACGAAGTTGTTTTTCCGCAGTTCTTGAACAACCGTAATCTTGTAGAGGTGGAAATGTAGGTCCAAGTGTAATATTCTGCAAACTGGCCTGTCTAACATCCAAAGAGCCTGTCTAACATCCAAAGAGTGCGACAATGACCTACTGCCGAACGACGAGGGCTGGCCCTTTCAACGTATTTCAGGGTCCATACAGTTCGATCACCTTTCCGTGCAGTCCCTGGTCTCAAAGGTCTTGTTGTTTGAAAACTATTCACCAACTTCATAATAGTATTTCGTTTTGAAACGAGACCATGACGACCAACATTAAAATGGTTTCGAAATAGTCGCTGTGTGAGCACCACAGAATTGTTCGTTTCAATGAAGGTGCTGTGAACAAACACAAAATGTGCTACAAACCGAGGCTCCATTGCTACTAAAATGGCGTCTGTCAATGAGTAAATATCAACCATTCCGAAAACATTCGGCCCACCCTAGCGTGTGACAGTCTTTTCAAAAATACCATACCTCCCTGCCGGGCCCTGTATTATCAACTTCAAAAATATTTATTTTATCCGACACCATGCCTACAAATTCAGAAGCGGGATTACTCTGCCCTTGCAATCTATTCGAATTAATACAAGATGCAGTAGATGAAAGATCCTTTCCTGTTAATTACACATTTATTACTGCCTACCAGGAACGTATTTCTTTCATGTCTTTAAATCAAACGATTTAAAATTCATCTATTAAATGTTTTTAGTTTTTTTTTCATAAGTAAAATGACACAAAATCTCTAACCTAGAGTTGAATATTGAGGCATTTGTTGTCTTAAAAATGTTGAAATACTCACCAGATCATTTTCATTTTTAGTATATTTATATAACTATAAAAAATTCGAAGGTCTTTTACAATAATTAATTCAAAAACGTGAATTAATTATGATTATCATTTGTAGGCAAAAGAGTATTTGTTTCCAACACAGGTCGCCTGGAATATTTTTATGACTAACTCTAAGCCTAAAAAATTTTGCTAAAAAAATGACTCAAAATATATTGCTGAAACCTGTCATTAACATCTTAATGGTTACATATATAAAAGCCATCTTATAAATTAACGGGATTGTAAGTGTGAGTTTTGATCATTTCATGTTGTATAGTTTCAACTCGAGAACTTTCCAACGCAACCTCATAACAGAACGATTGCTTTAATACCTTTCCATGAAACTTTCTTCAACAGTAAATAACAATCAAGTTATGAATATTCACCATTCAAGCATTTTACTCTTTTCCTTTATTGGTGTTAACTCTTACATGCTAAGTTGTTCCAAAAGTTTCTGCCTTTAAACAGTTTTTATAAGCATGTGTCTTTTAAAATGTTATTCAGTAAAATTTAACCAAACAATAAAATAAAGTATTTAATAAACATTGCGTTGCGTTTGAAAAAACCTAAACGATCGTTTGTATACAAAGTATAAACTTATAGTAAAACCTAGTAATTCTACTAGTATATACAATTTTAATATATTCCAATTTCTAATTTTATAAAAACATAAATACGATAACGCAAATGAGCTTATAATATTCAACGCATTCAATGCATTTTAATGAGAACAAAGCTTTTACCAAAAATGTATAACGAACAGCAATTAATGAAATAAACGAGATTACGGAACCGCAAGTTTCTATTTGCGAATTATAAATAATTTAAAAATGCAAATAGTTACCAATATGCAACCGTTATTAAATTTAATTGCACACAAATAACAAACAGCTAATTAGATCATGTTTGCAACTGTAAATTACTTAACTCAAACCAATAGAACATTAAGTAATGGCAAAGATTTAAAGCCCAAGTTTCGTCAGTATTCAACAAGTTCTTAAGATTTCTTACTTCGGAAAAACACAGTAATAGTATTATAAAATATAACGATACACCATCAAAAATTTTAATAAAACAAAACTTTTTGATAACATGGCTATACATCAATCCTCATCAGAATGAGAGTGTTGTTACTGTTGAATAATCTTGTGGATTTGCTGCAACCTTCTAAGACAATTTGGACAATTAATTAAACCATCAATTAAACATCGAAGAACCTTCTTCTGAAATATATAACATTTTTCTCTAACTATGTGGTATCATTTTTGAGCAAAATTGCTTGTAAAATAGTTGTAACGATTTTTATCATTTTCACAAAGATATTTGAAACTCTTTGTTATTGTTAATAGCAGCTTCAGCAATCTCGTATGATCATTCAGTAGTTAATATATGTGACGTCTAAAAATTAAACTATGTAAACAGTGTAAATATTTTCACTTACGTACTACCAATCTTCCATAACTTCTCGATCCACTCATAGCAGGCAACCGAATGTGAATCTGTACAGCAAACGGTATTTCCAGGAAAAAAATTCTACGTAGAATCTTTAGGAATTTTTTTAAATAGTTTACTTTACTTTCAAGGAAAGATTAGTGGTAGACAAATGACATTTTATAGAAAACCAACATTGTGCGTACACTTTACAGACTTGGCAAGCTTGCAAAGTTGTGAGCTGAGATCCTCAATTTAGATCCACTAAATCCTTATACTCTAAATCTACAGAGCAAGAACAGGCAAATACTTTATAACTCTCTTTGATTGGTGTTTAACACGTGTATATCGACTTTCACTAATGTACTGTAATTTATGCCAGTTTATTATCTTGTTCCCAATCGACGAAATAAAACCTTAATTTTCTGAAAGTCAAAGCTACTGCTTATTACAGTTTTTAAAAACTTGTTTAATGGAGCCAATATTATTCACTATTATGTCTTAACTGATGAATTTTATTATTTCTACATTAACGCTATTATTTTTCATAAATTGCCTCCACTATATTCTCATTCAAGTCAGTCTTAAGCGTTAATAACGGTGGGAGCACGACCTGCGAACTGAGAGGTTGTTAAGGCTCTCATATGCTCTCACTGCCTGATTGTCGAGCACTATCTCTGATAGGAGGCGATGAAGCAAGTACCGTGCCTTAGGCAACCACGTTATTGATGCGGTCGTCTTGTTCGACGCAAACGCCAGCCACCAAGCATCTAATCCCCAAGAATAAACCCGGGTCGGCCCGCACCATAGCTACACATGGTCGCAAGTGTTGCATAGCTGAAATATATACTGAACTACGATTATAAATATGTATTTTTATTAAAAGGTCATACAACGGATTTGTTGTTTACGATTTTATCAGTTATCGCTCTTCAAGGTATAGTCCTATGAGCATGGAGATGAGAATTAAACTTATTCATCGGTAAAATTTAATAGTTTACAATGTACCTTTAAATTGCCAGCAACTACAAACTGATGAAAACGTAAGAATTGATTACAACACGATAAGAGCCAACCCAAATAACAACTTCATCTACATGCGCTACGTTCTACTATATAATGAACGAAGCCTTGCCAACTGAGAATCTACTGGAATACACAGATATCTCTTGCTAGCCAACAACCATTATAGAAAATCCATTAAGAACAAAGACACGTTTTCGTTTTTGTGTCCAGTACATTAAACATCCTTACAAACTTTCAAATTATCAACCAAGAAAACTTACACGCAGAACTAGAGTATAAGACCATTCTCTCGAAAAGTGTACAAAAATATAAGCACATGGAATGTAAAAAGTTTATATGAAATAGAGAAATCCCATAATCAAACACAAAAAAACTTAAAGACATTATAGATCTACATGGTTGCCGTAAAGTTAGATAGCCACACAACGAAAAGAACAAAATAGACAACCACACATTCTACTACTCGTAAGACAACATCACACAAAATACAAATAGAGTAGCTTATACTTGTTAAAAATGAAATGAAGATATGTTAAGGGATTTCTCCTAGTAGTAGATCCAATAGTAATTTTACAATTACAGTGCTCGCCCATGCAACATAAATATTATCCAGATTTATGCACTAACCTCAACTCTAATAGAACTCATCTATCAGAAATTAAACTCAGTACAAACAAAAACAAAGAAAAGAAAAGAAATATATTAGGCGACATCAATGACAATGCAAGTAGAGAACAAGCTTCTACAGTTCTGCAAAAACGTTGGTCTCACGATAAACAGCACGTGGTTTGAGTTACCGCCTAAAAGATTATATACATAGAGAAGGAAATGTCATAAAAAGCAAATTCACTATGTCCTCATAAATAAACGATTTCGCAGCTCAACAATATCTACAAAAACGACCATAATTTCCTGCTTTTATTTGTACAATGGAAAATAAAGAAAACAAAGCCATAAAAAAAGAAAGAAAAGTTTATATGAAAGCGTTAAAAAATGAACAACTACAACAACAAATAAAAAAGAAATAAAATCGACATAAAACAGAATACAATAATGAAATGAGAATAAAACACTGAGTAACAAATTAAAAGCAACAATATTTAATGACAAGAAGAAAAAGATGTGAAAAACAAAAACGGCCAAGAATACGGAATACTAAAAAAAATCACTAAAGTTCTAATTGGCATGAAAAACTTTAAAGTTAGCGAAAATTTAAAAGGAATAAAAATACAGCGATGAGAAGGACTTTTTAAAGATAAAAATAGTTTCCTATCAAAATATATATGTATATATAACAAAAATAAGTTAAAAAGTAAATAAAGGACTGAAAAAGCAATACAGCGTATTAAAGGTGGCAGAGCTGTGGAACCTGACAAAATACCTGTATAGACTCAAATTGCTAGCGGAAAAACATTTAGATTTACTAGTAAACCTTTCAATAATATGAAGATAGTATGAAGAAACAAACACGAGAGAATATAAAAATGTAGAAAAATAAGTCTTGCGGCCACATATTAAAGATATTCTTAGAAGTGATACACAAAAAGATATACAGTAAGCTGGGTAATGGAATATCCAATTTAGAAACCAGAAAGCGTCGTTTAATTAGAAAACTTTTATAAAATGGTACAGAAATGTCAGCTGTAATATATACGTGCGCTCCATTTGTTTTCAGACAGTTTAGCACAGAATACTTATAAAGATATTTCAAGACTCTAGAATAAAAGATAAAATTTCCAGAATAATTACTAATTTATACTAGCAACAATACGCAAAAATGATCAATACTCAAAAGAGATACCCACTGGATGAAAAGTACACCAAGTTTTATTTCTTATTCTATTCAATATATTTTTAAAAAAACTTTTCTATGGTGCTGAGGTATGGGTATTCACAGAGCTAATACAAAAAATAACGAGTTTTAAGATATAGTATCATAGAAAGTTGTGAAAAGTCTTATGAACCCAAACCATAATAAACATAGAAGTACTACAAAGATCTTTTAGATATAATAAAAGAGGTAGCTAAACTATTTTAGGCATATAGTCGAAGGGCCAAATATGAGCTCATAAAATTGGTTATTGGAAGCAAAAATAGGGGTAAAAAAAGTCCAGGAAAGCACCGAACATTCTGGATGAATAATCTACCATAATGTATAGAGAATGTCAGTAGTAATACCGTTTAGAACCAACATGACAATCGATGCCCTCAAAACAAGATCAAAAGAAGTAAAAAAAACAAACTAACCTTTGGTAGTAACTAAGCTAATTTCTTCCTATTTTTGCTCAAAAACCTTCCTTGACAAAACAGCAGGGTAAACTTTTTTATTCGTGCTTTGATACAATATATCTTCCCAATTCCAAGTTTGCTGTTTGATGATGCGACTGAAGTATAAACAACTCGAAAATCGAGTAGTTTATATGCATATCTTAGAATAATAGACTGTTCTTATTGGAGACCACATCATAAATTTCCTTTCAAGTTTTTTGATTTTCTTTTTCTTCTTATATGTCAGTTGTCTGTTGATCTTTCAGAAACTCCTGCTCCTTTTGCAAAATTTTCCTTCTGCCAAACAGTGGTACCAATCATCGAAGAGATGAATTTGATTCCAGCGCATCAGTTTGGATTTAGAAGGGAGCATTCAACCAAACAGCAGGTCCATCGTGTAGTCCACTTAATAAATCAATCTTTCGAAGAAAAAAGTTACTGCACAGCAGTCTTCCTCGACGACAGCCAAGCATTCGATAAGGTGTGGCACGTTGGCCTGCTGTATAAATTGAAAAGATCGCTACCGCATTCGTATTATCTTATAATTCAATCATACTTAGAAGAAAGATACTTCCAGATAAAATATGATCAAACGCTTACTAAAATACATCCAATTAAATCAGGGGTACCACAGAGGAGCGTCCTCGGACCCCTTTTGTATATCCTTTTTACAGCTGACATGCCTACCAATGATCAGTCGCTCACAGCTACTTTTGCGGATCATAAAGCAATCTTGGTGAAACATAAAGACCCAGTAACACCTGCAAGAACGCTACAAAATCACTTAAATGACATCGTAAATTGGACCAAGAAGTGGAGAGTTGAAATAAATGAGTCTAAATTATACCACATTATGTTCACAAAGTGTAGAGGCAACTCACCACAAGTTTTCATTAACAACAATCCATTACCTCAAGTAACAGAGGTCAAATATCTAGGAATGCACCTTGATAAGGGGCTGGCATGGAAGCCACATATTTGGAATAAAAGAAAACAACTTGGCACCAAATTTAGCAAACACTACTGGCTACTGGGCAGAAAATCCAAATTGTCACTCAGGAATAAATTGTTAGTTTACAACGTCGCGTTCAAACCAATTTGGACTTATGGTGTCCAACTATGGGGAACTGCAGCCAACACTAACATCCAAATTATCGAAAGATATCAGTGCTATGTGCGATGCTCCGTATTTTGTGAGGAATGCTGACATAATGAGTGATGTGAAAGTGGACACAGTTAAGGAAACTTAGAAAGTTTAGTGCAAAATATCTAAATAAACTAGAACATCATAGCAACGTCTTAGTGATCAACCTTTTGGACAATAGCGACAACATCCAAAGACTAAACAGATTAAAGCCCCTTGACCTGCCAAATAGACTTTAGTTGTAGTTAATGTTTTTATTTTTTATTTATTATTATTATTATTTATTATTATTATTTTATTTATTTATTATTATAAATATAAGCAACAACTATATTTTAAGATGACACTGAGTTAAGGTCACTGGACCCTAACTCACATGCATACTACTCAACCCACAATTCACACATTAAATTTGCTTATTGTAAGTCTTTATAGATTGCAAATAGTTAATAAATTTAAAAAAAAACAGTTTGTAGTTATTTTTATCACTTTTAAAAACTGAAAAACGTATATGAATTAGTTTTTAACGGACAACTTCTAACTTTCAAAGTCCTTACAAGCTCTTGTAGTTTTTTCAGTTGTTTTTTTTTTTTTGACGTACGACTTTATTTCCAAACTTTTCCCCACTAACGTTTTTCCTATTCTTTACCTCAATACACATCTAATCAAAATACCACATCGGGTCTAATTTTTGGTAAAACCACTATTTAGATTATGCCCAACAGTAGTTCGATTAACAGCACTTTCGTTTTCTCTCCCGTGCAATGAACTTTTTCACTCGTGACTGACTCTTGTTCCCACCTTCAGCTCACTTATTTATTTACATAACCGTCCAATATACAAAAAGACATTCGCGCAACTTCTATGATGTTGAGATGGTACTAACAGTTAGCGAGCAGCGATCACTGTTGTTTAACCCTTATGAGACTACCCGGAATTTTCTACAATTACCACAAGTGTACCTGAATACCCTAACTAAATCTTCATTTCTCTGTACGTTTCTTTGTTATATATAATACAAAAGAATACTCAAACAATAGAAACGTAGTTGTTTAGAAAGTCAATACACAATATCACAATATCTGTTTTCGCTTTATACCTATGCTATAGTTACAATTACCCTCGATTGTATAGATATATAATTTTTCACTGCTTGCTTACACCGAGTTGTAACTGTGACTGGAAGAAAGTGTGGATTGTATGTTCTGTGTAGTTTGTTGAAATTTAAATTAGTATAATTGAAATAAATGTATTTAAAAAAACTTTTGCTAAAAATGGAGGCTTTACAACCAAGTAAATGTTTATTGATACCAAAGTTTAAAAATTATTATAATTCATATCTTTTCTATAGTCTCAGCGTTTCTGAAAAACAAAATTACAAACAGAAATTTCTCGTTATCGAATCAGAGGCAGATGCAGAATTCTTTTCTGGCAGTGATAACGAAAATTGAATGCTAGACAAACGTAATCAGAATGAATATTCGGTCAGCAATTTCGAACCACGTGAAAGTGAAGAAGAAGAATAAAGTTGCGATAACATTGAGCAGTCGACAGGCTGGCGATAGAACAATATGGCCTCCACCTCAACGTTATTAAATTTCGCCATATAATATCGTTAGACAAAAGTTGAATCACACATCGAAAGTCACACTGTCTACCTGTATTTTCAGTTTTTTTCATTTATTTTACGTACGACTTTATTTCCAAACTTTTCCCCACTAACGTTTTTCCTATTCTTTATCTCAATACACATCTAATCAAAATACCACATCGGGTCTAATTTTTGGTAAAACCACTATTTAGATTATGCCCAACAACAGTTCGATTAACAGCACTTTCGTTTTCTCTCCCGTGCAATGACCTTTTTCACTCGTGACTAACTCTTGTTCCCACCTTCAGCTCACTTATTTATTTTATCGCTAATAATAACAAAAGACATTCGCGCAACTTCTATGATGTTGGGATGGTACTAATAGTTAGCGAGCAGCGATCACTGTTGTTTAACCCTT
This sequence comes from Sinelater perroti, assembly GCA_036346155.1. NCBI lineage: Eukaryota > Metazoa > Arthropoda > Insecta > Coleoptera > Elateridae > Sinelater > Sinelater perroti. Next base: position 4,587,303 of record JARFIY010000174.1, read on the forward strand.
ATGAGACTACCCGGAATTTGCTACATTAGTTACCACAAGTGTACCTGAATACCTTAACTAAATCTTCATTTCTCTGTACGTTTCTTTGTTATATATAATACAAAAGAATACTCAAACAATAGAAACGTAGTTGTTTAGAAAGTCAATACTTCTCACAATATCTGTTTTCGCTTTATATCCTTTTGTCGTCTACACATCATGATGATAATGTTCGGACCCACAAACAAACCGGATATAATTCACTTTTATAATAAAATTAAATCTGGCATTGACATAATGGATAAATTAGTTCTAAATATACTGTAAACCGCCAGAGGGGTCCAAGCGGGTGATGCGCGGGCTGCGATGCGAACGGACCCGGGTTCCATTCCCGGAGCTCTCTGATGCCTGGCGGGTGGCCCACTCACTAAAAATAATTGAGTACCTGCGTTCACTCGGCCTTATAAGGCGCGGTGCTTGCCATATCGCCCCGCATCAGGATGATATCCAACGGCCGGAAAGAGCAAACATATTATAGCCTTAACCTCTCAGTTCGCGGACTGTACTCCCACGCGGGGCGTTAGAGCCTTACCATTATTAAACATACTGTAAGAATACGGCTGCATATGTGATTCATTTTGAAAATAACAATATGACCAAGAGCAAGACACACCGAGTATTTTTAAGACAATTCGATGTGTATTCCTGTTATCCAAGATCGATCGCAAAATCGACAATATCCTAGATAGATCTATTGCAACCACCTCTAGTTCCACACTAACTGCTTCTATTTACGAAAAGTTGTCGACGGGTGTTAAAATATTTGTCAGGCGGTTTCGAAAATAAACTATACACCACGGCCTTATTTTGATATCTCACAGGCTTTCGACAGAGTTTGGCTTAAAGATTTAAAAAGAAAAATCCTGGATATTAACTTACCACTCTATCTAAAAGTCATCTTATTTTCATTTGTTGAAGATGCTGTCCAAGTGAACTCAACACTATCAGAAACCAAGAATATCCACCCTAGCGTCCCGCAAAGTAGAATTCTGGGTTCAACCCTATTCTGCATTTACACATCCAACTTGCGCGAAACCAAAGCAACTCTTGCTACCTTTGCGGATGACAGAACCATCTTCATCCAGGCAACGTTGTTGGATGAAGCAGTGCTAGCACTCCAACAAGCTACGAACCAACTTTCTCGGTGGTTCTAACAGTGGAATACTTAAAACGCCAAGCCAAAATCTTCACACTCAGAAGATTCACGAATCCCAACTCCGTACACATTACTAATAAACCAACACTATAAAACCAAACTCAATAGTCAAATACCTTGGCATCTACCTCGATTCACAGTTGAGTTGGGGCTTTCATATTAATTAGAAAGGTTATACCCAAACTCAAACAATTGAACCCACTAATTAACCGCAAATCTTCCTTAAAAATTGGATGCACTGTCTTGCTATATAAAAGTCTACTACGACCTTTACTTCTGTATGGATCGCCGATATAGTGTAATACATCTCAAACTAACATACGAAAGCCACAGAGGTTCCAAAACAAACTACCTCAGGACAGCTGATTTCGAAAATCACTGAAACTGTTATTGAAAAGTTCACCGAGACAGCTAAACGTCTCCTTATGTTATTTAGTTCCATTATTTAGTTAGCACATTATCTATCATCAATGCTATGTATAACAAAAATATTTGTTGATCTGGCAAACATATGAGAGCCCTAACTTCTCAGTTAGCAAGCCGTGCTCCCACGCGGGGAGTTGGAGCTGTGGAAAAAATAACCTTTGTAATACTTAAGACACATCACTGAGGCACTTTAAGATTTCTGTATTAAAAATTTTAAATTACAGGTCTGAATAACAACAGAGCATTTTTGCCTTTGTTAACCACAAGTGATTAAATTTCGTACATTTGGGCATATATACTGGACAAATTGCAGCTAGTTGCAGATAGTAAACACCAAAAACGGTAGGTTGACAATTCTTTAAGTATTGGTGTTAATTGTTGTAGTGTAACTCGTCTTACTCTTTGTTTTCTTCATTCAAATAATAAATCTAAAAAACAAATATATTAAAGAAAATGTATAAGACCTTGATTCTTTTCAAAGCGTTGTCTTGCGGGTAAACGAGAGACCCCACACCGTTTACCCTTAAAACTGCGGGTGGAGCTACCCCATCCACATCCGTGGGCAACAGATGCCGCCTGTAGCTATGATGTGAGATAGAGGCTCACGCAAGTGACCTCGCCGACAACTCGTCAAGCGAGGCATCAGAAGTCCTGCTAACACGAGTACTGTCGACTGGAGTATTTGCTACATCGATTAGGTCCAAGGCCTACGGAGACGTTAGACCACATGACGTTATCCCGTTAAAAAGGCTATGCAGTCCACCCAATCCCTGCACAGAGGGCAACGGGCGACGGTAGCAGTAGCGATACGTCGAAGAGGCTCGTCCAAGCCACCTCGACGGCTGCTCGTTCAACGTAGTGGAGGAAACTCTACCAACACGAGTGGACCTGGGTGTACTTCACGACGCAGGTTCATAAAGGTGCTTCTAGCTACCCAATCCCACAATTGCAGGTAACGGATGCGAAAAGCATCAATTTTGATGTGAAGTAGAGGCTCACGCAAGTGACCTCGACGGCTGCTCGTCCAACGTGGTAAAGGAAACTTTACCGACACGAGTGGGTAGTGCGTCTTACCCCGTGGCGCGTGAAACCCGTAAAACTGCTGGTGGAGCTACCCAATCCCACATTTGTGGGTAACGGATGCCGCCTTAAGTAACAGAGGGATAGAGGTATCACGTGAGTGACCTCGACGGGTACTCGTCAAACGTGGTAAGGGAAAACCTTACCGACACGAGGACTAAGGGGAGGGGGAGAGCTAACCGAGGCAGGCTTCTCGGTTCCCCCTCCATGGTGTTGAACTCTTAGGGGTGGTGGCACCGCTTTTAGGGACAGGAAGGCCTGGTTAGCCTCATGTGAGCGCATGCCCTTAAGCGGGGGTGGGAGGTCTTCTGCTTTCCCCTCACCACCCGTCAAAAGCCTGTCCGGCTCATGTCGGACTTTGGCGGGTGGCGCCGAGCCATCTCCGGCCCACTGATTGATGAAATTTAGTGATCATGATTCGGTGCCTGAGCTTCCTAGCCTCGACTTGCACGATTGCCCGGGTGCATGCGTTTGTGAGTGTACTGGACTTTAGTCATACTGTAAGAAGGGTAGAACCTCCCGGTTCGTGTTTGGAGACTCGACAATAAGAGTACTCGGTACTGCATCCGGCACCAACAGGATATGGCTGGCTCTAGGGGGGCTGTTAAGACCCCCCAGTCCCCCCTGTTGCGGTCGTAACTATGACACTTCGCTTACCTAAATGCAAAGGCAACTTGCCGCTCTTGTATTCATACTTTCACTATCTTCTAATTTTTTTAACGTTTCAGCGAAAAAACTTGTATCTACCCTATTAACATACAGATTGCAAACGCCTTAGCAGCTTCTGCTACTAGTTCTTTAATAGCTACACCTGGTATACATTTAGTATTCTGCATCGAGACTAATAAAATTAAACCATTCGTGACGAAAGATAAGAAGGTTGTGTGATGAATAAACAACTGGGTAATAGGAGACCTCATTATTGTTGATACAGTTTTAGTGTTCAATTTAATAAAGCGTTTCCTGTTGTTATTTTGATTTTAAAACTTGTTTCACAGTTACGATTGCAAATTTGCGCCATAAAGCTGTTAATTTGCTCCATAAAAGCACGCTACAGTTAAATGAATTTTAGTCTGTTCAATCAAAGTCTAGATCTGGATTCCTAAATCTATAAGTTCCAATTATTTAGCCGTTAGCATAATTAACTGCTAAAAATTAAAAAAAATATGATCTATGGAATGACAGCATTCTAACTAGATTTGTTCTCGTACATCAAAACATACCCTTCCCAAAGATGGATAGTGACATTTGGTGTTATGCGTACATTCTCAAATAAAAATAACTCCCCCCCCCCTCTGATAATTACGAATTCTATCGATTTTTTTAATTCTATGTTTAACTTTCAAATCTTCTCCTTTATTCTGATTTTACAAATATCATCCGACCTAATTTTCCACCGAAGTCAATTTTTAAATGAAATCAATTTGTTTCGCTCCTGAGGGCTTGGTTCCGCGAATAATTTAATTTGCTATCTTTCCAGAAAAGAGTATCTTGTAAAACCTCTCAAACTAATCATTGGCGACCTTGATCCCAATTCACAAAATTTATTTCCGTCGAGCCTGACGCTTAGAATGCAAATGATATCCCAATTTGCGCAATTTACCATGCGATTTATAGAGCGGCAAGTCGTCTTATTAAAAAAACAATTTTTGTGTGCCAATCCTGGTCTTTGCTTGGTTTTATATTTGTGACGCACTTTTGCTTTAATTTATATGTATTTACCTCTAATGGGGTTTTGGCCAACGGCCAACAATCGCAGCACCCATCCATCGTGCACAAAATTTTTCATTTGGTTAAGATGATAATAATTTCCAATCCTAATATTTGTAATAACCTTATTTGCACGTCCAAAATACACCTTCAGGGTATGTCCGACCACGTGCAAACTCCCCGCAAATTTCATCCCATCCGGCTTTTATCTGGCAGCCGCCCACTTTCTCTAATAATAGTGATTTACCGTTGCACTGAACTCGTTTAAAAAGTAGTCAATTTTGACAGATAAAATTCTTCTTACTTTATATTTATGTTAAGAAACTACATGTATTCTCATAGCAACATTATCAATACTATCCTTATAAGGTTATTTTAGTTCACTTTAGGATAATTTTATTGTTTGGTGGTCTACAAGGAATAACAGATCAAACGGCAGTCACCTGGCCGCTCCGCTAGCAGCGTGCATAAAAGAGGAACAAAGAGAGGTGATCCGATTTCCCTGTTCGAAAGGTGCGCCAGGGGTAATATAAAATACGGACATATTACTCTACCACGTGTAGTGAGTATAAGTGGATTGAAGAGTTTGACAAGTGTGATGCACGAAGAGGAAGCAGGATGCCCGTCAACCTCCAGTAGTGACGAGAAGATTCAGCAAACCAACGCGTCACCTTCAACAGTGCGGTGTATTCTCTGCAGATTAGTGATAATTCTGCCTATCAAATCATCCACGACGAACTTGACTTCTAGTCTATGCGAGGTGAGTGTCAAGGAAGTTTACCGCACCTATTTGGGTTTCGAGATCCTGGAACACCCTGGCTACAGCTTAGATCTCGTCCTTCCGACTATTATCTCTTCGGGCCCAAAGAAGCTTTACTAAGTCATCTTATCTAGGAATAAAGAAGTGCGAGAACAGGTATATAAATTGTTAGGCGACGAACTACTGGAAAAAAAGACTATTTAAAAATGGACGTACCTATTTATGTCCAAACCCGTTTTTTCACAAAAAAAACCCAAACAAGGAGATAAAGGAACACAAAGAAAAAAGCGAAATACATTTAAGTTAATTCCTAACTGTTGTCGTCCAACGCGTTCTCCACATTGTGTTCATTTCTTTTATCTGTTTGGTCTGTTTAAATGAGTAAAATATCAAGATTGTTATCTTCATCTTCACTCAACTTCCCACTGATGACAAAATTAAGTGAAGCGGTTGGTATTGGGATAAGATTTTAAAAACGGACATAAACTAGAATCTATGGAACGAGAACTTGAATTTAAAAAGTCTGACAGGCACCAGGCTGTCTTTCTATATAACGTATTTTACAAATAACCCGGTTGATATGCTTGGGAAAGTCGTAATCGGTAACATCAGTTTCACAAAGCAATGAACCATTTTCACTAACATGGAAGATTGAATAGAAGGTTGCTTTATTCACATCTCAATAAATTGCTGCTTATGTCTCAAGCGTTTCCTGTTTGATTTTAGTGAATCGATAATCCCAATTTGGTATTTTTTTGTTTCCTCCGGATCTGTTTGCCTTGTGTTGATATACAACTTTTTTTCATATTAACAATGCACCTAATTTTTAAGATTAGATAACATTTTGTTTATGTCCTAAATTAATAAAATACTGGTTAGTCTAGATGTTTCCATCGATCCATCCTAATTTCTAAAATATTTTGCACACATCCCTGGCATGGCTACTTTGCAGTATACTCTGCTTTTCACTGCTGTGATACACTTTACACTACACCAGCTTAAATAGTTTCTTGATTTCTTGATTGACTAAAAGTTGTAGAGCTTCTTGATTTGGATATCTAAGAACCCTCTCTAGTACTGGCCCAAGAATACTTCCCTGGGGACACCTGCTTTTATTATTTTGAGTTCTGCAAACTCACTTTCTTGTTTTATTTTGTAGGTTCCGTTTGTTAAGTATGAGTCCAAGAGCTGAACATATTGGGTAAAAAAGAATCTTTTTAATTTCATTGATAAGCTCTCGTGCCAAACTGTATTAAATGCTTTGGCTGTGTCTAAAAATATCGCTGGGCATATTTTCTTTTCTTTGGAGGATTCTTCAATCATATCTATAATACGATGTACTTGGTCTACCGTAGGATGTTTACTGCGAAACCCAAATTGATATGGAGGGATGAGTTGTTGATCTCCCATTATCGTTTTCTTTCTTTTTGAAAATAGCTTTTCGAACAGTTTTGATATTATAAGTAACAATAATATTAGCCTACGTGAGCTTACATCGTTAATAGGTTTTCCCGGTTTAGATATCATGATAACTTCAGCTGTTTTCCACATGACTGGAACGTGTTGTAGTCTAAATGCTGAATTTATCAATAATGTAAGTTTGACATACCTTTCCTTAACAGCAGTGTCAATATCCTTCCGCTGACCAGGTCAAATCCCGAAGCCTTTTTGGATTGATATTTTTTTTTATTTTTCCCAATACTTCCTGGCGAGTGGTTAGTGGTATATTTACCATTCTTGCTATCGGTCCTGTTTGAGTTTGCATTTGGAATTGTTTTGTGTTTGGTTAGAATATGTCTTCCTACTAATATCTGCTTTTTGTTTATTAGTCCTTGCCCAAGACCCATCTTCTTTACGTATCTGTAGAATATGTTTTATAGGTCTGCTAATTCTCTTAGTAGTTTTCCAGAATAAATGTTCAGTACTTTGACCTTCAGTTAGTTCTTTAAGATAGGTATTTAATGCTTCATTTCTAATTTTTTGCATTTCCCGTTTAAGTTGTAATGCAAGAGCATTCAGTCTATGATTGTTTTCTCTTGTTCTCGATCTCTGTCACGCCTTTCTATCTCTCTCCTTCTCTTTTATTAAGTCTGTGATTTCTTTTGGATAATTATTCCTTGTCGTCTTTCTACTTATTTCTGGTCTATTATTCCATGCTGCTTTTTGAATATCAAAGATTATATTAAAACATTTTTATTGATGATGCAAAGCATATCATTTGATCCAGCTGAATCTACTCGCCACAGCAGATTTTTAGTTTCAGTTAGTGAAATTTTAACTATAGACCTTTTGTCGCGTATCCAAATTTTGCAGTACAAATTGTAATCGGTATTAATTACTCCAACAAATTGTAACTGCTTTCCTCTTCGCTACTTGGTGATTTATTACATTTCACGTCATACTTGAATCAGAACATCTATGCTTGGTTATAATTTAAAAATAAAGTGTTTCGTGTGATAGATAAATCCAAGCAGATATCTGTAGTGGGCATAAAAATGAATTACTGCCAATAATAACTACCCGAGAAAACCCTCCAAGGATGATCGCCAGGCAAACTAGAAATACGCCCGAACGGAGGTGTTCGAAAGCGAAAGGGAAGAAATGAGAAAGAGAAAGAAATTCAGTAATAAAATCTTTCCACACTCACCTGCTCGTAAAGCGAAAGTTAGAAACCTTGAAGTTTCATTTCGTCAAAGTCTCTGGCTACATTTACACTCTGCTTACTCGCACTGCGACTCTTACTCTGTAATAACCCGACTGCAGAAAGATATGAAGTTTTATCAGAAATATAAATCCATCGACGAATTAAATATCCTCAACCCGAATTATCTAAATACTTCAAGACGCCAAGTAAGGTAAAAGAATACATTGCGATTTGTACGGTCCCCACTTTATTTTTGGGGTGATCTTTACAGCTAATGTATATATTCAAACATTATTTTAGCAATTTATTAGTTATCGCTAAAAACCAGATTTTATAAATGATATTACAATGGAAGAGAATGTCTGGATAACACAACAGTAATATGTCAAAAGGACCGGGAATTATTAAATACAACGCAATTTTCATTTAATCATCAATATTTATTTTGTCGCCTTCAAAGTAGGCCCCATTTTATGCAACATACATACGCCAGTGTTTTTTCCAGTCATAGAAACATTTTTTATAGGCACTTTTTAGTATAGCCTTCAGCTACTTACAAAAATGTCTTATGGACTCGATCGACTCAAAACGGTACCATAGAGTGGCAATTTTAGTTTGGGGAACAAAAAAATCAGACGGGGTCAAATCTGGTAAGTACGGTGGTTGAATGATGGTAGCTTTGGCATGTTTAGCCTTAAATTCGGTCATAATTGCTGCTCTATGCGATGGTGCATTATCGTCGTGGAAAATCCACGTGTTGTGTGTTGGCCACAATTCTGACCGTTTTTGACAGATTTTCTCGCGCAAACACTTTAATAAGGCGAAATCTTTATTGACCGTCTGTTCTTCCAGAATTAATTCATGATGGATCAAACCATGAATATCGAAAATACAATGAGCATCACCTTGACTTTTGACTTAGTTTAAGGTGGTTTTTTAGGTTTTTGCCTTTTTTGTCCTGATGCCTGTTGATTTGCTTCCATGTCAAACTCATAGATCCATGTCTCATGACCATATGATGCGTAGCATGAATGTGGAATCAGAATTGACGCAATCCAGCATGTCTAAAGAGACCTCATGCCTAAATTATCTACTAAAATTGAACGAACGAACTCGTGGGAGACCTTGAGATCACAGGCTATCTCTCTTAAGCTGGAATGGCGAGTATCGGGCACAATTTCCTTCACTTTCTTTATGTTTTTGTCATTTGAAGAGGTCGAAGGTCGTCCGGAAGGAGAGTTGTCTTCGACGATCTCTCGGCCCTTTTTAAACGCTTTGTACCACTCGTAGGCCCGTGTTTTTAATAAAACTGATTTCTGATAAGTCTTTTTTAACATTTATAGCGAGTTGACATACGAAATTCCGTTCGCAACACAAAATTGAAGGCAAACTGTTTAATATTTTCGTTCATTGTAAAAATCGTGACGCACTACTGAAATGTACTGATTCAACCAGCTGCTATAAACAAACTGGTTGACAGATCGCGCTCATTTTAGGCACAGTAATTAAGGATAGTGCTACCAACTTACCCAAAAAAGACGATATCACATCTATCGACAGTCTTCCATAACAATTTGCTCTACTCGGGCAATCATAGTTTTGATCTTGGTTTACTAATTCGTAACCGAGGCTGCTTCAGTTCATTGTCACACAACTCTCGACTTTCTTTAAACTTTCGTACCCAAAAAACGTACATTTGTAAAAACATCACGCCTTCACTGCATGTCTCACTCAATTGCCGATGAATTTCGACGGGCGTTTCCCCACGCAAAAGAAGAAAACGGATGATTACACCTTGTTCTTGAACATTAAACGTCGCCATTTAAAGTACACAAGACAAGACTCACAGCAATGGCGGTAATTAGACCTATGTAGATTTTATGGTGTTGTTATCTATATTAAAAATTTAGAAATATTTCCCGCGTCTGTTAAAGTTAACCACATCTCCCTACTCGCTCTCACTACAAAAAAAAAATTGGAAACCTTAAAACTTGAATGTACTTGTACTGAACGCTATAATATTGTTCCCGATATCCAAATTAATAATTTGGAATCCAGGTATTTATCAATTTATATTTCCTTTTATACAAAAACTTATCTATAACTTTTAAAATCATAGGCAAAAGACTAATAGGACGATATAAACTAATATCAGTAGAGAGCTTACCAAGTTTTGGTATTAATATAATTTAGGAGAACTTAACTTGCTTAAACCAGTAGATTAATCGTAAAACGGAGTTGCAGGTTGTAGTTAGCATTGGTATTCTTTTCTTTGGAAGCTGCATAATTTTGGGATTTATTTAAGGTTATGGCCTGATGTCCTTTGGTTTTATAGATATTTAATCTCTCGCTTTACTTCTGTCGGTGAAAAAGCGGTTAATTATAGAGCCTCTAAGTAAGTTATCACATTATCATCTTGTTGATCTAAGTGTAGTTTATAAAAGTTTTATGGATATTGGAAAAATAACTCCGCTTTGTCTTTTACAACATATTGATACGTAGCATTAGTAACAGCATGTCATTTTTTGCAAAATCTCCATTTCGTTTAATAATCACTTTACATCTGAGACTTATATTCAGAACAACATACTTAAATTTCTGGTTAACAAAGCAATTATTTCGATTTATTTTATGTTAATCTATCAGTCAACTTTAACAACAGTTGCTTAGTTAAAGTAACATTTCATTTGTTGTTACGCATCTATCTAATAAAATTATATGGTTCATATACTTCACATTTCGCTAGATAATCTGCATTATTACGGTCCAGCCACACACGATACTACAATTAGTAGCATTATATTGATAAGTTAATCTCATGTATGTATTTCGATTTATCTAATTCTCACAAAGTATGATACTCTATTGTACAGTTTCGCAGGTCCATTTTATAAATGCACTATCAAAGACATCTGGAATATCGTCTTCATTCTAGAATATGGAAGAAAATGCAAAATTATAGAGCCTCTAAGATAAGTTATCTACTTATCATACTACTGTTGATCTGTAAAGTATTATAAAGAATTTTATGAATATTGGCTAAACAAATAAAATATTTTCTTTTAGTTGTCTATTTACAACATATGCATAGGTAACTTTAGTAACAGTGTTATGTGTTTGCAAAATCTCTATTTCGTTTAATAATCCGGCCAGCGCCTTTCTCCCTGTAGGCTAAACACTAGGCAAATTTGGGTGGTTACACAGGTAGGTTTTGCGGGCAATGTCGTTTTAATCTTTGATGACGCTCAGCTGGTCATAGAACTGCTCTATTAGCTGATTTCCATGTCCTAGCAGGTTGTTTGTATATGTTCGGGTAAGCCTCTGGATCTCTGCGGCTACGTACGGAATTCTTAGGTCGGTATAAAGGGTTTCATTGGTGACGTACCATGGAGCGTTGATTATTGGGCGAAGGATTTTTAACTGACATCGCTGTAGGATTTTGGTGTGGGAGGCTATAGCGCAACCCCACAGCTGGATTCCATATATTCAGATGGGTTTAATAATACATTTATATAGTAGTAGTTTGTTCGAAAGTGAGAGTTGGGAGCGTCTGCCGATGAGCCAATGCATTTGCTTAATTTTGAGATATATTTGCTTTCGTTTGGCTCCAGGGTAGCTTGTGGTCCAGATGTAATCCAAAGTACTTAAAGTCCGTCTTCTAAGGCATGGAAGTATTATTGATACTGTTTCGTCTATTAGTGAACGTAATTTGTGAAGATTTATCGCTATTGACTGTACTTCGCCATTTATTAAACCAGTTTTGTAGAATGTCTAGGCGAGTTTGTAAATGGGCTGCTGTAGTTATTAGATTTTCGTGGGCTGAGAGGATAGCTGTATCACCACCAGGCTAGGTAAGTAAAATATTGTCAGTTGTAGGTGCGTCAGAGGTATACAGAAGATAAAGTGATCCAAGAACGCTGCCTTGTGGTACTCCGGAGGTGATTTCATGGTATTCAGAAGTTGTGTTGTTTATTTTGACTTGAAAGGTCCTCTCGATTAAATATAATTTTAATATTAGGTATAACTGACTTGGGAAATGGAGTTTAATTTTATATAGCAGACCCATGTGCCAGACTTTGTCGAAGACCTGCTTTATGTCTAGGCATACCGTTGTACAAACCCGCTTAGTCTCTAAGGTCTCCATAATACTGTTAACAATTCGATGCCCTTGATGAATAGCTGAATGATGCTCCCGGAAGCCAAACTGGTAGTTTGAGATAATGTAGTATAGGTCTACAGTTTTATAGGTTCTTGTGAGGAGCAAATTTTCAAATATTTTAGACATGAGTCGTTACAGGCTAATTGGTCTCTAGGAGGATGGTTGCGTGGGGGGTTTGCCAGGCTTAGGAAGCATAACGATTAAGGCATATTTCCAGTGGGCAGGGAAGTGTCAAAAACGTAGAACACAAGGGGTTTTCGGGGAAGGTTTTGCAGTAGAAAGCATGTTTAAAACCATGCTATTTTGACTAATAAACTGCAAAAACCTTGCTTCAAATTCCATTAAAAAGTTAGAAAAAATTTATGCTTATCTGCTGTTCGTTGAATGTATGAGTAGGAGACCTTCCGTCTGGTAGGTGCAAGAAGGGAAGTCTGTGATAAGGATGTTTTATGGCTTCTGAATTTAAGTTAACATTTTGTTTTGCAAGTGGTGGGAATTCGGTTACGTTTGGTAGCGGCTGGTTTTGTTTGTAAGTCTTTTAAATGTTTAGTTTCTCGGCTCTCTGGATATCTTGGTATACAGAGCAACCCTTGTAATTGATCGGATGTTGTCCATTGCATAAACCATATAAAGCGGGTTGCGTGACTACCACCGCATTTAACACAAACCTAAAGTATAAAGAAAAAAATATTTCCAAACAAAAACTACCATTAGATAACATTAATATCATAACAAATATTCTAATTTTAAAGTAATAAAAAAGTTGCAACCTTTTTTTGGTCTTGTAGAAACTACATTATTTTTTAGTCCTCCTTTAAATATGAGGTTGAAGCCACCGAAGCAAATAATTGCTTATTAAAGTGTATAGGAATACACGGTCATGAAATTGTTATTTACCATGCAGCAAAGCCTGAGGCATCAAAGATTGTTTGAATTAGGCTGTGCGTTGTTCAAAATTAATTTCACCATTTAGTAGTTTCAAGATTTACAGTTACTTATAAAAAATTATTTTTAATATTCAGTCTTTCTTTTTCTTAATATTTATTAATTACCAAACCAGTAAACATGGATTTACTGCACAGAGCATAAAAGTTAAGAGATTTAAAAAAATTAAATTATAACCTTATGAAAAGTTAGGTAATAATTTAATCGTTCACTTGACCCTTCTATGCCTTGAGGTAATTTGCGTTTGAGCCTGGTGTGAGTATTGATCTTAAAAATTTTATGAAAAATTACGCCACTACACGCACTTGAATTTATAACAACCTTTCTCATACTTTTTTGATAAACTTGCCGTTGTTGTTAATTGTGTATGGGTAGGATTGATGAGTCTGCATAAATTAAAAATTTATCAGAAAGGACTGAGCTCAACACACTGCCTTGTGGGACTTTAGCTCAGATTTTTTGGGTCAGGCAGAGTTCTATTGACTTTGATTTTCTAAGAAAGATAAAATAATGATTTTGAGATAAGTGAATATGTCAATGTTTAGAATTTTCTTTTTAAGGTCTTCTATTCACACTTTGTCGAGTGCCTGTGCGACATCCAAGTTTGCTAAGTTCACTGTTCCTCTGTTAGTAATGACTTGTTGAACGGATTTTTTTGGGTAGGCTTTAGAGAATAGCTTAGTCTCGTATAAATATTGCAAGTGTAATTTAAATAAGCTGTTGCTTTTTTTGAAAAGTATTTAAGAGTAATATTGATAATTAGGTCTTAACGGCGAGTTTACCTATAATGTCAAGAGGTTCGTTGGAAAATTTGCTTGAATAGAATTTTCTTTCAACGTCGTTATAATTTGTGTAAAGTGAGTAAGCGTGCAAGTGATTGTAAAAATAAAGGTATTTTTCAGCCGAACGTAAAAGCAGCAACTTTTTCTAAGTCCAAACTTTAAGTAACTCTATCTGTTTGAGTAAATTTTTTCTTTGTCTTAAGATTTATCTAACAGTTCTTTAAATGAATTCAGCCAAGTATATTTTTTTATATGGGCTGATCCTTAAGTTATCAAGTTTCCTTTGACTTGATCCGTTACATTAATTAATCGGTTATTAAGTTTGGGGTTCCTAACTCTTTGCCATTTGAATCAATTTTAGGTTTTAGCTTTAATTAACTTAATGATTTATCTGATAAGATAATTAAATTTGATTAAAAACATCTTCTTGGAATTATATAGGCTAGCTTTGCGCTATTTTCTATTGTAGAGGTAAAATGGTTTATTACTGTATTGATGTCTTCAGTTGTGTGCAGTTCTGTTGGGCAGAATAGTTTGGCAAGTTTTTAAAACTGTTCTAGTTTATTATCCAGTTGACTACCATTGGTTAGGACCACTTGATAGTTAACTTACTATCATACATATAATAATAATCAAATAAAGGAAACTGAACTTCTAGTTGACACAGCAACAAAGTACGAAACAAAAAACTTGTAGATGTTAAAAAAATATAATAAAAAATAGTAAACAGATTAATTTCATGCAAGAATGTGAAGAATTTAAAATATTAAAACATTATCTGTATCTAATGTAAGTAGTCTAACTACTGGCAGCAGATGATTTTCCATTAGATAAATAACATTGACTATTGAATGTTTAGAACGTTTGTTAAAAAAATAAGCAAGGCATCTAAAAATTGCACTTAAATTAGTCTTCTATGAGTGTAGGCACATTAAGCCCACAATACATTCTACAATAATTTATAATACGGCAAAAATACTGCTACAATAGGAAGATAAATACCAGAAATCAAGAATTTGTTGAAGCACCAAATGACTGATTCTTCATTATTTAACTTATTTTCGTGCTTTCATATCTAATCTGAATTAAATAGCTATAAATCAAAATCGGCAACTAACCTATTATTAAGGTGAAATTTACGTCTGCTAATAGATAATAGCACCCATTCGGTATATTATTGTCGGATGGGCTAAAGGAATTTTTTACCCTAAACTTAATAAATAAAAAAGAATTTTGGAAACATTCTTTTTTTTGCTTTTTTCTCATGTCTAGTAAATCTTAAGCGCATTGCTAAATGTAATTGTTAATTTTCTATCTTCGTTTTCAGTCTTTCTCCATGAATTTTTTAAAGAAATATCTATGACGTTTTTTTCTTGTTGGTTATCGATCTTTCCCTTAATTTACTACCATCGAACTTCTTTTGCACTATTCATTTTTCCAGTTTATCTTCATCTCTTTTAACTGTTTCCAAAGTACTGAGAGATCATAGCAAATCTATCCTTAATCCCTTTAATCTTTTTGCCACATAGATTTGCAGCATTCTCTATTTACACCATATCTCATATTCAAAATATTTTACCTTCCCCCCCCCCCTTTAGAAGAATTAATAATATAAGAGTTCGTCATTGCACTATTTAATTTCCTTCTGGCATGCTTCTTGATCACTTATAATTGATCCTAAGTATACAAATTCACTTACTCCCACTCGCCACCAAATTTCCTTTTGTGTAGTTTGTCACACTTTTAGTTTTGCTAATTCATAATTTGCAGTCTCTTATAGCATACCCCAACATTCTTGTAAATTCATCTTCGTCATTTGTAAATATATTATGATATACAAAGTCTATGCAAACGTAACAGGTAATCTAAAAGACTAATTCAATTCAAAATTTGCATTTTACCAAAGTACTACATAGGAAATCATAAATAAAAAATAATTTATCCTCTACCATCTGTACAATAATTATTTTAAAAATCAGTCAATGTACACAATGTATAATTATTAAATTCCTGGGCTTGCAAACTCACCTGAAAAATGTTATTTTTATCATAATTTGTAGAGTGTTGAATTTTTACTTTTACCGTGTAATAACGAGATTTACCGCATGAAATAACTTAGTGAGAAATGTAAATATCGAACAAAAATTTTGCTTTATAGTTTTCTTTGTTTAAATTTTCTTGGCATTCCATCTGTTTCTAAAAAGATATACCTTCTAAGTCACCTATAAATTTTATGGGAATTAAACTATTTTATTGGGATAATCGAAAATCGATACTAGTTATCGTAAACCAGCAAAGAAAATTGATGATTTGGTTCTACCAGATATTAACAAAAGAAATTGTTCGATATTTATTTTAAAATAGCACTTTTCTGCATTTCTCACGAAACAAGTTCAAAGGCCGCTTTCCCGTCGTCTATCCTTAAACATAAAATCCTATATCAATTGCACCGATTTTGGTCCTATAATCCTCAACGTCGTTACTTAATCTAACTAGTGGTTGCCACTTTCTTCTTCTACCTTGTAATAGTCTCCATTACATTATCTTTTTGGCCCATTTTCAGTTTTATCTTGTTATTGTAACGGTATCATTGATATACCACAGTTATGGTAAATTTTGGTTTTTTTTAAGTATTAAACTTATACTTATTTTATTTATATTTATTCTTAAATGTACTCTTTCCAATTTTTTATTTAGTCCTATCACCACTTGCATTTCAAATTTCTTTGTAAACATTACATCGTCAGAAAATCCTATTTTATTTAATGTTTCTCCATTACAGTTACTCTATACTTTTCTCACTTCAGTCTATTAAAGACATCCCCCAATGCAGCTGTCTTATTGATTTCTCTAGTTTTATTTATATTTAATGATTTTGTAGCTTAATGGCAAATTTAGATTTTTTATGCGTGAATATCTTGAATTACTATATGTCTAAAGTCTGGTAAAAACCTGCTTTTACAAAGCGTCGCAGAAAATAAGACTTAGGTTTATTACTGCTGTATTTACCATAAGCATGCGGTGACATCAGATTTGAAAGGATCACAAACTTACTAAATGATCATTCATTTTAAGGGCAGAAGTTCCTTTGAGGTTAACGAAAAAAATAGTAAACGAGAAGTTTTCTTTACAACCAAATTTTGTTATAGTGTATAAATCTAATTTCGTTGTAAATATTTGATTTAAAATTAATAGTCTGCATTTAACAAATTAGGTCCAATTAAACACAGATAAAGCTGTGTATGTTATGAAGTGCTAGACAAAAAATTACAATATCTAGAAGACACAAAACTTCTAATTTAAATTGTAAGATATATATAGTCATAACAGTCGTGTAAATAAATACAGTTGCAAATAAGTTTGTATAAGAATTTTAAAAGTAAAAACAAAATAAGGTGGACATGTTTTAGCAGTAAGTTAACGGTAAAATTAAATGTTCAGTTACCTGAGTAAAATGCAGAACAATGTAATGTCTTACAAGTAATAGCTGGCAGTATACAAGCAAGTCTCTGAATTTGAACGAAATAAAATTGTAAACCTACGGGAGGAATGAAGGAGAATCCAAAAATTGCTCGCAAATTAAAATAAAATATTACTACTATTTCTCGTTTGTGGTGGTAAGTAGATCAGCCAACAAAAGGCGTTACTTAAATTTAATTCCAAACCCCAAGGAGTTTTAAATTCTGGCTTTTGTGGCCTTTGATTTCTAGTTATCAGCGGTCGATCTCTACAATGTTTCTACAATGGCATTATACAGATGTTCTTTTTTTGAATCCACTTGTGCTCTTGTTGATCGAGCCTAAGAAATTGGGTTGGCGAACTACACTTTTTGTCCAATTTTGCTCAGAATATCTTGGCTCTTTCTAGTTTCAGAAGACAAAATTGTGCCAGAGTACCTGAAGGTCGAAAAATCTTTTATTATTATTTAATGTCATCTACCATTACCATATATTTGGTCTTTTTTGTACCTATTGTTAGTTCCACCTGTCTTCATCTTCTAGAAGCTTCCGTATCTAGAATAATTACTATCAAAAGCTATCAATGCTTGGTCGTCAAAAAACAGCAAGCTACAGAGAACACCATCATTTAACTACATCCTGGTTTTCATAATCGTAATGCTATTTCTAAGAAAAATTTGAAAAGGAGTAGGTGAACAGCTTTTCCTCGGTCCTTTATATATTTTGAAATAATGGAAGAATTTATTTGCAACTTTCACTGAGTTGGTATAACTTCAATGTAAAGCTTTACAGCAGTGGCATAAGGTAGACTTCTGCACTACTTACTCAATGGTACTGTATCGTAGGTATTGTTTATATTCTATTCTCTCTATTTTGTTCGCAGAAGAGCTGTTCTGATCTACCCACCTCTTGGGACATCGCAAAATAAAAAATATATATACAATAAATTTGACTTCCCATCCAAATTGTCGTGGAAAGTTGCTAAGAAGCACCTTCTGACTAAAAGTATTCGAGGACAGCCAAACCCCTTAGTAATATCAGTAAAGAGCATAGTCGAAAACATTGTAATAAGCTAAATGGAGAACTTAGACTAACAATAATGCAATATGAATTTTAACCTGGCTTTTACCAGTAACAACATTACTAGTAATGTTTACTATCAGACCAAGCAAATCCAAAACTTTTAGAATCTGCTCAGTTTTGCTCTTTGTTGCTCAAAGCTTTTCAGTCACCAAATTGATTGACCTGGCGCTGCATCCAACTTGTGTTTATGAACAAAAACTTCTTGGATTTGACACGACTAGGATAAAAATACACTTTTGCCCATAGTTTTCTACAAATTTTTCAAGGAAACGTTCTGAGTGATGTGATATTAGTAGCAATTTGTAAGTGAAATTTATGGTTTTATATTCCATTTTATAAGTGGCGCATCTTAAAGAAGACTTGATTCATTCGGAATCATGGAGTGCGCCTACTTACAACCAGTCTGTCTAAGACTAAAATAATACATTAAAAAGAAAACATTTATAAACAGATGTAAAACCTAATAAAAAAGTACATCACGTTAATTAATAAAGGCGTTTATTTTTCAATTACATACACTGAGACAAAATCATCTAATAATACCAGACAAAATCGAACGGAAAAATAGAAAATAATTTTACCACATATGGCAATTTTAATTTGAGTCAGTAAGCTCAGAAATGAAAGCAACGCATGAAAATAAATAAGACTTTTCTTCTCATTTCACGTCCTTTATCGGCGTCAATCTAATGCAAAATTGATTAATATAATGTTCTATGAGTTAATGTGATGACATTTGACGATTAGTATATAAAAATTATACGTTCAAGGGCATTCCAGAACCCACCGAAAGATTAGTCGGATCAAGTATAGTACTAGTTGTGCAACAAGATGTTGAAATTTTAAATTTTTAAAAGCTGAACGTAAGAAAAAATATAATTTTTAATTTATTGCCTAGGCCTAACAAAGTTTGATGCACTAGTATATTGAGGTCTGCAATATGGCCCATCTATATGCCATAGGCAGCAGCCATTGTTGAGAAATTGATTAGTATAGTTTGTAAATTTTTTAATTAACTCTTTGTGTGTGTGAAAATCTGAACAATCTTGTAGATAGCCTAGTTTTCAAACTAATCGCGACGTATTACATATTCAGCCTTGGTCATTTGGTGTTACTTACAAAAAAAACTTCACTTTTCGTATTTGATCCAGATGCTAACCAAAAAGGAATTTTGGTCAAAATTTCTAACAATTTTTCCAAATTTTGGCCAGTCTTTCCTGGAGTCGCTCTTATACATGTGGTATTTGAGAAAGTCAGCCTCTCATCATCATCATCACCCAGCCTCTCTTGTCCACTGCTGGGTATAGACCTTCTCTTACAGGGTGTTTGGCATTAAAACGCCACACTTGCCAGGCGTGTTAGATAGGAAAGATAAAGTAGAGGTGGGGGAGAGTGTATTTATGTATTTGTTGGGATTGCAGGTTAGGGCATGATTTCTCCCGGTATTTAAGGATGGGGGTTAGTCATGGCTCGCACAAGGCAGGGGCGCATCTAAGGTAGACTTGACTCCGTCGAATCATGTAGTGCGTCTACCTGCTACCTAAAGTCAGCTTCTAAGACTGAAATAATACATAAAAAAGAAAAACATTAATAAAACAGATTTATGCAAGCGCCTAATAATATAAAAGTACACATTAATTAATAAAGGCGTTTATTTTTCAATTTAAGCGTACACTCGTAGACAAAAAATCGTCCAATAATACCACGACAAAATCGAACTTTGAACAGTATCAGCTAAGATAATTTTTTACCCCCACATATGGCAATTTTAATTTGGAGTCTATGTATAGAACTCAGAAATGAAAGCAAAGCATGAAAAAATAAATAAGACTTTTCTTCTCATTTCACGCCCTTTATCGGCGTCAACCTTAATGCAAAATTGATTAATACAATGTTCTATGAGTTAATGTGATGACTTTTGGCGTGAGGGGGGATATATAGCAGCGGTCCAAGGACACTGCCTTAAGGCACACCTGAGATGATTAGTCTGAGATCAGAGTATTGTTGGCCATATTTGATTTGAAAGTAGCGATCATTTAAGTACGATTTTAGCAAAAGGTAGTATTCATTTGTCAGTAGTTCTTTAATTTTATATAATAGGCCGTCCTGCCACACCTTGTCAAATGCCTGTTTAATATCTATAAAAACTGCAGGGCAGTATGATTTGGCGTCAAAGGTCACATCTATGATGTTTACAAGTCGATGACATTGCTGAATGGAATGGTACCGCCTAAATCCAAACTGATGGTCTGGTATGCAGTTTTCCAGTATGTCGCTATCATATAGTCTTTTGATTATAAGTTTTTCTAAGAGCTTAGAGAGTAGTGACACCAGACTTATTGGACGGTAAGAGGCAACATCTTCAGCAGGTTTGCCAGGTTTTAATATTAGTATAATTTTTGCAAATTTTAACGATGATGACCAATATTGGCATCTCAATATGGGGTTTAACAGATTTCGTAAAAACTTTATACTGCTTCTGGGGAATTCAGTAAGCACCTTGGCCGTAATTAGGTCATACCCAGGAGCTTTGTTATTGTTTAGATGATGAATTTCATCAAGCACCTCAGTATAGGTGAAGTTTCTGATGGGCAGCGACGTTTGTAGTGGCGTCTGAAGGAAGTCTTGGATCTCAACATCGGGTGCAGTTGAGTGGGAGGTAAAGTGTTGGGCGAAGAAATCTGCTTTGTCTTAGCCCAGTCATTATTTGGTTTTTTTTAAGGTAGGTTAACATCCCGTGGCCTTTTATTAGCTTTAGAAATTTTTCAGATAATGTAGTCAGCTCGGGACAGAGAAATTGGGTAGTGTTGAAAGGTTTCTTGTTTGTGCAGTTTGAGTTTATTCTTGAGGGTATTGGTTAATGTTTACATATCGTTTTATCAGCAACGTTTCGAGTCCTGTGCCATTTAGATCTTGCCCTCCTCTTATGCCTGATGAGTTTAAGGATTTCATTGGGAATATTTCCATCCTATCGTACCGTATTTAGAAGTTTGGGCGTAGCTCTCCAGGCTGCAAATTGGACAGTAGTAATAAAGTGTTCTGTCGCTTCCTCTATATCATGAGGAGTGCGTAGATTAATGCTGATTTCGCGATTTTCTTGCAAAAGTCTTCTATATTCGTCCCCATCGGTTATTTTATTATATAGGAATGGTCTAGGTTGTCTTTTAATAATTGTAGTGCTAATTGTAGCAATGACTGGTGTATGATCGGATGATAGATTAGTGCTACTGACTATATCTGTATAGGTGGAGGAAATACCATGGGTGATAAAGAAGTCCAGTAAATCAGGTATCTTATTTAGATCCGTGGGCCAATATGTGGGCTCTCCAGTGGATAGGTAGCCATAGTTTTCTTCTCGGATGAGTTCATATAACGTTCTGCCTCTGGTAGTTATTAGACGAAAACATCAGTAGGTATGTTTGCAGTTAGTCGCCTCCACATGTAAAATTATTGCCGAGAGATTGAAAGAATGACTTAAAAGCATCTTTGGAAAGTCTATGCCTGAGTGGCAATAAGCAACAGAGATCACAAGTAGATGTGATAATTTGTAAACTTGAATAATAGTTGCTTAAAGAAGCGGTTCTTCGTACTTTTCCAATTCATTGTGAGCGAGTGAGCTCCGTATTAGAATAGCTGTGCCCCCGTGCGCTTTACCATCAGGATGTTCTGTATGATAGTTTGTGTAGTGTGGTATTTTTAGAAAAAATCTGGTGTGAACATCACACGACTTTCCTTATCCTATTTTTATATATTATACCGGGTCCATCGTCTCGACCCTGCGCTGTTCTCGTCTCCGAACTTGTTATTTTAATAAAAAAGGACGAGGTGCGAGTCCAACACTCGAAAGCTGATTAAAATAAACAGTACAGGACAATAATTGACTCGTATTTAAAATTTTGCTACGTCACTGAAGGTAACCGTGCGAGCTCGGTCGCACGGCCTTCCCCATTATCGCCTGCGTGCTCGCTCCTAGCGGGCAAGCTCTCCGAGCGCCTGTGATTGGTCCGTTTAATTAATTTTTAATCGGCTATAACTTATTTATTTGACCTCGGATCAAAAAAATGTAATTGTAATTTTTTATTCGTCTCGGTCTGATCTCTCCGGTAATATAACACCCGGTATATTAAAAATCCTGAGCTTCAATTTTTTTCGGGTTCCTATTTTACCAACTTTTATTTTAAATTCATGTTTATTTGGTAATAACAAATCATTTTTATTCTCATAAATTTTTTGTATCTTCAACCGTTTAGATTCGCGACTACTTTGCGACCGATTTTGCGACCTTGCGACCAAACGGCTCTGCCGATTTTTACCAAAAGCTTCGCACTGCATCCACTACCTACAAGTAACTTGCATACCAAAGTCTCTAGCTCTTACGGTTCTCGAGATATCCTGTTTACTGACAGACCGACAGACACACGCACACACGAACCAATGGCCCAAACCAACTTTTTTGGTGTCCTGAGGCCATAATTCGTCCAGAAATGTGAAAAAATGGGTAGGTCAAATTTCCGCCGATTACATTACTTTCCTTATTATAAGATAAGGAAAGTAAAAAACCTATCTGTAAAGTGTGTCTCGGATGTAAGTAGGATATCTATAGTATTTAGCTTTAAAAATGGTTCAATTTCATATATTTTTGACAGGATGCCGTTAGCATTCCATAATGCAAAATTGGTAGAAAAATATCTCAAAATACCAGCTTTGTTTATTTTCTCACTTCTAATCTTCTCAATTAAAATGTTTAAAAAAATAAGTGCAATACTCAATCTTCCTAAAAATGTCTTAAGTGTTAAATATTAAAAGCAAATCTCTAATACTTATTCTACAGCTAGTCGTCATATACACAAGGGCCACTAACTAACATTTTTGTAGCTTAAATTGATAGACTTAAAATTTCAAACTGTTAGAAACATTTTAACTGCAAAATAAGTATTACCTTGAGTAGTACCATCACGTAGTCTTATAAAAAAATAATTTATTAGTTACCTCAAATTTCTTTTTATCCACTTTGTATTTGATTTTTGGTCAATAAATTTTTAAATATTTGTTTTCGCTTAACTTCCCTTAACTGCCTTTAAATGTACACATAGTCAAATCTCATCAAACTAAAATAATTCTTAATGATCAATCACAGTTCTTTTTGTAATTTTACTTAAGCTGAGTATTAAACAAATCTTTGGATTTTGGAGCAAAACCGTATGATATCATGTATACCAAGTCAAGTTTACCTAATTCTAAAACTTATAACCATTCATGATTTTAGAGAGATTCGAACGATTCTGACAGAGACCTGCAGTTCCAGACCACGCTCCACCTAACTAATTAGCGTGCGATGCCAGAATATATAAAGGCATTTTATTGCTTTTTCTAGAACGCCAGAATCATCAGATTAATGGTACATACCAAAACTATTTATAGTAGAAATTTAGATTATTAACATTTTAATTTAAAAGCGAGTATAACTGCAAATGAAAGTGTTTTATTGTATAACTTAAACTTTTTACGACTTAATTGCGTCAAACTTAAAAAATATTATATTATATTTGAAGTTAACTTATCATCATTTGCCAAACTTTCTGCATAACTTGAATTTTGAGCTACTTCGCACTACTTTCTCTCGGAATACCTTTATTAGGACTTTCCCACCTTATGCAATTCAGCAAGTAATAATGGAGGAAATAAACTTTTTGATAAAACAGCAATATTAGAATTTTTATTTGCAATTTTAGGGAATTACGTGTATGCGAAATTGTGTGTTGTAATAATGAATTCCATAAGTTTTAAGACAGCTATTCAAATTAGCACTTATTTACTTGGAACTCGCAGTTATCTAAATAAAGATTACCCTAAAAAATCCTAAAAATTCCACCTTTCCAAATTTAAAAAATTAGTAAACTTCCAGATCACAACGTCCATGATTAGCTTTCTGAAATTCAAAGTAGAGCAAGTCCTACAAAACAAAAAAAAGATATCTACATTTTTCAAATTAATAAAAGGATATAAACAAAGTATTGTTGCGCAATTCTACCGAAAACCAGATAAGGATCGGCACGGCAGTTAAAATGCGAAGTGCGTCTTATAGCTAATACAATCATTTGATGATAAATATTTCATAAGCCCAAGCTTTCTACAGCGCTGACTCACCTGTTAATCAAATATGCACTGATTTTAATCTCGACCGATGTGTGAAAGCATGCTTGACGAGTGTGTCATTGTGTGATCTTGATAGCATTATAACACCTACTTCGCTTTCGATTGCTCTACCGAAAGAACCAACCAATAAAAATTGCATTATTTTTCAAATTTTACTGCTAATAATTATGAAGAGCAATTAAAGGATACTCGTGAATCAAATTGTATTCAATATCTTGATAATTAAATATAATCAATGTCAATGATAACGGAAAAGACAATATTACTAAATTTTGCCAAAATTTCTTTGGTTGTTTTAGCAATAGTAAACATTGAAATAATTTATCCCCAAATTTACTTCTTTAAAGTTTACTTAAATTGAGATAGTTATGATCTATCGCTCCCCTGTCCTATTTCTATTACCATTTGTAGTAGTTTTAGAGGTACCTTTAAACTGCTGATCTTAAAACAAATTTATTGTGGCTCAATTTTCATTGTACTGTATTTTTCGCTTTTGGTAATATTAAATAGCATAGATAAAGCTTATTATGCCATACTTTCATATTAGTCTCAAAATAAATTTTCTCTAATTCCGCTTATATTAATTTCACTATTAAAATAAATGTTTGCATAGCATTTGAGTCTTTTATTAAAATCACTAAAACTTTACCGTCCAAGTATAACTAGTATGTTAATAGAATTATTCGGTGAACCATGGTTAACAAGAGTACACATAGCAAGCTTATCCAATTTATTACTAAACGCAACTGCAACACGGTAAATAGAACTACAAGTACATAGGAGGATGCTATATGGTGTCCAGAAAAAAATACAAGATTTAATTTAAAAAAAATTATTTATTTATTAGTTGATAAAGTTATAAGATTTTTTAAAGAGTAAAGATTGCTATTAAAAGTGGAGTAGGATGTTTGACAAATGTCCTCACTACTTCACATAACTGTAGCTCAATTTCGTCGATAAAACCCTTCGAATTTTTATGTTTAATTTAGGAATTGCTTTTAATTTTGTAGCATAAATTTTTGTTTAACGAATCCTCAGAGGAAAAACTGCGCAGTGTGACAGTCACAAGAACTTGGTGGTGGTCAGTTCACTTAGCGGTTTTGGGAAATAAGTTTCCCATTAAATTTTTGCTTCAACAATTGAATTGTTTCACGCATCAAATGGTAGATGGCATCATCCTGTTGAAACCACAGATCATCCAAATCTATGCCGTCCAAATGAGGCCACAAGAAATTTACTATCATCTCACAATATCATCCACCATTGATAATAACGGAGTTCCGACCTCATTTAATAAAAAATGGCCCAATCACTCCACCAGTATAAAATCCACGCCAAACGGCTACTCTTTGGGTATGCAAAGGCCATTCTTGAACGATCCGAGGATTTTCTATGTCCCAAATGCGACAATTTTGCTTATTGACATACCCACTAAAGTGGAAACGCGTCTCGTCGCTAAAGATGATTTTCTTGGCAAAATTTCTCTAACACCCACTCAGCTATTATCCGGTATTTAAAATGGTCGGCTAGCTTGACTTCCTGACTTAGCTAAATCTTAAATGGGTGCAAACGCAGATCTTTTCTTAAAATGTGCTGCATGGTTCTTTTTGAAGTGTTTAGTTGTGGTGACCGACGGTGCACTGCGGTTTCTGGATATTCCGTCACGCTATTATGTCCAGCTGAATGGCCAGTCCCAGATCGGCCTGCTTTTGTTGTCTGCAACCGAACCGGTTCGTTCAAATTTTTTTTCTTGTGCCTTTCCATAGCCATTTCATGTGGTGCATTGCCCTTTCAAAAAATGCCGTGTAATTTGGCCACAGCCTCAGCGAAAAATTCTCCGTGCTTATAATAAAATTTAACAATCGTCACTCAATTCTTCGTCGAGTAGAGCTCCATATTGACCAAACGCAATTCTAATTTATAGAATCTTTAATGCTCTATAACTGAGCAACAAAGAAAATTATCTTTTACTTCAAAAATTATGCAATATAAGGCAATACGCTCTTCCACCATAGTCATTTATATAACCTCTATCTGTTATCAAAAGCAATGTGAACTAGAATTTCTACGTAGCTTTCTAAGGGTGCTACTTTTAAGAAAATTGTAATAAAACTCATCAATAATTAAGAAGACTTCATATTAAAATTACAAGAAAAAAGTAAAAAGAAAAATTATCTCAAAAATAGACTAAATCTGTATATGTTACTAGAAAAAATAGTAATGAATAGTTTAACTTATAAAACAGTAAAAATAAGAACGCTCCAAAAATGTAAGCAATCTTCTAATTAACTTAAAAGTAAGATCCTAAACTACCAGTGCATACACTGTTTGTCCGGAAAGTATCAGAAATAATTCTTTTAGCCAACCAGAAGGGCTAGAGGGACATGGTTTCCGGCGAGATGGATGGTAAGGGGTCTTAGATAAAAAATGCAACCCGGCTCAGTTGCCTCCAAGCCTCGAGAGAGTGAGGACCGCGCTTCCCGAAAACCGTATATTGGTGACGCATCGCGCACTCGGCATGCAGCGTACGTTAGAGCAACTTTATGCCGTGAAGTTTTGTGTCAAACTAGATAAATCTGACATCGAGACTTTGAACCTGATAAGGGAAGCATACTGGGAGAAAGCCATGTCAAAAACGAGGATTTTTGAATGGCACAATAGGTTGCGTGAGAAAAGAGAAACTATGGAAGACGAAAGAACGCAAAAGACATCCGTGAACGAGCCGAAGTGACGAAAATGTAGTGAAAGTGAAGCGATTTTTAAACACTGATAGGAGTTTGTGTTCTATTAATAGCACAGGAGTTAAAATTGTGTCTTAAGATTTGGAAATGAGAAAAATGTATGCAAAGTTAGTTCCGAAGATTTTGTCCCAAAAATTTTGGGAAACATTGCGTCTGACCCTGACTTTTTCGACACGGCGATAACCGGTGGTAAAACATGGGTGCTCGAGTACGATCTGGAGACCAAAAAATGCCCCCGTGAATAAATCAAAGATGAAATGCTCATTTTCTTCTTTGGCACAGAAGAAGTGGTGTTTGTACCTGCCGGACAAACAGTGAATGAAAGTTTTACGTCGATGTGCTCGAACGCCTCCGAAAAAAATCGCCAACACCTAGACGCTCCACCACGACAACGCGTCCAGCCACACGTCGCTACTCATGAGAGATTTTTAACCAAGCACAATGTGGAAACGTTACCGAAACAGCCGTACAGCCCAGACTTGGCCCTGCCCGACTTCTTTCTGTTCCCAAAATTCAAATCCAGCCGGAAAAAACCGTTTTGGATCGAGAGAGAGGGTCCAAGCCGCAGCAACCCAGACCATAAACAGCATTACAATTTCCGCACTCCCTTTGAAAATGTGACAGACACGCTATTTTAAAGAATTTTATAGAAATAAACGATTTCCTGAGATACTTTTATTTTTATTAATTTATTCCCGATACTTTCCAGACAAACTCTGTATACAAGTTTAAAGTGCAAAAACGGCTTCAAATAAATTACAAAAGATATCCATATTGACTCACATTACAATGTTTAAAGTGCTATTTACATGTTACAATAAATATCAAATGTCTCTAATGTGAGTTAGAGTGTGATATAGAATGTTAACTTAATCTTACAGCAGTACAAAAGTGTTTCAATCATTAAATTCCTGATTAAAAATTTTTGCATATTGAAAGCCTCACATAAGCCTACGAATAGTAAAACAATTGCTTGCAAAATTTTCTTAATAACAAATCATTGGTAAGACATTAATTACTGCTTGACAGTCAATTGAGAACCGTCGTTAACTACATTACTCGACCATAAAGCATATTGCGCTGTTGATGCATTTACTACCACTTGTGTTTTCCACAATTTCAAACAAGCCAATAGGTTAAAAAATTTCGGACATATATATGATTTAATAAATATAAACGTTTTTAATTCCTTTAAGTTTCTAAATCAACTTCAGTTTAGCCGTTTTTTTTTTTACTTAACACCACTGCACATTTTATACTCCCACGAGAGACTCTTTGTTATACACATAACAGAAACTAACAGTGTATTACAGTCATAACATAAAAACTACTATCAGAGATTGATTACTCAAGAATAACAAAAATGACTTTGTACCATAAAATTACCCAAAAGATACTAGATGATTTGGTCGAGTGTTAACAAAACGAATTTTCCAAAAACCGGTGTAGCAATAATAATAAAAGAAAAGAAGATAAAATTTGTTAGAAAAGAAAATTCTGTTAGTGAAAATATTTTAACGGTTAATATAAAAGAAGAGAGAAAGAAAATACCAGTGCATTCCAGGAGATATAACAACTAAACAAAAGTAAATGTAATGTTATCATTGAATCAGAACAAACAATAAAGAAATAGAGTAGTCCCTGGATAATATGAAGAAAAATCAAAAATACAAATGCAGAGAGAATACTGAACTTATGAGTAAAAAAAGTAATTTTATTAAACCACATTTCCGACATAAAGAAATTCACAAGACCACAAGAGATATAAAGAGCAGACGTGAGAAATCCATAATAGATTACTGTTTAGTAGGCAAAGAAATACATAAAAAAGTAACAGACGTAAAAGCTGTAAAAGTACCTGATAAACTTAAAACAAAGAACGAGAAAGATAATGAAAAAAGTAAGATGCTATAAGCTGAGAGAGACGAGAACTAAAAATAGATATCAGAAATATCTGAACCGAAATTGACAAAGATAAATATACAAGAAATATCAAAGTAAGCGTGGATAAATTCACAGAGTGTAAAAAACATCAAAAATTACAAATATACAAGATGAAAAAACATATTGGTAAATAGAAGAAAATAAAAAAAGTTAAAAGAAAGAAGACAAAGTTCCTAAGCAAAAAGACCAAAGGTATTATAACAAATACAAGTCTGAAAGAAGAAAAGTCAAAATACTAGTAGAAGAAGGAAAACAAAAGACCTGAGAAAATTAAAACGGCTTATAAAGAAAACTAGAAACTGTTCCTTTAAAAAATTAGAAAAGAGAAAAAGCAATAACAGCATGCTGAGCAAACATGAAAGACGAGAATAGTAAAGTTCTAACAGACGAATGGGGATTACAGAAAGATAAAAAAATATTTCAAGAATTATTGGAAGCAACGGGCCCAAAACTGGAAAAGATTGGAAAGGAAGCCTCTAAAAGCCTAGTGAGTGTAGAAGATCAACAACAACCAGTTGATATAACAGTAGAAGAAATCCGAGAAGTAATAATGCGATGTGTTCAAGTAACGACTAAAAGCAGGGAATAAAAAATACAAGCGAGAATACATTATAAGCTTTAGAAAATTGGCAAAAGAACCCTAAAGAACTGTAATAGCTGCCGGGGAACTACGTTATTGACCGCAGTAGGTAAAGTATATGCTAGAGTATTGGAAAAGGCTAAGATGAGTTTAAAAAAAATCTTTAAAAGACTCGTGATATAGTTTTAGGCCTGACCGAGGAATAATAAACACAGTTTGAAGTAATATATGGAGAATTCTAAAAAAAAAGTACAAGTGAAAAAATGATGGGTGGTGTAAATTTTCTATACAAACAAAAACTTTGTCGGAGTAAAACATAAAAAATTACGGATGCTTGAAACCCCCCAAAAAAATTAGTTACTGTTACTGTTCAGGGCGGTTTTAGAAAAGAAAATCAAAGAAGCAAAGAGAACCCCAAAACAATACAAAATAGGTCACTGGAAAATGAAGAATATACAAGTTACAAAACTGATATATGCAGACTATTTGGTGCTGATCACTAGCAAAGAAAGAACATAAAATGAAACCCTAAAAATATATAACAAAAAAATGGGCATTGGCAGAAACAAAACAAACTTTAGAACAGAGTAAGTTTAAAGACTTGGATATAAAAGTAAACGGCTTTTTAACTTTTCAACAAATTCAAGAACGCGTTTTTAGATAAAAAGAAATACCGAAACAAGGAAAGACTAAGATATTCAAAAGAGTGGTCGCCCCAGCCCAGATATGAGTCTGAATCTTAGATCTTAACGTAAAACCAGAAAAATAGAATGAAAGCAGGAAAATGAGATTCTTACAAAAAATTGGGGGAAACAAGAATAGCCAACGGAAGAATCATTGTCATTAGAGATAGCCTTGAAATTAAACCAAAACTACACAATATACAAGAAGGACAGTTGAGATAGTTAGCCCACGTAATGAGGATGAGAAAAGATAAGACTGTAGGAAGGATATTTGAAGCACAAACATATAAAAAGGAAACGAAAGAAAGACGTTAAGAGAAGCGAGTGGAGTGAAGTGAGTTGTAAAGTACAATTCATACCTAAATGGAAAGAGGTATGAAAAAAGTCACTAAGGACAGTTAAAAGATTTTCCTTATACTAAAACTAATATGGAACAAATACGAGGTCTCAAGTTACATAATACAAAGAAATAGAAATTACAATAATGTTTTGCGCCTTGCATTGGCCTGAATTTCGTTCACAATCTGAAATTTCTTTGCTTTAATTTTTGTTAACAGGCGATTCTGTTTTATTGCATCCCGTACATATTTGACATTTTCCAACGGTCTGCTCGTACCTGGTCTTAGAAAACGTAGATCACTTTCAACAGATTCCCGACCATATCTGAAGCTTTGATATTGTATATTACTCGTAATGCGCTCATTGCATCGTTTTCTAAATTCTTTCGAATCATCTGAATGGCTTTGCCCAAAATTTGATGTAAACTAGCTGCTCTACTCGTTTACTCATTACAAATACAACAATTATACACTACTTATGCTCAACCACCAGCGTCTAACTCCCAACTAACCTGTCCGGTGAAATCACGCATGCGCATTACAGTTCACTCTCATCGTGACTGCTCAAACTGCTTACATTTTACTAATATTAGCTCGATATTATCGAGACAAACCTCGTACGCTTAAAATCTATTACAAACTTTTTCATGACAATTTTAAAATGATTCTCTTTTTACAGTCGTCGATGTTTCTAATTATCCACAAGAAGTGATTCCTTTTCGCTTCTTTTCTGGTATTCCAAGTTTCAGGACTTTCTTTGTGACCCTATCTTCTTCCAGCCTCGCAGCATGTCCCAACCATCGCATCCTTTACGCTTTGACTTCCTGGATTAGCATGGGTTTTCCATATAGCTGATATACCTTATTTTTGTTCTTATTTCGCAATGGTTGTCGATTTCCTTTAAAAATCCCAAGTATTTTTCGCTCCCAGATGTTCATTCCTTACTGATCTGTTTTACTCGTAATCACAATTCACCTCTGTACGTCACTACCGGTCTTATAAGAGTTTTATGTATTTGCACTTATTATTACAGTGCTAGATATCTAGTTTGCCGTAGTTGTTTTTAAGAAGGAATCTGCAATTTCACTTCTTCCTTTGGCCAAACGAACACTCCCTTCTAAAATGACTCTTTGTCGGTAATGATTATACTTAAATAATTAAATTCTTCATATTCATCTATTGTTAACTTTAAAATTTGGCTCGGTCTTACTTCGTTACATTGCACCTTGTCTCTTCTATATTAATAAGTAAACTATATTTTCAATTTTTACTAAACTTCTTAAAAAGTCTTTTATTTATCTCCTCTTTTTAGCAATTGAAGTAAGCGCGTTCTTCCTCTTCATTTTCGTCCTCAATAGAGGCATGTACATCTATATTGCACATATTCCTATATATTTTTTAACCTTAACTGCATAACTTACCTGATATCGGTTGAAAGGAAGATGGGCAAAACCCTATGGACGCTGGGGCCCCCTCGTAAAAAAAAACCTGTAAAAAGTTCTAACTGGAATATAAGACGACACTAAAGGTTCTAGCTAGGTCATGTTCTAAGACCAGTAGCTCAGGCCAGAATAAATTTTAAATTCTGATTGCAATAAATCTTATTAGAGCTGATTGTCCTCTATGATTGACACCAAGATCATATTTGTACATCTTTTCTAGCCGGCGCTTTTTTCTAAAAGTCCTAAAGCCTATATCTCAGATCGCTTTCTTGGTACCCTTTGAAACTCACCAAATTTGATGTCGCAAGGTTCTAGGCTCTTGTTTAAATTTTCATTTGTCATCGTGCGGCACATCGTAGTCCCACTATGTCAGGTCAAGTTCTAAGGCCAGATTCAGTTTTAAGTTGTGATCGCGATAAATCCTATTAGAGCAGACTATCCCCTATCATTAGATAGCAAGATCATTTTTGTACGACTCTCCGTACCGGAGCTATAGCCTTCTAAGTTCTAAAGGCCTACATCTTCGTTAAGAGACGTCGTACCAGGTTAATTCCTTAGACAATATTGCTCAGGACACTTAGGGATTTCGATTGACATAGGTTTCGTCTGGGTACCAGAATTTTCGATTTAGGGACCAATCTGCCCATCCTCCTTTAATTATTGAACGCTTCATGTTTTTGTGCTCAACGATAACTTCTTTTCTTTCTTTCTAAGAAAGACGTGGTCCTCCAGTTCCAGTAACCCATTTTCCTTTTTGTTAGTTTCTTGCAAAGTAATATCGCTTGTTATGTTTTTTAACAGCTTCCAGATTTTTTAAAGCTTTCTCTTCAAAAGTGTCCTTACAGCGAAGCAAAAATTTGAAAAAAATTTCCTACAAGGTCATATTTCTAATTGCTTTAGGACCGGTCCGCAAAGATCGTAATTATCCCGTGCCAAAATATTTGAGCATTCGGTTTCTTTTACCTAGTAAAATTATAAAAAATATTTTCCCTCTCCTACATTCACCAAGATTGTCCAGTGGCCTATTTTAGAAAAATTAAAAAAAATGGTCAGATTGCGGTTAGCCGTTGTAACGTGCACTTCTGCGTACTCAAATTGTCAATGTTTATCGCTTTTTTACTTTCCTTATCCTATAATAAGACAAGTAATGTAATCGGCGGAATTTTGGTAAAAATGTAAACGGTTGAAGATCCAAGTAACTTGCCTACCAAATTTCAAGGCTCTAGCTCGTACGATTATCAAGATATCATGTTTACTGACAGACCGACACACACACACACGCGCGCGCACACACACACACACACGAACCAACGGCCCAAACCAACTTTTTTGGTGTCCTGAGACTATATTTCGTATATTTCGTCCAGAAATGTGAAAAACTGGGTAGGTCAAATTTCCGCCGATTACATTACTTGTCTTATAGGATAAGGAAAGTAAAAAATTCGTGAGAATAGAAATGATTTGTTATCACGAGATAAACATGAATTTAAAGTAAAAGTTGGTAAAATAGGAACTTAAAAAAATTGAAGCCCAGGATTTTTGCCAGAATTTCCCAAATAATAGGATAAGGAAAGTCGTGTGATGTTCACACCAGATTTGTTTGTCTGTAGCGGATATCGCGTACATTAACATATTTATTCATACATCAATTTGTGTTTTTATTTACAAATCACCACCCTAATACCCCATGAACTGTAAACCATAATATCATTTTTTCTATTTAACCAGACTCGTGTAATTGTCACCTTTGAAGGTCGGCCCTTTCTCGTAAACTTTTAATTTTTTGGGTATCCAGTCTGTTTCTTTTTCCGTCTTCGCGTACCAAGTCTGCATCTCCCTTTTTTTCATCAGCTTTTCATACCTCGCTTAATCTTTAACTTTCTTCTCCGGCTATTTTCTAATTCTTGCTTGAATATAACTTTCTTGTGTTAGATCGTAGTCTATGAAAGCGTCAGTTACTTTTAAGTCTGCTTAGCTTTTATTTTAGTGGTTATAAAGGATGCGTTAATTTTGGCTTCACGTATTTTTACACTAACACCCAGAGTTTGACTAACAATTCTACCGCGCATTTTTTTTCCTTGGGTGATTTCCAATCTGAAGTTCTACAATTTCTAGCCTTCTGAAACACATGCTTGTTCAGGTCAATTTCTTATTTTCGCTTCTTAACAGCTGAATTTCTTACTTATACTCACGCTGGTCTCCTCTTATTTCATTTACTGTTTGTATAAAGCTTTTCAGCATTTCTTTCAACTCCTGTATACTCCATATAATTCTCATTTGTATCATTATTGAGTTGCGTCCTTATTCTCTTTTCTTTACTAATTTTTTATTATTATAATCTTATTTTAGAAAACTTTAATGTGACAAAGAAAAGCAATAACTGATTCATTTTATTACTATTTACAGTTTAAAACTGTTGATAAATTCACCACACGATCACGTTATAGTGAGATCCACACTATTATGGAAAATAGTAATTTCGATTAATTAAAACCTCGGTAGAAAGCTGTTAACGATGTAATCAACCCGTGAGAGCAGATACCCTATTTAGTAGGAGCACGGGCAGTCTAAATTGGTGAGCTAATTACCAGCATTGTCTTCAGTGGAGAGAAGCTTCGTACAATTTAGCTGTGTGAAAACGAAAATGAAATAGAACGTTTAATTAGCATTGTTTTCTTACTGTATCATTAATTTTACTACTTATAGCACGTGCACTATTTAAAATTGAACTAGGGAATAAGCCAGCAGGTACATTGATTTTCTAGATTTTAAATAATTGAACTCCTGAGCGTGAAGAAATTTCTGTTCAACATTCCCCACAGAGAAAGTCCTCGGTGGTGTATCAGCAATGTGAAGAGATTTCACAATTTAGACATCAAATGCTAGGTATTTCTCCTCCGTGGATAACTCAAATACACGGTATCTGAAACAATGTTTATTTCTCCAAATTTTGCTGCGAAATTACATATACGTCTACTACCTATTATAAATATCGTCAAAATAAAAGATAAGTTTCACAAAAAAAACTACATTCGGCATTAACAAAATTTCAGCAGGTACTGGCTACAATAACAATCACTTTTTAAATAATTTTTATGTACACAAAAAATAAGCTAATATACACAAATGTGTCCATTTCTCCCTATAGAAACCAATTAGATGTAGTAAGTATTTTCAAACGAGCTATATATGTTTTGAATAATGACACATCGACAAATTAAGCATCACTGAATAGTTAGTTAGTCGAAATGACAATAAGTTACGCCTTCTCCTTGCAGATAAACAGAAAGTCTCCAAAGAAAAAATAATTAAAAACTCATTCTTTGTCTACATGCTCTTGTTTCTTTACATAATTCGAATAATAATCCTAATAAGAGATTGCTACCACTATATGTGCGTTATACACGTTCAGGCATTATTCTTTCCCCTCTATTAAATTAAATCAAGAAAATACGAGATTGGGTATACAAACTTTATTTCTATAGGGTGAAACTACAGAACCAATAGCTTTATTTCAAAATGAGGATATAAACCAAGTAGTGTCCCTCACTTTCGATGCATTTTTGAATTCGCAATCTGAAGTTCTTCATTACTCTTTCTAAAATGTGTTCAGGAATACGCCCGATTTTGACGTATTGCACTTTGTGGATCTTAAAGGCTCCTAGAGCTATGTTTGCAAAACTAAGCCTTGAGATATCCCCATAAGAAGTTATAAAGGACAAGATTCTATGAGCAAGCTGGATAAGCGATGTCGCCGCGTTGTAAGATTAGGCATCCAAAAAATATCTCATGTAGTACCTGAAACGAAGCTCCTTCTATATGGGCTGTCGCTCCATTTTGTTGAAAGAAAACATTAGCCAGTTGAAATACTAGTAACGCACTGACCCGTCTCCTCTTCTCAAATAAGTCGATGGCCACACCTTTGCCCATCGCACGCCAAACAGTGGCACGTTTGCTGCGGAGAGACCTTCTATGGATATCTTGTGAGTTATTATCACTCTAATAACAAAGTTGTTTATTAACTCATCCCGATAAGTGATAAAGAAAACAACTACGTCATGTGACACGTCTTTAAAAATGTTTTCACATTTCCAGGCGATTTTACCAAACATTCGGAAAATTCCTGTACAACCATCACCTTGCATGGATACAAACAAAGGTCTGGGTATAAAATTCGCCGTACAGTACGACTCTGAGACTGCAAAATGGGACATCTAATTTTATCGATGTTTTCCGGTATTTACGCACTACAAGGTCTTCCTCCTCTCCCTCTCTATATAGAAGTAGTACTTCTGAAAGTCCCTGCCCACAATAAAATTTATTTTCGATTTTAAGTTAAAAGCACGCCTGAAAAGCGGCCAATACAGAGCAATTGTTAGGAAGGTACACTTCAACATCAAAAACTCTCTGTTCTTTCGTCCGCGACTCTGACTATCTGTGTTTAATAAAATCATTTTCCTTCATAATCCTCCTTTGAAATTAGGAAGAAAATGTTACTCCACCCTATACTTTACTAAATGCCATTTTGAAATACGATATGTTATAATACTTATCATGATACAATTTTAAAATCCCTGGCTCGGAAAAACCCATGGTCTCAATCAGATAATTTCAAAAACAGTTGCTGCTAAGAATAATAATAATTCGACAGTTTAAAAAATAAAGTCACTATACCACTCCTGTTTACATACAAATAAAACAAAATAAAGAAAATGTCGTACGAGTTAAAAGCCCATATTACTTTAACAACTTGCAAAGTGCAAAGGCATCGTTTGACCATTTGACTAGATGACGTAGCAAGTCTGTCTAGAAAGCAAAATGAGTACTCCAAATAGTGAGCACAAACTATTCGATTCCTTTCTTCTGTGTCCAATATAACCCTATTTTTATTTAATAAAATTCCAAAAACGTAATTTCACCATTTTGATCTAGAATGTAAACGATAAAACTATTAAACAATGACAACCAAAATTTTGAGTGTAGCGCCGAATGAATTCTGATAAGCAAAACATAATGTTGCAATTTTCATTATTCAACTCGGAGCCGCACATTTTCAAATTGGGGCATGGAAAATTGACCCGCAAAATTTATGCTGCATCATCAACTTGAGAAGTTACATTTGAACTAATATATCACCCCTACCGTATTTTTCTTATCCAGCATCTAGAGGTTTTATTTATTTCCAAAACTGAAGGGGACTTTTTGGGTAATAAAATTTGATAATGAGGGGGCGGTTATGACACCAATGCACGAACTATTTAAAACCAAGACCAAGAGTCTTTCGAGAAGAGTGTTTTATGCTTAAAATATAGTAAAGCCCATGAACATTACGTGAAAGAATGACTACACAGACTAACAGAAACAATAAATTTCATAGATCGCTTCTAATACCGTCGCGTTATAATTAATAAAGTACTCTGGTCACAGCATTCCAAAGTAGGTTCACTATCTGCAATGTTTAAAATTGAAAAATTTACATTCATCGGCAAAAAGCCCACATCTTGGTGCTAAACAAGCTAAAGTTTTTTTTTTTTGAAAATTAAATATTGGACCTTGGCTACTTTTTCTCAATTTACTTACTCCCTCTTTGGTTTATCAGCCCATAAAGGACTTGTATAAAGTTCGAAAGTCCAAAATTTTTACAAGAGGCTATACTTCCTGAGATATATTTCTATTTCTGACACGGCTCTTTCTCATTTTATTATTACTTTCACAAGCTTTTAACCTGATTTGCGATTATTTTCTGTTGCTTTCCTATATTTTGCCTTTCGATTCCAGTCTTGTATTACAAACTCTTTAACATAATTTCCAACATTTTTGATCTACCTTTTGGACTAGCTTTTGCTCTTTTGCCTTCTGGTTTCCTTTTCAAGACCTTCTTTATCGCTTGTATTTCTTCCATGCGTCTTAGATGACCTAGCCAGCTTATCTTACTGCTTCCAATTTCACTCTATATGCGTAAACTCTTAAATAATACTTCTAATTTGTTGATTTTCTATGTACCATCCTCTTTTACCGACCCAAAGAATTTCTCAGCATTTTTCGCTCCTAAATTTTTAACTGTACACCACATTTCTGCGACATATGTCACACTACCAACCTAATAATTGCTTTATGTACTTTGAGCTTTTATAACACTTATTCCTGGTCTTTGAGTTCACTTAATTTAAATTTGCTCACTACTTGAAAATTGTCATTATTAATATTTACCTTCCTAAGACCTCTACATGTCTTGTTCTAACCATATATTTAGTTTTTGTTTCGTTTACTCCTAATGCTGGAACGCCACAGATTTTGATAAGATCTGTATACATCTTCCATGTCTTTTTTATTCTGCAGATCTGGGCTACATCGTCAGCATAAGCTAAGATCTGACATTGTTTATTAAAAATAGTTCCTTTAGGACTTATAGATGAGTTTCATGTTATTTTCTCTAATATATCAAAAAGTGTTGTAAGAGATGCAGTTTTCTTCCCTTAAATCTTCGTTTTCTAATAATTTTCTCCGCATTGTCAACAGTATAATTAACATTGAATCAACGCTTGTTGATCGTCAGTAAATAGGTGATGTAAGGCTGCATTATATTCATATTTTATTTTCATATTTTTATGAATTTGGTCTTCCTCTTCTGAACCAGCATTGAAATTCCCTTACTATTTCTTCCATTTATCTATTTAACTTTTTTCCCAATAATTGACTGAATATTTTGTAGCCAATATTTAGGTGTTCTTCCACAATTTTCACACTTGTCTTGTCACCCTTCTTATGTATTAAAAAAATGATGATCGTTTTGTGATCGTTTAGTATATATTTGTTATAAAATATGATTTTGATAGCCTGTTATCTAAATGTTAAAAACAAATATTTATCAGTTCTATCGTTATCTTGTCTTGTTCTGAAGCTCTGAATTTCTTGTATTAATTTTTGTGTACTATTTCTTATACTTTACCATTGTATATTTAATAAATCAAAAAAGACTCTTTCCATTAAAAAACCATCTTATGTTCTTTATTAATTATAAAACTAATATATGATTGCATTTGTTTTCAAACTATTACGTTCGGAGTTTGAAAACTCTAAATACAATCTAATGGATTGAGAATAGGCAATACAATGTATTAGACTATTGATAGTAGAAGCTTTCGCATTCATTTGAGATTTCCAAAAATAATAATTTCAAAATTATTATTCGCTGACGACCAGGTCCTGATTGCAAATCACTACTGACGGGAAAATACATAGCAGAATAACCCAGAGACACGGCAGTCCAACAAATTAATCATATTCTGTGATCGACAAGCACTCAAAGATATACATGTTAAGCAAAACAGCTAGAATTAAATTTCATCAGCTCATAGTATATGGACATGTCATGCTGATGTCGAATGCAAAATGACCAAGGGAAAATCATAGACCATATTTCTACTAACAGAAGAAGAAAAACATGGAAATATAGAGTCAAACAGACAATGAAAAAACGTAAAATTGAGAAAGACTCTCGAAATAGCAAAGTATGACAATTGAAATACGAGAATCAGTTTAGACTAACAGCTTATGCATTTCAGATTTTCTTTGTGGATAAGGTACAAACGCAAACGCCGAAAAAGGAAAGATGTTCAAAAGATTCAATACCTATACATTCAAATTCATCATTATTCATCATTCTGAAATAAACTTATAATCAAATATTCATTTCCAATGCATTTTAGATAGAAAACTCAAAATAAGCTAAATAAAGTTTTTCTCTTCATTTCAAATTTCAAATTTTTGACAAATAGAACGAATCAAGCGATTGAAAATGCAACAATGACTAAATGTAATAACTTTTTGTCGTTCTTACTACCACTAATTTTTAATCATTAATAAAGATCACCTCACCACTTCGGACGTTTTCATACTTTAGCTACATACGTCAAACAAAATACTGTAACACCTCATAGTCTTACACCGACCTTAATACAATCTTCTATTAACTTTTAAAACAATTACTAAACATCGATATAATTTCTATAAACATATCAGTACTTTCTGCGCGACTTTACTATCATTTTTCACGCCTGTTGTCTTCAAATTTTATAGGCTAGAAAATATTTTTGACCGACAAGAATCTTTCTAACATCACCGTTTAATCATTGTTTTCTTCTGTACATTTTTATGTTCTTTCATGCTTTAAATGAGAAAAAGTAAAAAATAACATATAAATAGAGTTTCCGCCAGTCTTGTTTCTAGACAAAATTACTGTAGAGGAACGACAAGTAAAACAATCGCTATGAAATAATAATAGATAAAAGTGAAAAACCTCTGTACTGCACTAGACCAAAATAAAACTTTTTCTTTTTCCTTCTTTATTCTTTTAAGTGCCGTATTTAGCCTGTTTCTAACCGCACAATTGTGCGATACTATGAGCAATGTTGGGCGTACACTGGGAATATAAATATAAAACTAAGAATTTTAAATTTTCTAAATATTTTTCATTAGTGTGCATTCCAAGGACAGACTAGACGAATAGGCAGTTGCTTCGGGATGCAATATTTTGGCGCAACACCATTCTACATTTAAAAGTACGCGATAATTTATTTTTACCGTCTATGGTACTGGCTGGTCAAAAATCATCACATTTTGTCTGTCGGACTGTTATCGGCACAAATTATTTGGAACTATTTCAAATCTTCACGTGCAAAATCAATCCTCATGTTAATTTCTCGCCTCCTACCACAAATTAATGATAAACGAAGGCATCGGCACATCTTTCTGTTTCTGATCATCAGTCTTAGCTACTTAGTTATAAAGATACTGAAAATACGAAGTGACTCTTCCTGTCAACAAGTTCTTTTTGAAATTTACTTTCCTTGGGGAAGGATGCGACCAATATTGTACTTCATAACAATCCACCAAAGTTCCTTTAATTTTTCCTAATGCCAGCAGAAGGCTGATTGAATAATAATTCTACAGAAGAGACATCGATTCGAAAAAGCTTGATCTACGTGTCCAACAAGTCTAAGAAATATTGCAAAGAAAAACTAATAAGAAGATTAAAATACTTTCAAAATGTCTTCCTTTGCTCTTGGTCACAGCTGCCAAGCGTTTCCAAAGCCAATCAGTAATTTTCTGCTTTTCTTCTTCTAAAATGAAAGTTACGTTTTCTGCGATTCTTTCTAGAGAATTTCAAAATTATCAGTGTCCTTGGTTAAACCCCATAAAGAGCAAGTATAAGTATCTAATTCAACAGAATATGGTAACCAATCAATGTCTTTGATTACCCCCTCACTCGATGGCTGATGAATTTAGATCTTTTGGGCAAAGAGTTCCAAATCTTTCTTCATTATTGAATGTAGTCAAGATTTTTGAGAGTTCCTCTGGAGCATTTCTAATCAAAGCATGTATTCGAACTTTCCATGTTAAAGTTTACTCATCATTCATTGCCATCAAGCAAACTTTTCTACTCAAGCTTTAATTTTGAAAAGACGCTAAAAATAAATTTTCAAAAAGTTACCTAATTTTTCTCTTTCCCACATCGGAAAAGTTTCAATTGGGTCTTTGCGACTCCTGTGTCATATTTCAATAATTTGCGCTTTCTAAAATTCAATATATTTCACGCGATGAAAATACTTTTGGAAAGTATTTACACTAACAACACCTACACATCACATCATTTCCAACGAAATCGGTCGAACCGTTTTCAGATGGCGCAACTCGTCTATTGACATACTTATTAAATACAGGGTAGTGTAACAGAAATATCTCGTGAGACTAACGAAGCAATGCAATTGCATTGCTTTTTACAAATTTTTATCTTTAGCCACCCTAAACATTGTGTACGTTTTTTAATCAAATACAAATGCAAATGTATAAACGTAGTTCATGGTGAGAAAGAGGGTTCCATAAAATGTAACAAATTCTCTAGTTCGTAGGAAATGCACTGCAGCCGCTTTATAATTATGAATGCAGAGGACTATAACTAGCAAACATTAAGGTAACTGCTACGAAAATTCCACTCGTTATCCTTCAAGGTACGCTACTGGCTAGAGCTTTTAGTAAAGTTCAGGACGAAATATCTGCACTTTTAAAAAAACGTATCATAAACTGTGGGTGTCTACCTTATCTATCTTTCCAAAGAATAACTCGGTAAAAGAAATCTTCTTGTACATCTACCCTTAGAAAAGCCTTTCCAAACATTAATATCGCTTTATTAAAAAACCTTCTTAATCCAGAAATCTCAATAACTTCAGATTCTGAAGATAAACTGAGAAAATGTTCCACCTGCTATATATGACGATCAAATCTTCATTGCCGTAAAACCACTTTGCATCGCGGTTAAAACTTCAAGAATCATGCACAATGCATTAAACGCATAATTACCACTTAGAGCACTTATTGGGGATGTATATTTAGTCTTCTAAAAATTGAAATGATCCTTTATCATTATTTGTTATGGCTAATTGTAAGACTTGTAGAGGGGGGGGGACATAAAGGGGGATTGAGAGAGAGAGAGAGAGAGAGAGAGAGAGAGAGAGAGACTTATATACTTTTGTAAATATAAGAAAGGATACATTGGAATCGATGGTTTATACAGTGCCATTCCGCTGATAAGCAGCAATAGTACATAAGTTAAAAGTCGAAGAAGTCTGAAATTAGTCGAAATCTTAAACTGTCCCTCTCAGTCTACGTATCCACAGATAGATTCTCCAAACCGCCACAATTATACCTAAAACAGCGACAGAGTTCGTATCCAAATAATGAGGAAGACATGTCAGAGCTCAAAAACCGGTAAAAATGGTAATCAAATAGAAAGGTGGGTACCAAAACCAGTGTTTTCCTAATTAAAGAAATTACACTCCTACTGCAGAGACCTGTAACAGCAACCTTAAACCACGGCTGTCAGTCAACCATTCTCCATATTACTTCTTATTGTTACTTTAGTGGGCAATGTACGAAGAGAAATTACGTGTAATTCCACATATATTTATGGTACAATACGTGTAGAATTTCATTTTCATTTCAAGGTCACGCCTGTGTACTTGTATCCTTTAATAATTTATGAGCGCTAAAGAAAAATATTACTATATTACGCACCGATCGTGTTACCTAACTTCCCAAAATGCCATTGATTGCCGTGTTTTGTGGTCCTATCTATCCACAACCGCCACCATTTCTGGAGGAAGCAAGAAAGGAAAGCTTCATCCGGGATGTTCCTCAACATATCTGTCACAGGCATTGAAAGACACGGTTTCTCGATAATACCTCATCACTATGTGTTTCCATGAATGTTAACACAGAACTTAATGTTGACTCTCTGCTCGTAATCCGCATCCATTATGTTACTCGTGTAACTTGCTAAATACACCAACAAGTAGATTGCTAAATACCGCCCCGCCACCTAGTTAGTTTACACAGAATTACTTTCAAGGTCATGTCTATTCAGAACCCATATTAGGTGACTGAACAACACTGAATATTACAGGTAAAGAATTAAAAAATCATCTAACACTTTTCTATTGTATATTTACCTTTTCTTTAACCTTAGATCAATAAAGACTAAAACAACTTTCTTCTTTATAATATTTGTCGTTTGTTTCTTTTTATTTGCTTTACCGTTTAAAATGTTTTTTGACATTCTACTTGTTTCCACTTTCTACTATTACGCTGTTTGGGTTTAAAGATTTTGCATGGCTACGTTGAGCCGTATAGATTTAATGTCCTAAATTTTGGTTTTTGAATTTCATTCTTTAACTCAAAAATGTTTAGTTCATTTTTGTTCTAGTCTAGTTTTCATTACGTTGTTTTCTATAATTTTAGCTTCTGCATTACTGTTGATGCGATATTTATAGACAAATATAAATATCACTCGATATCTATTTTGTAAAATTCATCTATATTCTTCAATTTTCTATTCCTTTCACTACATTTCAACCTTTTCACTTTTCTTTGTCTTTGTTTATTTATAGTTAATATCTTCTTCTTCTCATTTACGTCCATATCATTAATTTGAAAAATTGATTTTGTTTGTATTTCTTATAAATAGAAACAATAAGAACGTGTTTATTTAAGTGACTAAACGAATATCTATTCAAAAGTAGAGTAAAGCAGTTCTAAAACTTAACAATATTTTGATTTTTTTAATTTCATGTTCAAATATGACAATGGCAAAATCATTAATTTACTAGGACATCCGTAGGCTATAAATGAAAAAATTCGGTATTTTTCATTTTTTCCATTACAATTTTTGTGCACCTGGCGTCCCGAATCATGTAGGCATCAAAATCCGTAATGCCGCAATTATCTCTATTTGGGTTGCGCCGTTCTTGGAAGCCAAACAAGACAGAACGGCCCTGTCCAGCACATTAAACAGCATCAATATAATTATTAGGCAACAAGAAGCCGGCCAAGCGAGCACCCGACCGTTTTTGCGAACGCTAAATCCACTAACGGTCTGGCTGACCGCATAGAGCCACCGTTCCTTA
The DNA here is from genome assembly GCA_036346155.1 of Sinelater perroti. Taxonomy (NCBI): domain Eukaryota; kingdom Metazoa; phylum Arthropoda; class Insecta; order Coleoptera; family Elateridae; genus Sinelater; species Sinelater perroti. The sequence continues at coordinate 4,631,890 of JARFIY010000174.1, forward strand.
TGAATGGACTTACGCGTGAAATACGCCTTGTGCAACTGGGAATTCTGAAACTTGCACTGCCGCCCCGGGGAATCCCCGCTGTGCAACGGATTAATGCAGAACTTAATTATTGTCCTAATTAAAAGAATAAATGCCGAGGCAATGTTTGGTCCTCCACGGAATCTCAAACATCTTCCTAATAAATCGAAATGAAATTAAAATGCAGAAACGCCGCGCTGTACGCATGGCTGACTCAAGATCCGTCTCGGACCCTTTCCAGGCTTCATCCCCTGCCAGTGAAATAAGATGACGATATAAAAGCCACTTTCGGCGCCGTACCGTCATAGTGCCAGTGCCAGAAGTCTGTAGAAAGTGGCGGCCCACCTAAGGAGGGAAACTATATAATTGAGGCGCGGTGAAAATAGTCTCTTAGTTAGAGTGCGGTGCAGTGACTTCTTCGGCAGTGATTACCGTCTTTAAGGTAGGTCCTCGCATACGAGGTTCCTAATTATCATTTTTTTAATTAATTACAATTGTAATCAGCCTAACGCGTAATCTAAAAAGAAATATTTCTGAGTTACAACACAGTAAGCACTTTTAGTCTAAATTTTCCCCACTGTTTCCTTGTTTACATCAATATTTTTAAATATAAAGCCGACGGCGGCCTTTTTATCCCATGAAACAGTTCTCATGCGGTAATGAACTGTTGACCATGACCGAACAAAGGCGAGAAAGTAAGAAAGGCAGCTCTTAGCGCCGATGTCGAGATATCTCTACATAATGAGGAGCAGCTTAACGGCCCTTTGTTTAGAACGCCGAATCTGCCTTTAATGGGCACATTTGCATATCCTAGCATAAAGTGCGACATTAAGATTTCCAACTTTCTTCCTTCGCATTTCACTTGGATTTACAAGGTTAAGGTGGTTGTAAACTTGTAGTTTGCGATTTCTTCGCCACGATCCAACTCCGTTCCTCGAAAGGAAAGTGAAAAGAAAGTAAGAGCCGCGTCCTACTAACAGATGAATTTTTAAGGTGTCCGCCCACCTTTGATGACCAAACAGGACAATGCGAGGGCGCGGGCCGCAATTTCACTTTCCAAGCAGTTTAACGCTTCGCTTACCATGTTTCCGTTTTGCAGTGATGCGCCTGGTTTTCCACTCCGCCGCCCTTTTAGGGCTGTTGCTGCTGCAGCTTGCACGAGCTCAAGAGAACGGATGGTCCTGGGGAAAGGACAACGTCGACAATAATGACGCCGACGCCTTTAAGCCTCTTCAAGAATTGCCTTTCGAGGGAGAATTGGAAGCTGCAGAGACCGTTCTCGTCAATCAACAGGATCATGCAAGCAACTCCAGCCAAATTGAAGAAGTCGTCGATAGTATTTTGCAGTCAGAGCGAAAAGGACGAAACTTAAACGGTTTTAAAGAAGTCTACAGTGATCCCAGCGTTAAAGAAGCCCTTCAAAAAGGGAATGATGGTGAAGCTAGAAACATCATCAAAGAAAAACTTTGCAGTTTAGGTTTGATGCAGGTAATTATAACATTCTATCGTAATTTTCATTTTCTAAAATACAACAATTAATAGTGCGAAGGAGAAAATATTCAAGGAAAGCGCCCCTACATCGCCCCTGAAGACTTGGTGTATGCTCAACCGGTCGATATCAAACCAGTAGGGCGCCCAATTCCTTCAATCCCAGTAAAACGCCCGCACAGCATTGGACACTACGGTCCTCCCAAGCCCATACCCATGCTAGGACCACCAGGCCCTCCAAGCAAATACGGCCCCCCGTTCAATCCCAACGGACCTCCTCGCCGAGGATACGGCCCGGTTCCAAAACCAGTGTATCCGGGACCACCAGGAAAGCCCTTCCTAAGCGACCCCCATCCAACCTCTACTACGACGAGTCGGAAGGATTCATTTCAAAACCACCCGGCGCAATTTATGGCCAACCCATCGAACCAGACTCCGCTTACGATTACGAGCTCTCCACGTCTCACCACAAACAAACATTCGGTTCGACCTTCCACAAGGATAAGAAGCCTATCGAAGTCGTGGTTAACGCTCAAGGAGGACTGGCACACGCCACAGGAAGCTCGGGCGAATCGGGAGTGCAGCAGCACGTTCATCATCACTTTCACCACGCCGGAGCGGGCGGGCCCACCAAGGTGCCTACTTTAGCAAGCGGCACTCAAAGTCTGCACGTAAGCAGCGGCTTAGGTGGGAGCTTTGTAGACAGCCAAAGTTCCATCTTTAAACCTTCTTCTGGCAGCCTATTTGGATCCTCTTTAGGAAACGGATTTAAGCTAAATTCAGGAGAATTCAACAAGATTAATTCTGGACTAACAATTGGAGGTTCGGGCTTCAGCAGTTCCAATTATGGGGGCCAGTCTTTAGCAAACTATGGAAATAACCTGAATAGCTTTGCTTCTTCCAAGCCCGTAACAGAAAACTATTCCCCGCAAACATTTGGATCTAACACCTTTGGCACGTCCGTGGGCTTATATGGAAGTTCTGGGTTGTATGGAAGCAACGGGCTGTATAAAAAGGAACTAAATCTACAAAGCGCTGCAAGCGGAAATTCGATTCAAAACAACTACTTCCAATCTTCATACGCAGGCGGCTATCAAGGATTGGAGTCTGCCCGAGCGGAAAATTACGACTGTGTTTGCGTGCCATATAACCAATGCCCTTCTCAAGACGTGATAGGACGTAAAGATGATCTTTACCTCCCCCTTGATCCTAGAAATTTAAAGAGCAACATTGAGGCTTTAACGGAAGATAGAGTAATAACTGATGGTAATGGAACTATGACGGTAGTGAGAGTACCAAAGGAAGCCAAAAATGAGGAGGATGAAAGCAAAGTAGCTGCTGAAAATAAAGAAGACAAACAGAAATCGTTGGTGAAAAGAGAAGCTCCGCTTGAGAACGTCGCAACTAACAGGACTAAATTAGAAGCAGTAAGTCACTCTTTTAAAATAAAGTTAACTCAAAATCTACTGCTTAGTAATGATCAGAACTAATTTAGCTAATCGATTAATAATATTTATTTCTAACAGAAAAACGTGTAAAACATTTCGACATGTTGCACCGAACAAATTACACGCTTTTTCAGGTACAACAAACATTCCACCACAACCACCGCCTCTCTAAATTAGCTACTAAATCAAACGTCGTTAATCGATTAAAAACACAGGGTGGCGGAGCTTAGAAAGCTATAAGCGAGTTGACTTAGCTCGTTTATATTTTTACAGCGCCAAGGGATGATGTATGACAACAAGAAAGTGAAACCGACTTTTGGCATATCCTTCGGTTTACCGACTCAAGGAGGCGGTGGATATCCCCTTAACCCGTTCGGCCATGATCCCCTAGTAAACCCCTACGGTAGCACTGTAGGCGCCGGAGGCATTAACTTGGGACTGGTGTCCATCAATCCCCTTCTATCCGTGCAGGTCACAAAAGACGACTACGGAGAGAAAGTCGTAAAACCTTTCGTTAATCTTCACGTAACCCCTAACCATTTTCTAGTCCACAAATTTGAAGATTTTCTCGCGTACAAAAAAGGGCACTTGTATAACATTCACGACCACTACGGCTATCCGAAACCTCCCCATTACCATACTGGACCCCCTCTTCATATAGTACACAAACCACCCCCTCATTTCATACATAGCCCTCCCGGGCCTATCGTCCATGGGCATCCTTTTCATGAAGCAGCCCCAATTAATAACCCCTACACGGATTATCCTTCAGACTACGAAAATTATGATGGTGACTACGACGAAAACTTCTACAGTAGAGCTCAATTGAACAGAACAGGTAAACAACTGTCCAATCCCTACAACTACAATTATTATGACAACAAAAACCAAAATCAGTATGACGACGATCAAAGTAACAACTTGTATAATAAATATCAAGAACAGTATGATAGTGGTCAAGCGTCTTATAGTGCCAACTATAATAATTACAACAATTTAAACCCTTTAAGCCGCAGGGGTAAATCGCTAACTCCCTCCTCGAACCCAATTAAATTCCCCACCAACAGAAGACGACGTGACACTACTTACACACCCGAAAACGAAACTAATGACAAACCCCGCAAGGAGGTGAGATAAACCAGACGAAACCAAATCATTCGGCGTTTTTAGCACTCGAAAACTAATTCAATCTGCGTTTTCAGCGCCAAGCCTATTACCCTGGAGGCTTTGGCGGCCGGCCCAGCGTTTGCGGACCTCGACACGTGTGCTGCAAGCGACCCTTCAGACCAGACGTGCCAAATCCGGGAGGATTTGGCCAGAACCGCCAGTGCGGAACAAGGCACTCGCAGGGCATCAACGGGCGTATTAAGAACCCCGTTTACGTCGACGGAGACAGCGAGTTCGGGGAATACCCTTGGCAAGTTGCCATTCTGAAAAAGGACCCGAAAGAAAGCGTGTACGTTTGTGGCGGAACGCTCATCGACCACCTCCATATCTTAACTGCAGCCCACTGCATTAAGGGGTAAATTCCTTTGCATGACTAATTTGAAGAGCTTAATATCAAAATTGATTTCAGATATACTGCTTACGATCTTCGCGTCCGCTTAGGAGAGTGGGATGTAAATCACGATGTGGAGTTTTACCCTTACATAGAAAGAGACGTGAGCGGAGTAGAAATACATCCGGAATTTTACGCAGGAACACTCTACAATGACATAGCGGTCATCCGCATGGACAAACCAGTAGACTGGAGTAAACATCCCCATATTAGCCCAGCGTGTTTGCCAAGCCCTCATGAAGATTACACAGGTCAGAGATGCTGGACTACCGGGTGGGGAAAAGACGCGTTTGGGGAATTCGGAAAGTATCAAAACATCTTGAAGGAAGTGGACGTTTCTATCGTCGGTCTTGCTCAGTGCCAGCAGCAGTTGCAGTCGACTAGATTAGGGTATGAATTTAAACTGCACCCCGGATTCATCTGCGCAGGGGGGGAGGAAGGAAAGGATGCCTGCAAGGGTGACGGCGGTGGCCCCATGGTGTGCGAGCGCGGAGGCAGCTGGAAGATCGTTGGAGTCGTCAGCTGGGGAATTGGCTGCGGCCAGTACGGCGTCCCCGGTGTGTACGTGCGCGTCGCGCACTACTTGGACTGGATTCGTCAAATAACGCAAAGGTTCTAAGTTGCTTCTCCCACTTTTGCGCCCAGTGATGGATTGATTAGATGTAGCGTCCATAAGTTATTTAACTATATATCTCTAACACTATTTATAAATAGCTGTAAGGAATAATTTATTCTGTTAAAATTTTTCTACCCATCGTAGATGAATTATAAACACGAACTGGATGTAAGATGTCCTAAAAATGTAATGCTTTGGCATACCAATTATTCAATTTTTTAAATAAACGACTCACATGAACAAAAATTGTTTTTGTGCCTAATATGAGCAACTCAAAAGAATGTCTGTGTTTAACCGACCACGTTTCTGTAGATTTTAGCACAAACCTAGAAGAGACTGAAGACTTGGAAGAAATAGATGAAGATGAACTATATAAAGATGAAAAAGTCCCCCACAATATCATTTGGCAAGAAATATCAGACAAGTTTGACAGTGACAGAAGCGCTATTGAGGAGTACAAATTATCAAAAGTAACAGACTGTGGAGTCCCTCTAAGTATTCGCTTCGCGACTTACCGTTCAGCTTTTTATTTAGTTTACCACAGATCCTGCAATTGAATTTTTGGAGAGGACGGTCTTCCCGCTCTTGGCATCTCAAATATTAGAAGCAACTCTAAACAGAACCAAAGAATTGAATTGCATCAAGGTAAGCAGATTAAACAAGACAAGATAATAATTTGGAGGACAAACTTTTTTAGCATCAAAAGAACGCCTTTAACGGCGTAGATTTCATAGCAGAGATGCTCTGGAACTTGAACCCAAAATACCCGCACCGGAAGAGCAAGTGGACGTACATTTTCGATATGGACTGGGTTGAGGAGTGGCTGAAAGAACAGTATAATTATTTGATACGACAACCAAACTGCGCTTAAACGACTTGGTTTCTAGCCCACGGGAGTTCTATCCGTTCTCTTGGATTTGGAGCCAGGAGTACGCCGCGACGAATATACAGGCAGCAGTTCGCGGTCACTGGGTGAGATGTCGCGAGGATGTTCAGGAGATGAGGCAGTTTTGGAAGGTATGGCATCAACAAGAGATAAGTAAAAACCAACCACTTTAAAAGTCCTTCGTATGAGCTAATTTTGTTTATATATCTCATAGTTACTCCTTAGTTGTATTAAGATAATGTTAAGTAAAAATAATAATTCTGGGAATAGTAAAAATTCATACTAGGATTTCAAAATTTGTAGTAAAAATACTAAAATCACTCCATGCAACATTCCGCTACAGATGACACAATGACAACTTGCTGTTACATGAGTACTCGTAAGCATTAAACAGTAAGAACACTACTAGCTTCATCAGAAGGACTAAACAAATGAAACGCAACCATAAAGTTTTGATATGGTACAACATTACCTTCTTGTAACAAAATAAGTACTCAAATATAATTAGAACATTGATAACTCTAAACTAATGTGTATGTTTGCAACATACCATTTTATCAGTAATTTTTTTTGTTTTATGTTCCTATTTGAACCCTACCACTATCACCAATCAATACTTTACATTAAACCACCATTAAAGGATACACCAGTTAGAACACCAAATCCACATCCTATTTGTATCAACTAGTATCAGTTTCAATGTTATACAACCAAAACGTACACTAGCAACTTCTAATACATTGGCCAAATTGTTTTGCTTTCGAAAATGATTAAAAAATGGCAGATGTTATTGTTTATATGGTGGTAGTTAAGAATCCGTCGATCATTAAATAGATCTTCTATCAATAGTTCATGTCTTGAACTTCACATCATAAGGCGATAACAAGCCAAAAGAAGCCAAAACTTTGAGTTTTTAATTAGTAATCTCTTTATTTCAATGTTAAAAAGGACAAATACTGTATATCCTTAATTTTTTGGATGGGGAGTAAATGTTATTAACATTAACAGGCCTATTGTAACATATTCTATACAAGTTTTTTACTTTCCTTATCCTATAAGGAAAGTAATGGAATCGGCGGAAATTTGACCTACCCAGTTTTTCACATTTCTGGACGAAATATAGCCTCAGGACACCAAAACAGTTGGTTTGAGCCATTAGTTCGTGTGTGTGTGTGTGTGTGACTGTCTGTCTGTCTGTCTGTTTGTCTGTCTGTCTATCAGTCTGTCTCTGTCAGTCTGTTAGTAAACAGGATATCTCGAGAACCGTAAGAGCTAGAGACTTGAAATTTGGTATGCAAGTTACTTGTAGGTAGGGGACGCAGTGCGAAGCTTTTGGTAAAAATCGGCAGAGTCGTTTGGTCGCAAGGTCGCAAAATCGGTCGCAAAGGGTCGCGAATCTAAAGGTTGAAGATACAAAAAATTCATGAGAATAAAAATGATTTGTTATTACGAGATGAACATGAATTTAAAATAAAAGTTGGTAAAATAGGAACTCGAAAAAAAATTGAAGCTCAGGATTTTTAATATACCGGGTGTTGATAAAATGTTTCAGGAAATTTATAATACCGAATAGATCAGACCGAGACGAACAAAAAATTACAATGAAATTTTTTGATCCGAGATCAAATAAATAAGTTATAGCCGATTAAAAATTAATTAAACGCACCAATCACAGCGCGCTCGGAGAGCTTTCTGGCCGACTGCGGAAAGACGGGGGGGGCACTTGGCCGCTAGGAGGGAGCACGCAGGCGACAATGGGGAAGGCTGTGCGACAGAGATCGCACGGTTACCTTCAGCGACGTAGCAAAATTTTATGTATGAGTCAATTATTGTCTTGTACTGTTTATTTTAATCAGCTTTCGAGTGTTGGACTCGCGCCTCGTCCTTTTTTAAAATAACAAGTTCCGGGACGAGAGCAGCGCAGGGCCGAGACGATGGACCCAGTATAATATATAATAATAGAATAAGGAAAGTCGTGTGATGTGCACACCAGATTTTTTATTTTATTATTAAAAAACTCTGGGAACAACTAAATCTAACAGTAGAAGCAGCCAAGGGGAACATTGTGATTGCCGGAGATCTAAATGCGAGAGTAGGAAAAAGCAATGGCACACACAAAGTGATTGGAAAATTCGGAGAAGAAGCACGAAATAACAACGGCCGAAGACTGCTAGACTTCTGCGTAGTACACGACTTAATAATTGCAAACACTTTATTCGAACACAGGAACATTCACAAGTACACGAAACGGTACCAATTAGGGGTATTATTGACTACATAATTGTAGAAAGGAAAAACCGAACAGTAATAAAGGAAGTAGTAGTCAAAAGAGGATTCGAAGTAGGCAGTGGCCACTACCTTGCAATAGCAGGCATAAAACAAGAATACAAGAAAGAGAACCCACAACCCACAGAAATAGCAAAAGAGTTTAAAGAATACACTGAAAGAGAAATAGAGAAGATTAAAGATAAAATGGATAACAAAGACATGGAGAAATTATGGGAAATACTTAAAAATATATTAGTGGATATGGGGCAAAACGGGTCAACTGCCCCAGCGCTGCCGCATACGACCGCGCGAGCGCCAAACACGACGTTTTCATCTCGTCGTTTCGGCCTCAAAATATTAATAAAAAAATGATTTGAGAACACAATCGTACGTATTTTTTTCTCAGCTTTCCAATGGTAGCATTATTTTGTGCGAATTTTTACTACTTTAACCTCAAAAAATGCGAAAGAAAAACTAGAAAAGGATAGTAAAAGCAATCAGAAACGATTCTTCAAAGTTCTAAAAAACCTAAGAAAAAGCAAAAATACAGATGTAATCGCAATAAAAAATAAAAAAGGTTTAATATTAAGAAGTGAGATCGTAGTCATGCAACGATGGAAAGAATACTTTCAAGAATTGCTTGAAATAGAAACAGAGCATGTAAGAGAAGAATCTGAAGAAACCGTAAATGAAACAATAAATAGAACAGAGCAAAGACAAGACGAGAATGGACTTATTAAAGAAGAACTAGTGACAGCGATAAAAGAAATGAAAAATGGGAAGGCACCTGGCAATGACAGAATCACAAAGAAATGATTAAAAACATAGGAGAAAATGGACTACAAATACTACTCAAAATAATTAATAAAGTCTGGCAAGAAGAGAAAATACCCAGAGAATGGGAAATCGGACAAGGTGGATGTCTCAGCCCACTACTTTTCATTATCTTCATGGACCATTTAATACGAATTGCGAAGACAAGGACAAAACCCTTAGCTGTGGGATATAGAAAGATGGAGAAGGTTGTTATATCCGAATGTGCATTTGCAGACGATGTAGCGTTAATAGCGGGAAATGAGAAGGACCTTAAGGAAAATTTGCAGGTGTAAAACGGAGTATTAAGCCAAAACGGAATAAAGATGAATAAGTCAAAAATTAAAATAATGGTAGTAATCAATGAAAAGAAAAAGGTAAAGATCCAAATAGACGAAGAAAGACAGAACAAGTGAGTAACTTTCAATACCTGGGAGTAACCATAGAAAAAACAGGAGAACAAAGTATAGAGGTAAATAGAAGAATAGAGTCAGCCAATAAAGTGTACCATACACTGAGTAAAGGCCTTATCAATAAGAAAGAAATATCAAGAGAAACGAAGATGAAGATGTACAAGGCAGTGTTCAGACCAATTCTTAACTTCGATGCGAGTCATGGGTGCTAGCTGACCAAAATAGAAGTAAGATAAGGGCAGTTGATATGAAATATCTGAGAAGAGTAAAAGGTATAACCAAGCTTGATAGAATTAGAAATAGAGCAATTAGAGAAGAACTAAAAATTGAACCTGTAGAAGACTTTATTGAAAAAAGACAACTGGGATGATGGGGACACCTACAAAGGATGGAGGAAAAAGCGCAGTCACGGATGATCTGAGAATCCAAAGCAATAGGTACAAGAAAGAGAGGAAGACTAAAACAAACTTGGAATGATGGAATTGAAAAATACTGAAGAAGAAGGGAAAATCGTGGACAGAGGCCAAAAGGTTAGCAGCAGATAGAAACAAGTGGAAAAAAATTTATATCGAACTGAAGGAGTTATTGTGTTCATGTGACAGCAAAGTTTAGTGAAATACAAGACTGTGAAATGCTACTGTAAAACATTTAAGTGTAACCTTACACCCTTATGGGTAGATAGGTTTTTTGATTATATATTATGTATATATATATTGTCTCTTAGACTATTAAGATATAGAGGTCTTGATGTAACATCTGATGTGTGCCGTACTGTTGCTCTTAGAATCTTTGATTGAAATATTAATGCTTTGTACATTAGAATCTCAATTTCTGATGACATTTGAGAGTTTCTGCCAATTAGCCAGTTCATTTTCTCGTTTTAATATGCTCTCTCCAGTTAGGTTAAGTATCAAGAGGGATTCCTAAGTGCTTAACACAAGTGTTTAATGATATTTCTACACTGGAGGACATTTTTCTTTTTTTAGTATAAAGATTGTATGTACTGACCTGCTTTCATTAATTTTTATTTTCCATCTTTTAAACCATTCCTCTATTTGAGAGGGGAAGAAGTCTTGAAGGGTCTTGAAGATATGCAAAACTATTACTGAATTTTCATGAATAGTTAAGATGATGATTTCATCTGCAAATATACATGCTGTGATGGAATCTGATGTAGATACGTCCGAAGTGGGTCATACAAAACTGGCCCCAAAGCGTTGCCTTCTGGAATTTCAGATTTGATAGGGTGGGACTGAGAAATTTCATCACTAACTTTTGTTCTACATCTGTTCAGTATGATTTCAGAAGTTAGTAGAAAGGATCTGGTAGTGATTGTTTCAGGTCTGCATACAGGACCTTAAATGCTTTACTCACACCTGAATAATATTTCTTTTTGATAACTTCATCAATTAAACGAACTATTTTGTGGCAGTGTTGCGTTGTCCAAACTGGTGCTCAGAAATTATATTATTAGCCTCTCAAGTGGTTTTGAGACAGAGGACAATAAACTGATTGATCTGTATGAGGAGATATTATCTAACTGCTTTTCAGGCTTTGGTATGAGTATTATTTCAGATATCTTATGACAGCCTTGAATATGTATGTTAACATCAGTATCCCTTAACTTTTGTTCTGCTAGGTGGGGAACATCTTAGATAACTTTGTTGCTTCTTCTGCTTCTTTAGAAGTTTTTGAAACTAATATTAAGGTTTATATTATTTTGTTTCTAAATATTTCTCAGTTGATCACAAATAAGCGTATGATCTGAAGACAAGTTATGGTTAGGAACTGTATGTGTGTACGTTGACGTTATACCATATACTACAAATACATTCGGAAGATGTGTTGGGGTGATTCGGCCAATAAGTCAAAGTGCTTCTTGATAAGAATAAGTAAATGCTTTCTACCTTTGGTTGCAATAATTCTGAAGCCTCACATTGTTTACTGTTGTAGTCTCCTGCTATAAATTTCCATCCAAGTGTTTGGAAAAGATCTTAAGTCTTCTTTTTTATATTATGTTAAGTTGGACAATACACTGCAGAGCTCATATGGCATTGTTTTAACTTTAACCAATTTGCGTCAAGATGATGCAAAGAATAACAAGGTATTTTAAAGTACAACCGATTTGTAAATTGAGTTTTACAAATTATATAATTATAAGAGGAATGTGTTTTATAAAATGTGTCTTAAATCATAGTATAGACACAAAGACAGCATTGGAAAATTAAAAAATAAGGGGAATCAAGCCAGAAATATAACCAACGAAAGGCATAGAAAAACATTAGGCATATTTTTCGTGGACCTAAAGCCGGCGAACAGCAATAAGAAAGTGTACGAAATTAAAGATTTACAGAACAGAATGGTAAAGATTGGACCACTTAGAAAAGATTAGCATATATAATAATATTGCTCAGTGATGAGGAACGTATGGATATAACAATCTTACAATTAGTGTTGTAATCGACCTTATACGTGTGTGAAATGTGGAGGATCACATGACACCATCCTCCAATAAAAGTAGCGAAACGCCAGTAACATGTGCATTAAGTGGAGGTTCGCACCCTGATACAGAGGATATGAGTATTACCACAACTATCATAAAAATAATACAATTAAAACAAAAATTTTCGATAAACATATTATTTAGAGGCTAATGTCTTTTCCGTGGGATTTCTTTTCTTAGTTCATAAAGAAAAAAAACCTTATTTTTTAAATGTCAAAGTGTTCAAAAAAACACGCCGTTTGTGTTCTTCGTTGTTTGCATTTTTGATTGACAAATATAGCCATTGGTTATTTATTAGTCGCTTGCTTATGAATTACCTGCCACAAAGTTGTTTTGCAATGTCAACGTCCCTATTTATCATATTGTAGTTAAGAATAATATAAGGGTTTTTTATCTGCAATGCCTTCGTCATTCATTGATAGAATCAATGCTCTCAAAACCATATACTCACATATCCTGCTACAATTCTATTTCCTGTCAGGTTTTTCTATTTTCCAATTATCCCTTTTTTTAAAGTACATTTCCTATGCCCTTCCCTCTTTTTGAACCAATCCACCTAAAATTCCTGTTCTTTTTAATTTGTTTTATATTTTCTTTTCCTTCTGGCTTCCTGTGTTTTTATTTTAATGTCTTCGCTTATCTTCCTCCTCTTAAGCCTTGTCTTTTTTTTTCAAATAAACTATTGAACACATAACTGAAAATTTGGAATCGTTTGATGAACTCTATACGAAAACAATAAGAGAAAGCATAACATAGATAAGGGTAAATAAATGTCTAGGACAAACATATATGGGAAGAGCAAAATTTACCTTTGAAATTTATAATAAATGAAAGGAAAAGGGATTGTTATAACAACAAAGCACTAATAAAAAAGTGTCATGGTCCAGACTTACTCCACGAGAAAAAATGGCTCTGAACAAAGTGGGGATTATTCATGACTTCCTGAAGAAGAGTTCAGCATGAGAAAATCCTCAACCACATGTCATTATCCAATAACTATGCAATTCTAAGCAGATCTAAGCAGAATCACCCATAAATCAATTGAAGACTTGACATATAACAGCAACTTCATCATTACCATATTAAAAGTGCTTAAGCCAGTTGTGATGGTACAAGGAGAAAAGCCACAAAAACCAACCCATTAGCCCAAACTACTTAAATTATACTAACAACACATAAATACATTTCCAATAACCCTTAGTCAAAAGTTGCAAAAAATCTCTACGTTAATTTGAGGGTTTGTACGTAAAATACGCTTGTGAAAGCTAAGATATTACAAAATAAAAGGAAAAGCTAGAAGTAAAAGAGAATAGTGAAAGTAGACAGGTCATATATTTGATTCTGATTTTTTACACTCTCAGTACTATAGCCACAATAGGCCTGTTAAACTTATTAACTTATAAGTAAACTAACCTAAACTTAATCTACAACACCACAGACACCTACGTGTTCAAGTGAGACTCAAACCAACCTGTGACTAGCCCAGCAAAAAATCAACCTCTTGTATCGCTTTGCCGCGACCAGTTCGTTACTAAACTTGTTGCAAATAATAAATTACTGCAACCTAAGAAATAAATAATGTCTTGCTTCTGTATATTACATATTGGCGTTGCTATCCTAAAAACTCTTATACAAGAGGCATGCCTTCTTCAGATAATGTCATAAGTTGTCCATTACTGCTGTTTTTATCTAAAACGGTAAGCCCTACGATAATTTTGGAGCCAGACGGAGAGTAACTTATGAGGACAATTCAATAGTCAGTCCATGATTTAATATTGCCACCAAAGTGATCTCTAGAATACTTTTCACTCAAACATTTTAGATTAAGTTAAAGACCCGGGCGGCTGTCTGCTAGACACGCCCAAAGCATGGTGCCAAATTAGGGTAGTCTACCTACAGACATGCAGATCATTCTATATAGCACAAAACCGTATGGGTCAATCAGTTTCTCCTCCTTTATGCAGACGACTTTAAAGAAACTCACAGACAACTTGGGAAATTATGGAAAAAATGGTCTAGATAAGCTGCTATCTAACTCTATAGAAGACAAAGAATGCCATGTTTATGCATTAAAAAAAGGAGGGTTTGGTTCAGAGAAAAAGTTTTATTATATCCACTCCATTTGAAGTAACCATTCAAGCAACAACTTCACCACTTCTTTGAGCAATTCTTGCAGATAACAAATTATCAAAAGAGAAATTTTATTGACTCAACTGTAGTGATAATCCCATTGTGATTGTAGGAAAACACCTTGTGGAAGTGATTACGGAATGGGTTCAGTATAATCCAAGTGTAACAAACAAATCAGAAGAACAGCCTTGCCACTGATTCCCAAAGAACCAATGTTATTCCATCTACTTATAAAGTGCATCGAGTAAATTAAGGTCGCCGCAGCTAAATAGGATGATTATTTCATTCAAGGTGAAGCGGTTAGAAGTTATTTTGGACTAAAGAATTGGAAAAACTAACACAAAGAGAGATAACTGGCCTGAACATATGTAGGAGAATAGTTAAGGAGGGGAAAATAAAATCCAAAATAAGTATGGTAAAAAATTAGGGTTGAAAGATTTGTAATAACCTATGAATCTGTAGTTATGTAAACAAAGACCTTGAAAATATAACTAGAAAAGCATCTCAGTCGCATTCATAGGCTTGCTTGCCTAAATGTGACTAGGACAATCCGGACAACGCTAACTGCAGCTATAAAGGTTCAGTTAATCTTCCAACACTATATGTCCTAGTCAAGACGATACTAGTACTAAAGCTGGCAAGCTCATGCAGGAACAAATTCTAATATGGCAATAACTCCAAAATATAGATTTTAAAACAATTTGACATTCAAATGCCAAAAATAGAAACATGAGGAGGAAACTACTAATCAATGCAAACAGACCACTCCGAGTAACATGATGTAAAGACAGATGCGGAGCAAGACCAAGAAAAATAGTTTCGGTAAGCTTTGGTATATATACCAGGCTATTCAAGCATAAACCGTGGCTGTGGAATACTCTGCTAAAGAAGTAAAAAAACTAAATTTACATAGCAGACGATTATCAATTTAATTAGACAGTTAGGCTACACTTAAAGCAAGGTCAAGAATAGTGCAAAAATCGTATTGAAATCCCCAACAAACATTGAATCAATTAATAATTTTTGCTGGTTTAGGTACAAAGCCACATGAAACAAACCTACAACAAAGAGACCGATAAGTTAGTTAGAGAAGGGTCCAAAAGAGCACATGTTGGCCCAGAGCCCTTCTATTTCATTTATAATGTGCTAAACGACACAGGCCCTCAATTGATGAACAGACAATAAAGCCAAGGCATGGTAGATTAGTACTCCAAAACTGAGATAAAATCATTCATTAAAGGACCTTTACCAAAACTAACAGCAACGCTTCTGAAATCATACAAAGGCACTGATACAAACCTATGTAGTTTTGCCAAGAGCAAGAGGAAGTTTCAGAACGCACCCTTTGTTACAATCAAGACTCGGTTAGATAGAGGTTTGTGCCTCTAGAAAAGAAAAAATCAAAATTGAGGAGCTATACCAAGTAGCCTGTCTCAAGACTTTTAACGTTAATTAAGAACCTAAACCTCAAATAAGAGTTATAAATAATTTGTTAGAAGATCGTAATAGACTTCTTAAGGTCCCAATGCTTGAGGCATTGCAATCAACCTCATATAACCTATACCTATACCTGGACAAAATAACTATAAAATTGTAATAATTGTTGCAAGTATCCCACGCTAAATGTCTTAGTTCAAATTGAAAAATCCTCGATATTGTGTTAGATATACATTTAGTAGAAGCCTGAAGGTTATAAACGCACTCTTCCTTTGGTGACTGAAAGTCTACAACAAAATTGCTAAATTGATTGATAATTTTTTTCTTTGCAAAAAGAACTGCTTAAATTAATATATAAACATTGTGAAGAACTTTCCACTTAATTGGTACAGTACACAAATATATTTACCAAGGGATTTATTTTGAAGTTACCACCAAAAGATAGTTGTGTTAACTTCAAGGATTAAAAAATTTAAACACAAAAACTCTGGTGATATTCCAAATATTTTTCAGATTTAAACATAAAAAATGACATAATTGTTTAAACTTTGACCCCCCCCCATTTACCTTTTTCTTATAAAAAAATCATAATGTTCCAGCATTCCTTCGAAACATTATTCTCGTGAAACCAACTTTTTCCGGTGTAAATAACTAGAAGACATCGTTCAGAGTTGTAAAACAATCTAAAATAACTTATTTATTTAATCTGAAGTCTGTTGTACCGTTAGGTGTTGGACTATATATTTTACATTGACATTTTTACATTATATTTATTTATTTATATTTTACATATTACACTTCATCCTTATGTCTCCTTGATTTTTCTTTTCCATTGGTTCCTGTACGTTGCCATTGTTTTTACTTTGTACCAATGTATTCCTCGATTTTTCGCCACTTGTTTTCCTATCGTATTTTTAGACGTCCTAGTCTGTTTCTTCGTTGTGTCCTCTTCATATACTTGTTTGTCTATTCTGTTTTCTTTCATTCTATGTAGATGTTCTAACAACCAAATCGGTTTCGTTCTTCTATTTCTTTTTCTATTCACCTCTTCAACTATTATTGTCTTTTTCTTATCTTATCCTTTCTGGTAATCCCTTGAATTTTTTTAGGAACATGCAGCCTTGACTCGACTTTTAGTTCTTATTGTTAAAATCCAGGTTTTATTTCCATAAGTTAAGGGTGTCTTACGATCTTTTGATATATCCGTATTTTGATTTCCGTTGGTATCTCTCTTTTTCAAAAAAAACGTGTTTCTAAGGATATTGTATAACTTTCCCACTTTTCCTATTCTCTCTGATATTTATTTTCCTACTTTTCCGTTATGCTCTATCATTGTTCCCAAATAGTTGTAACTTGTAACTGGTTCCAGTATTTGTTCATTCATTTCTATCTTATGCTTATTTTCTTTTTTAGCCATTACCATCGCATTTGTCTTACTTGTATCATTTGCAACTAACATTTCACGGTGTTGAATTTATTTCATCTTCCAGGTTCCTATTTTCATACTTATACATCTTTCTATACATTTCTTTATAGGTTTGCCCACTATTATTGAAAATAGCAATAGGCTAAGTACGCACCCCTATTTCAATCTTATCTTTGATGTGAATTCTTTTATTCGTCGTTGTATGTTCTTACTTTATATTGTTCTTATAGAGTGCTTTAACTATTGTCATCTCTTCCTCTATTTGTCTTTCCCTTGGGCATTCCCAGACATCACTTCTCTTTATCTTGTCAAAAGCTTTTTCAGGTCTATGAATGCAACACATGCATCTTATTACAAATATTAGATCTTGAATACTTCTGCCTCTCCTAAACCCATGTTGTGCTTTTTTTTATATCCACTTTTTTGTATAATGGTACTATTATTTCTTTTGTTTTTATGATATTTAGCAGATATTCGAGTACTACTTTTGCTTAGTGTCCCATGTATTTTAGCATTTCTGTTACAATATCATCTTGTCCTGCTGCTTTTCCTAGTTTTAGTTTGTCGATGGCTTCATCAATTTCTTCTATTTCTTTCGTTATTTTTTACTTGTAATATTTCTGGTTCTTGTTTTTGAACGTTTATTTCTGTTAGTTCTTTGAAGTATTGTTTCCATTTATGCATGATATCCTTCTCCTCTGTTTTATCCGTTATATTTACTAACCTCGGTGGTTTCTTTTATCTGATCTATTTTAGTGTACCGTACAATAATTTCTCGTTTTCTACATAGTGTTCCTTCATTTTATTATCTGCCCATGTGCTTTGCTTGCTATATATTTAACTTCATTACTTATTTATCTAAAATAACTTACAACTTAAAATACTTTATCTCCTAATTTTTCCCAGTTAAAAATAAATTTTGCTGTGTCTACTTTCATTACCAAAAAAAAAGAAAAAAGTAATGAATTATCATTGTATCTGTATAACACAATGATTTATTATTATCACCTAATTTTCGACTAATCTTCATCATATCAAACCTGCTCCTCTTTCAAGTGGTTGGTTTTGTCAAATTAACAATTTAATTTAACTTGCAGACGCTCGCCAAAGAAAGGGAAGCTGAACCGTCGGAAATCAAGTGACTTGCATTCATTAGCCAAATGCACCTTGAATAAGTACATAATAATCTATTAAACAAATAAAGGCTTACACACTTAAGAATTTAGAGCTCTTTATTTATATGCACTTGTAACAGAACATGTTTTTCAAAACCCGGTTCTGTTAATGTATCCTATGTGAGTCAGTTTTTGGAGCTATTCAGTGTTCCAAAAGAAATCATACTGTGTTCAACAATAATTCCAAAACAATTCGATACATCTCAATAATATTTTGTATACAACTACACAAAGTTCAAAAATGTACCCCATAACCTCCAGAAATGGGACATAAGATGATTTACAGGTAAGTCTCCTAGCAGTAAGTAAAACTTATTATTCGTACTAGAAGGCATCACTGTAATGATAATTTGCATCAACATGCCTTAATTTGTATTAATATATACTCAATTTCAGACCATTATTTTATAGCATTAACAGTTTTTCTTTTAAAAAATTTAATCACATCTTCTGTCTCCTTTAGAATATTATCATTTTAAACTTAACCAAAAATTAAAAAAAAAAAAAGATGAACTAAGATGATCCAAAAACGCAGCAGCATGGAAGAACCAATGAAACGTTACATGTGACGTATGGGTGTCTTACACCATAATTTTCTGCGCTTGGGATTCTCAAAATATATCCACTTTTCAACCCCAGTAACAATATGATGCAAAAATGACTTTCTTTTGTATCGTTCGAGCAAAATTTCAGATGTGCTTTTGCGCCTTTCCATCTGCCTCTCGTTCAGCTCATATGGTATCCATCTGCCGACCTTCTGAATCTTTTCCATCTCTCTCATATATGGGAACTACAAAATAGAGGGAGAAAACAAATGGCAGAAAAGTGAAGAGAAAAACAGCTGATGAAACAACGAAACATAAACTGTAAAGCAAGAAAGAATAAAATAGAATGAAGCATACCACTTACATAGTCTATAGTGCCCATACACGGCTTAATTCCCATAAGAATGTATGGCCTTAGAAATATAAACTCGGAACAAAAAATTTTTCTTTGTTTGAAAATAATTAGTCTGAAGTAACTATTACACTTACAAAAAAAGCCTTGGCACACACTTCTTGTACTATTTTAGATGTAGCATGTGCTCGACTAGGTTGCAAAGATTTAGAGACAATAACTTAGAAAATATCTGCTAAAAAACAATTTAAGAATAATTTTAAGTATAGAAACAAGACAATACTAGAAGACAATCATAAGTATTTTGTTGATAACATATCCTTCTACAGGCACCACCTAAAGAGTTCGACAGTTATCTATGTTTGCATGTTTCCAGAATTGCTATCAAAATTTTCAGTATTAATGTTCTGGGTTCTTAAGAAACACATCAAATAAACCTACACAGGGCAGTCTAGTTTCCCTTTCAATCCTAAAATACAGAAGCTATAAAACTTTCAGCCGTGATTTGAAAGAATTGTGGAGGGCTCAAGAAATTTTCTCTAAATCCCACTGTACCAGAGGCCAAACCAAGTAATTCTAGTTCTATTTCAATACCTCCACCAATAGGAAAGATACAAAATATTTTAGTTTTTCAAAAAAAATTCCCAACTCCCCTTCTCCCTACCCTAAGTCAAGATTTTTCGATCATGCACTCCCCACCTCTCTTAAATTGTCCCTCTCAATTACAGTATTGTGCCATAATTATAAATAAAATATTATCCAATAGTTGTACATGTGCAGAGCAAATAGTACTCTGATGCATTGAACAATATTGACATGTCAAGATTTTAACACTTAAGAAAATTGAACAGAGGCTGTATAATTTGTTTTATCATAAGAATCGTTATACCATAAAATTACATAATATAATAAACATGTCAGCAACAATAACATCAAAGAAAACTGTATATAAAATGCAAACCAAGACCATTTCCTTATACAAGTGGTCTTAACAAACTGCACAGGAGTATTCTCTAAGATCATCTGCAACTGTTTGAAGCTGTACTACAATAATAACTTGTGCTCACCACTGTGCAACTCGCCTCTAATAGTGTCAAAAAGGTGTATCTACAGAAACATGGTAAAGCAATGTATTTGATAAAGCACTGCTTTCTTACTAGTAACGGTCATTTATCTTCCACAGTGTATACAGTAATGATACAGAATAAATGTTTGTACTCTTGATTTAGGGATTGAGTGTATCGTCTCTGGTGTTTGGCCAAAGAATGTTGAATAATGCAAATGTTCACAATCACCAGGCTTGTCCTTCCTTTAAACCTATACAACGTTGGTAAAACATCACCTGGACCAATTTTTGTTATTATTGATTATCCTTACCCAAATGCACCACCAAATTAAGTGTATATGAACTCTATGATCATTTCTATATAATAAAACCTCATACAAATTATTGTGCATGGTATACTACCTATATTACATAAAAGTTTCTATTGTATAGCAAATAATATAATTAAAAAAATTCAAATGCAGCATATTTATTAAAAATTCTACAATAGATCCACTAACTCATGCAATCAAACATTTATCCCTTTATACAAACGAGGTGCTACAGGTTTATCAAGTCCACACGTCAACTTAATGGTCGGAGTCTCATCCTCCTCCGCAACACGGTAGTGATTTTCAATGGTTTGCCTGTAAACTATTTTCAGCTCGGGTTCTCCCTTCACCTCCTCGCCCCGAGCCTTCGTTTCCCTAATTATAAGCTCCCTCAGGAGAGGCGGAAAATTCATGGTCCTCGGCATGATCTTTTTTTCAACAACTGGCTTGTCCCACTTACAGTACTCGGCCTCCTTGTCCTTCGGAATCAGCTTGTAGTCCGTTTTGTAGCTGGTCCCTTCAATAATGTGCAGATCTGGGAACTTGCGACCTCGGAAGGTCTGCTCGGTGAAAACCCTCACCTTGCGCATGTCCTACAAAAGAAAGCTTGAAACGCTGCAAAGTTACGCGCTTCATCATACGTCGGGGTGGTACAGCTCGGGATTTGGGAGCGTTTCGACCTTGACGATTTTGTAGTAGCTCGGCTCAGGGTAACGCTCAAACATGCTTCTGGCCACGATGCGGCCGACGCCAAGGTTTTTCAGGTTGCCCACGATTTCCCACAGCGTCTTTCCTTGGAAATCCAAAGTCTTGCCAATGTACTTGATCGGCATTGCTGTAAATAAAGACAATTAGATTATATAGCGGTATATTAACTCCAAGCTCTATACCGCAATCTCTTAATTCACTTAACTAAATTCAACAAAACTGCTTTTAGCAATTATTTATTTATATATTTAAATAACAAATTTTTGGTTAATTTCATTAAAAATGAGGTTATACAATACAATGCAATACAGGATAACCCAATAATACTATATAGGAAGATAAAACAAATATTAATTTTAAAATACCCATTATTAATGGTTTATAGATAATAATAAATTAATTTGCTTAAAATACAGCTTTATAAATTTATTAATCAAACGTACAGATAATTTTCCAAATTTTTTATTTAATGCATATTATTGTTAATAAATTATTTGATTTTTATATTTACACTATTTTAGTATATTTAAAGTAATCTTCTCATTTTCAAAAGATGTCTTTGCTAATCGATTCATTAGATTCTAGTCTTGCAAGAAATACCATTACTAATAGCATTTTTAAATATTTGCTGTTTACTATCTTCCAAAGATGATATAACAGTTGTTATGACAATATACTGTTGATGCAATGTTATTTTTAGAAAAATTGTTTTTAACGCAATCTATATTTTCCACCTCAAAATCGACTTGTATAAGTAACGTGTATACAATAAGTACAAATATTCTTTCAATTATACATTGATTTTTTGACCTACTACTTAAAGACCTTGCAACAATTTAATCTATATTTAACTTGCTGCAGTCATTACTACTTTTTTTTGTTTCTCTACTATAGTGATCAAGTCCTTTTGACATCATATTCCTTCATTACTGCAATTGTTGCCACCAACCCCCACCATATATTCTTATCAGAGTGTCAGCTCTTTAAAACTGTTGTGTAACCTAAAACTGTAATAAATATTGTCCCTAGTGTTCTGAGCACGGCGTTCTTTAAAAACAAATTTTGCTAAGGAAGGAACAATTCGTTATTTAGTCACAACTTCCTTTAATCTATGGAAAAAATAAAAAAAATCCCATAACAATAGCTGGACAAAGAGCGCTACTTTATCGCCGTTTGCCAACTCATTCAGGTTAACAGAGATAGGGCAATTCTTTTTTAAGGCCCTCACCATGCTAGAGCTAATGTTGGCTGAGACAACAGGACTTGAAGTTTCTAAAGTGCACTTTCAGTAACCACAGTAATATATGCAAACATAACTTATTTACAATCTGTTAAAAAATACAAAAAAGATAAATGCCAACAAACAACAATACAAATTAAGATAATTGTACAAGATGTTATAATTAGATGCTAAAAAAAGATTAGAAAAATCTTACTCTAAACACCTTAGTCTTTAAAAACCCGCTATTAGGACACTCCGAACGTCCATTAGAAAGAGTATTCAACATCTCAGGTCACACCAAAAAAGCTTGAAAGTTAACTAAACAATACAATCTTGCCTTTAATCAAAGGTGCCATGAAAATCAATATGTTAAAGGTTGTCAGCCTCCAAAGACTAACTTTTAAGTGAGAGGCACTAACAAGAAGCAAGCATCTTATAGATAAATAAAGCAACAGTGGTGGTTTCAGATATAAACTTCCTTTTAGATATCAAAAGAAGCCACAACTTAATGTATTCCAAATTTATTCCTATATCTAAGTCATGTAACATCAATAATTTGATTTACCATATGATCTTCAATCAATGTTAATTTGAGAAACACTGTTGACTCTGAAATTTAAGATATGTGCCTTTAGCCTTCTAATAGTATCAAATTTTTACTTTTCCAATGTCCTAAACAGCTTTTTGACGTGGTCACTCTCTCCCGATAACCTTTTGAAACAATAAACTATTATATTGCTGTATCATTGCTACTTTATAAGTGTTATTGCTATAGTAACAAGAGATATTTATAAAGCAGTCTAATAATGTGTATTGGGTGTTCTGAATGAAGGTTTCATAGCCCCCAAAGACCAATTATTATATTTTATCAAACACAAAATGCCACAGTCTACTCTTTTAGTTCAGGAGTGCTCAGGTGATGTTTCCAGGATAACTATGTGTTAAGGTTCTATTGGCTCAATAATAAAGTTGCATAAAACTGATAAATGGCAACCTATTGTAGCAAGCACATAGCACATAGTTTTATTTGACTTAGCATAACCAAGAAGTGAACAGTTTTGGCATTTTTAACTTTGTCAGCAAAACTTCATCAAAGTGTTTTAAAATATCAAAGAAATTGTTTAATAGCCATAAAATTGCTATCAAATCGTATTTTACCAGTTATGGTAGCCCATATTTCAATACTATTAAACTCCATCATATACTGGAGTTTTTCTCCCAATGCTAGGCAGCTGTTCTCCAACGTCAAAGATCATAATGATCCCATCATCTATGGTCTTTACAACTATGAGCTGGACAAAAGCGGCCAAAGATTCCAATTCACCCATAAGGTAATAAGGGGAGGTCGAATGTAGGCCCACCACCATCCATGCCGGGTCACCAAAGCTCAGAGCCCCAATGTTGCCAATGAAGTCGCCATATCATATCAGCAAGCAGGAGTCAAAATGGATCAATTTACACTTGCTTGCACTTTTGGAAGAAAACCCTGTAATCTGAATGTAATGTAGAGATGAAATTAAATGGTATATTTGAACAAATTATTTATTAAATCACTACATCGTGCACAATAAATAATACATTTAGACAATAGTGACAAATTAAAATCAAAATACCATTCACAAATCAGCACAAATTGATAAAAGCAAAAATGTAGACGAGAATTTTATTTTTTCTTAAAGAAACTCATCAAAGTTTGCTGATTCGAGGCGACAGGCTTTTTGCCTCTGCCTGTTTTAAGTTTTCCATTAGGTACTTTATCGCTTGTGTTATCGTTCTGCACCTTGATTGGCTTGTTATTTTCAACATTATCCTTAACCTCCTCCTTCAAATTCGACTCAACCACTTTAACCTCTTCCTTCAAATTCGACTCAACCACTTTAACCTCCTCACCTTCGCCTTCGGAACCACTCTCTTCAACCCATTCTTTACGTGTGACTGCAATCAAGCGTTACGAACCATTAAAAAAATTAGAGAAATCACCCACCCATAAATCCCTCTTCGTCCATGAAAGTGCGATCTACAAACTTGCGCTTCTTATTCTTTGGCGCCACGGCTGCGGCTTTAGTGCGGGCTCCTCTTCACCAGAACTTTCTGCAACATCCTGCTGCATGTTTTCATCATTCCCAAATATGTCTGAAACACAAGAACGTTGTACTATTAAAAATTTGTTGAAATATTTACAGTACCATCACTGTCAGAATCGTTCTGTTCAACAATTCTCTTCCGGCGCTTCGGACTGGGGCCTCTATCCTTCTGTTTTTTTGGCCGCTTGATGCTGCGCCTAGGCTTAGGTTGTTTAGCCGGCTGAGAAGTTGGTGTTGGCGAAATCACATCTTCTGATTCGCTGTCACTATCTACAAGACTGCTTATCCTCTCTTTTGTCGTGTGTTCTTCTTGCTTCACCGTCTCAACTGGGAATTTCTCCGAGATTTCTGGTTTAACTTCAGCTTTTGGCATACTCTTCGAAAAGAAGTTGGCAATTCCATTCTTTTTCACCTAAAATATAAATAATACACAACAGGTTGACTCAATATAATTGCTACCACCTTTGCTGCCTGATTTTGTTTTGTAATGCTAGGAGGGCTCGTGTTATTTACTTTTATAGGCCCTTGGTCTGGTTTTGATGGTAGCTTTGTGAAGAACGATGGTTTTGTTTTGTTGGTCGGCTGCGGAGGTGGGGGAAGCTTCACCGTTTCAATATCCGCTTGATGCAGTTTTTGCTTCTTACAGATCCAATGCTGTATAAAAATAGTGCTTCATAACAAAAATATCCTGCTTATATAAAAACTTACACGATAATATCACTAGGGTTGTGCATATCAAAGTGGTCGATGAGACTAATAGCCGTCAGATCGGCTTGCTTACTCTTCTGAACGCTATAAATCTGCTGGTCGAGGACAGAAACGAGCGCGTCCCGCTTGTCTTCCAGCTCATCTTCCTTCACAACAGTAATGCTCAGGACATCGCCTTCTCCGATTCCCGACAAGATGTATGTAACTGCAAGCTCCCCAGGCTTCGTGCTGCGATGATCGGCCACGTACTTCTCTAAAAGTGTCCTCGCCTCGCCGACGCTGATTCCCAAAGCGGAACTTAACCATTTAAACGTTACCTGCAACTAAATAATTAAAATGGGGCCCCCAACAAGTAAGGTTAGATTCACTATTTTGTCCTCATCGTACACGAACTCTTCGATCTTTTGCAGGTACAAATCCTCGGTTGCACTATCCATTTTACACCCTATTTGTAAATACTGAGCCGTACATAGAACATTTATTTAATTGAAAGCACCCTGTTTACTACTCGCTACATTTCCCGCCTAATGACAGTCATTTCTTCTATTACATTGGCTGTTTTGAAGGCGGTAAAATTTTAAATTCAAAAAGTTATAACTAGTACCGCATATAAAAATAAGTGATCCCAATTTAAACTAAATTTTATATATATGTGGGCCACAGTCACATGAGTTAATACAATTGATTTAAATTGTAAAATAATTATATTATAGCCTGCGGCTAGCAGCCGCTAATGAAATGGAATGAGCGCGCTGCATAATTATGCGGCCAAACAACTCGAAACGAGGGAATGTTGACATGTAAGTAGTTCTTTCACATGGTTTCAAACATCGAAGAGGAAGTTGAGCCCCATAGAGCACGGGAACTTGGGCACCGGAGGTCGGCCCACTCACACACGCTACTGGCCTCAAACGCATCTCCTCCAAAAACGAATGCAACGGGGCCGCAAAACGAATTCGCGGGGCAACCGCTGCCCTTTCCTCAATAATAAATCAGCACAACGCCGCCGCGGCGTTGAAGTTCCGGAAAACCGCCGACGGTTCGAAGCCCCCTGTGTAATTTGCCGCAAAGAACGGCCGGCCGCTAGACATTTCGCATAACTGAACCCGGAAAATATCGACCATGAAGCCGCGCTCCGTGTAATTAGGCGACGATAGCATCGGCTATGCGTCGAAGTGTTCGCTTAAAATAATAAGCCGTGAAATTTCGGCGATTTATGGGCCGCACGCCTAGGCGGGGAGGGAGCAAATAGCCCGACACTGAACGGCTCTTTGAGAATTCGGTGTCACGGAAAGAATTTATGACATGTTGATATCATCTTTCCACGCCATCATTTTGAATTTTCAACAAAAATTGGGGCAAAGCCTTAAACGAAACGTATTTTGATAAATACACCAGGAAAGAATGAATTAATATATAAAGCCATTTATAAAGAAAATAAGAAGATTGGCCTTTTTCTTCTTATGATCCTTGTCTTTTCGGTCACCTGATCCATTTCTTTTAAGCTTTTTCATCTGTTGCTAGAACTTTTATCTCGTAAACTGAGTTCTTCTTTCTTTTTCCCACTCCTGCTATTTGGTCTATCCATTTTCTTCTTGTTCTGTCCCAAATTTTCTTTTTTTTTCTTTTGCTTTCATAATAATTTTTGTTCTTCTGTAACATGACATGATATTGGTTTCTGTCTTGTTACTTTTCTAATATCTTCGTTGCTTATTCTCTCCCATTTAGCCCTTTCTGCTATTCATATCATATATTTCATCTCTAGTGCATTTATTTTAACTTGGTATTTTTCTGCATCAGTCAGTTTTTACTTGTATATGTTGATAATGTTTTATATATACACATATACACTTCCAATTCATTAGATAGGATATGAAAAAATATATTTATTTTGGTCATTTAAGCTTTCCACATTGATTAATAGGGATGAGGTATTGCAACTTAGATCCTCAAAGAATATGACACATATATAAACACATGGGGTTGCATATATAAAATAAAAGTCACCTTCTATCTGTACTTGAAGAGGTGAGCATTATTATTAGTTAGCATACATAAAGGCCCAAAGCTTAGTAAATATTTACAAATTTATTGCTTCTTTTACAGTTCTTCCACTACTTTATCTTCATGCTTAGTGTAAACTTTAATCTCCAAGTTTAGATAAATAGCTTCTATATACTTTTTGGAAATGTCTACTTTTCTCCTATCTATTTACCACTTAGAATCTTCAACATATTCCAACCATCGGTTCTCTGCATTTTGACAATGGTATGATCTGCTATCTGGCATACTGGCATATTTAAACGTTTAAGTACGAAACTTGGTCAGCATCATCCTTCTTTAGCTCCCCGAAAACTAACAATTTTCTTTCGCATGCCTCTATTTGCAATATGCGTTTTCACGAATACTTCACTACTTCACTGGAGAATCACCACCGAAAGTCTCGAAAAACCGTCTAGTGGAAATTCAAAGTCTTAATGTTCGCCAGATCTTCCTGACGTAGCAATTTAAATAGTCTTCCTTTCCTGTCGTGTTTGCCTTATTCTGTGTGTCCACTACTTTATCTTCATCGCCCTAGACGTAAACTTGGTTCCTCGTCAGGTCAGATAAAATAGTCAACTTGAAATATGTCTTTCCTCCGCAAAATTTTACACTCCTGAAATCATCGGCCAACAAAACGACTCCGAATTTAGAGATTTAAATCATGGGCCTTCAACAAAGCAAGGAAACCACCGTATGTGGAAACTCTTGCTGCAAAATGACTCTCCGTGCTGAACTCCTCGAGATCAAAAAGGCCTCGGATACGGAAAATTTAAAAGGACCAGCCCACGCTTTCTAAACTATCACAACATAAACTTTCAAACGGGCTAAGCGAGGTCGCGACCGAAGTTCTGGTCACACCGGGCAGCAAGCGAAACAACATTCATTGCAGCTTATCTCAAATCAAGCAACTAAAGCGCGTATACAGGAAAGGTCAAAAGACAGCCGGCCCTAATTTAAAACTTCAAATAAGGCACGTAATTGGAGACTTGTCGCGAACAAACTATCTCACTTTCGTAAAACGTCGTATACGGAAAATTTAAAATTCTCATTTACCTACAGTTTCCTTCTAAATCAAAATTCAAAAACGCGAGGCCGCGACCGAAGCCGCTCTGCTTTATATATCGGCACACCGCGCAAGCGAGCAAATTCGTTGCAGCTATCTCAAATCAAAACTAAAGCGCGTATGCAGGAGGAGTCAAAAGACAGCCGGCCCTAATTTAAAATTCAAATAAAAGTAATTGGAGATTGTCGCGAACACTAACTCTATCAGTTCTACAACTATATCTATTACCATATATTTAGTTTTATTCTCATTTACCTACAGGTTTCCTTTCCTGTTAATTTGAGTTTCGTCACTACATCCATTAGTTTTTTCTTGATTTGTTTTTATTGCTTATCACGACTGTTTTATTTTTGCGATTACTAATATATGACGGAGTTGCAATCCTTTTGTAGCTTCTTTTATTTTGGACAAACATCTTGTGGATGTTTTTGTAGTTTTTTGTATCATCAAGTGATCTACTTGATTTCTTGTTTTCCGTTTAGGAAAACCATGTTTCTAAACGTATTTTTATGCTGCAGCAAATTAAATCATTTTCCTCATTTTGTTACTCACATCGTATCTACTAAATTTTCTTATAAAAAGCCTGTGTTTATCCTACAATGTTGCCATTAAAATCTTCTATCACTATTTTACTATCTTATTTCTTACTAGTTTTGAATAACCTCTCTACTTTCTCGTAACGCTCAACTCTTTCCTCTTTATCCTGATGTTGCATGTACATTTATTATGTTCAATTGTTTGAATTTTCTCGCACTCTGATGCTGCATAATCTATATGTTTAACTTCTACTGTTGCGTCTGACCAATTTACCGCTTCCTCTATTATAAAATCTCTATTAGCCTACGTTTATTATTACTTTATTTTATGTTTGCTTTCTTGTTGTACTGCAATATCTACCTGATAATTATTTAGTGCCACCACTACATTTTTTAAAGCTCCTTTTTCAAACGTCCCTGAAAGATTTTATGTAGGCGCATAAAACTTTTTTTATATGTATATTTTCTTCTTTATTCTTACTTAAATCATTTCCATTTCCGTTTCAAGGTTTACCTCATTATGTAAGTGAGTTACTTCGTCAATTAGTTTTTGCCTTGCTCTTCTTGTCATTTTCCTTGATTGTTCTTGTATGGAATTTCCCAGAAGAGATCGCTCACTAACCTTCCTCTTATTATCTTGGATAGTTTCTCTTTCAATCATACTCTCTCCATCTTTTCCTCTGTTTTTTCAATATCTCGTATTCCATCAGCTTGTTATATTTCAAATGCGCTTTATGCCTGGTTCGTCTTGCTTCTTTCACTTGCGGTATTAGTAATTTTTTTCTTGAATTTTTTTGAAATATCCTTACTAAAAAATATGCCAACACCGTTTAATGCTTTTAGTATTTACATTCTTTTGACAGTTGCTGTTAATTTAATCAATATCGGTCTCTTTCTGCTTTCTTTATATTTTCTAACTTCTCTTTCTACGTTTTTGTATCAATTTTTACTCCTATTTTTCCCAATGTTGTCACAATTTTTTTTTGTATCTACTACTGTTTCATTTGCATCATCGGCTAGTCCTTGTATTACGATATTACTTTACCTAACCTCTCTTTCTAAGGTCTCTACTTTTTTATCTTGTTTATTTACTTTTTCCTTCGAATCTTTATTTTCTTGCTTTATTTCTCTCGTTTTCACAATCAGATACTCAAGTTTCCCACTCATTTGATTTAATTTATCATTTAACTATCTAGACATTTCTTTAACTTTGTCCATCTTGTCCGCTAGAATTTATCTAACAATCGTTGTAGCGAAAGTTCTAATCTCTATAATAATTTGTAGACTACTCTGTCGTTATAATTTTTGTAATAGCAATCTCTGCTTTTTTTACTTTTAGTATGTTTTTTATCTATTTATTTGTATTGATTTTAAATTTTATTTACCTGCGCCTATGTTCAAAAATTTGTTCTTATTTGCTTTTCTGCACTTTCAACCACTTAAATCACAGCAGCTTCTTCACTTTTTACTAATATTGGTTATTATTTACCTTTTTGCTTTTCACATCGGAGCATAATTTTCTACGTATTCACATTATGTTTGAGCATGGTGAATGCAAACTTTTTTAATCGTATGAAACCTTAAAACCGCAGCATGTGAGATATTATTGGATAAAAAACTAAATAATTCTTTTCTTTTTAATATTCAGCCTAACTTAAAATTATATACACCCGTAAAGAGGAAAATTCAGGATAACATGGCAGGCAACACATAATTTTACAGAAAATTTAACAAGCTGTGACATGGATTATTCGATGCCATCTATGAAGTTTTTTTTTGATATATTTGAGAAAATGCAAGGAAACTCAGATATGGAGGGGGGGAATAGAGAGATAGAAAAGGAGGAGGAGAGCAAAAATAAAAGAGAAATCGAGGAACTAAAAATTTATTTAGGTGGATATAAAAGGACTTAAGACACAATATAATGAAGAAGAAGAAATAGTATAGAATTTAAGTTTGTACAAAAAATGCGAGAGCATAATCAAAACTCCTAGTAAATATTTAACTATTAATGGAAAATTGCTTAAGCTCCGCAAAACAAATAGGTGAGGGCCCCACAAAGCATTATAAACCTTCTTGTGTCTAATATGAACCCCAAAAACATAGCCTGCAAATTTATATAGTTTACACTCGCGTTCCCGCTAGTTCTTAACCATTTTTATCTCTTTTCTGGTGTTATTCTGGACTTCGTTTGTAGGTATATTTTATGTTTTCCCTTTTCCTTAGAATTTCTCTCGGACTCTAAAAGTAAATTAGAAAAAAGAGTAGGTGGTGATGGTATTAAATAAAAAAATAATTTTAAGTGTAATTAATTAAAGATAAATTATTTAAAAAAGATTAATTAAAAAGTAGATAAGTTAAATAACTTATATTTATGAGTCTAAGGAATAAAAGCTAAACTAGTTAAAATGTAATTAGTAATTAAAAATTATTAAGTGTATAAATAGGTTCTCAGCTTTAGATTTCACAGGTCGCAAATCACCGTTTACATGTAACGTATTAGTTCCGCCCTCTTGCGGTTATAAAGCAATGACATTTGGTCTTTCGAAACATCATGCGATTTGGCGTTTGATGCACATAACCTCAATAATCAGCTGTGTTCACGCTGGCAATCACAAAGGAGCATATTCGATTTTCTATCCACTTCGCGTTTCATCTTAAGAAAAACGCCGCTGAAGCCACCGAAATGATTTGTGCTGCATATGGTAAGAATGCTGTAAGTCGTGCAATGTGCAAAAAGTGGTACCAAAGATTTTGCGGAGGAGAGTTTAGTCTTGAAGATCAACCACGCGCTGGACGCCCTCAAACATTTGACACGGATGTGCTGCAGACGCGTTAGGCTGGGAACTTCTCCCACATGCGGCGTATAGCCCCTTCCGATTATCATTTATTCCGGTCGTTACAGCATTACTTGGATGATACGCACTTCAAAAAAGAAGAAGAAGTCTGAAAATGCATCGATAAATTTGTCGTCACGAAGCCGGTGAGCCTCTATCACCAAGGAATTCGCAAGCTACCCGAAAGATGGCAAAAGTTCATCGATGCCAACGGAGAATACTTTGATACTTAAGCTTTTTTTGTTTGTTTTTAAATAAAACTTTAATTTTGCAGAAAAAGTTGAGAACTTATTTATACACCTATTAGATAGAATAAGGAAAGATAATTAAAAATAATAATAATAAGGGAAGACTGAAAGGTTTGTGTATATAGAAGCCATCATTGAGAAGTGGGCTGCTTGAAAATCATGGAAAAGAAATAAAAAATAAAGGAGAGTAGAACGCCAAAAGTTTGATAGACTATTGGTGTGGCGGCCTTTTTGACCTTGAACCGCTTGTGTATCGTGGCGGCATGCTGGTGGCTTTGATATCTGCCGCCACGTTTTGCTATCGCACAAAAACGGCATATGGGCTTTTGCTCAGCCGGCGAGTCTGCATACGCCGTCGGCGGTACCCTTTGAGACGAAAAATACTGTCGAATTAAGATTTCCCGCAAATGATCTACCGCTAAGCCAGGCGCGAAGCCCAGCGACATATTCGACCAGCAACGCGGCCAATTCGGTCGTGTTTATTTTATCCACATTTAACCACCCCGCAAGACTTTCGCATCGCATCCCGGCCAGTGCGGTCGTGTTCCAGGCACGAAGACATCGCAACAAGGTGGCCACCGTGAAACCAACGCCGCCGAAGCCGAAGCCGATTATAGGTGAGCGATTTGGCAATTGCTCATCGGTTGATATCGGTAGCCGCTCCCATTTGCTTTCGCGCCGGCCGTTTAAGGGACGATTTGAGCCTCAACGTTTTACTTTTCAAAACGGACCGTACTTGGTTCCCCACACCGCACCACGAGGGCACGGCTATTTACACGCCTGCCTCTCCAACTATATATACACACTTGTTCTTTTAGTATCGGTTCTACGTATTTTTCTAATATTCTCTCTAATATTTTTGTATATAATTTAAAACTGATTTAAGTTAATCATATTGCTTTATAGTTCTCGTAGTGTATATGTTTTCTCTTTTCGTATATGGGTATTAACAAGTTATTTTTCTATTTCTTAGCACATTGTGTATTCCAACCCCTTTTATAACTATTTAATCATCTCAGATGTTCTTACATCTTTTCCATTTTTATTTCTTCTATTTCTTTTCTTGTCACTTTTTGCAGTTATCCTTTTGTTGCTTCTGTCTTTTTATTTTTCCTATAACTTTGCATAAAAGTTTTCTAAGTTTTTTAATCAGCAGCAAGGAAAATAGGCCTGTAGGTAAATGAGAATAAAAGTAAATATATGGTAATAAATATAGTTATAAAAATTGATAGAGATAATTTACAATTAAGTAGTACAATCGATAGAAAATATATAATTTTGAAAATGTTAATCCTTTTTTCTATTTGGGAGTAAAGTTTACGCCCAAGGACGATAAAGACAAAGTAGTGGAAGAAAAAATACAAAAGGCAAACATAACCGTAGAAATACTATTTACATTAATTACGTCAAAAGAAATCTCGCGCAACACTAAGATTCGAATTTACCAGACGGTTACTAGACCGGTGGTGACTTACGGTAGGGAAGTAGTGTGGACCCTAATCCTGAAAAACACAGAAAATAGAGGCCTGCGAAAGAAAATTGTTAAAAAGAGTAAAAGAAGGAGATGCGTGACCAAGGCGGACAAACGCAAAAATTATGTCACTATGCATCCAGATATCGATCATACCATGCATCAAAACGCAGAAAATCCAATTGTTGGAACATGTTAAGAAACACGCCGAGAACAGAGTAATAAAAAGGAAAATAAGGAGAAGTCGCGGAGACAGATCCTGAAACAAGTATATAGAAGCGGAAGCTGCACGTAGAACACTTGGACATTAAAGCTAAACAAAGACCAATGGAAAGGAACTGCAAAAGAAGCAATTAATTTGTAAATATATACTAAGCTTTGGGTCTTTATGTATGCTAGATAATGCTTACTTCAACCATCCTAATATGCGGTCGCCAAGTACAGATGGAAGGTACCTTTTATTTTATGTACAACCCCATGTACTTATACGTGTGTCATATTCTTTGAGTATCTACATTTCAAAACGCCACATGTCTCGGTTTTGAGCATCTTCCTCTTGTACTTGATAGTTGATCATCGCATCTCTTATTCCGTTATTCCATGATCTTCTAGGTCTTCTCCTTTTCCGTTTTCCTGGGGGAGTCCATTTGAAGATTCGTTTCTGCCATCGTTGGTCGTCCATCCTCATCAAGTGTCCAAACCATTTTAGTCCTCTCCTTTCAATTCTGCCCGTTATCGTGTCTGTGGCCCTCATTCTACGCTGGATTTCATCATTCTTTGCGTGCGTCGTCTTATGTTTGATCCATCCTGTTTCCGAAGCTGTGTGTTTGGTTTTTTAGCATTTTATAGTTTTTACAACAAACAAGGAGCTAGCCCGCTGTAAACCCCCAACCTGGAGGATCAGAGTTTTCTGTCAGGGTTTATTCCCTTAGCCGATAGGTTCCAGTTTTAAGGCGCTGGAAATTCGCCTTTCACCCTTTCTCGTTAGCTACAGTCTATTACGACTACAGTCAGGAGGCACGGCGAGAACGTGAGAACAGGATTTGCTGGCAGAGCTGCTAAGAAATAGTGCAGAGGCATTTCTCAATATTTTTTGGAGAATACTTAACCGGCATCAGTATCCCTATTGAGACCATACCAGCCATTGTCCCCCCATTTCAATACCTCACCCCCTATAAATCAAGTGAAAGAAGTTTAAATGACAAAAATAAATATATTGTTCCATTTCCTGTCTAACGAATTGAAAGTGTGTGTGTGTTATGTTTTTAAAACCAAGCATAAAAATGAAAGATGAAAAAAAATAAAGCAGGTATGTCCCATGGTAGTGTATGCGGGTATTTGCTATATACGTACGATTTACCAGCCACAGTACAAACAACCGGGTACTTTCAGGGATGACACAGTAATTATGTTGTATAACGAAATCCAGCTTTAGCATTGGAACTACTACGTGGTTAACAAAGCAGAAAGTAAAAGTTAATGAAGACAAATCAGTGCATATTACGTTCACAAAGAAAGATTTCGCTTGCACTCCAATTACCTTTAATAACACACGAATTCCCCAGGCAGAAGTTAAATATGGGATTACACCTAGAGTGCCAACTTACATGAAAAGCACATGTGACCAAAAAGCGCAAAAATAAAAAATTTGAAAACAAACTATTTTTTTTCTTGAAAGCCAATAAAATTATAATATAGTTGCTGTACTCTTCTGAATGCACTATTACTTTTCCATAAATAGCTTGTCTCATGTAAAACCTCACTATCACGAGATGTGGATGGCTGTTTCTGGTTCCTATAATAGTTCATAGTTGATTCCTGATTTGTACTAACAGTTCTTCAGTTTGTTTACTAGATGGTTCCTTTATAAAGGTTTTTCCACGTATTTGTCCTGGTATATTTTCCCAGTACTTTTTATGTTTTTTTCTTACTCATTTTTTACCCGGCTTCGTATTGTACCTTTAAGAGCCGGTTTAAGGTTTTTATATGGAGTTGATAAGCTTTTTTGTGCTGGCTCATTAGCTTTTCCCTTGCCTGCAATTCCACACTGCCTTGGTACCAACAATAGAGTTAATCTGTTATGGTTGTCAAAGCCGTGAGTCCTTCGCTACATTTGTATACCAGCCTGGATATCACCTCAGGTTGTTTAATGCCTCCAGGGATGCCTAACTGTCCGTGAATATGTTAATTTGCTTATTTTGATAAACCCTCCAATTATTTTGCCTGGCGCAATATAGCAAATATTTTCACTTAAAAATTTATATTTGTATATTTTCCCCGTGAAATTTCGATCCATGATATTAACCTCGAAATTTATGTTGAGTGCGAATTTTAGCGTAAGTATGATCTGTTCTCATATTCAGTAAGCCTTCACCCATATGTCCAATTTCCAGATGCCCATTTCCATACAATCCTTGCGGATGGGTGTACCACGCAGTCCATTAAGAGCCACTACTACCTTTCCCATGATTTCAAAATGAAGAGGGTAAAGGTCTACCAGTGTCTCCATTGCTTTTGTTGGTGTTGTTCTTATGACGCTTATTATTCCCAGACAAGCAAGTCTTTGTATCTGACTTAGTACGATTATAATGGTTCTTTGCGTCATCTTTGTACGCCATACCAAAACTGCATATGTTATCATGAGTTTGACTAACGTAGCGTATATCCAATATATCACTTTCGATTTTAAATCCATGTTTTCCGTAAGCTCGTTTGACGTAACAAGATTATTATTTGTGCTAATTGGTTGTACGGCTGCGAACTGTAAGGGCAAACCAACTATAAATTCCATTGCAAAACCCTTAGAATGATCTCTAATACTCCATGGTTTGTATCTCCCTGACCTTGAACGCAGGCCTGAACATTCCATAAGTGACAGAAGTTTTCAAAACAAAAGCAATAAAGCTATCGTAACACTTTATAGTCCAACTCAACGCTGCAGTTAACCCATTAGCTAAAAAACCTGTAACCAGAAGACTCCGACTAAAGTAGCCAACAGACTTAATAGTTTGGGGGTTGGGAGTGTTGCAAGTTGGTGCCAGAATGGTTTCGGAATCCTTATGAACGTCCTCATGTAAGTGCCTTGTGGGACAATCTTTTCCATTAACAACTGAATATTTACTAGAACTTCTAATAAACCCTCTTGTATCTCTTCTGCAAACTTGAATTCCAAATGGTTTCCTTTTCATTATATTTTGACTAACTCCTTTTTTGCCCACCTTTCCTTTCTTCTTCCTTTTCTTTCTCTTCTTCTCGTTATCCTCTTTTTCCTTCTTGCTAACTAATTCCTCATCTCCTTTTTCTTTTTTGGTCATTGCTGTCACATGCTCTTTATTCTTCTTTGCAAGAGTTTATCCTTATTTTACCGCCCGATATCCCCAAACTTCCTTTCATCCTATTATTATATTAAAAAAGGAAACGTCATAAATGACATCTAGCAATCCATCTCACAGCTCGTTAAATTTCCTAGAAAATAACATGTTACTATATACTTTATGTATCTGTAAGTCAACCTCACCTGAATTTTCCCCTCTTTAGCGAGTATTTAATTTGAAAGAGTAGACTAAACACCAAAAAGCGAAAGAATTATTCGACTTTGAATCCAGTGGTACATTGTAGGAGTTTTCACCTCAACCACCCTAACAGTCGGTCACCAACTACAGGTGGAAGGTACCTTTTATTTCCTATACAATAATGTACCACATGCCTTAAGTATCTAAATTGCAATACCTCAACGAAACTTCACCTTATTAGAGGATGAGTCACGTCAGAAGAGTTTGAACGACAGAAACATATATATTGTTACATTTTCTACAGGGCGGTATCCAAAAATAGTAGGACTGATTAAAAAAAAATTATTAAACATGTTGGTACATCGACTCTTCAAAATAGGCCCCTTGGGCATCCACACACTTCTGGTAGCGAGTCTTCCAGGTCGCGAAGGCCTTCTGGAAGTCTTTCACCGAGTCGAAACGATGCCCCTTGAGCTGCCTCTTGATCCGGGGGAACAGGAAGAAGTCCGGTGGTGCCACATCAGGGCTGCAGGGGGGGGGGTGAGGCAACGTGGATACGCCGAATTTGGCCAGGAGATCTCTCACAATTCACGCGTCGTGGGACTGCGCGTTGTCATGGTGGAGCGTCCACTTCCCCACCAGGTCTGGTCGCACGCGTGTGATCCGATTTCGCAGCCGTGTGAGCACTTCCACGTAAAATCTTGCATTTACAGTCTGTCCAGGAGGTACAAACTCCTTATGGACAATGCCACGACAGTCAAAAAATGCAACCAACATCGATTTCACTTTCGATTTCGACATTCTGGCCTTGTTTCTACGGGGTGATTGTGCGGTGTGCCACTCTTCGCTCTGACGTTTTGTTTCCGGGTCGTATTTGTAGCAAAACTTGATGGCGTACCGCTGCTCCAAATTTCGCTCCATCGCAACTGACGACGAGGCGTTACAACAGGAGGTCACTAAAACAGTGGTCCACACTCAACTAACGCACGCAGGCGACTGCCGCAGGTCGAAACCTGTTCCCAAGGCTCCCCTCTATAACATCCGGCCTTGCAGATCCCCCTCCATCGCTCCGCGCGCGGAAAAAGAACAGTCCTACTACTTCTGGATACAACCCTGTATCCAACGATACGATTTAGGAGATTTTCGTCCCCCTACCCTTGCTGCAGCCACCCTAACAATCTAAACAAGTGAAAAATTCGTTCGCATACTAATAAACT
The DNA here is from genome assembly GCA_036346155.1 of Sinelater perroti. Classification (NCBI taxonomy): domain Eukaryota; kingdom Metazoa; phylum Arthropoda; class Insecta; order Coleoptera; family Elateridae; genus Sinelater; species Sinelater perroti. The sequence continues at coordinate 4,669,992 of JARFIY010000174.1, forward strand.
AGAGAGAAGATTATTTAATATAATAATGCAAATCTAACACAGCGCAGTTGCAAAAATTGCGGAATTTGGTCGAAGCGCGTATGCTGACACGTACCACCTAAACTTCTCGAGAACAAACCACACATAAAAGCGTCTTGCGCATTCTCTTGCTTCTTCACGATTTGTGGCTTGGAGGTCTAACCATAAGAACGCTAGTCTACTAACCGACTTTGAATAAATTATTTCGTTATTTATTTCTTGTTCCACGTTGAGAGTCGTGTAATGTATTGTTTAATAATTTCAGAAGATAAATCAACGCAACATATTTATACTGTGTTATTAAGAGAGCGATGACTGCACAATTTGCATAGCATAATTATGCGCATTGTTCGTTTGGATGAATTGCTAATAAATTTCATAACAGTAACATCAGACATTTTGCTACAGCAATTAGCCGATATTAACATAAAAGTTAAGGCTTCTCATTTTAATAATCTTTAAAATTGCCTATTTTTTATTGGCACGTTTTCGCAAAAAAATTTGTTTTATCCTTTGTAAACATATTTTTATTTTTATTATCTTCAGATAGTAGAGTTAAGGTCAATGAAGTTTTCTTAATCTTTTTTGCCCCTATGATAATGTTTGTCTAAAACTTCTTGAAACGTTTTAGAAAAATTATAGCAATTGTTTCGAATTTGTGGGCGAATTCAAATATAAACTCCCACCCTCTAATCAGGACACTCGTCCGAATGCTTAGTAGTTAACATTTTGCTATATTTAGTCCTTTTTCTTCTTCTTCTTCTTCATGTGCTTTGTTCTTCCACAACGTTGACAATTAGTAGTACATTTTGTATTTTATCTAAGGCTTCCATAAAAAGTAATTTGACACAGTTTTTCATCCATAATGTTCTGTGACAACTTTTGCCGCAATTTCTTTCTATTTTTTCCTGATTATAATAATTTGTATTTGCTATTCTGCATACCATAACTGAAATATTACAGTTTAAGTCGCTTGATGGTATTCAGAACTTATGTTCGTTTATTAAGGCTACCTTCTGTAAGCCCACTCTCAAACACTTCTAGTCTTTCTGACTCAATCTTACATTAGTAAGGATCCAAACTTCGATACCGTATAGAAGTATGTAATCAACTTAAACCTTCATTTTTTGAGCGTATATTTCTTTCTTGTCCTATTCTGCCTCCAATTTCCTGTGGTGGGTTTCATTTCTTATTTACCCAGCAGTCTAGATAGTGGTACGTGGAAAGTCTTTCAAGTAGTCCTATCAATTTTCAGATCTTTTTGATGTTTATGTGGTTTTAACATACTATTAACCATTTTTTTATATTTAGTTGAAAATCCATAGATGTACCGTGTTTTACAACTAAGATTAAAAGTTCTTGTATATCCTCTAAATTAATAATCAGTAAGATAGTATCATCGGCATATTTTGAGTTACTAACTACAATTGCAGTACATATTATGTCTTTAGTTATATGATTAAGAGCATGTTTCAATATCTTCCAAAACATCTTTGACTAATACCTTTTAAGATAAATACTTGATCTTATAGCACTGCCCAAAAAAATAGGCGATTCTTATGTATTTCCACCTGCTGAATTCAAAAATCACCATAAAAATGACCGATTAGCTCTTGTTTTGGAGATACAGTAACATTTTATATTTTCTATAGTCTACATTTGTAGTTTGAGGAAAATTTGTTTTTGGATGTTGGCACACCTGTCAACAGTCAAAATACACCAGTGATCTAGGTGTGGGTAGGTTATAAACGTAAACACAATTGCTGTGACGGTGAATTTTATATTATTTCTGTTATTATTTATAAATAGTTATTTGTATATTCAGTTAACTTTGGTGCTCATGATGCGATAAAAGATTTTTTTGTATCCCCGTATTCCTCTTAATGAGATCTATGCGTAGACACCTTAGAAGTAAACCTACTCCTACAAATAAAAAAGATACACTACACAGTCGAATTTCCAAACGCTACAATGTAAAAGTTCGCAACCGATTACGGTGTAGTTTCAATACGTTTTGCAGTTGCGAACGTTTTCATTTCGTTAAAGCATATTGGTGTGGTGGCCTTTTCGCCCTTGAGCCGCTTGTGTATCGTGGCGGCGCATGCTGCTATCGCACACAAAACGGCATATAGGCTTTTGCTCAGCCGGCGAGTCTGCATGCGCCGTCGGAGGCACCCTTTGAGACGAAAAGTGCTGTCGAATTAAAATTTCCCGCAAATGATCTACCGCTAAGCCAGGCGCGAAGCCCGGCGACGTACTCACACCGCAACGCGGCCAGTGCGGCCGCATTTAACCAACCCGCAATATAGACTCGCATCGCAACGCGGCCAGTGTGGTCGCATTTAACCAACCCGCAGATAACTACCCCGCAAGACATACTCGATCCCCATCGCATCCCGGCCAGTGCGGTCGTGTTCCAGGCACGAAGATATCGCAACAAGGTGGCCACCGTGAAACCATCGCCGCCGAAGCCGAAGCCGATTACAGGTGAGCGATTTGGCTTTACTTATCGGTTGATAACGGTAGCTGCCCCATCCGCTTTCGCGCCGGCCGTTTAAGGGACGATTTGGGCTTCAGCGTTTTACCTTTCAAAACGGGCCATACTTAGTTCCCCACACCGCGCCACGAGGGCACGGCTATTTACACGCCTGCCTCTCCACATATATATAAGAACATACTCTCTCTCTCTCTCTCTCTCTCTCTCTCTCTCTCTCTCTCTCTCTCTCTCTCTCTCTCTCTCTCTCTCTCTCTCTCTCTCTCTCTCTCTCTCTCTCTCTCTCTCTCTCTCTCTCTCTCTGTGTGTGTGTGTGTGTGTGTGTGTGTGTGTGTGTGTGTGTGTGTGTGTGTGTGTGTGTGTGTGTGTGTGTGTGTGTGTGTGTGGTGCGTGCGTGCGTGTGCGCGTGTGCGCGTGTGTGTGTGTGTGTGTTTCTACGGCCGCCGAAGCCAGAGTACATACACACATGCTGTGTATGTGACTGTATATGTGTGTGTATTTAGAAGCACGTGTTCCCTACAACCACTTGTAAAAATATTGTAGAGCGTAATGACCTTTATTATATCTGCATTTTTTCCTTAAGCCTTTCACTTACAATACTGCTCGAGACTTTACAAAAACATTGTTTAAGAAACACATTTGAAAACTCTTAGGTTTTCCAATATTATGTTTGTTTTATAATGTGCATCCTTAGTTTGATTACTACCGTGGCAACGTATGTCAGCGCATCAAGAACCTTCTGCTACGATTTGTAAAATGTTTGTTTGGCATTAGCATGGGCATCCCATCGAATTGTCGACAAAGATAACTCTTTTTAAGGTAAGACTACAAGATATCCCATTTTTGGACGAAGAACTAAAAAGTTATAGATTTACTGTTTTAAAGAAAAATCGAAAAGTGTAAACTGTGAAGAGTAGCCCGCGCAAGTGTTGTACATGGCCAGAGAATTTACTTTTTTTATTCTAGCCTGAAGACTTTTGTAGCACCCAGACATGTTCCTGGAATTGTCATAGCTCTGCTAGTTATTTAGATTAAGTATTCGTTATCTCTTTACTTATATGGCGACAGGCATAAACGTCAAAAATCATCGCAGGCAGCACAGAGCGTGCTACAAAAGCTAGTTGGTTTTTGTACGACACATCTAACCTGAACCTACAATTATACATAATACTTAGTATTTACCTGCCTTAAATTGGTCCGCTAACTATATAATGAGTTTATTGGAAATTTTACTTGGTAATGATGAGGGAACATTTCTTTCTTTATGTCCAAATTTTGCTACATATTCGGCCGTAAAATTTTAAAATCAGTTCTATACAGCCAAGAAAATTACCATATCTTACAAAGCCTGATATTTCATTATCACTATAAATTGACAGTCTGCAAAAAACTAAACTTCACATCTTCAACGACCCTTAAGAAAACATTTCATTATTGCAGAGCTTCTCTCCTGTGTTCTCCTGCTATTTTACAATCCACTCTTTGTAAAACTCGACTTCTACTAATAAATTCTGAAATGCTCTCTCTGTGTTTAGAATTGTTGTTATAATCTTTTATTATATGGTTACTTTTCGATCATTAAATCTCTTAGTTGTTAGGAACATCATTCTTCTATAGAGTTTGTACGGCGAATCCGGTTGATTTACTTGGTGCGTCTTCTATTCATTATCGTTTTATAAAACAACTGGTACAATACTTTTTTGAGTGGTTTACTGTCTTTCAGATTTATCAAGGTCAAAGTCATCGTTTTGTAAAATGCCTTTCTAGGCCACCAACTCACAAACTTTATCATTACAATGGCAGTTCATCCAGTGATATATTTGGGTCTACCTCTTTGAGACTCTTTTCAGAGATTTGTAAACTTGAAGTCTTTTGCAGATGTACATTTGATGAACTAAAATGCAGACTTGAAATCACTGAAACCGATTGTTGCACACTATTTCTTGATCATAGCATCCTGCTGTCCAAAACGCCCTTCGGAACGTTTTCTGAATTCTGCTTTACTTTGATTTTTAACAATTTTCAACCATTTTTGCCATTTATTGTTCAGTCTTTGTGATAAATAAAATGTGAATTGAGCGACGATTTATTAAAAACTAAACTTTATTTACAAGGGCTACACTGCTGCACAATAATTATGAATTATACGGCTCTTAATATAACAGTCAACGGTTTCTATAACAACATGAATTTTATTTTGCACCGCTATAGTTAGCTGCATGACTTCTATTCGATTTTCCCAAATGTCCATCTGCTCAGCTTTACATTCAAACCCGCGGTTCTAGAACGTACCAGAAAGTTCTGAAATTGAACTGAATGCTAAAAATGGAACGGACGGTAATCGATAATTCTGAAAAGTTTCCGAATAATTTTCTTGTTATATATGTTAGAATATAAATGTTTTTAAAAAAATTTTATAGGTCGATAAACGCTGAATGTGCAATTTAAAAGTTGAATAGCATTATGTAGCTTCAAACGAAGCAAAGTTCTTCCTTGGGGGGCGTTTTATTGGCAAGTAGTAGACATGTTTGTGGTGAGGTTGCTGGTCACAGGCATTGTCTTGGATCCGTCCAACTTCCCCAATTTTGTTGGTTAGGATCTTCCATTCTTTTCTATTTTTTGCGATTTTGTTTGCTTCGTCCCATGTTAGCTGGACTTGTTTCAATTCTTCTAGAATTGTTCTTTTCTACGTATTATTTGATCTACATTTTTTTCTTATTCTATAGTATAGAGCTTGTCTTACCGTTACTTGCTACTTCTTGTAGAAACGTAAAAAGTGCACTTTTATATCATATAAAACGGTAAGAAATTTTTCATATTCTAATGATGTTATTTTCAGTATTTGAAAAATTAAATTCTTTATGTTTCTGTGTCAAACGTTTCTACCAATTGTCTTACCATGCGGCTGAAAGGAAATTGAATTGCTATCTATTAATTCAATAAGAAATTTCAGTAGTGTAATGCTTACTTCAGCTTACGGAAAGTTTACCGTTGGTTTTTATATATACGCCACCAAAACATGCAACGTGCATTACTCACTATTAATATGTTCCTCAGTGAAATAACTTTAAATTTTCACATTTTTCAATACATTGAGGCTCTTTATTCGAGTATTAAATTCCTTATCTAGTAATTTAAATCGTTTCATCCCACTACTTTTTGACTTACCTAAATTTGGTGGCATCACTAGTAAAAGCAAAAGTAAGAGGATTAAAAATTATTTAATCGATTAAACACCTACTTTAGTGAGATTTTCCAATTCTATCTCGTCACAATTCACAACTTTATGTTATATTTCGTCCTTGAAATAGGAAGGAGCTACAGTTCGCGCCAAATACATCCTGTTTGCGATCTGTCTGTCCATGATCTTACATTAGACGCTTCTCCCCACAGTAATCTTTAAAAACTTGATCGTGCTCGTTAATAGCGTCATCAAGAACGCTTTTTTAGTATAAAACTTTACTTTAATTTCGTTTTTCATAAAGTCAAATACAGTATCTAAAAGCAAGTCGATGCGGTATATTTAAATACTACTTGAACGTAAGGTAACAAGTGATGCCAACCGAGCAATCGGTAATTTTTGTCATTAGCTTTTCTTCAAGCTATTTTTAAAATATCTGTTGATGGTTTCAGTTTTCCATTTGCTTTCAATTTTCTTAATGTGGAATTTGGCTTTTTTCTTTGTTATATTATAACTTGATTACTTGGCATATATTGCTAACTGTAATCTGAGAAATAGTCGTATAGAATTGTTCTTGCATTCTGTAACTGTTGATATATTTCGCAACCGTTATAATTCAAAGGATGATCTTTTCCACAAAGTACACACTTTGCTGGAGTGCTTTTGGAATTTTGGCACAAGGTGGAGTTGTGGTCACCTCCACATTTAACACATTTGTATGGTCGTGTCCAGTAAGTTTTAGAGTGACCATATAGTTGGCACCTTGTACATTGTATGATATTGCTTTTTTATGTGGCGGTTCAATAGTTATTCGCATATGTCCTATGAATTCTAAACTGTAAATATCTTTATTATTTTTTTAGCTTCTAAATCTACATAAAATAGCATTAGTGGTTGCTTGTTAATTCGATGTCGTATGTTAATAATATTGCGAACGGTGTGACCTATAGCTTCTATATCTTTTTTTATATCTTCGATAGATTTATCTTTTATATACAGAGCACGTAAGAGAAAAATCTGAAGGAACCGTAAATGAAACAAAAAATAGAACAGAACAAAGAAAAGACGAGAATGGAATTATTAAAGAAGAACTAGTGACAGCAATAAAGGAAATTAAAAATGGGAAGGCACCTGGCAATGACAGAATCACAACAGAAATGATTAAGAACATAAGAGAAAATGGACTACAAATACTACTCAATATAATTAATAGTCTGGCCGCCTGCATCATGAACATCTGTGCGTCCAGCATCAAAGTTCCTGCACCATTTCCGCACTTTGCTGTCACTCATGAACGTTTCTCCGTACACTTTACTCATTCGTCTATGAATTTCAGCTGCATTGTTTTCTTCAGCATGCAGAAATCGAATGACTGAACGCAATTTACATTTGGCTGGAGACTCTATTTTTCGAAGCATGTTTATGTGCTCCCTACGTACTCATAAATAACAACCGCGAATCGACGCGTTACCCGGGCCAACTACAGACACAGCACAAGACGTCTGCGCACAGACCTAGCGGATTTTCCCCGAAGCTTTCCTTTAGCGACCAATCGGACATTGAAAAAAATAGCCTTCGTAGAAAGATGGAGAAGGTTGTTATATCCAAATAGATGAAGAAAAGATAGAACAAGTGAACAACTTCCAATACCTGGTAGTAACTATAGAAGAAACAGGACAACAAAGTACAGAAGTGAAGAATAGAGTCAGCCACCAAAGTGTATCAAGCACTGAGTAAAGGCCTTATCAATAAAAAATAAATATCAAGAGAAACGAAGATGAAGGTGTACAAGGCAGTATTCAGACCAATTATTACCTTCGGATGCGAGTTATGGGTGCTAACTGACCAAGATAGAAGTAAGAGAAGGGCAGTTGATATGAAATATCTGAGAAGAGTAAAAGGTATAACCAAGCTTGATAGAATTAGAAATAAAGCAATTAGAGAAGAACTAAAGATTGAACCTGTAGAAGACTTTATTGAAAAAAAACAACTGGGATGGTGGGGACACCTACAAAGGATGGAGGAAAAAGCGCAGACACGGATGATCTGAGAATCAAAAACAATAGGTACAAGAAAGAGAGGAAGACCAAAACAAACTTGGAATGATGCAATTGAAAAATACTGAAGAAGAAGGGAAAATCGTGGACAGAGGCCAAAAGGTTAGCAGCAGATAGAAACAAATGGAAAAAATTTATATCGAACTGAAGGAGTTATCGTGTTTATATGACAGCAATGTTTAGTGAAATATAAGACTGTAAAATGCTGCGGTGAAAAAATTTAAGTGCTCTGTTATTAATTTACTGTCCACATATTATAATTATGTTCAAGATTTAAAAAGCACAAGAAGTACAGAAAGCGTCTGCTTATATTGACAAATGAGCTTTCTGCCTTTACTAAAAAAGATAACTGGAAAACTGTTTCTTAAAACCTAAAGTTATGAAAATATTGTAATATTTCAGCTTTTGATAGTGGCGAGTAAGACGCGAAAATTAACTGAAACTACTTATTTGTTTTACTTGCAGGTCATAAAAATTATTTAACACTATGCATACAACACAAACAACTAATGACGTAAAACTACACAGTAGTTATCTGTGACACTACTTATGTTAGGCACGCGCTTGAATTCTCTCGCTGTCGTCTCTTTGAATTTAAATGTCCTTGCCGCCCCACTGAGTGATATTTAAGCCGCTCGAATCTACCAGAAAGGTCGCGAAACATCTGGATGTGCCGGAGTAAAACCTTCTGAAAGGTTCTCTGGATTCTTAGAAGGCAAAGTGTCGGCCGCCTAGCATTACAATATCAAAACATCAATTTGGACTACACATAAATATACAGAAGAGTAAGTCAAATTTCAAGAAGTTTTAAAGAAAAACTACCTCACAGCTGTGCTTCTAGATATTACATAGGCGTTGGATAAAATCTGGCACACTAGGTCGCTATATAAGCTGAAAAGTCTGCTGCAAGATTACTATTATCAGCTGTTTACATCTTACCTTTCAAATAGATACAATCGGTGGTCAAAACAACTAAAAATGGCAGAAATCATACTAATATCCAAATGAGATAAAGATCGAAACAGAGTAGAGTCATACCGACCAATAAGTTTACTTCACATCATACCTAAGCTGCTCGAAAGATTCCTGATTCAAAGAATAAAAACCGTGAACATCACTCAACCGTTTAGCAAATCCATAGAGAATGTCACGTTATAAACGAGGCACTCGAAAGCAAAGATTACTATACATCGATATTCCTAGATGTTAACCAAGCCTTCGACAATGTTTAGCATGAAGGTTTATTATACAAAATTAAATGATTTTTTCCAATCACCTTTTTTTTCTATGGAGGAGAAATCCTTCATGGACACCCGGTCATGGATCTTATCAACCAGGTAGTGTCGGACTCTTAGCGACTAAAACCCTTCCTCTTTTGAGTCTTTACTGTTGTCTCTTTTCCTCTTCCCTTCTGTGTTCCTCTCTTTCCTTCTCCGTCATTATTTCTTTGTACATACTCGTGATTGTCTTCCAGTTATCTTTTCTCACTAAAAGGAGGTCCGCAACGTTGCCTGTTGTGACCTCGGTTCCGCAATTTTTGTTTGTGATCTTCCTCTGTTGAATCCATTTCCTACAGCGGAAAAGCGTGTGTTCCGCCGTGTCTTCTCTTTCGCAGTACCAACAATGACTATGCTCTTATTTCCCTATTCTTTGCAGATAACCCAAATATACCGTGTTCCGCAAAAGCTTGTATTAGATGGTAGTCCATTTCCCCCCGACCCCTGTTATTCCAATTTATTATGTTTTTAATAATGATCTTGGCCCAGCCGTCGTACATATCCCACGTGTTTTGCCACTCTCTTAGGGTGTCTTCTTTTGTTGCTTTTTTGAAATCCTTGCCTAGTCGGTGTGTCACCCTCAATTTTATAGGTGGTAATCCTGCTAGCGCTAGGACAGCCGTTGTTGGTACCGTTCTATATGCCGCTGTTATTCTTATTGCCAACTTTCTGTTAAGTTGTTCGAGCATTTTTCATGTTTGCATTTCAGGGCTTCTTGCCATATAGTGGCTCCATATAAGATTATTGAAGACACCACTGATGTTAGCATTTTCCTCTTCTTGTGCCTTGGGCCTCTCATGTTCGGTAGCAGCCTTGATAAATTTTTTAGCTTTTCGTTGGCTTTTTCGCATATCTTTTTGATATGCGTTGTCATCCTTGCATTCTTGTCTATGTATATTCTCATATATGTTACTGCCATGTTGATTTGGATGATGTTGTCTGCAACTTTTATCTGTATGTCTTTTATCTTCCTCCTACCAGCCAAGAGGACCATTTCGGTTTCTTTGGGGCTAGCTTGATTCCCATTTTCCACCATTCTGTGTGCTACTCTATTTGTGGCGAATGGAGCGAGGCCTTCTAGTTGGGGTTTTGTTTTTGCGCGTGCTATAATAGCTACATCGTCTGCATATGCCACGAGAGTAGCGTTCTGTGCTATATCTATTCGGAGTATTTCGTCGTAAAATATATTCCACAATATCTGCATGTGGTTTTTATTTTATTTGATTTGCTGTTATTATGTATCTGTCCATGAGGTATGACTGTAGCATTCGTCTGAGGTATTTGCTAATGTTGGCTCTTTCCAGTGCTTCAATGATTTTTCCCATGGCGCGGAATTGAAAGCGTTTTCGACGTCTAGTGTGATCATGACGCAGAAATCTCTATTTCTGTATGTTTTTCTTTTATATTTATTGAAATTTACCTAACTTTGTTAAGTATATCAATCGTCGACTCCCAATCACCTACTTCAAATTGCTGAAACCCTGCTACCTAAGTAACAGAGAATTTAAGTTCAAGATCAACGAGGCTGTATCCAATAACTTTCCAATAAAATCTGAGGTTCCACAGAGCAGTGTAAATTATATTTATTATACACGGCAGATTTAGCATTCAACAGGAACACCACTACTAGAACTTTCGTTTGATGAAACTGTCATCCTTGCAACATATGAAGATCCAGCAACAGCTATAAGAATATTACAAAACCACCCAAATGAAACACAAATATAGCTCAATAAATGGCAAATTAAGATTAACAAAACTAAATCAGTCTAAGTTACCTTTAGACCCAGAGGAAACGGTGTCCATAAGTACACTTAAATAAGGTAAATATACCTCAGCCTCCGTGCACCAAATACCTTGGTATATGTCTGGATAGCAGGCAAAAAAGATCCAGCCTGTTATTGAAAAACAAAATTGCTTCTCTACAAGACAACAATCAAGCCGATATGGATCTATAAAATAGAGCTTTGGGGATGAGCAAGAAAATCAAACATGTTAATAATCCAGCGAAGTCAGTCAAAACTACTTCAAATAATAAGAAACATACCTTGACATGTAAGCAATCACGCGCTACGTACACACCTACATATACCATATGTTCAAGACGTCATAAAGAAAAAAAAGTATCCAACACCATGCCAAGCTAGAATATCACCCAAATGCCACACTACTGCGACTGGTTGAACCACAGCTCAATAGAAGACTTAAAAAACTCTGGCCAGCCGACCTAAAGGAAGACTAGCGAGAACCCCTTAATGGAGAAGTGCCTCATCACACCATTAAAGAGCATCACAGCTCTTTTGCCAGCATAATGACTTATAGGATCAATAGTCCAGTTATAGTGACGGTTAAGCGGAAGACACAAGGCACACTTAAAAGCACTAGAAATGGATTATTGGAGATGGGTAGCAGGAATATCTAGGTTAGAAAGAAAAAGGCATGACTATGTAAAAAAAGTAATGGGAATTAATAACGACATAGAAGAAATAGAAAAACGCCAATTATTATGGTATCGAATACCAAAGAAAGTGATGGAGTGGCAACCGAAAGAAAGACGTAAAACCACTTACTGCTAAAATGGAATATACAGCCTGATGCGTGGGAAAATAGACAACAGTGGAAGGAGATACTGGGCGTCGGAAGATCCGGATAGAGGTCATAAAGCGGCGAAAAAAGTAACAGAAGCTGATAACCTGTAAGCAACCAAAAATGAAAGGATCGACAAAGGAGTGGTCTCTCCTAACAAGGACTATATTACGCCATCGCATTCACTTAATACTCCTTGTAGAGTAGATTGTCGACATACCATCAACAAAAAAATAGCAACATAATTAGCCCACCCATTAACATCTTGTGAATTGAAATTTAACGCGCAACGCCTGAAAAAATTGAATCCGCCGTTCGCATGCGCGGGATCGCGGCAAGTCGGCCGTTTAATCTCTGGCCAAATGACTGTTATTTAACTCCTTAATGGCCTTTTATTGTTGAACGCGATGGCTATCTCGGGGTCGGTGGAGGCGCGAAGATTCCAGCGGACGGATTATCCGGCACTCGCGCTGAAATTGCATGTGTACAGTTAATTTCGAGCCGCTTTAACTGAACCGGAAACGAGCATGTGGGCCAGGTGGAAGTCGCGCCATGCATGGCCAATTTTACGGCCAAATGCGCCGAATTGCGTGCGGATCGCCCGAAAATTTGTCGTCCCGCGAAAGGGCCCGGCGCGGCTCGCAATTTGCATGCGACGACGAGCGTGAACGGAGCTTTATCTGGCGATCTCGTGCGACATGGTAGTTAGCAGCTACATTTACGCAGGGTGACACCTAACGGTTGTGCTACACGGAGCTTTGGAGCTTATCCGCGCCATCTTTGGTGGCTCGCCTTGTAAGCGAAGAATAACCGCTACAGTCTTGTCTTGCTTTAATCTATTACTAGCAAAGTAGTCATTCAAATGTCACTTCTGCCGTTTTTTATTAATGAATTAATGTTTATGTTAAGAGAACCCCATCATCCACTTTATCCATATGATCAGCTTCCTCTTTTATCTCAGAAAAAGTTAGACATTTTAAATTTCTTACGGATAAACAAACCATAACATTCTTCTTCTTCTCGTCGTTATCTCCTTTTGCCCTGTCAAAGTTTGTTCCTATCTTTAGCTCTTCCATGCCTTCGGGTTCTTGCCATTTCCTTCTTTTTCCTCATCGTCCTTTCCTTTGCTCTTCATACATCTTCTACTTGTTTCAGCTATGTCTTTGTTTCCTTTCTTATCTTTTCGTTTTGCTTCCATTGACTTTTTTACTAGTCTGTTTTGCTCTATTCTAGCTATGTATCTAAACCACTTAAACCTTCTCTTGTTCACTTTATATTATATGGATTTCTATTTTGTCCTTATCGTCATTTCAAAGCTTTCGAATCTTTTTTTAATTAATTGTATCCTTTCTTTTATCTTCCTATAACATTTTTAACTATCGGAAAGTTAAATGTTTATTTAAAAAAATGATAAAGCACCAGTTATCGTTAGTTACAACTTTTTTCCGTTTTTCTGGCAATAGAAGGATTCCCCGGCGAAAAAATTCCTCATCCTGTGATGCATTCTATAAATCAATATATTTTTGATATCTTTAAAAGAGTTGAAGCACTGCTCAGACAGGCCATGCGTCATTTACCGAAACAAGTGAACAGAAGGGGCAATGTCTGGTGAATACAACAGGTGGAATAGGACATCACGCCAAAGTATTTCAATTAGATTTTGACTTGCTTTACAACATGTGGCCGAGCGTTGTCGTGCTGGAAAATCACTTTATCGAGTCTTTAGGCGTGTTCTGGCCGTTTTTCTTTCAACGCCCGGTTCAATTTGATCAGTTGATGCTAGTAGTGTGATCTCCAATGATAGTTTCGCCTAGTTTCAGCAGCTCATAAAATACTGCGCCTTTTGATCTTACCAAATATAGAGGATTACCTTCGAACCATAGATGTTTTGCTTTGGCGTCGATATTAAGATCGACGCTTGTCCAGGCTTACATCTGACATTTTTAAACGTCGGGTTCTTCTAATAAATTCATTTTTATTACCAATTACGATACGATGCAAAAACAACTTTATGTTGTAACTTTGAAACAGTTTCTTTCAGGTGGAAAAATGTCTTTCGACGTATTTCATCCATGGCGCCGTATTTTCTTGCCTTCGAATCATTTCCGTTACTAGTAATACCATCTGTTTCAAATTCCTTAAAATTAACTCCAAACCCCCATTTATTTTAATTATTTTGCCTTTATTTGTACCTTCTTCATTATTTCTCATATTTTGCTTTGTTTTACTGTCCTGAAAGCTACTCCTTCATTGTTGTTTTCAATTACATTCCTTAATAGGAATCTATTATCCGATGGTTTTTTCCCTTTCTGAATGCTTTCTGTTCTCTTTCTTAGTTGCTTCCTTCTTATTCTTCCTTCACTTATGTTCGTATAAAATTTAAAAACACCTGAAGCTAATCATTGTATAATTTTCTCATTCGATTTCTTCTCCTTTTTTATGTATCGGGATAATTAAATTGCATTTGGCATTTTGTTCTTTTTCCAAGCTTTACTGTATATTCTCAATATACACTTCTTTCTATCTTCTTTAATTCATTTTATCAATTCATTGTTTATATTATTACTACCGTATGCTTTCTAATCTAATTCTCTTCAAGGCTCCTTCCAATTTACTCATTATCTTTTATTATTTTTCGCTCTTCCTTATCCTTAACATTACTTTCTTTTTTTTGTTTAATCTTGTTCGTTTTTATCTCTTCCAAAATTATCTTAATATTCACTCTAAGTTTGTAATATTTTTCTTATTGTTATTTTCAGTCAATTGTTTTTGTTTATTTTACCTCTTATGGCTTTGCTTTTCCTTCCTTTTATTACTTTAATTCTATTCCAAAAACTTCTGTTGCTCTTGTTGAAAGTTTTATTCACCTCTATTACAAATTCTTCACAGATATTTTGTTTTGCTTATTTTCATTTTTACCCAATTTTGTGCTACCTATGTTCTAGTATATTTGACCTAATTTTGATTGGATAAACTTTTTCCATTCTTCCCTTTTTCCCTAACCTCTCTTTTTACCTCTTCATTTTACCAACCTGTTGTATTTGTGCCCTCTTTATTGTAGTTTTCTCACATATTTCTTCTGCCTTCTTAGTTATCACTTCTTTAGGATACATTCACCGTCTTTCCAAGCTTCAGTCCCGTATTTGCTTGCTTGGTCGTTTGAAAACTTGATCCGTTTCTTATCGATACTTTTCTCTATATTCTGGTTTTTCTAATTCTCGAAAATGTATTGTAGTGTAATCCATTTTTTTATAAATTATCATGTCCATTTTTATTTTTGTTGTCCCTACTTCCTCTTTTGGTAAGGTTGTGATTATTTAAAAACAAATATTTAATTCTTGTGTATAGACAAAAAATCTGTAATGCTTTTATCTCCCCTTTCCCCTGCAACATAGGTATACTTACTTTTCTTGTAGGGTTTACTGTCAGTATGAATTTTCGGTCATTAAGTCGTTTCCTTGAAGAATTTCAGCATCTTAAGTCCATTTCTATTAATCTCTACTTCTCCATATTTTCTCATACATTCTAGTCCTCGTTTTATGTCGCTCTCTATTCTCGAGTTACAATTCCCCATTTTTATTTTTTTATCTCTTTTTCTTATTTGATACAATACCTCTTGTAATTGCATATAGAAATCATTTCTTTCTCTCCATTTTAATGAGTTTTATTAAGTGCTTTCGCTGTTCCCTGATCTCCTTTGAAATGTCTTTATTGAAGTATACTTCTGTTTCTCATTTTTTGGCATTTTCAGCATTTATATCTTTTTATTTCATACTTTCATTGCAATAAATATTGGACTAGGATAAGTTTTATTTGTGTTTCCAATTGTTCTTATCCCTGCTACTTCTTCCTCAATTCTGAATTCTACATAGTTTCTCTTACTTCGGTATTTTAGTTGTGTCTCATCTTCTTCTTTTCTTCCTAAATCTTAAATCAGTATTTCCCTCCTCTTTCTCTCTATCTGAGCGATCCTATTTCCTTGTATTTTAATTTTTCTTAATTCCTGCTTTTTTGCTGTAAGATGTTTCCTTTTTTAGATCCTTTATTTCTTTTTGAAATTCATCTATATTATTTTATATTTAAATGTTTCTGTCTTTAATCCCTTTTAATGATTATTGTTGTGACTGCCCAATTCCAGTCTCCAGCTGTACCTACGCTGGCGTCACCTGATGTTTCAGTGGGTTGTCTAACAATTTTTATGGCCTATAAAATTTTTAAAAAAATAAGAAATATTCATAAGCTTTAAAAATTTAAAGTGTCAACACCTTTGCAATATGGCTTTTTTTAAACTCTCCGCCCTAGTTCATTTGACGACGACTTAACGATGCTCGTTCCTTTTACACGAATTTCTGAAAAACTGTCTAGATGACTTTATCTAAAGTCGTCCTTTGTGTCTAAAATCTGTGATATCATTTTTCAAATTTGCAGAGTTCTGTTCCTCTAGATTTTCCACAAGTTGCTTAATGTGCTGTTACACGTCCTTTGAGATTTTGCAGCTTTACATTAGTTTCAAGCCTTACAAAATTTTAATTTTTGTTTTTGACAATAAAAACTGTCTTTTATAGACCTGAGTATTCTTTTGAAAAAAGTATCAGCTAACTAATAAACTAATAATGTCTGCTTCATCTTCTTATTTAAAATGTCTGAAAAGATATGTTATTTTACGTAATTTTAGTTGTAACGCAATTTGCTTTTAAATATAGAAAAACGGCAAAACACTTTAAAAACTCTAAAAATATGTATTGCGATAAAATACCAATTGAAGGCAAAGTTAATCCAAAAAACTAAATAAGCAAAACGTTTACAAGTCGCATATAAAACTAGCCATAAATTTTAATTTATGCAACTACTATAAAATAATAATAGTAATAATAATACATTTACCCAGGAACATACTTAGTTTATAGTACAGTTGAACTAGAGGACCACTGGGAGTATAAATTCTCCCACTTCAACGCTACCACGATTTGAGCAACGACACGGCAAGGCTCTATTGAGATGCGTCTTAACCACCTTGTAAGCTAGCATTACCTTAAAAATGTAAAGATCCATTTTATAATAGAGAAAAATAGATCAAAGAGTGTTACGGGAATATACCGCTTGATGAACATGATGATGATGATCAGAAACGCAACTTAGAAATTGCCCAAAATGATTAGTGGAGCAACCGGCAACTACTAACGCAAGACGCATAAGACAACGTATGACATGACCAGATAACAACTGCACTATTATGTGTTGCTACAACCGTGATATACAACGAAAACACAGAATTTGCACTGTATACTTTCGCACACATTACCCATGGCCAGTTGGAGCTAGCACAACAACAGAACAAAAACTAACAGACTAGAAGCATGTTTCACAAAGACCAATAGATTAACACCACAAAAAAAATAAAAATGTAAAGAGAAGCGGCAAAGAACATTAAGTGATTACGAAAAGAGCAGCACAGCTACCACAATAAAAAATATAACTCAAGAAGATAAAAGCCATGTACAGAATCCAAATACCTTTACAGAACAAATATATCACACACAAACAATACAACAATCAAGAGAACAAACACAAGAGAAACAAATAAATCATACACAAGAAACGCACCAAACAAATACATATGGAAAGAAAGGACAACGAATGAATCGCAAAACGACAGCTTAAAACAAGATTTATAAATAAACCTCAGAATTCGGAGACATAGTAATCCTACCAAGAGATTAATATTATCTAAACCACACATCAAAGCATTGATTAAAATAATGAACGAATAAATAATGATAGAATATATAGATGACTCGATCAACCTAAAAGATATACACACAACAATTTCTACCATAGTAACACATAACACCCAGAAAATACAATAGCATAAACCACAGAAAATAAAAATAGTTAATTGGTTTAAATGGCAAACTAGAATAGAAGACAACGTAAGTAAATTAGAAGCTAATATATGTAGAATAACTCAATACATTCACGAAAATATAAAAAAAAAAAACACAAGATGATTACCAATAGGTAATAAGCATACACCGTTAGAAATATTTGACATTTAGAGATATAAACAAAACTAGCAGTATATTCGGCACATCTACGTAGATATAATGACAGAATTACAAAATTTTGAAAGGACATATGGTCAAATAGTGTAAAATACAATGATTCAGCTAACCGAAACGTAGATGAAAAAGGAGATGTAGAACAAAGCAAATGTCAAGTAGTAATAGAACCATATTAACAAAAGATACACACAATTGAAAAAAATAAAATAGTAAACTTTTGATATACGTAGTTAACATCAACATATAACTAACAAAATAATAGAAAACCCTCATCTAACACCATCATTTTTAACAAAACGAAAAAAATATGTACAGCATGCAGTAGACAGTATATTAAACAAAAAACAATATATAAAAAAAAATTACAAATTTTTTCTATTTAATTATGTTAACACGGAGAACAAAAATACATTTATCTACAAACTTATAAAAGATACAAAAGAAAACATAAATACTAAATGAGAGATATTTAAGGTTACTCATTAATTATCTTATGGTTCTGAATGTGCTTCAACTCTCTTTTAAACACTTTAAACAATATAATAAGTAGATTCCAAACTAATTATAAAAAAATGAACAGCTATGCATGGATGATATCGAGATATATGGATCAACAAAAATACAGATGAAAGACATTAAAAATAATAGAAAAAGTAACAACAGACATCAAAGTGAAGTTCGAGTTAGGCAAATATAAAATAACAATGTAAAGTCTTAGTCGGAACTGCATGTAGACACAATATCGCAGTACAAATTATACATCAAACAATAGCCTTAAAGAATAACCTTACAACAGATCACACGCCGTATTATAACTACACCAAAGAATGTTCTAGAAAACAAACAGTAAAAACTATATTATCATATACAATAGGCCAGATATGACACTGAAGGATGAAATAAAGAAGAAAACATAATAGAAATATAAAATAATGATAATCAAGTTATTCTTTTTATGATTCGAAATATAATAATCAAAGTAGCAAACCAATTACTAGTACGTCATTTTTTTATCTATCAAACGAATAGGGGACACCGCATATTGAACATGTGTAGGGGTGATGTGGTTTGTAGAGATCTGTTTAAGTAGAATATTATCAATAAGTTGATAAAGTATAGTTATTTTATATCATCTTATTTATTATTTCGTTTTTGATATTTATTATGTTTCTAACAGCAAAACCTTCCTTTTCTAAGTCTTCCTTTTTTTGAGGATGAAGGATGATGTTTCATTACCACTTTGTACGGCTTCTTTTTTTAAACTGATACGTATGGTGTACAGTGCTTTTGCTTGTATACATTTTATTAAACTACGGTAGGAATATGTTGTTTTTGAATTAATTTTGACTACATTGTCTGGTAAACATTTAGTTAAAAATTGACTTTTTTCTGCAGCACCTACCAAAGTTGTCAGCATTTTTTTGTAAGATTTGGGCACTGCCTTTGGTGGGGTTTCTTGTGTGTTTACAGCAATATTATTTCTTTCCTGCTGATTGGTATCAGTATTCAGATTACTAAGAGCTGAGTAACAATAGAATCATCTGCTTGGGTTTCTTGTCTATGTTTTTAATTTTGTTTATAAGGACATACATCTTGCCAGGAATATTCCTACCTTATTGTATTTACTTCTAAATTTTGGGGGCAGTTTGTGTTGCATTATTATAATTAATGACATGTTGAGGAGTGAGTTGGGTAAGTGGCGGAAATGGAGTTAAATTAGACTGCTGTTGTTTTTGCCCTTGACTCAAAAATATAGGCTGATTGAAGTTTGGCTGCGGCTGATAACTTATCGGCTGTGATATTGGGTAGCCGATAGATCCGTTTACATTATGCATTATGGAACACCTGACCTAAGGGTTTCATTTATATTTATTACGCGTTTAATTAACTAATTTTGGGTAAGCACAACCTTACTCGCCAAAAGTCAAACGAACAGTATCTATAATTATAAGGTGATATTTTATTACATTCTGTACCTACCTTCATCTGACAAGCTAGAAATACCAAGCTCTCCACCGCCACCGTTACTTGGATAATCAACATTAGGAAAATCTGCGCTATGACAGCTTTACACAGGTAGTACTCTATGGTCTGTACAGCTGTTTCTAACGTTACCCAGCTCGCTGCTCAAGGTCATTACAGGAAAAGTCCCAAATCATCCCTTCCATATTTCACTCTTTAGCAGCTACAAGTAGCTGATTATTGTTCTTTCTCAGAAACCAGTTGGGATGACTAAATCCAAATATAAAGAATGAGGAGAGCACTAAAAATCTAACATACTTTTAATGCACGTTAACGCAATAGTAAGACGAGCCATATTTGCCAGTTTATTTGCATCTCCACTTACATGAGCTCTAAAATTTTCTGCGCCGTTCTGCTAATGAAGACCAAACAAGACAACGTGTCTACTTATCGCGCTTACGCAATGAAAATAAACTATGCAGAGTGTTTTGCATTTGCAGAACCATTGGAGCCAACTGACGATAATAGGACTGGAGCAGAAAATGGAAACGAGACAGTTATCCCGCATCAGCAACTGACTGCATTGATGACATTATCGCCTGTCGAAGCAGGGCCGATCAATCTTCCCCAGTAGCCTGATTAACCCGCTCTAACATGTAGATGTTAATCTTCCGCTCCCAGTTCAGAGCGGTCTAGGCACGCCTTCGCGTGGCAAAAAGCGCCTTCCGCCTCGTCTCTGGGCAAAGGCGCAATTACTTTCAGCGCAGCGCGATCACTGCCGCCGCACTTCCTTTCCTGGCCCGCGCATTCCTTAATTGACAAACCTATCGGGTTTTTGTTGCAATTTAGACAGTCAGTTATGCGGTAATTATAGGCTGGTTTGTTGTAACGAGCGTGCAAATTGAGCCTTCCTAGCACAGCCGTGCGCTGCTGATGGACTCCCAAGGAGAGGCTCGTGGAAACCGCTCGAAAATTGTTGTCAGAAAAAAATGTTGAGCATTCCTCAAAGACTTCTATTGTTATATTTATTTTATCTAAGAATCTTTAGAAAGAAGCTATTGAATCTTCAACTGTGTGCACATGGTCTTCCATCTATTTTTGACGCCATTGTCATTGCCATTGTTTTTTTAACTTACAATTGGAAGACGCCAAAGCATTAATGATAAACACATTAAGTAGATGCAGAAGCACAAAAAAGACATGAAGTTGAAATATCTTAAAAAATTGGTCAATAATATTAAAAATGAATGTTATGTTTAGTATAACGAAAAATTCAATAAAAATTAAGGGTAGATACAGTTGATAGAAAAAATGTTTTAAGATGAATTAAAACAGAACATTAAGAAAATTTACTATAATTAACAAAGAGTTAGAACTTCTCAACTATCGTCGAACAGCTTCCTTTTTTTAGAGATCTAAATTGTTCCTTTATGTATCTTTAAAAAGAAGTCCTAGTTTGGCTTAAATTTTCTTTATAACTTTCAGATTTACGTTGAACAAAAGCGCCTTAATGATTTTTGCAAATAATACGAATATACAAAGTACGTTTAAGTTCCCAACGAAGCTTCTTCTGTTATTTCTCAACGTAATCTCCGTCTAGACGTACACATTTTTCACAACGTCGTCACCATGATTCCATGCCTGCTAAGAATACTTCTTTAGGGGCGTGTTTTGCCTACGGAGAGTGTTCTTCATAGTCGGAAATTCATGGTGGCATTATGTGTTAACATATCCTGAAACATTGGCATCCGCGCCTTGAAGAAACTTCCGCATTTTTAAAGCATCATGAAAAATGGACTCTATAGATCCTAAGGAAATATTAAGTTTAGAAGCATCATGCACACCTAATTGACGATTATCCAGAACATCTTGCTCCACTCGCGCAATCATGGTTTCGATTCCGGCTGGTTTGTAACCGAGGCTGCTTCGGTAAATTTAGGAAACCTTAGAACTTGAACGCACTCGTATGGTTGCAAATACATTAATTGAAGGTAAGGATATCTATGAATATATATGGATAGACCCACTAAAAAATCTAAGATCTATCATACACCTGTTAATAATAAGAAAAACTTAGAAAATACAAAGGCAGAACGTAAAAAACAACTATACTGTGCAAACTTTTGTCATGTAATTGTAAGAAATTTTACATAAGCGAACAAGAATATTAAAAAAAAGAAGAACACAGAAAATTAAACATCATAAAAGAAGATAACTTCAAAACTGACCTATTAAAACAATAATAGTATAATGGGGTTATACCAAAATAGGTTACAAAACAAATTAGATATAGATAAAAAAAGACTACCAAGAAAAATTAAAAACTTTGATGCAATGCATGGGGCTTTTGATATCGAAACTGGAAAATCTAAATACGTAGAACAGTTTTCAAAAGATCCGGAGAATATAATTAAAGAAGAAAAAAAGATGTATATTAAATTGTCATTAGAAGGTACACTAAAACTTAAGAAAAACAATATGTGCAACTTAGTAAAAGTGAAAGTGTGAACAAAAATGAAGAATATTAAAACAGGAAACGCATAGATGTCAAAGCACTCAAATCAAAAGTAATATAAGCAGCCGAGAAATTGTAGAGATCATACTGTCAAAACAATGGATGGCTTACTATGCTAATGTTCTATAAGAACAGAAGATCGTATGTAAACGAGAAAGTAGTAATAGAAAACATAAATAGCAATTGTAAAATAGAAAAATTCAAAAGACCGGTATTAACAAATCAGGAAACTTAAGAATGGAACTATTAAAATACGATGAGGATAAAGCTTTAAAATACAAAACAAAAGATATTTATTAAAATAGAGAAACGATAACGATATCTTGCATTAATTAAATGAAGTCTATATAAGTTCAATCTATAAAAAAGAGAGAAAAGATTCTGCACTAACTATAGGAGAATAGGCGTTATCATGTTTATTGCTAGGCTATTTTTCAGCGTCATCAAAAGTAAAAAAAGAACACGTTAATCTAACCGAAGAACAAAGTGGTTTTAGAAAATGAAGTTTATGTTTAGGCAACGTACATTGTGTTAGGCAGATTTACTTACGATTTATAGATCTTAAAAGTCACATGACAAGGTACTTAGATGAATTATAAAAAAACTTCGAAAAGAGTGAATACAGACGGTTCAAAAGATGTATTACAAAATGGAAGCATATATAAAAATAAGCAATAAAATAACTCCGACTATAAAAGGTTTCAGACGGGGGTGCGGTGTGTGTGTGTGTATTTATGTACATAAGCATATGTAAGCAAAGAAGCACAGGAATATCAGAATAAAAGATAAAAAGATTGAAACTTATAAAACGTTCAGGTACATGCAATAGGGATGTCAAGAAAATAATTATCTTGGGAAAAACAACAAAACCATTGCGTGAAGTAATAGTCATTACATTACATTAGTCAAAATACGAAAAAGAGAATATTCTATAATAGATGGAAAACAGTATTGCATAGAAAGGCAAATTCTATGACGTAAAAACTAAATAAAAAGAAGAATTAGTCAAAACGTTATATTAAAAGACTACAAAATGCGACATAACGCTTAAATTGTCCCGTAGTAGCTGTAGATTTTATTCCGACAAAGATTTTTAAAATATTTTTCCTCAATTGTATTTCTTATCTCTTACGGTTGTATGTATTTTATGTTAGGCTGCCGTTTTGGTTTAATTGCTCCTTCGCCGAGCCGGAGCGGATAAAATTAAATCTTGCTCAACTCGTGGATATACGTGACGTCCTAGTAGACGCAATAAGCCCTTGAAGCTTAGAAAAAAGTGCATTTACATACTTTTCTTGATCTTCTTTATGTGTTCAAGAAACTTATTTTAAAGATGTTATTTTCTCTGGTCGTATTGTTTCTGTTATTTTTATTTTCATTGTTTGCACTTACCACTTATGAGTGCAAAGATAATGAGCGCTTCCGAAGTAACTCTGCTAACTTCCTAAATAATAACTATTGCTATGGACACATGATCTATCTGTTCCGGTATTATATCATTAGTAAGTAATGTTCCTCCCTTTTCAAATCACTTTAACTATTAAACGCACACAGCCATTGCATATATTATTTTTTGTAGTCTTGATTTTCTTTATTACAACTTGTTATTAGACGCCTGTTAATTCAATTATGACTGTTTGGACGTTACATTAACACTTGCTGAATTATCGACTGTTATGTCACAACACATTTTTGTGTATAGATGTTCCTATGAATCTGTCCTTGACTTGAGTTTTTATTTGAATTCCACCTGAAATATATGCGCACGATAACACGGTGTAAAAAACACTGCTCTAGGAAAGAAACGCTGCGAGATATAACTCTAAATCTGAAATAAATTTTCTCGGCCACCACAATAACTCTAAATTCACTCGTACCGCAGGTTCTACCTCAACCTGCACTTCATAACAAAAGAATTGATGGGGAATACTTTCGACGAAGACTTGAATATGATATTGAAAGTGCTGTAACCTTGCTTACTAAACTTATCCAAAATGTAGCATGGGATGCTACTCCTAAACTGTCCATCACCTCATATCGCAACAATATACCAATCATCATAAAGGATAAAATACTAGAAAAACGCCTTCTCAGGCAACGATGGCAACTAACCAGGTCGGAACAAGACAAGCGAGAATATAATAGGGCCAGCAAACATCTAAAAAATCTTCTTAACCAACATAAGAATCATGAAATACAGAGATACCTCGAAAACCTCAGCGCTAACGAGCAAACTAACTACTCGCTCTGGAAAGCGACGCGGAAAACTAAAAGACCAACTTCACACGTAGCCTCTATTCTGCTGGAAGACGGAAGCTGAGCCCGCAGCAATAAGAACAAGGCAGAGGCCTTTGCGGAATATCTAACTAAAGTATTCACACCCTTCCCTTGTCAACTCCAAGACGAAGAGGCCAAAATTGTGGAATTCCTAGAGTCACCGTACCAAATGAGTCTACCGATAAAACCCTTCTCCATTAACGAGATAAGAGAAGAAATCAAGAAGATTAACACAAAAAATCTCCAGGGTACGACCTGATCACTGGGACAATCATCAAGGAACTACCTACTAAAGCTATATATGCCCTTACCTACTTGTATAACTCTATTCTCAGAATCAGATACTTCCCTAGGCAATGGAAAACAGCACAAATAATAATGATTTTGAAACCCGGTAAACCACCAACGGAAATTACGTCATACAGACTCATAAGTCTTCTCCCCCTTCTGCCAAAAATCCCTGAAAAGCTGATTCTGAACAGATTAATGCCAATTTTAGACAACCAAGAACTAATTCCTAAACATCAATTTGGTTTTCGCAAATAACATGGCACTGTGGAGCAGGTGCACAGAATAACTGACAAGATATACAGAGACCTGGAGGCAAAAAGGTATTGTTCTGCAGCGTTCCTAGACGTCAAATAAGCTTTTAACCGGGTCTGGCATCTAGGTTTATGCTACAAACTCAAAAAACAATTACCCTACCAGATGTTCGAACTCCTGAGATCCTACTTAACAAATAGGCACTTTTTAATAAAATATAAAGACGAAACTACAAACATCCACCCCATCTCCTCTGGCGTCCCTCAGGGCAGTGCTTTGGGTCCAATATTGTATCTGATCTACACAGCAGACCTACCTACATCTCGTCTAACGACATCTCCGACCTATGCAGACGATATGGCTATTCTAGCCTCTCATATCAACCCACAAGCTGCTTCAAGATACCTTCAGGCTCACCTTAACAAAATTCAATTGTGGGTTAGTAAATGGCGAATCAAAGTGAATGAATCTAAGTCACAACACATCACATTCACTATGAGAAAAGATAACTGTTCTCCACTAACTTTCAATGGTCATCAACTACCACATACAGAGACAGTTAAATATTTGGGGCTGCATTTAGGTAGGAGACTGACCTGGAGAAATCATATATTCACCAAACGCAAGGAACTCGAACTTCAACTCCAAAAGTTATACGGCTTATCGGCAGAAAATCCAAGTTATCATTAGAAAATAAACTATTAATTTACAAAATAGTTCTCAAACCCATTTGGACCTATGGGATCTCCTTGTGGGGTAGTGCAGCTACCTCCAACTTAGCTATGCTTGATCGCTTCCAAAGCAAGGTACTCAGAATGATCGTTGACGCGCCATGGTACGTCCCCAATAATGTGATTTTAAGTGACCTACAAATTCCCTCAGTGAAAAGTGAAATTAAAAAGCTCAGTAAGAGATATAAAGACAGACTGTTCGCTTATGGAATATAACAACGAGCCTAAAAGACTCAAGCGTTTTAAGCCATCTGATCTACCTACTAGATTCTAACTGTCATTGTATATTAATCTTGCACAACATTGTACTCCTCATTATCATTAATATTATATTAAAACATTGTAAGGGGAGTTTTCGCTGGAATTCTACCCCACATGTCTTATTGTACTCATTTACGTATATTTAGTTCTATAGAATACTTATAGCCTAATATTAATTGACAGATTGTATAAATATTGGAGATATAGAAAATAAAAAAATTTTAGTGTCACTTCAAATTTTATTCATCTACAAGAGCAATTTAAAAAAACCTTGGTTTGGTTATCATTGGTACACATTATAAACCTACAACAGTATATTATTTAACAACATAATTTTTTTCTTTCTTTAATTAGTTCCTGATACCCCTAAAAATGTCGGGTTTATCAGTTCATGCTACTATCTCTCAACTATTTTTCCATTATTTTCTATCTTTTTATTATTATTATTCTTTTGACCAACCTATTCTGTTCCATCCTTACTAAATGTCCAAACCAGTTTAACTGTCCGTTTTCTATTTTTCTTATTATTGGTACTTGTTCTAAAGACCTAATTTCTTCGTTTCATATCTTATCATGTTTTATAACTCATGCTATTTTCCACATATATTTCATCTCCATGGCATTTATTGGCGATTCATGTTTTTGCTGTTTGTTTGTTTTGCATCCAAACATTATTGGTATCATTAATCTACTATATACTTGCTGCTTAATTTATTGTCTATTTCTTTCTTTCCTAGTATGGTTTTAGTTATACTGTAATAGATTTTTGTTGCTTTTCTAATCTTACTATTTATATCTGCTTCCATTCTTCCGTCTTTCGTTATAATGTTTTCCAAGTTTTCATAACAAATCATTTGTTCTACCTCTTTCTCGTTTATTTATAGTTGCTACCTCTCACCTTTTGATTTATTATTATTTATTTAGTTTTGTTTACATTAATAACCATTTTCAGTTTATCAATCTCTTCTGCATCTTTTTGCTCGAATCCGAGATTAGTATTATATCGTCGGCATATAAAAGGGAGTCTATTTTTACAAGTACTAAATGCTCATAAATTATTGCTTATAAATTATTGCTCATAAATTATTGTTTAGTTACGACATGATTAATCTGTTGTGTTCTTGAGCAAGAGATTCATTATCATTATCAATAATAAAGGACTCATACTGTCACCCTGTTTTATTCCTTTTTCCATGATGGACATTTTTGATCTTTTTCCTTCTATCTGGACTTTTACCAGGACTTTCTTATATATTGATTTTATTACATATATTACTTCCTTGATATTCTATATTTTTCTAGTGTTTTCCATACTATTTCCTTATTAATCATATCAAAAGCTGTCTTGAAGTCTATAAACATCAAATATAACTCTTCTCCTTTTCTCAGTTTCCTCTGAATTATGATTTTTAATATATGGACGTTATCGTTTGTGCCTCTTGCTGTTCAAATGCAGCTTGTTCGTCTTTTAAGCCTTCTTCAATTTCAGTTCTAATCCGCTTTTCCACTATTCTTGTCTAGATCTTAAAGCATATTGAAGAGAAATAGATTAATCTGTAATTCTGACAGGTATATTGTTCCTCATTTTTATGTATGGGTACTCCAATCTTGAGGTATCTTTTACTGCTCCATGCTTTTTTGCAAATTTTCCATAAGCCTTTTCCCATCCATTTTACCATTTCGGGATCCATCTTATCTTCTCCTATCGCTTTCCCTATTTTGATAGCCCTTATTGCTTCTTCATTTTCTTCCATTGATATGTCTTCTTACACTTCTTCCTGTGAGCTTTCCTCTGTTTTTACAGTAATTATTTCTATATTGTTTTCCTTAAATTTTTTAATCCCTCCATACTTTAATTTTTTATTAACTGTACATGTACTTTATTTTCACTATCCCTTATTTCATATTCTTTTCCTTGTCTTTTTTTCTGTCTGTCTTTGTTCTACTCCAAAATCTCCTATTATCTATTTTGTATTGTTCATTAAGTTGTTCCCCGAATTTTTCCCAACTCTTTTTTACTTCCCTAAATGGGTTTTTAACTATCTTACTTTTTTCTACACGATTTAGACTGATATTTTATCTTTCCTCTGCTAGAACTTTTTCCATGCTTCTTTTTTTTCCTTCACAACATAATTGGTGTGCAAATTGGTACACTTAGCATAACGTCTTTCAATGTTTGAATTTCTTTCTACAAAATATACAGAAATTTGGAATATCCAAAATTGTATTACTATTTCATAAAAAAATTCGAGAAATGCTCATAATTTTAAAATTGGCTTATTTTTTTAATATAAAAAGGCAATTACATTAACTTGAAAATATTGTGGTTTAAAAACGCACATTTGTTAAAGTTTCCAAGCAAATAATTCGAGCACTACAATAGAACCATAAAATTTGAGGCATACAATCAACATTTAAAAGTTATAAGGTGACTCCAAAAATGCAAATGCTTTTCACTTGGTCGGTTACGTTCTTCTGAATATTTTCCAAATTATCAAAGTTGCATCCTTTTGGATTTCCAGGCAGAATATTAAAAAGAACTCACAGGAACTAAGACCGGCGATAAAGCTACTGGGGATTCCCAAAAATGTTTTTTTCTGCCAAAATTTTCATGCCCAAATTTTTTGTTAAAATCTGATCGCTGATATACCGTTTCACATTTAACCCACTACTGATTATTTTTAAGTTCAATCGACGGTTAAAAACTTTATAATATAGCGTTGATTAAATTTACGAGAGGGTTATTCTGACTACAGTGTGATAGGAGAGGCAGCAGCGTTGTCAATTCGGACACAGTTTTGACAATCTCATTTTTTCTTATAAAGCCTCCTTTACAGTATTTCGACTTGGTGATGTACTTCTACATAGAGCTACTATCCTTATATGGGTGTCTAAGCAATCACTTTCTTCCTTCAAAAACACTAAGACGTCCATTGCTATCCAAAATCGTCTGCTCCCAAGATTTTTCTCTATCTGCTATCTCTCCAGTAGCTTTCGAAGAACTGATGAAACTATTCTTTGAGTACAAAGCCTACTGAAACTTCATATCACGCACTACCTCTCTCATTGTGACAAACTGAGCTTAGTCACTAGGCACAATGTCTGACTAATATAGAGCATGAGATAGCACACTGCAATGACTAATTTGTCGTGACGTCGTATCTCTATTTCCCTTGTTGGTAAATTGTCGGCAAAGTCACCTCAGCAACTCACAGTACTGCTCACTGGGAATGCTCTCACGACGATTCAAACAATTAATCAACAAAATCTTCTTCTTATCCCAAAAGACAATTGCCATTTTGGAATAAATAATTTTAACTGTAGCTTTTTGGAAGGATGGCGTTCCCTTTTCAATTCCTCATGTTAGAACAATTATTGGTCTACCGTGACCACACAATCAAAGAACGTCTCCAAATTCATATTGTACAGCTGCAGCAACTGTTGGCATATTGTGCATATATCTTGCCATATTTAAACTTTCATGGACGATAATCTATAAATTTTTGCAATGGCCTATTGTACTCGCTAGTGCATTTAATATGTCTAGCCTTTTTGCTACTATTAAATCGGATACGCTCTGGATGTATGGTTTGCACTCATTTTCCAAACGTTCGCTGCGTTTGTCTTTTTCAACACAGTTTTTACAGCTTTTGAACTCCAATATTTGGAGAAACACAGCTCTGTGTTTCTACATATGACTACTAATCTCGTGTAGATGTCTGAAGCAATCACCTTCTTCTTTCAAATTTTGCTCCCATAGTCGTTCTACTTGTCGACAACTACACTCACAGCATTGTCAAAATGATTTACTATCTTTTCTTCTGTGCGTCTCAGCAACACTATTTGCTGGTGTCATGTAACACTATAATCTTTACTCACAACACTCAAAAGAATCTATTCTCTTTTCACCTTAAGAAGGAGAAAAAGAAATTTCCATTTATTCTCATTTACCCTTGCATATTAATCTAAACTTGCAAAAAAATTATTTATTATTTCTTAAAAAAATATTTGTAAAATGTGTCGTACAATTGGACGTATTAATATTTTTTTTAAATTTTTGTAGTATTGGATGGAGTAAAAGCTTATTTCAATTAGTTTTAAAAAATTTCTCTCAAAAATCTTAGACATAAATTGTAATAAATCACAACAAAATAACCAACAAAGTTTGCAAAACTATATATTACGTATTTAGAGAAGAATAATAGAACAGAATAAAACTAATCAACTTGAAGGTGAGGGGAGACGTCAGTCCAACTGTTTTCATATAAAATCTAATTACTACAACAAACTATACAGATAAATTACCCTACAGATTGTAATAAATGTGCATTTTATAAATTAGCAAGGCGAAATCTTAAACGTACCCTAAAGTTAAATTAACACATAAAACCACAGAACTTAATGTTTAGAAAATATTTCTTAAGAGTTTCGTAATTCTAAGCAGTTTAAAACGACCGCGATATGTGGCTTCAACAAAACAGAACGACAACTCACATGGTAAGGGTTTTAATCCAACTGCTCATCAAAACGTTTGAGGAAAAAATAATTTACCATAATCGTGATCTGCAGATTTCAAATACTTGTTAGCAGGCATCAGTCATCCCAACAGTTGAAGAACAATATAATAGAACCCTGAAACTTTGCGAACTAGAGTTATGCAGAGTATTAAAAATTAAAAAAAAAACTTATTAAATATTACAACGTCCTTGTAACTTTTAGTCCATCCTATATTACCCATAGAAAGATAACGTAGTGTCGTATAAAGCACAACGACTGAATTACTCAGTTACTAGAAGACTTGATTGCATAGTATGAAAGAGAAGGAGCTGAATTAAAAAAGTAGTTTTTATCTGATAATGATGGAAATTTAGAACTACATAAAAGTTAATTACAAAGAAAACTGATATGAATGGTATCGATCTCCATTTCATTCAAGGCAAAGTTGTACTTTAAGAACAAAAATAGTGAAAGACGCACCTTAACTAAAAGGAAATACAAAAAGGCGAGAAAGCACTAAGGTATGGAAGTGATTTTTCAGTGATCAAATGATAAATATGTAAATTACGTACATATGGTCACGTTTTGTAAACCGTAAAGAAAGAGAAATGTGTAGTAGTTGTACAAAAGTGATGTACACCAAAGGCTTTCATGTTGTAAATGTGTTTGTAAAATACTTACTAAGGATTAATGTTACTCATTCACAAAATAAAATGTTTATCTAAATTTATTGAATTTGTAAAATTTAATTGATGCCTTCTATAATACCAATAAATTTCAATATTACCTTTCTATAATTAATAAATGAGTTTCTAACTGTTCCTATAGTTAATCGTAAATAACAAATAAGTGAATTGTTGCGGAATGCCGCGTTTCATTAGCCTTGTTATGTTCTTATAAAACCACAAAATACTTTTAGTTTTTCAACCACGAGCCCTCCTAACTAGAGCGCATTAACTGGTTGAAACACTTCCAAATGGGAATTTGTAATTGCTAATATAAAACGCTCCACAACTAAAAGATTTTCACTCAAATCTACTTTTACATCGGTCTACTTTCCATCACTGTCTTGCACTAAATTTTTATTTAATTTCCTGAACTCTGAGGCCCGTTGGTCTATCTTCTGGTTAATTAAGCGGCCCTTGTTAGTAAATATTTTGATTTGATTGCGATTGTTTGAATTTCTTGACTAAACAATCAACAAAGAAGGTTATGCAAAATGCGGACAGTTTTTATATTATTACTATAACGGCACACCCATTCTCAGCATAATTTGGTTTCTATTGAGGAGTCACCGCAAGAGTTTAGAAAAACTGGTTAGATCGTAAAACTGTTATTAGCTGGATATTTGTTCCAAAAAATCAACAATATGTATGCCCTATGTATGTAACTACAAATAGTGTTCAAATAAAAGCTGTTTTTGAGACGCGGATGTTCATCTTTTCATTTTTAAATGCGTGGTATTACATGGCAGATGGATTGTTCTATTCAAAGCACATATAAGCAAGATGACCCACCAATAATTGAGTTTTGAACATTGAAAAAATGCATCCCAATAAAGACATCATGTAAAATGGTCGTAAATGCACTGCAAAGTTCAAAGAAAACAGTTAAGCACACAAAAGTGTAATGTTATTTATTTAATAAACTTTTATTATGTACAAAGTACATAGTAAAACAGTCATACAAAATAGTTAATGATACCAATACCATGTGTGTGTTATGCTTGCTCGCTGAGCTCCTTTGTGTATTAGCTGTCTACAGAAGTTACAAGCAGTAAAAATAAATGTTTTAAGAAAGTAGCAAAAGAACAGCAGGTAAAGCATTGGGCTTAATATACTTTCTTGCGGAACACCAGATTTAATTGGGTACAGGTCTGTGATTTCTTGTTTGATTTGGAAGAATCTTTCTGATAATAAGGATTTAAAAATAACAAATAACCGTGAAGAAGTGATCTTTTTAGCTTGAATAAAAGCCCATCGTGCTGTACTCTATCGAAGGCCTGGCTGCCGTCTAAAAATGCAGCAGTGCAATATTGCTTATTTTTAAATACTTGGTTGATGACATCGACACTCCTGTGAACTTGTTCTACCGTTGAATGTCCTTTACGGAAGCCAAATTAGTAATCCGGAATAAGTCCCAGTTTTTCGATAATTAGCTATAGTCACTTAGCAAGTAATTTCTCGAATAGTTTGCCTACTTGAACTTATCGTTCTGTAGGAGAAAGTAGCATTTTCTGGTATACCCGGTTTAAGTATTAATTTCGCTTGCGCAACCTTCCATTGAGTCGGTACGTAGCACAACATTAGCATGGCGTTGTAGATCATTGTTAACATGACTAGACCTTTATAGGAAAATTTTTGGATAAAGGTCGACACCTAGCAATTTTTTGGGGGTTATGTTTAATTAATTTCTTTATTTCAGTTAGTGTAAATAAGTCTGGTAGGGGTGACACTTGGTATGCTGCATCGAGGATTGCCCTTATCTCTGTTTCCTCTTCGGGGGACAAGCTTGATGGTAGAAGTTGGAAAATTGATTCGAGGTACGAAGTAAAGACTTTATCCTTTTGTTTATCTGATCTTGCCCAATTGCCGTCTCCTTTTTGAATTGGGGGGATGGGTTAGTGTTTCCGCTTGATGGTTTTGGTTACTGTCCATAATGAGTAATCTTACGCTTAGAGATTTGTGGCGTCCAGGTTAGCGAGGTAGTCTTGAAAGGATTCGGTCTTTAAGCTTCTGATTAATTCTTTAAGTTCTGCGGAGGCTTGGTTGTAGCGTTTTTTGTCCGAAGGAAATTTTTTCTTTCTTACTACGGGCAATTGTTCCTTGATACTTTTGATGGGCACCTTTGAAGCAGCTTCTCAAAAGGATTTCTGAATTACTGTAGTAAAATTTGATACAGCTAACTCTAGATCATCAACAATTTTTAATGTTTTTCACTAATTCTATTCAGTATTTTTATATAAAAGTTTAGGTGAGGAAGCTTTTTCGATGATGGAATTATTCACTGTTGCAATGGCGAGATAATTGTCTGTAGAGAGCTCCTAGCAGGATTCAATCAAAGTAATTCAATTCAAGGTAACCTGGTGCGATGCTTCTCGTTATGAAGAAGTCGAGTAGGCCTGGCTTTTTCGTTAGATCGGTGGACGAGTATGTTAGTTCGTAGGTTAAAAGGTGACCTAACTAGAATTTTTGTAAAGGTGAAATTTGAAATTCCAAAACGTATGTTTGGGATTATAATTGGCCCCTGTCATAAATCTGTTACTCAGTGAACGAAAATAATTAATGAATCCCTCTCTATTTGTGGAGTAGTTCTAGTGGTCCGTTTCAGTCTTCTACGAGGGTGAATCCAATATAAACGAAACTTATTTTTTAAAAAATATTTTATTTGAACTTGAAACAAAAGGATGGCAGATTATTTTTCTACATAGTCTCATGATTTAGAAACACATTTTTCCCAACGTGTAGCTAATTTTGAAATGCGTTCCTTGTAGAATGAAGTTGGTCGTGTTTCCAGCCAATTGCGCACATAGACCTCAACCTCCTCATCGCTGTCGAATCTATGCCCTCCCATGGTTTCCTTGAGAGGACCGAATAGGTGATAGGTCAGGGCTGTAGGAGGGTGTTCAACTGTGAACGATGCAATTTCTGTTCAGTTGTCAGAAGGCGAGGCACCCACCTTGCGCACACCTTACAAAACCCTAGCTCCTCTGTGATGATCGAAAAAGTGCTGCCATAACTTATTCCAATCTCAGATGCAAGCTCATCGATGGTCAGACGCCTGTCACCCTCAATAAATAGTTGAAAGCGGACGATGTTTTCGTTGGTGATGCTGGTGCGAGGTCGGCGATCATGGCTCTCATGTTCATGAATCTCACGACCCTCCACGAAGTTTTTGTGCTATGCGAACACTCTAGCTCGTGACAGTGTCTCTTCCTTGAACTGCACAGTCAATCTCCTCAGGATTTCAGCCGGTTTTACACCTTCCGTGGCGAGAAATTTAATGATAATACGCTGCGCAATTAACGACGGCACCTCCTGCTCAGACCTTGTCACGGCGGGTACTGACAGGAACGAACGAAATCGCCCGCCTGCTTCCCCCACTCCTGACATCCCTACCCAACACCTGACGAAGCGAGAACTCTCGCGCGTTAATATTGCGCGCCCGAGATCAAAAGTCTCGTTTATATTTGATTCACCCTCGTATCATTATGCATGCTGCTTGTAAGAAATCTTCTTTGAAGTCTAGTAGTTGCCTCTTGCATACCTTTCCGTGTTAGGATGATGGGTCTCATAGATGAAGAAATTCGGTATTTTAAAAAAGGTTTTGCCAGAAAATTGTGTTTCGGAGATACGCATTATATCTGTTTGTTCTTCTGTGATCTGACTTACTGGAATTTATTAAGAATAATTACATTATCTTTGTTGCTTTTGACGAACATGTTATCATTTTCAGCGGAAGCAGAGTGAGATTGTTGTACTAGTGAATAGCGTAGACGACGTATTTGGGTATATCAATTCATTAAGTAGACGGGACCGTTTGGTAAAATGAGGGAAGTGATGTGGCGGGTTTGTGTAAATTTGTTTCTGAGTATATCTGGGACCTAGATGGTAGAATTATTCATGTTTATAAATTCTGATGTGGTGGTGACGTTTGTAGTTGTTTGACAAGGTAATAGGTAATTATATTGCTGATGATATAGTAGGTGTATATACTGAGGATGAGCCGGTTGCGTATAGGTATTTTTGTGTTGTTTGGGATGAAAGAAGTTGTTTAGGCTTCCTAAACAGCATCCGACTTAAACTTTAATACTTTATTGATAAATAAATTACTGCCAAATTGTAAATATAACGTTTAAAACTTAAGCTCAAGTCGCTAATCTGTCGTCACAATTGTTTGGCCGATAAGGCCGATAACGGAGCAAAATTGCACGTCTTTACACTTACAAACCAAGACGAGAACTCAAAAGTATATTTTAAAAAATAACAAATCCCATGCAAAAAAATTTCTAAAAAATAATGTCAATGAAAAAGTCGTAGAAAACAAAAATAAAGGTCTTTTGGAAATAAGACAGAGAATTATTAAAAATAAACCTGCAAAGCTTGCAACGCATAGCGAAGTGGCGAAGCACACTCCCAAATTTGAGAAATCGCGTTCCCGGGTTCTTCTTCTTCTTAAGGTGCCATCTCCCCACGGTTGGCAATCATCCTGGCTATTCTCACTTTTGATGCGGCTGCTCTAAACAGATCTAGTGATGTGCATTTGTACCATTTTCTTAGATTGTCCAGCCACGAAATTCTTCTTCTTCCGGCTTAATATATGTTATATTTCAAAGTTTTATGTTTAAATTAATCATTGTTCAAAGACGAGTTGAATGATATGCTACATGTCCTATGTTGCTATTTTGAAAATTTGAAATCGTAAAGGTCACTAACGCTGACCTTTGAGCAACCAGTTTCAAAATCACTAGCAAACAAACCTTTTTTGGTCACCTGTCGATCGGTGAAAACAGAATTTGGAAATTCCCAGCCGTTCTCGAATTATTGCTCGGACGGACGGACGGACGGACAGACGGACAGACGGACGGACAACATGAAGTTAGTAAGAGACTCCGCTTCGCTTCGCCACTTAATAAAAGCAAAACAGAAAAATTAATAGAAACAAATGACAAAAGATAAAAGAAGATATGAGGCGTTACAATGATAAATTACTTAAAACTGCAATAAAAACAATAGAAATTTAAAAGTGCTAAAAATAAGAATTGTTGAAAATAAAGAAGAAAAGATGTAAAATTCAAAATAACAACGATATTGTAATTACAGACAAAAATCTTCTTCTTCTTATTCTTCATCATGCTTTGTATATAATCCGTTGCAACACTACAAATTTTGTATTTTTATAACATAGTTGTTCCTTTCATCTCTTTTTCGGTCTTCCCAAGCTTTATCTTCCTTTTGCTCCATATCTATAACACATTTTGGGTAGTCTGTCTTTTTTCATTCGTTCTAAATGTTCTTTCTATTGCTGCATAGTCTTTTATTTTATCCATAATGTTAAATATTTTTAGTTCTTCTTTAATTTCTTCTCTGAGATTGTATCCTGCGGTTGGTCGTAAGAATCGCATTTCTGATGTAGTTATTCTGAGGGTCGTTATTTTTGGTAATGGTCCAGCATTCACTACCGTATGTTAGACTTGGGGCAGCTGCTACTTCATTATTGTTTTGTTTTGTACTTTGTTCTTGAGTGTTCTTTTTATTGTGCCATTGTAGTAGTTCAATTTTTCAATTTTTTATGTCGTCCTTTCCCATATTGAACAGCCCAGATATTTGAAACAGTTCACCTGTTCGATTATTTTTTTATCTGGTACCAGCTTTGATCGGACCAGATATTTTTAAGTTACGTGTTTCCATTATTTGTGGTAGTTTATAAGCTGCTGGTTAAAGTAAATTTTCTGAAGGTAACAACTATTTTTTTTATTTAGATTATACGTATAAATTTTTATATTATCAATCTACTATCTCACAGCATCGTCAATATAGAGATTGAATAGAATTGGGGACAGGCTGCACCCTTGTCTTAGTCCAAAATTTGTGTTTTCGGACTTGCTGCTATCGTCATGTATTATTATTTCTGTATTGACATATATGTTTTTAATGACTTTAATTTGATGCCTAGTATGCCTCGTCTGTTCATTATTTTCAAAAGTTTTTTTGCGGTAGATTTTGTCAAAAGCTTTGATGTGGTCGACAAACATCATGTGTGTTTCTTTGTTGAATTATCGATGTTTCTCTATTATTTGTTTTGTTTTGAATATATTATCAGTACAGTATCTGCCTTTTTTGAATTCTGTCTACTCTTGTGATATTACAGTGTCTATTATATTTTGCAGTCGTTTGGTTAATATTTTTGTATATATTTTATAGAAAGTGCTTAATAGGCTTATTTCTTTCATTCATGAGGGGTAGTGTAGTTGGTCCAGCACATGTTGATTAAGCGAAGGTATCTTGACTTTAGTCCTTCCAAAGCATATTTAATAAGTTTACTATTACTTCTATCCAGTCCGCAGGCTTTTCTATTCTTAGCGCATCGCAGCGCTTCATTTAGTTCTTCAATTTCTATTGGATCTAATCCTATCTTTTCGTTTTCTTCTTCTTGATCCTCTGCTGTCAGTTCTTCTAGGAACCATAGGTTTTTATAATACTTTAACCATTTGGTGGGTGTTACTATGTTTATTTGTGCTGTGTCTTTTTATTTGCTGTTCAGGTGTCTCATAATTTTATACGCCATCTGTTGTCGTCCATGTATATCGTTCTCTATTCTTGATATGAAGGTATCCCACCTATTTGTCTGTTTGGTGATTTAGGTTTTTTACGATTTGCGTCATTTTGTTATATTCTGTTTTGTTTATTTCTGTTCTATTTTGTACGCATAGGTGATAAGCCTAGCTTTTTCCTTCAACTTCCTTTTGTTGTTCTTTTGACTAGCGTATCTTTTTTTCATTATTATATTTTGTGTTCCGCTTTCCAAGGGCTTCTATTGGTGCTTTTTGAATTATACTTTTTATGATTGTCCATTCTTCTTCTACGTTGTCAGATTCTGGGAATCGCCCACTATGTTTCGTTAGCCTTTTTTGATAAAGTGTTCTAACTGACTCTTCTTGGAGCAATTCTACTTTCCATTTTTGTTTTAATGATTTTTGTTTTTTATTTTTTACCAATTTTTCGTGTAGTCTTACTTTAGCTTCTAGGAAGTAGTGATCTGTATGTACATTTAATTCTCTATATACTCGTGTATAATTAAATAGTGTGGCAGTTTTTTCATTTGCTAAGAAATAGCCGATTATCGAATAATACAAAAAAATAATAGTAATTAAGTTAGAAAATAACAAATTGAATGCATATATAACCTGCTAATAAATAAATGTGTTATTGAGGAAATAATGTTCAATAAATTTAATTACCATATAAGAAATGTAATAAAATAGATATCAAGGATCGTATACCTGGGCAATTTCATAGTGTCGACAAATTTTGGAAAATTTTTTGAGAATATCTATGTTGATTTTTTTATATGTAAAGCCATAAACCAAAGGTAAAAAGTGAATTGAGGTTGGCATTTATAGTTTTAAAATAGACACGACAATAAATTTCAAGAACCAAGTATTTTATAATTTAAATAAATTGGTTATTTGTACTATAGCAATCAGTTGTGCATAAAAACAACTTTACAAATAACATGGGGGTAATGCGTGAGCTAAAATTTGCAATTATGAAGTATGCTCTAATTTAATTGTAGTCGCAAATATTTGAACATAATTGCCTCATGGCGTCTCTTACAATATATGTCGCGTTAAATGGTTAATTAACCACAGTTTAGCATTAGATCTAATGGACAAATTTTCCATGTTAATAAAACCTATATCGTACCGTAGTTTTTTCTATTTTTCAAATTTATGCACGAGTTTCCTTGGCAACATGACAATCTAAAGGATTAAAGAACTGTTTTCCTTTTTCTTAATTAATTCTAGCAAATTCTGCAAGCTACGTAAGCTGCGTACAATAAACGTTCAGTTCCCAACAGCTTCATAAAGTTTAATATACAAATGAGCTTTCTTATTTGCATAGAATATGCTTTAA
The DNA here is from genome assembly GCA_036346155.1 of Sinelater perroti. Classification (NCBI taxonomy): domain Eukaryota; kingdom Metazoa; phylum Arthropoda; class Insecta; order Coleoptera; family Elateridae; genus Sinelater; species Sinelater perroti. The sequence goes on from JARFIY010000174.1 coordinate 4,709,089, forward strand.
AGTTGTAAAAATATTTTTACATTAGTACTAAGAAATGTTAATTTGCTATATACAGCGAAATAAAATGTGAGAACTAGTAATTTACAAGTTAACTATCCTATTCGTCACAAATTTCATTATTACTTCTCTACATTTGTAAGATTGTCAGAATTTCTGGAAGATAGCGCTACAATTGCTAATTATAAAATAAATTACCAAATAAAAATATGTCCCGATCACATAAATTAACTTCCTGGGGAGGTAGATAAGGAAAAATAATAAATCCAAATGAAACTGTAAGAATATTTATGTAACATTTTAAAAATACAAAGTTAGAAATCAAAATTACGTCATCGTGTTGTATATTATCCATCCATCTACGAGCCAAGTTTTTTATGCCTCATTGGTACTACTCTTGTGGCTTGGAATCGCAGAACTAGCGACACTCTTCTTCCAGTTCCTAAAAGTTAGCCGTTAATTTTGCTTTATTTTATCTTCTCCACGTAAGAGCCAAGCAAGCTTCTAATTTATCCAAGTGTCCAATAATTTGCCCAAGATTGCTCCAAATACCAAACCTCTTCTTTCTACGATAAATTTCTGCCAAAGATACTGATATTTGTAAGGCGATTGCGCCATCTTATCTTCTTTTTGATAGAAAATAAGACTACCATGCTCTTCTCCGGGTTGGTTCAGATTCTCTATCTTTCGTACGGTTTTTCATCTAATCCAGCTCTTCTATAAAATTCCGTGCTGCCAGAATAAACCACGTAGAGAAAATCTGCCTATCGTCTTGGAGGGCATTGTCAACATATCATCGATACATAGGTTAAAAGAAGTCAGAAAAACACTGAGCCATAAGATATGTCGATTTAAAAACGTCTCTCCGTTGGCTTTATGGTGTCGAACTTGATTCAGAATGACCCAATAAGTTGCATCGTCTGCAGGAGGATGGGCACGAAAACCATCTTGAAGATCAACCCATTGTACCACACCTTCTCAAAGACCTTAACCACATTAAGGAAGACTACAGCAATGTATTATTTCGTGAAACCTTCCGTGATCTTTTCCATTATCTGAATTGGTCGGGGCAGAAACCAGAGTAATTATCTGGTATCAATTTGAAGTCTTGAATTACTGTCCTCGAGCGTTGGCGTTTCCTCCGGGCCGATAGCAGACTGATAGGGCAATAATTCTTCTTGGTTTAAGAAGCACAACGATGGCTGTGACGTTATACAATTTTAAAAGTGGTGCGGATGCAGGACAGCACGAGTACTGGCAACAATGCAGCAAATCTGCTGCTTGACTTCTTGTAAAACGCTGGATACAGATTCTCCTCATAGTCTCTATCTCTCAGGCATCTTATCAAGCAGTTAACAATGGCGAGATAGTCAAGGTTAGCGTGTTTAAGGCAATCGAGCTTGAGCTTTTTCCATTGTTCTGTCCGTCACGTTGTTCTACTTGTGGAACGTATTGCCTTGACTAATTTTCTTAGCACAGGGTCTCTAGCAACGTTGCGATATTTTCCAACGACTGTCTTAACTTTAACAGTTAACTTCTTGTCTTTTACTGGTCGTCGGGGTACACGAACTACTGTATACCCCAATACACCTGCCTCTTTTTACGTAACATTCAACTGTATAACGGATAGTTATAGAACGAGATGAGCCTAACAACTATGATTTCTCATTTAAAGGTATGCGACTATTACCTCCAAATAGTCTGTTATCAAGATGGTGCTTCAAGCATGATTTTATAAATGGTAGTATTTCCTTTAGCTGCACCGCTAATTTGGAAACCTGACTGCATCTCCGCCCTTGAGGTGAGTTTTGCAAACCAGAATATCCTATCTTCTTGTCCTTCAGATTATTTATTTTTTAAAAGGCAAGTTGTCCTCAATAGGAGCTTTACCCATAAAGCGGCAGCAGCAGGTTCTAAAAGTTCTGAGCTTAGGGACTAAAGCAAACGATGGATCAGTTTCAATAGTTTTTGTATATCCACCTTTTGTAAAAGACTGAAGCTAAATCTCTAGTCCTAGATGCTGTTCTAGCAGTGAAGCAGTAGGTACTAGCTGACCTTAGTGGCGGTAGCTCTTCTAACTATCTGAAGCCACACCTAAACCTGAGGCCTGTCTAGACGATGAGGCAAACCGTGGTTTGAGGAAGACCAGGAAATTGGCGTACATCGCAGACCTGTCTCAGTCCTTGTTTCTCTGGCTGAAAAAAAACCTTGAAAACCAATTTGTTCTAACTTTTTGCATCTGTGATTGCGTTCTGACTATTTCAAGCACAATAGATTTTAAAATTTCATTTTATCTGCTATCAATTTAACACTCAGGTGTCATTCAAAATCCATAATTGCTTTCACTTTAACGACATGATCTGAAGCATGAGACATTGACAAGCGCCTTGAGTGTTGCTCATCTTGGACGCCCTATCTTCATCTATACATTTATGCTTTCGATAAGGCATCCTTTTCGTAGACTTTTTGTATAATAGCAAGTATCTCGGCGGCGAATTTTCGAGCAAAATTTGTCGCGTATCGCTAATCTACACTAAGCTGCATTTTAACCAATGACACAACGCTCAAACAGCTGTCTTCGCTCATCCGCAAGGCAAGTTAGCTGAATCGCACCGTTTACCGAACATCCTCCACCCACTGTCAAATCTGCAGATTCATTACTTTCTGAAGGTACCTTGTATGTTGATAGACAACAGTGAAGCAGTAGAGAAAGGCAAAAAATATATGCAGATTACTATAATAATAGCTTTAACGGCTAACAAAAAGTTTTGAAATTAGAAAGAACAAGATGTGGTAGTAGGTGTATGACTGGAATTAACAAACAATTTTAAAGTAACATAGGTATTTGGTTTTGGCAAAACTGGAAAAAATAAAGTCAGATACAGTATAGTTTCAACATAGGACACACATAATAATTTTAAAAAAATGGTTCAAGTTCTTTAGTATGACTGTTGCAGAAAAATTTATAAAAAACTAAAGCCCAGCTTGTGTGTGAACCATTATAAGAACAACAATCACAATAATAATGTAGTTACAGTAAGCCTGACACTCAAATTAAGTCATTTACAATAAAACAAAAAAAAATGGCTAGAAGTAATCACATAATATTTTCTATCTAACAATGAGTGCAAAGAAAAAGAAGCGGAAAAAAGTTTAAAGAAAAAATAAAAATGGAGCTTTACATTTCTCTACTTTAAAACACTAAAAAGAAAAGTAAAGTAATACCATCACACTGTCTTCTTTCATATTGAGCATTATACTGGTCGCCATTAGATATCATTTTTTTTATTTGTTCCCATTTATTCTTGAAAGATATGTACTGCATAGATACTATTTATACGTGGACTGAACAATATCTATTGGAAAAACTAACCAAAACAAATGTTTAATACTAGAAATTTTTTTATTGTTTTTTAAAATATTGTCACTGGTGATCAATAAATACATTGTTTCATATGTTGGAACCAATTTTCATAGCATTTTTTTGATAGCGAATCAGGTATCTTCGAAACATGGATTTTGAACACATCAATCACTTCTTCTGGCGTAGAAAATCATTGTCCACGCAGTTGGTTCTTCACTTTTGGGAACAAAAAGAAATCAGGACTGTACGACCCATCAATTCGACGTTTTGAGTGCTCAAAAAGCCAGTTGTTTGGATGTTGTGTGAGCTCGCATTGCTACGGTGGATAATTCTTTATCTCCCAAGACTTATGGCAAACAAACGGTTGTCTACTATTCAGAATTAACCGTTATACGACCCTCTAAAACAACTGATTGCGACAATCCAGTTGTTCCAAAAAAAAAAAAAATACAACTGGCCCTTGGAGCGCTAACGACTTATGTTGGGTTTGGCTCGTCTTAGAATGTCCATACAATCGACTGTTGTATATTTTCGGGCTATACGCATAAATCCAAAATTCGTCGCCTGTGATGGTGTTATAAATAGTTTTTGAAGCAACGTGATTTCCTGCGCATTTCTTTCGACCAAACGACACAAACCTGTTTTTGAGAAATCGTTAATTTATGCGAAATTCAACGCGCAAATAGCTTTTTCACAGTTAAATGCTCATGCAATATCAAATGTATTCTAGTCATACTAATGCCTAAGAATACCTGAATTTCACGATAAGACACATGACGATCTTTCTTTATCAGTTCGGGCACGGTATCTATATTTGCTGAGTGAACGGTCTTCTTTAACTTTATCCGCCAGTGAACTACGACCACAATGAAATTCATTGAACCAACGATATACAGTGGCTCTGGGTGAGGCGTTATGATCAACAGTCGAAGTGGGTTGACCGATGCATTGTTGTTGAAATAATCTAAATCAAAAATCATCACACAAAAATGTTTACAAGTTAATGACAACAAAACAAATATTGTTCATATAACAAAACGTTCTTAGTACGCACGCCGTCAAAAACGTCTGTATGATGCAAACGTCAGATCGCACCTAGCACATGGAAAGTTGCCAATTCGCAATAGATATCGTGTAGTTCATGTATTTAGAAACTGAAGATCACAAAATTAAAACAAAAAATTCACAGTGAATAAAAGTGTAACGAAGATATCTCAATTGGCCATTACGCCAGGGAAGTTAACAAGCGTGACGGGAGTCATTGCAGAACTTCTTGGTGAGCGCAGTTGCATCTTGATAAATGCAGCTACGTGCTCCAGGGCCACCACTGCCCTGCATAAACCATTTTAGTGGCTTGTCGCGAAGATGGAAAGGCGCCCGCGCTGTTAAATCTGTCCGCATTCACGTTTGATTGGGGCCAGATCCAAGATTTAGTGCATTACTGCAGTCTTGGGTTCCCGTTTGAATACTCCAACGATGTAACTAACGATAAGGATGCTTGATTAGCTGTCAGTTCCCAAGGCATGGTTGTTATAACATTTTCGTGCCTACAGTTTGTAAGTGGGGTAAATGTGGGTAATTCGCATATATTTCGCGATTCTGATATCAGCGACTGGTACAGGAAGACCATTTAGAATGGAACGAAATGAATGTGGGAAAAGGGGAAAAATTTGTAAACCCGATTCAAGGCTATCATGTCGGCGTAACTCAGATGCTTAATCTCGCGGTGTCAGGTTCAGCAAAACCCGTTTCCAAGTAGGCAAACGATCTATTTTGCCTTTCCGCGATTCCTCCGATAACCCAAACGCAAATGTGGATCAAGTTACTGCTAGCTTCGTCCAATCGCGCATTATCGTCCCCAATGCGCTTGCGAAGAGCACGAGCGGCGCAATTAGCTCCTACGCTAATTCTTACCTGTCGGTTACGAAACGTAAGGGGCACCTGGCTTATTCAATTTCCTCGCCATGTATGACGAGAGCGGCGGCGTAACAGCGTCTCGTATGTTGGTAACTGTAACAAGCATCTGGCCTACTATTCCAGCTAGCGCATAATTCTGTTTTAATGGACTTCCAGCGTTCTTGTATGCTAATGATGCCCGTGTGTCTGCGGCTAGCGCGGCGAGTGTACGAAAGTGATGAAACTGGTGCCCCGTTTTGGGAGACAGGACTTGTGCGTCTTACTTATGTCAAACACAAGTTTTCATAAAAAAAGAATTGATGGGATAACTGCTTTGAATACTACCAACTGATTAAAAACATGTATTAAGTAGGCATTTCACGATTTCTATGAAGAACAGACAAAATAAATGAAAACACTTGTGGAAGTCGAAACATCTTGTTTAACACGCGGTGCAGCTTGAATTCTGGACGGAAGAGACCAATATAAGTCCTGAATAGTGGTGAGTGGAATTTGAAGCCAATCTTTATATAGCACAGCCTGCAGCTCAGGTAGATACAAAGAATGTGTAAATAGACGCTGAACCCTGTTTTACAAAACACAGAAGCTCGATGATATTCAGGTTTGGGGATTGGGCGGACCAGAGAAGATGTTCCACCTCATCAGCATGTTTTTGAAACTATGCTGGAATAGGGCATTCCCATCTGGAAATAAAGTTTACATCATTGGGTGGAACTGGTTACCCAAAAGTTCTATATACACTGCTGCTGTGACTCGACCGCGTAATGTGATAAGGGGGACTGCTGAATACAATGATATAGCGCTCCAGACCATAAAGCCACCACTATGTTTAACAGTCGGACGGAGACAGCCCATATCCATATGCTTCAGAGGATGTTCGCCAGACAACACGCTTCTAGTGGTGGGGAAAAGGGTAAAGTATGACTCGTCTTACCAAATGACATGTTTCGAGTCCTCCAACGCCCAGTTTTTGTGGGTACTGCATCATGCATGTTGCCCTTGGGCATTCTGTTATTATGGGCTTGGCAATAGCAACACACTAACGGAAACCCATTTTATGCAATTTAGAGTGTTTAGGTGATGATTACGTTCTATAATCACTTCCTCGTCCATTGTTTTCTTCTACGACGTCACAATACGTTTTAAGGCACGACGGTTTCTACCCTGGAGATTCGTCTTTTGACCACTATTATACTTCGCCGACCCTGTTTTGTCGTGCTGTGTATGCGGTCATGATTTTCAAGACCGTGCCTTTGTTACACCGCATGACGTCGCTGTTCTGCTCACAGATACTCCAACTAGACGGACACCAACAATTAGGCCTCTTTGAAACTCCGTCAGGTCGGACATACTGGTTGCTCACCATACCTGCACAACCTCTAACATCCACACTGCCTCACTCTACTACTAGTGCACAATCCGTACTACCTGCAACAAAAAAGAAACGGTTTACGATTTACAAAGTACCCAGTGTTACCAAGCACAGTAAAAATATGTCCCACTTTTAACAAGTTTTTCATTATTTTGTCCAATATCTTCACTTCAGGGACTTAGCAATTCTACACACGCAAGCTCTTGATTTCTTTCACACCAAACGACAGAAATCATGTCGTATTACCCGACTTCTAAACCGACCAACATTTTCTTACTTGCCCAAAACTACTCGTGAAAAATGGACAAATATACCCTTTACAGACACAAATTTGTAAATAAGAAATTTACTGTTCCATATGCAGAGCATTACGAAAAACAACAATGTCGCCAGTGTAGGGTTCTTAATTCACAAAGAAAAAGGGAAAAGAACAACATGCACCCATTGTTGATTATGTAATATTACAAATATTGAAATCGTGTCAACTGCAATAGAGAAGCATAAGACAAGCCATTATATTATTGTGGGAGATCTTAATGCTAAAGCAGGAAAAAAAGAATAAAGAAAAAGTCAATTGATAGTTTGAAAATATATGAGAAAAAGGAAACGATTACACATTAGCAAATTATATAGAAAGTCGAAGTTTATATGATATATATAGGGCGGTCCAACCAAAACGCACGATGTTAATTGTAAATAAAACAAAAAGTTTTCAGAGGATTATCTTAATATTTTTTATTATGACAGAAGGATCTATGACAATTATGTGTGAAACAAAATATCGGCTAAATGCTCGCCACGGCTCTATCCGATGGTCCATATTTTCAATGACTCTGAGACATAATTGAGGTTCAATGTCGTTAATGTGCCGAATTATCTCATCCTTTAGCTCTTGAATTGTTCTTGGCTTAGTGACGTACACTTTTTTTTTAAATATCCCCAAAGAAAGAAGTCCAACGGTGTCAAATCACATGATGGTGGCGGCCAATTAACATCGCCACGACGTGAGATAACACGGCCATCGAATTTCTTGCGCAAAAGAGCCATTGTTTCGTTGGCTGTGTGGCAAGTGGCACCATCCTGTTGGAACCACATATCGTTCAGGTCCATATCCTCAATTTCTGGTCACAAGAAGTCCGTTATCATCTCGCGATAGCGAACACCATTCACGGTAACTGCTTGGCCGACCTCATTTTCGAAGAAGTACGGCCCGATGACGCCGCCAGCCCATAAACCGCACCACACAGTCACTCTGTGTGGATGCATCGGCTTTTCAACAATCACTCGTGGATTCTCATTTGCCCAAATGCGGCAATTCTGCTTGTTAACGAATCCACTGAGATGAAAGTGTGCCTCGTCGCTGAAGATGTTTTTCTTTGTAAAGTCACCATTCACTTCTGTCTGTTCAACCAACCATTCGGCGTATTGACGACGCTTGAAATGGTCAGTAGGCTTCAGCTCTTGAGCCAGTTGAACCGTGTAAGCGTGTAAATTCAAATCTTTATTCAAAATTCGCATCAGTGATGTTCGTGAGATGTTTAATTGTTGGCCACGACGACGAGTCGAGGTTGACGGCTCTTCTGCCACACTATCGCGAACAACAGCAATGTTTTCCGCAGAACGAACTGGGCGACCATGCATAGGTGTTTTCACATTTCCTACAGACCCGGTTTGCTGAAACTTGCGCACAATTCTCCTGATTGTGGATACATTTGGTCGATTATGCTGACCAAAAAAATCACGAAATGCATTTTGATTTGAACGCCCATTTTCGTAAAAGACTTCAACAATCTTAACGCGCTGCTCAATTCTGTACCTCTCCATGGTTGAATTTGTCAAACACTGAAACAAAGAAATGTCAAATTATGTTGGGCAAAAAACTTGACGTTAAGGTGTGACTCACAATTAACATCGTGCATTATGGTTGGACCACCCTTTATTATATAATAATAAATAGTGTTAAAAATTCAAAATTTTGAAATTTTGGTATTTTGAGCTTAACCATCTCAAAAACTAAACGGATGCATGAACATTACCCACAGAAAAAAATTGTAACGTTTATCGTAGATATGCCCAGCCGAAGGGAAGCCCGGACTGAAGACTAAATTTTTTCTAAATAGACATATTTTCAACGCGATATTTTCACGTTGCCGAGAAATCCAGGGGGGGTCATGCTTCAAACGTCAGAGGGGAAAACCCACGAGCCGAGCGGGAGCCCCCTTGGTGCCACGGATCCCTAAATAGCTGCGAATGTTGAATTCGCCTTCAAAAATTTATAACTCTGCCCACAGACAAAACTGAGGTCCCAAAATCCGCCTATGCGTAGCCCATCCGCACGTCTAATGCACGACACCCCATCGCCGATTTCATAACCCCGATACACCAACTCGAAATAACCTAGAATATATATTTTTTTATATATAATTTATTAACTAATTGCAATCTGTATATGAAGATACAATAAGCAATACAGATAAATATTTGAAAGTGTCATGAATAGATATGAGAGATGGGATTCACCAACCCTAACTCCAAGATTTCTTACATATTAAGCATTTAACTACTATCTAACAAGAATTGCTAAATTAAACTATTACAGCTGTGCAAATCCACCCAGAATATATAAATCAAAAATTTGAAGCCCCGCTCACGGGCAAAACTGGGGTCCCACAATCCGCCCCGAACTAAAAGCTTAGTTTTTTTATTAATTTTTTTTCTAAATTGACATATTTTTAAACCCGGGAGCGAAAGTTACACTTAAAGCATAGGAAGAAAAACCCATTACCCAAGCGGGAACCCTTTAAGTGCCAATTATCCCGAAATATTCAATTTGTCTTCAAAAATTCAAAGTCCCGCCCATAGGCAAAATTACGGCATGAAAATTTGGAAATTTCAAAATTGACCTCGACTATTTTGAAAACTAAGCAGGTGAACAGAAATTACCAAGAGAAAAATAAAAGTTGCAGAATTTATTGTATATATGCCCAGGCAGCGAGAACTCCCGAAAGGAAGGCTCGGTTTTTCTTATCACAGTTTTTCCGAATCGACCCATTTTCGAACGCGATTTTTCCATGTTTTCAGAAGCCCGTGGGGAAATCGCGCTTTGAGAGTCCGAGGCAAGCCTCCAACCCGAGCGGGAGCCTCACGGCTGTCCCTAGTTATCCCCGAACGTCAATTTGTAGTCCCGTCCACGGGCAAAACCGAAGTCTCAAAATTCACCCGCGCTGTCCGCCTCCACCCCCACTGCGCGATTCCGTCACCGTCAATTCCACAACCTTCGTATACTTATCTATATGTATCCACAGTATACCAAAAAAACTCAAATGGTGAAACTAAAAATAAAATAAATTTTGTTATATCATCACACAAATACACAATCATTAATGTGACTGTTATTAACAGATTCCCGTCAGGAAGTAACCACAGATAAGTAAGAGCAAAGTTACAGAAAAAAAACATGAAATGAATGACGAAAAGTTATGTAGATTAAAAAAAGACAATATAATAAAAAAAAACCTTGTAGAACATGCCAGTAGTCCCGTGGTTAAGGGGCGGGCTGCGATGCTGACGGACCCGGATTCTATTTCCGGAGCTCTCTGATGCCTGGCGGGTGGCCTACTCAGTCACTAAAAATAATTAAAATCCTGCGTTTACTCAAACAATGGATAATAATAGCAGTCGTCTAAAGCGCGGTGCTTGCAACATCACCCCGCATCAGAGATGGTACGCGACGACCGGGCAGAGAGACCAAACATACGAGAGCCTTAACTTCTCAGTTTGCAAGCCATGCTCCCACGCGGGACCTAGAGCGCCTTACCATTATTATATTATTATTGTAAAACATGGAAAGATACCTAGGAGACTTAAGAAGAAATTTATGAAATAACAATATAAAAAAACAAGACACGATAGACAAACTAAACAAGTAAATAAGAAAAGCAATCATTTAATCTGGAACGGCAATAACAAAACTTGAAAATCCAAAAACACATTTTTGTCAAATTTGTTTAATTCATAATGCTTAATATTATGTTTAATGATGACCGCGGTTGCGCCTCTAGCGTTACCATTCAGGCGTTATGTAAAGTGTATGCAACAAATTTTCCTAGTTTTGAAAAAAAATCAGTATCATTTTTTGTATTGTTACGTAAGTATTTTTGAATACAATTGATATCTTCTTTTATATTAAATTTATTTAAGGAAAGTTATAATTTTGTTAAGGTTATTTTATATAATAGTTTTATTATATAATATTTTATTTTGTTATTTATTAACTTATTTGATAAGAATTGAATTATTTATTTATCACATTTTATAATTAAGTTAGTAAAAATGCGTACCTATACAATATGTGACACTTACTTAAAATTTTATCTTTATATCTTAAATATATTAATTGATGCGAGCGTTACTTTGTAGCAATCCATTTTCAAAATAAAACAGAATATTAATAAATAGTGGTTATTTGCAAAGAAATAATTTGTTTTATTTTTTTATACCTTAAATTTGTCTCATTTTTTACAGATAACAGTATGAGTGAGGTGAAGAAAAAGTGCAGATAACATAGTGTTGAGTATTTAAAATATAGCTTCCGTTACTAGGAAATAGTACTTTACCTATGCGTTTTCTATGAAATAAAACTTTGTCAAACGAATCAATAAAACCTAAGCTTAAGAAACATTTAATAATAGTCTATAGCGGCAAAAAAAGATAAATATTTAACTTTTTTTAAAATAGTCATAGAAAAACATTTCAAAATACCGTCATTGCAACAACATCTGAACAATATGATAATATACTGCCTGCTTCCTATAATAGTTCTTTACTGATTTTAAAGTCTGTAAAGTCGCACACCATTGGTGAAGAACTTATTCTGCTGTAAGTGAGGTAATACGCACCGTGCTGCATAAACCAGCTTTAGATATTATAAGAATTTTACTGAATAATAATACAGTACAAAGAAGGATTGACGAAATGATTCAGTCCGTAGAAACTTCTTTATGTGGATACTTAAAAACATCTGAATTCCCTATATCGAGCAGCGAAGCGAGAAGGACGCCAGGCGTGTGCTCCGTTATCACAGCGTAAACGTTTGATCTCTAGCCTTTATAATCTGTGAATATATATATTTCTATTTCTAATACGAATTTGTACGCAAGAACACTACGGAATTTTAAAAAACCCGTAACAATAAAATCAAGTATTTGAACGTAAAATAGATGAAATAACACCACCCTAAAATGAGGTGCAGAAACGGTATCTGTGGTCTACCGAAGAATTGCTACAACAAAACAAAAATTCCACAGTTTATTCCAAAATACCAAAGACGAAGTTAACAAAGAGCAAACAAAAATGTATCACCGCAGAAATCAAAAAACGCAATTAAAACCAAAATACCACTAATTTGCCTACAAAATGCATTAAATCACACAGCCTTAGTGACAGATATCAAATCATTGGCAACAGTCAATTTCACAAGAACTTACAGAAGCGGTGTGGACGCCACGCGTGTGCTATGCTGTCACAGTGTAAACGTTTGGCCTTTAGCCTTTATAATATGTGAGTATATATTTCTAGTTTTGATATGAATTTATACGCAGAAACACCATGGAATTTCAAAAAACCCGCAACAGTGAAACCAACTTGAATAATAACAAAAATACTAACACAACAATGTCATACCATACATATGTCAGTAAAGATCAAACCTTTGCCAACCGAGTCAAAAATCTCTTTAACACCTCTCTTACTACCTCAGCAAATACGCCAAATCAAACAACAGAACCCGTCATACCGAATAACATTATTAACGCCCTACTTAACTCAAACCAAAATATTCTTACTCAACACCATCATACCATCCTTTTTAATAGATCATAACCAACACAGAACAATTGAAAATACAACAACTGGAATGCAAGTGGCATAGCCTAACAATGATCAATGTTTATAACCTTTTTAGCTAGACATAGAGTCAACATTGCTTGCATCTCAGAAACGCACTTAACCAAAGGAGAAACTTTTAAAATTCCGGGATACCGCGTTTACCGGAAAGACAAAAATGGCCAAATAGCCTCAGGAGTTGCAGTCATTATCAAGCAATAGTTATATCACAATCCAATCGCCGACGTTAACCTAGAAGTTACAAGAGTGAAACTAAAACTAAATACAATCGTAAACGCATACAGGCAGCCGATCAAAAAGTTAGATAAAAATAAACTCAAAACAATGTTCAACACATCTGAACCGATATTGATAATAGGAGATTTAAACAACAAGCTCTCAATAAGAAGTTGTCGAGAGACAAACCTTGAAGGAGTCAAACTCGAACACTATTTAATAATTCATGTATTTCAAATCATAACTCCTAACAAATACGCATATTACTCTTACAGAACCGATCATAAGCCCTACGTATAGTCGAGGAAATTTAACATTTTAGGTCCGAAATTTGTGCAGTAAGATGAATTGAAATGCGGTTTTTTGCCTTTGCTTCTTTGATGCATTTACTCCATTTGTCCACCTTTTTATTCTTATACAAATGAGAAACTGCATTTGTACACCAAAAAAATGCATTTTTCGGTTATACATTGTAGAAATGGGCCCAAAATTATTAATCGGGGGTTTTTGGGGTCGCTGAACACGAATATGATGCCAGAAAAGCCATATGGTGTACCTGCGGACCAGTAAGTCCTGGTCGCGAGGGTCATCTACGGGGTTTTCTTGTAAATTGCAGCAAAATGTTTACTCGGGGGTTTTCGGGATCGCTGGACACGACTATGATACTGAAAAACCGTGTGGTATACTTGGGGACCAGGAAGTCCTGGTCGTGAGGGTCATCTACGAGGTTTTCTCTCAATTTGCTTGGTAATTGCACCAAAATCTTTACTCGGGGGGTTTTCGAGGTCGCTGGACACGACTATGATACTGAAAAAACCATGTGATGTACCTGGCGACCAGGAAATCCTGGTTTTCTCTTAATTTTCTTGCAAATAGCACCAAAATGTTTCCTCGGGGGTTTTCGAGGTCGCTGGACACGATTTTGATATTGAAAACCGTGTGGTGTACCTGGGGACCAGGACTTCCAGGTGGTTTATCAAACAGGTGAATAAGTGTTTATGAATAAAATTGGTTGTACAAAATGTTCATCACTACATTTTCCATCTGAGCAGCTACTATCTCGGTTACAGAATAATTACATTTGTACAATTGAAACATTTTACATGACACTGCAAGTCAATTTGTCTCCGATGCGCACAATTTTCCACAATCTGTTTTACATTTACAGAATATCAAATTCATAATATTTGATGGACCTGATTGACCTTATTGAATTACAGACATCCTTTAGTCATCGGCACTGTGTTGGATCCACCCATTTTCCATATAGCCAATTTTGAACTTGGAAATATATTCTTTTAGATGTTGAGTGAGCACTGTTGAAATTTTTCATAAACTACTTAGTCAATGCTGTCAGATACATCCGATATCTAAATGTTCCACAATTGCTGATGTTTGGTTTGAATTGATCAAATTATATGATTTGAATGGTGCATTATAAATGGTAACATAATTAACATGTTCCACAACTTTAGTTGACATCGCCTATGATTGGATCCATGCCATTTTTCATAAGCTATGAATTTGGTTTCCTTGGTAATGAGTTGCAGAAACGGCATCACATCCACTAATTGCATGAACAAGTAAAATGTTGTCAGCTACACGTGGAAGATGATGTAAACTTTTTGATGAGTAAACTTCTTCTGGTTTGTTGGGTCGCGACGGTTTTAAAACCAACACTTCCAAGTTGGATGGAGTTAGAGCTGTAACTAGAACTGGTATGTCTATATCTTCCGCAACGATGACCACTTTTTTATTAACATCTTTAGCAATTTCTATTGCAGTTGTAACAATAGTTCTGTCAGCATCAGCTAAACATTGGATCGAGTCGATTCCTTCTTGTAATAATTTATTTCGAAACATTTTTATAAAGTTATTTTTATTTTTTGAATTATGAAGAAATTTTTCTTGCGTGATTTTCAATGGCATACTTTCAGTGCAATATACATCAGCAGAAGTTGCGTGTTTTTCTCGACGATTTCGTTCAGAAGACTTGGTTGTGATGCTGTCGTATCCGTTAAATACGATGGTAACATTTTTCCCATAATTATTGTGGATGTGTTTGATATAATTTTCCATTATTTTTGCAAATATTTCGTTCAGTGACCATCTTACTCTGTGTATTAAAAATCCACCATCAATCACAAAATGGGTGCTTACTGGATCTCGCGCATTCTGATAAATTTTCTCAAATAAACAATAGAGCTCCGACTTGGTGTTCTTCAGCATTCCAAATGAATTGAGCAGTGCTTGCGAAAAAGGCGATAATTCCCATTTCAAATAATCTCGCATCTCTTCGTCATTTTTTTTCAACTTGCGAATTCGTTGAAATAATAAATCGTGATCAATTTCAACTGTGGTTTCATTGACTGTCACTTTTGAATTGGAAGAGGCTACTGTTTTCACAAATTTCGCTCTTGTCAATTTCAAATTTTGACACTGCGTCCCAGAAATTTCTTCCATTACTTTGACTCCTTCTTCAAATGCATTGTAGCAGTTGGAGTCAGGAAGTCCACTCATTTCATTTGCAATATTAATTAGAACCTCAACTGAATCAGAAATTGATCCAAAAATTCTTCTATCAAGGATTTAAAATCAGCCTCGGTTCTGCAATCTGTTGAATCCTTGTGCTGATAATTTTTATCAAATGAGCACCGTGTAAATTTTTCCATACCTTCAATAACATCTTTTGTAATAATGAAGCCCTTAATCCACTGATAAGCGACGCTTTCCATTACTCCTCTCCTAAATAAGCCGCCTTCAATTTTCAACAGTCTCATTAGCGTTTGCTCTATTGTTTGGTCGGTGAAAATTCCAGAAAAAAATCTGTCACTCCTACGGGCTGTCCAAAATTCATTTTCGGTAAACTTTTTGTATTCATCGCCAATCATTCTTGTTTTCAATGCCTTCATGTCCTCAAGATATATGTGAGCCGATTTAGCGTAGCTGAAATGCCCGGTGACATGAAAAAATAGCAATATACGCTCCAAAGTCTTAGGACGCAGCTCCCAATCTCCACTTTTTTCTGCATAAATAAAATCTTTCATAAGAAAAACCATTCGACAATATTCAACCCATAATTTTGCAGTTGAATTTTTTCCTTCAAGATATTCCAATTCTATTTCAAAATTATCTGTAACTTCTTTATAAATGTCTGGTATCAAAAATGATTGATATTTCAGTATCTTGACATTTTCTTTAAATTTTTCATGTTTTTCTTCTATACTTTTTCACTAGATCTAAAAGCACAAGTGTATGTGCTCGTAAAGCTCTAGTATACTGGGTTCCTTTTAGGATATTTTTAACTGTATTTTCTCCATATATAGTTGCCATTAACTCTGCAATTCCGCTATCTTTCATGATGAAACCAATGCTTCCAAGAAAAGATAACAATGTATGAAATCCGCCAAGTCTGATAACAACTGTAATATCATCGGCCATATTCAATGCACCTACTATGTCTCGAGATTTGAAATATAACAGCTGATCAAAAGTAATAATACATGTTCTCATGTTCAGTCGACGTGCTTCTGAGATTGATTCAATAATTGCTGTGAATAGTGTGCTATATTCACTAGGATTTGCATGAATGAATGGCAAGAAATTAACCAAAGACATTTCATAATTAACGTTTGTTGCTGTTAGATGCTCAATAAAGCCATTCCAGCCCTTCTCATACAAAGGTGTTGCATACTTAAGTAACATCCAATATGAATTTATTTTTGAGGCAGTTGTAAATTTCAGATCCAAATCACTGCTTGGTTTTGGAAATGTGAAAATTTTATCCCCTCTAACGGAGAATGCCGATATACTTTCAATTCTATTTTACCTTGCGATGCTATTTCTTCTTCTGATATTGACTGCAGACGAGGAAACGGTTGTCTTGGCAAAACATATGACGCAGGTGTTATGATTTCTGAGCCTCCCAAACTATGAAACGTTCCCTTTCCATCCAAAGTTTCAACGTTCCAATCTGCGTTATCGTGGACAAATTGAATGAATGCATCGCTGTTAACAGCAATTTTTCTTTGCATAGCAGCACATATTTCGTAATTACGAGTTTCTGCATAAGAACAGCTAAATCCCATTGCATGGCACATATCTACAAATTCTTTTGAACCAAATTTCCTATATAATATGAGAGGTGAAAGTATTAATCGTGGAAATGATGCTACCATTAATGCATGTGCGATGGAAATTATGAGTGTGTTGAAATTATCAGCATGTTCATTTTTTTTCCTATAATCATCAACGTTCATTTTTTCCAGAAATTATTTTAGTTTGTCTGGTACAGAATTTGCTTTAGCGAACATACCGTCACTTGCTGGATAACAATCATGATCACTTTTATATTCTTTACTGTCTTCCAAAAGAATTTTTGCAACCTTATCGATTAACGAATAATGAATATTTTTGTCCTCTGTAGATTCTGGGCGACTTTTTGTGTTAGACATCAATGTCCTTTACCTGGACCTTGCAAAATTCGATATAAATCATTATTATAATAAAATAAGTTTGTTTAACCCTCCCCACATAATGAATAGGTATAATGGTAGTGTAATGATATACCTATAAAAGATGCCAGCGTAGCCAGGTCTCCAGGTATAAATTTCAGTAGGCGTGTCTATCGTGTGCATGCGTAATTCATTTACTTTATCGTACAACCAATTTTATTTATAAAAACCTGTTCAATAAACGTCCTGGACGTCCTGGTCCCCAGGTACACCATACGATTTTTTCAATATCAAAATCGTGTTCAGCAACCTCGAAAACCACCGAGTAAACATTTTGGTGTACTTTCTAAGCAAATTGAGAGAAACCTCGTAGATGACCCTCACGACCAGGACTTCCTGGTCCCCAGGTATATCACACGGTTTTTCCAGTATCATAATCGTGTTCAGCGACCCCGAAAACCCCCCGAGTAAAGATTTTGGTGCAATTTCCAAGCAAATTGAGAGAAAACCTCGTAGATGACCCTCACAACCAGGATTTCCTGGTCCCCAGGTATACCACACGGTTTTTTCAGCATCGTAGTCGTGTCCAGCGACCCCGAAAACCCCCGAGTAATAATTTTAGGCCCAGTTCCACAATCTATAACCGAATAATGAATTTTTTTATTCGTCTCAAAACTTGCACGCGAAAAAATGCATTATTTCGGTGCACAAATGCAGTTTCTCATCTGTATAAGAATAAAAAGGTGAACAAACAACAAAATAAGGCAAAAAGCCGCATTTCAATTCATTTTACTGCACAGGTTTTTGGAACTTTGACTTATTTGCGTGTTAAATTTCCTCGACTAGTATTAGACATTATTCTCAGAAAAATTTCTGCAAATTTATTAATCAAAGCGTGATCATCGAATTAAACTCTGGCTATTTACCTATATACTCCTATCCTTTAGTTCACCCAAACCAAAAATCCCCTCAGGCAGGCTAACCAATTAACCGAAATATCTTACAAACATGTCTGGGCCACAATCTCACAATATTAACGAGCACTCAAAAGGACGGAAGATATAGACATCGCTGTCTCCACCGTAACCTTATCAATTAACTATTGATGCTGTCAAAACAGCAACTATAACAACACCACGATATCGAAGCCCTAACTATAACCTTCCCTCTAACTACATAATTGACCTAATTAAAAAATGGAGCTGAACCAGAAGATAGTGGCAAAAAACAAGAAGTCCAGAAGCGAGGAGATTACTAAACTTCCTAACGCACCAATTAAAGAAAGAATTGGAAGCCTTTTGAACTCAATCGTACCAAAAATACATGGAAGACATAAATGACAAATAATAAACCGTATTGAGAGGCATCAATCAGTAATTACTAAAGACATCAAACCCGTATCGCCAAAAGAGCTAAGAAAACTTATAACAGCATTACCAAAAAGAAATTACCTGGATGTGATCTAATACCAAATTCGGTCTTCCAGCAAAAGCCTAGCATATTTAGCTTCCCTGTTTAGTTCATGTTTACGCATAGATTATTTTCCTCAAAAATGGAAACATGCACACGTTCTTATGTTTGCAAAGCCTACCAAATATAAAGAAAGTATAATAAACTACCGTCCAATAACCCTATTAACTACCCTCTCAAAACTCCTAGAGAAAGTTATCCATATCCGTCTTGTAAAAATTGTAGAAACACTCCATATTCTGCCACCTTTCCAGTTTGGCTTTAAAAAATGCCATTCAACTTATCACCAACTTCAGCGAATTAGTGAAATAGTTGAAACTGGCTTTGAAAACAAATGTTACACCACAGCAGCCTTTCTAGACATCGCTCAGGTTTTTGACAAGATATGGACAGTAGGTCTTCAAGCAAAACTCTAAGAAAAAAACATACCTAGTTACCTCCAAGTCATAATCTTTTCGTTCCTTGAAAAAAGAACATTTGCTGTTAAGGTTAATTCAACCATTTCTAAAAGTCCTACAAGAGAGCATATTGAGACCTAGCTCTTCAGCATGTATACATCCGATATCGCCGAACCACTGGTGTCGTTAGCAATGTTTGCTGATGATACGGCTATTCTTACTCAAAGCAAAGACTTAGAAAAAGCCATACAACTGCCAAACGCAACAGACAAGATCAGCAAACGGTGCAAACAATGGAAGATTCAAATAAACTCCACAAAATGTTAATGCAAAATATTCACACTCAAAAGATAATCAAAAGAAAAATTAATGGAAATGTGATACCCTAAAACCCTCAAGATTTCGCCATTAAATACCTTGGAGTACACCCAAACACGAAGTTAAGTTGGAGTTTCCATATAAATCACAAACTAAAGCAATGCTATCACCGATTAAAACAACTATATCCACTAATAAAGCGAAAATATTCGCTTAGACCAAAGTGTGCAATGCTTATGTACAAACCTTACTTTGACCACGCCTCTTCAGTTTGATGTAACACTACTAAAACCTCAATTACAACGTTCCAGGGATTCCAAAACAAAGTCCTCCGAATAGTAGTTAATGCTCCGTGATATGTTAGGAACATACAACTACATCACGAGTTAGGAGTATCGTTAAAACAAGATTATATCCACCCGACAGCCAAAACCTTCATAGATAATAAAATAACTGTGATGGGGCAAAATACTACAATCTTTGTAAGCCCAATATTCATGTACGACTCAAGAGAAAGTTACTCCAAAATGTAATACCAGACGTAACTAATAATTAAAGTGAACTCAATACTATTATATAATTCGGGATATTACTGTAAACCCGCATAAGTAATTGACATTGTTAAAATGTAAAACAAATTAATATATTTTTTTATATATACAATCAATAATGTTGTGTATAACAATTTAAATGTCGATCTAACAACTAAATTAAATTAAAAAAATAAACTAAAAAAGACTATTAGTCTGGTCTGCTCTTGAGCACGGCAGTAGCACACATTGCGCACATTACACAATGATGATAAATCGTTTCAGTCGTGGTTCTTCAGGATTTTCTTCCATTAAATGGTCCACCGGTTTTTATAGCAAATATTTTTTTTTTTTCTGCGTTGATTGATGGAATGTCCGGATCTCTGCGTATGACTTCATTGAGAACACACACGATGCGTCTACTATGCATTGAAGTACATTGGATTGAAAACGTTTCAGTATGCCAATGTTTGAAGTGCTAACTGTGTCCCACAGCTATATACCATATTGGTTTAATGATGGCTTTATATAACAATATTTTATTGGCAAGTGAAAACTGGGATTTGCGGCCTAAGATGTGCTTCCTCCAAGTCAGGCACCTATTCAGGTGGATTTCTAGGTATTTGACATCTTCTGTTTGAGGTGTCTGATATTTGTTTTAACTGAACTGGAGGACAAGTTCCCCTTTTGGAGAAAAAGTGGATTAAAAATTGTCAGCCTAGGATGCCAAATATCTTAATTAGGCCCTAAAAACAGCTATGACGATTTGTGACTGGTGTGGCGGCCTTTTGCCCTTGAACCGCCTGTGTATCGTGGCGGCGCATGCTGGTGGCTTTGATATCTGCCGCTACGTTTTGCTATCGCACACAAAACGGCATATGGGCTTTTGCTCAGCCGACGAGTCTGCAATACGACGGTGGCGGCACCCTTTGAGATGAAAAGTGCTGTCGAGTTAAAAAATTTCCCGCAAGAAACATAATCACACCGCATCGCGTCCAGTACGGCCGCATTTAATCAACCCGCAATATGTACTCGCATCGCAACGCGGCCGGTGCGGTCGCATTTAACCAACCCGCAGATAACTACCCCGCAAGACATACTCGATCCGCATCGCATCTCGGCCAGTGCGGTCGTGTTCCAGGCACGAAGACATCGCAACAAGGTGGCCACCATGAAACCATCGCCGCCGAAGCCGAAGCCGATTACAGGTGAGCGATTTGGCTTTACTTATCGGTTGATATCGGTAGCCGCCCCCATCCGCTTTCGCGCCGGCCGTTTAAGGGACGATTTGGGCTTCAGCGTTTTACCTTTCAAAACGGGCAGTGCTTAGTTCCCCACACCGCACCACGAGGGCACGGCTATTTACACGCCTGCCTATCCAGTGACCAAACTTAAAAACTTTCAGCATTACAGAAGTAATAAAATCAACAATATCACAAAGATACTAAAAGTCTGTTAAAGACACAATTTCTATAAAGTTTAGACGAGGACTGTTGTCTTATCAATTTATATACGAAAGTGAGTTACCTTTGCACTACAAAGTCAATAGCCAAAGAAAACCCTAAGAACCCATTGCGACACCCCACTTTTAACCATGTCGTGAGACATCCTATACAAAATTATACGCTCCGAGCCTTAATAGCCGGTTGGATGCACAATAATATATAAATTAAACGTTTTTTGCCGCTGCCCGCCTTTGTTTGCCCACCGCGAGATTTACAGCGCCAAAGAATCGCGCCGCCCCGTCCCAGGCCCATAGAATTCCCGCGCGCTAACGGCCCATTCAGTCCGCTTCATTAGCGTAATGGCGCGCTTCGCGGCCCGTACAAATAATACGGGCTGTTAAAAATAATTATCCCGTTCCGCGCAATTTGCGCCCGGCCGATCGGACACGCACCGAGGCTCCCATCTATTCTATGGCGCGCTGCTATCGACGGATCTGGTCAGCCTCGAGCACGCAAAGATGCGAATTCAATGAGCACGAGAGCTTATTTATTCATACAAAGCAAATAACCTCGCGGTACCGCTTACTCCAGTAAAGCGGCAAAAATGCTGCATCGGGGGCATTGTTTGAGAGCCGTTCGAAGCAGCCGCACGTGAAGACGCGGCTGCACCGAGGTGGTGCCCGCCGTGGCTTCCGGTTGGGTCGTCCATTTTCAGCAAGTGCACCATTAAAACAAATTAAATCAATTTGGCGCAATTTAGTCTTAAAAGTATGTAATGAAGCTCAATAGGTGCTCCCAACAGGAAATACATACATGCCTGAGCAACGGCACTTTGAGAAAGTTTCTTTCGTTTTGTTAGTAATACATTCACAATTTTTTATGTTTTATGTTATATATGATCCATTTTGTTCACCTTTTTAGATCTCTCCGGAAACCGCATAATGCCATGTTTCTAAACTCTTGTGGTTTACTACCGAAATACCGTTTCAAATACATTTTTATGCCATTCATTAAAGTAAATCTGTCAAAAAGGCTATTTAACAAGAGAAATAGATAATAATCTCATGGGAAAATATGCAAGGAGTACAAAAGATGAGGTAGAACTTCTCAGTCAAACATTAACAATTTATTTGTAATGGATAAAGACACGTAGAACTTGGTATTAACGTTCTGGCCGTTGTGTACTGCTTGCTTCCTTCACTTCGTCCGGTTAAAAACAGTATTTCTTTGAATTAATAGTTTCATCTTGTAGAAACAGTTCATAAATGACACTCTTCCAATATCACCAAATAGAGGTGAAAACTTTTTTGAGTGAAAACCAAGCTTCTTATCGCTGAATCAAAAACATTTACAGTTAACATTCTAATAAAGTCTTCAATAAAATTATTTTCTCGTTCTTTGAAAAAGTAAATCACATAGAAACATGGCTCAGTAGTTGATCTCTGTCAATTGATGCAGAACCCACACTGCGGAGCTTTATGAGATAATTATGTATCATTATTTAGAAAATGTTTAAAGCATCTGCCAATTTACGAACAGCAGATTGCATATTTTTATCATCCGTGCTCTTGATGGGATCTTTATCTTCCAAGTTAAAGGTATCATCTCCAAACCTTCTAACCCAAGTGCAAACTATCTGAATATTTGTACCAGCACTCCCATAGACGATACAAATTTTGTTTGCAGTATAGGTACCAATGTAACATTACATGTCGCAAATTCTTCTCCTAATTTTGCGTGCATAATTATTCAGTCCACACGAATCTCATTCTACGATAGCTAGAGGATGAGCAAAAAGAGTAACATAAAGGTCTAAGAGATAGGTTGCATGTTTGCATAAAACAGATGCGTACAGATCGCGAAAAAACTTTTGAAACATTCTTGTACTAACATTGAAACAGTGCATTTATTTAATGCGTTCAATTATTTTTCTTGTATTTCTGTAGGAGGCAAAGTCTGTAGAAAACTATTGATACTGCAGCATAAAAACTTACAAGAAAATTATAATTTCCATAGCCTGCAAAACCTTTTTTCCATCTGTATTTGAGCACACCAGCATCATTTTTAGAGAATTATTAATCCGAGTTATTAAAGGATTTCTGCGATTCTGTCATTATCCTCTGAAAACTTTATCTCACTTGAAGAACGACTAAGAGAAAGAGTATATTGGATGATCTAACAAATCCAATTTTGCAAATTGGCTTCCTGAAAGGGTGCGGAATGGAACAGAATTCCGAATAACAATTGTGTACATTGTTTTCTTGGTACAATTTTTAATTTTATAGATTAATAATTTTTTTTAATAATCATTACAAAATATTTCAAATAAATAATTGATCATCAAAGTTTCTCTGTAACCCAAAAAAAGTTTCATCGACAATCATAAGACAATTACGAAATATTACAAAGTTTTGGAATTTACCTAAGTATGGTTTAAACTTGAACATGTTTTATTTAGTTATACTTACTCTCTCCAGTTCATGGAAGATGTCATTCTTTAGGGCTATTGAAAATACTTTTACTTTGAAGTATTAATTAGGACAAGCGAAATTATACTTAAAAGTAGTAATGAAGCATACAGAAATAAAAAACCAGTTGAGGATAACTAGTACAAGAACCAGATCCTGTACTAAAGTCTAACACGAGCGTGTTCGAGTATCATTAATATGTGGTCTGCTCGATATCTATCGCGAATTGGCAACACTGCGTGTGCTAGGTACGATCTAACGTTTGCATCATACAGTTTAATATTTTTGACAGCATACGTACTAAATGTAAGAACATTTTGTCATATGGACTCTATTTGTTCTGTTGTCATTAAGTTAAAAAAATTTCTCGTCCAAAAAATGAAATTAACTAGTAAACATTTTCGTGCGATGACTTTTTACGACTTTTGATACATTGTGATGATCAACTTACTTTGACTTTTAGTGATAAAATCCTACGTAGAACCAATGTATATCGTTAGTTCAATGAATTTAACTGTGGTCGTAGTTCGCTGGCGGATGAATTTAAAGAAGGCCGACCAAAATCGGCTGTGGTGCCAGCAAACATCATTGCCGTGCGCAAACTAATAAACCAAGATCACTATGCGATTTATCGTGAAATTCAAGCATTAGTATGACTAATATACCTTTGATATTTCACGAGTATTTAACTGCGAAATAGTTATTTGCGCGTTGGATCCGTCATAGTTATCGATCGCTTGAAAACAGGCTTGTGTCGATTGGTCAAAAAAATACCCAAGAAATAGTACCGTGGTGTTTCAAAAATTGTTTACAACATCGCCACAGGCGACAAATCTTGGATTTATGAGTCCCAAAGTTGACTGCATGGGTCTACCAAAATGAGCCACACCCAAGAAAAGTTGTTCACCCTCGAAGCGCTTTGGAGCAAATGGCCGTTTGTTTCTTGGAAAAATCGAACATGCCGTAACCGTGTTTCTAAAGGATCGTAAAATGTTCAATTCTAAATGGTACACAACAATTTGTTTGTCAGAAGTCTTTGGAGAAATAAGAAAAACCGACGCGCAACACCGGATCATTCTCCATCATTTTAAGTACTCGAAACATCAAATTGATAGGTCATTTACTATATAGTCCTGACTTGGCCTCTAAAGATTTTTTTTTGTTTTCACGGGTGAAGAACAAACTACGTAAAAGCGATTTCCGACGCCGGGAGCAGGAAGTTAATGCGTTCAAAATCCATGTTTCAGAGATCTAATTCGCTTTGGAAAAAATGTTACGAAAATTAATGCCAGCGTATGAAACAATGTATTGATCGTGAGGGAGGATATTTTTAAAAACAATAAAAAACATTAAACATTGATTTTTTTTAGTTTTTCGCAGATATCGTGCAACCCATATACTCATGTGTTTGTAGCGCTTTAGGTTTAAACTATAACATTAAGTTATAATATCAATTATTAAGCAGTCATTGTTAATATTATCATAATCTATGTTTCAGGCTGACTGTTTTCAATTGACATATATGTTAACCCTTCTTGAGCAAAAGTTGATCTTAGGTATATAAGAATATATCAAACAAATTATCATACTTTGGACACATAATGCATCATAATAAATTTATTTTGTTGCAATAAATAATTGATTGAAATATTAAAGGGAAAAGTGGAAAGCGAAGGTATTCAGAAAGAGATGGGGGAGGAAAAAAGATCTTAGTCTTTTTGGTCAAAGGGAACTAACACGAGAGAGAGAGAGAGAGAGTAGTACCTCGGCTGTCTATGCACAATTTCCATCGCTTCTGGAGGTCATGAAAGCAAGCAGAGAATGCTGCTCAACACATCTACCACAACCGTTGTGATTGCTAAAATATGTACATAAGACTTCTCATTCAACAGCATTTTCTGGCCCTTTTGAACAGTTCAGCAGCAATTTTTCGACTGGTTTCTTTTCTGTTTTTCTAGTAGTACGCAAGAGACTATTTTTGCATTAAGTTGGTTAATTTGGTAGCACACATTCCTGTTCAATTTTAGCTCTTTTGATATCATGCGTTTACTAACACGATGGTCTTCTTACAATAACTACCACACACATCTCTCGAAACCTTTTGTACCATTCAAAGCCACGGCTTTCTCGATAATACCTCGTCACATTTCATGATTTGCTAGGATTTTTTTTAACTTAACGCAAAGTTTAATGTTAACTCTTTGCTCGGAATCTACGTCCATTATATCACTCGTGAAACTTCCAATTAAGTGTCCAACAAGTCAAACAGTGGGTTGCTAAACACAGCCCTAGTGTGTTTGCATGAAAATACGGTCAAGGCCATGTCTATTCAGAACATGTATAATATGACTGAATAGCACCCATTTCATGTTTGAATATCAAGAGTAAAGGATTAAAAAAATCAGTACTGGAATTTTTCTGGTAAAGGTTGTGTAATAGCTTTAATATCACTTTCAGTTAAGACACTGACAAGGTTATATCAAGTAGCTTTGATACCAGCTTTTGAAAACAATTAAGTACATGTGGTCATTTCGAAGAAAGGATAATAATGCGATTGTCTAAGGAGCGATGCTTGGTACATCGCCCCATATCAGAGATCGGCAGTGAGAGAAAACATATGAGAGCCTCAACCCCGCAGTTCTCGAAACATTAGAGCTTCACTATCACCATGTTGAGTTTAATAGTGAGTGATTTAAAATAAGTTCTTTTGGTTTATATGTAACAATTAAAATAAAAAATTTATAATCTTATTATAATATAAAAAAATCATTCTCCGTTTGTATTTTGTTGCAAACGGGCGCATGTGTGTGCTTCGTGTGCCGGTGCGTATCGTACTAAATCGCAACTAAAGAACAAGACTGTATCCACTATATTATTTAATTTTTACACACAACAGATATGAGGCCCTGGAGCGGATAATATTATTTTTGTTTTTTAAATTCGAATTAAGAAAGTTCTGATTTGAGTTTCATAGAGTAAGGAAGTGTCTGCGCTAAAGATATCAAGAGAATTATGATAAGTTAAGGTCGCCATCGTTTATTAAAAAAAATTTTTTTTGTTTTTTTTATTATTATTATTTAATGCTACAATCTAGTCTTAGACTAATAAGTAACTTATTTCTAATCCTACTTTACAAAAAATCTTAGTTACTAAGAGTCACCCATTGCTGTCTTCTTAGCCAAGTCTAACTTCTAAAGCACTTTTTTCACGCGCTTAACACAATTCTCTGCTTTAACACTAACAATTTACTGCACTACACTAACTCATGGGGTTTAGTCCTCTTGAGTCTTCTTAGCTGATTTGCATTATCCAGTAACTGGATGGCCTCGATGTTTCCATGTTGTAGAAGTCGTTCTTCATGGCTTCTTGCATATTTTTGGATCTCTTTTTCCACATATTCTACACCAAGGTCCCTATGGAGATCTTCATTCCTAATATACCAAGGCGCATTAACTATATTTCTTAAAACCTTGTTTTGGAACGTTTGTATAGTCTTGATATTTGTTTTTGCGGTACAACCCCAAAGCTGTGATCCATATGTCCACACGGGTTTTAAGATTTGCTTATACAACTGTAGTTTATTGTGTATTGACAGAGCTGAGTTTCTTCCCAGAAGCCAGTACATTTTTTTATATTTGATGTTTAGCTCTTCTTTTTTTTCTTCATATGCGCTTTCCAGCGAAGTTTCGTATCTAACGTGAAACCGAGGTACTTTGCTGTATTGGCATACAGAGACGTTTGTCCATTTATATTTATTGGTACGTGTTCTATCCTTTTATTTGTAAAATCCATGTGCACTGATTTACCTTCGTTAAGTTTGATTTTCCACTTCTTGGCCCATTTCTGAAACTTATTGGTGGCATTTTGAAGTTTGTTGGTTGTTTCTGTGTTATTTTCTCCCACTGTTAGTATGGCAGTATCATCCGCCACAGTGTCATTCCGGGATATCACTCGTGTATAGAAGGTAGAGTACCGGGCCCAGGACACTACCTTGCGGTACTCCAGCTTTAATTTCTTTGAGTTCAGAATAGTCGTCCTCTTGCTTGATTCTAAAGAATCTATTTGTTAGATAGGATTTTAATATATCCGAATATTGTTTAGGTAGGATAGATTTTAATTTCCACTGCAAGCCTTCGTGCCACACCTTATCAAAGGCTTGCGCGACATCCAAGAAGACTGCAGAGAATACTTTTTTTTCTTCTAGTGCTTTTTCTATGATATTAGTAATTGTATGGATCTGGTCTACCGTTGAATGCCCACATCTGAACCAAAACTGGTGATCTGGGATCAGTTAAACTAATTAAAAAAGTAAGCGTTTAAAAATAATTCTTATTATGCAAAATGTGAGTGGTGGTTACACTCTTAATCTGAGTTACTATCCTACCTGTTATATGCATTACCAAAATTGTATGCCCCAGTCCCGTAATACTTACGCTCAGCAACCCACTACAGCACAAACATCAATGTTTATGTTGCCAGTGGTACTCTAATATGTTACATACTCAAATGCATATACAAAATCAACCTTTGGCTAGTTATTGTTTATCCGGTTTAAATTTTGCACCGTTACCGCCACCACAAACGCATACCTACGCATAATTTCACACATACTACTGAATTTTTTAGCACGCGGCAATACTATATGTAGATCATAGTTTACCCTTAAATATCTCTAATAAAGTAATTCACTATAACACTAACATGTCAGTGGTAAACAATGTTTCTCAAGTACTAGAGCAAAATAACCGCGAAAAAGCAAAGAACGACAAA
Organism: Sinelater perroti; assembly: GCA_036346155.1. Lineage (NCBI taxonomy): Eukaryota > Metazoa > Arthropoda > Insecta > Coleoptera > Elateridae > Sinelater > Sinelater perroti. The sequence continues at coordinate 4,737,712 of JARFIY010000174.1, forward strand.
AAATATAAATTGTCAATCCTACCTTCCCTGATTAAAATGTTAAAAATTTCAAATTAAGCTCATGAGCAACCAATAAATTCTAACTTTTTGTAAACTTTGTTTACCAACAACTGTTGTGTGATACCAACAGTACATATAATAACAGTGACAACAGAATACAAATTTCTCATTTCCTACTTCGTTATGCCAAAGCTATAAATCTGCTTGAGAGCAAAACAATCGACGCAGCAACATGCTTGAGTTTTGAGAAAGTGTATATCTACTTTGATAGCATTCCAAGTAAAGTTCAGTGAACTGTTTGAAAGCTTAAAAAGTACGGTTTCAAATTATGCCACTTTGCTTGGAATCGAACCTGTTCTGACAAAGTTATGGAGCTAACAATGAGAATATGTGTAACACAAAAGAGTTGAAAGAAAAAAGATGATTATAAAAGGAAAAAATAAAATTCTCAGTTTAAATTAATTTAATGATTTTTTCAATGCATGGTGTTGCCACCTCTACTCCTAATTGCACTTTCCAAGAGATTACACATGGATTGGATGACTTTTTCTACTGTATCTTTAGGGATTGCTTTACACTTTTTAATCAACGCCGCTCTCACTTTCACTACGCCCCCTAGTGCAAGATTACTGGCCCGGACTCTTCGCTCATTCCAAACATGCTCAATTGAATTCATCTCTAGGCTACACAGAGGCCAGTCCTCGCCAACAAATCCTGTAATCGGATTTGTTCCTCCGGAATGTCCCTGATGTAGCGGTCCGCTGTTAAACCTCCTCTGCGTCCTCCACTAGGCACAAAACCAACTCAGTTTTTCCGTGTATAGAAATGCCCACCCAGAACATAAAAAAGAGTTTCTTAAATACAGTAATCAGGAAATAGCTCTCCTGGCCTTCTGTAGACTCGACGTATCCTGTCATTGCTATATATGTACATCCTGGACTCGTCGGTGAATAATATCTGACTCCAGTGGCCGAGGCCCCAATCTTAAGATCTCGAAATGTTTGCAAACAAATTTCAGTAACCTTTACTTTTGGACTGCAGTCAGCTTAGAACCCGTAGTTGCCTTTTTTGGGCCAAGTTGGCTGCCTTCTGTCTTCTTCTTACTGTCCAAGTGCTGGAGGTCATACCTCTGACCGCACTTAGCTCTTGCTTAAAGCCAACGCCAATCAAATGTGGATTTCTGAAGGATATTGCCGGCGGACGTAACCACTGATTTCCCGGTACCGACGCCACACTCCCGACACGATTTGCCAAGCCCCTCTGACTGATGTCCTCTCTCAACAATCCAGATGCCTGTGGTATCCATTTTCTTGGGCATAACTCGAGCACTTACTTACGTTAACTTCGGATAAGTGACTGAGATGAATTACCGGATTGCAAGCGTACTGTAGGCCAATCACAATCGTCGCACGTGCGTTCCAATTAGTAAAATTCGTAAAACCCCGTTCGTGATGCATATTATTTTGAATGCGTCATCCGATTAATGCAATAGCAACAGTTTTTTTAAAGCTAATAATAAAGATAGTCCTTGTAAATTAATGTTTTTATTTTCATTTTTCTTAGACTGAAACATGAGATGAAAAGGCGCATGCAGCTGGTGGGTCGATTGTTTTGCTCTCAATTGTAGTAGAAGACAACATTCCTAAACCAAATTATTGTTGTCAATTTTTACAAGATAACAAATTAAAGCTACAATTAACAATATAGAAGACTGTAAAAGAATCAGGAGTGTTCTAGATGCTAATAATGTAGCTAAGCACACCAACAGTCTAGAGGTCGAAAGAATATTCAGTTGTTTTAAAACTCTTGCACCACTCAAAAGATAGGTACTATCTAGGCTGCTTTGGCAACTAAAGACCAGAAAATAACTAATATTTTGAATGTAATTAACAGATTTGAAGCAGAAATTTCAAATTTAAGAAAATTCTATAACAGCAACAGTAGCCACAGCCACAACAGTTGCACAAACAACAGAAACAATTATTTAACAACTGCGCCCAGCCCCATAGTACCCAAATCAAATAAAACCACAAAAGCATAAGCTAGGCTTTAGTTGTGTTCAACAATTATTTAAAAATACATTCAGTCAGAAAGCAAGTGATCTAACATTAATAATAATTTCACTGACTGAGTAAGTTAGACTCCCCAGAAAAGAATTGAGCAATAAAAGTAGCTCCAATGTATAAAATAGCTATCTATAGATCTTTTAATCATAAAAAGTTGAGTCTGAACATTTCTTCTTTATAGTGAAATAAGTATGCTACTTATATCTGAATCACATTTTTCAAGTAGAACTCACTTCAAAATAAATAATTACAAATTATCTGAGCACAAACAAATAAGCCAAAGCGGCATGACCATATTAATTAAACATCGTATTAAACATCATGTTTCACTTCCATTTAAAAAAAAAATTCTACATGGCAACAATCATTGAGCTACTAGTTTTGTCGTCTGCATACTGCCTGTCAAACTACACTACAAATAAAATGCTTTGATTAAATATTTCAGATCTCTAGGCAATAGATTCGTAACAGGGAGAAATTACAATAACAAGTATTTTCTCTAGGGCTGCCGCATCTCTCCACCTAATAAAGAGAATGCTGCTAGCAAGTGGTACAAGAACTTTATTTAGGTCACTTATCAACATACTAACCTACCTACTGGCCTTCTGATCCGAGTAAAATACCAGATTTGTCGGAGTTGAGTCTGTAAAAGAAGTGATAGTGAACTTTAATGATAAGTACAGTAGCGACAAAAATTCTTTCCTATTACTCAAAATTCAATTTTTTTCCAGAAAACTTGTAGAATTATCACAACCTAAATGCCACGTTTATCAATCATAAATCGCGATGTTTCTATTAAAGAACCAGAAGTTTATCGATCTTCGTTTCCGGAATATTCCAGAAAAATGAAATTTCACATGAAAGCAGTTTCCAGTGTTATAGTTTTCAACGCTTTTTATTTGTTTTTTCTTGTTACCATGTGCTGTTTTCTGAGCTAGTATTTATTGCTGTAGATTCCGAGCACAACAGGTTCCGAGGTATTGATCACGCAAGGCCATCATCAGAGGCTACCGTAACGGGCTGACCACTCAATTTTAATTCACCCGCACTACCGAACTCTCACCGCTTATCAAGAAGAGCGTCAGACCCCGTTGCACGTCTCCACACACCGACAAATGCATCTGCCGTGACTCGTGAGTCCCAGGCCGCCGTCGACATCAGAGCCAGTGTCTTCCCTCCCACATGTCCCAGCCCGTGCATACGCACTGTCCTATCTCAACTGTAAGCATTTGGATTACATGGGAGATGGCCAACCAAGAAACCCCTTGTGGATCAGCGGAACAAGGCAGCCAGACTCAAGTTCGCAAGGGAGCACCTGCACTGGACCCTTCGGCGATGAGCACAAACTTTTACTGTTCGAATGAGATCGGATACGCTACGTACGACGTCCCATGAGCTCCCGGTACCAGGTGCTCACTGTGAAGCATGGAGGAAGGTCGGTGATTGTGTGGGATGCGTTCTCATCCAATGGAGTCGGCCCCCTCCACCGTGTCTCAGGTATAACAGATCGGCATGTCTACAAGGATATTCTGGAGAATGTCATGCTTTCCTACGCCAGGACCTTCACATTTTAACGGGACAACGACCCCAAGAACATGGCACAGAACACTAAGGACCGGTTAAGGCGGAAAAAATCCAACTTCTTAACTGGCTCAGTCGAAGTCGGGACCTAAACCCCATCGAACACTTGTGAGAGGTACTGGAGAGGCGACTGGACAAGAAAAAGTCCAGGAAGGCGGATGAGAAGTTTGCACAACTGCAGGAGGAATGGAAGGAAATCCCTCAGTTTGATGCCCCGTAGGTACCAGGCTGTTATTAGGAACAAGGGATATGCCACTAAATATTGATGTATTTGAGTTGTTGTTATATTCTGATAACAATTTGTTATGTTTGAATGATTGTAAGAATGAAAGAGTTTATATGAAATTGTTTGTTGACTTTTGGGGTTTTCACATTTTTTGATTTTCTGGTCGATGACTTTGATGAAAATTTCTGGTAACTTTGATGTTTGTCTTCTTGAACCTTCTGGAAAACATTGCCAGAAAATCGTTTCTCCGCGTGTTCTCTTCGTTCGCAATTATCCTTTTGAGTAATCATAAAAAAAATGTTATGTATAATTTGACACACCCGGGCTAGTAGTCACTCTACAATAATAAGCAACCTAAAATGTTTGCCAGCGTTTTGTTATAGAGTTTTCTCTCTTAGCAATCACCTGTAATTTTTTCGCTGCTCTTATGAAAGCTTTTTGGTAAGTGCTTTGCATTATGTTCTATGTCTTGAGCCGTTAGGGTTATCAATGATATCAATAATTTTCACAAATTGCAGACTACCAGGCCGTTTGCACGGTATTTAGAATACTAGAGACTCAGTACAACTTTGAACTTGTTACAGCTGCAACGTAATTGTTCAAAATTTCTAATGACCGTCAAAATTAAAAACATTTTGTGTAAAACTTGACAAATCCCTTACTCTAATATATAGAAAATTCCAAAGATCTTATGAAGAACATTTTTTATCCAGTGCATAAGTGTTTAGCTAGCACAAAGCCGTAGTAGAGGGCCGAGAAGAAATCAAAAAAAAAATTCATCCAGGAAAACCTTCGAAACAAACGACAATGATAACTTTTGTGATGTCAGACTATCGTTGCACTGAGTTAAACTTGAAGCTGTACACATCGCTACACAGTCAATCAGATTTTAACAAGGGATTTGAGCTTGGGAGAAGTGTGCGTCATGATGTTTTCAAAAAACCTCGGGCTGGGTAGAAGATCACTCAAAAGGTGTGTGCCTTAATTTTTTGTGCCACCTTGAAAGAAAGTTAAAACCTCCAGTTGCATAAATGCAGTTGGTGAATCATGAATTTTTGAGTGAGGTCCTGAAACAAAACGCGAAAGTTGAAAACCAAATTTATGTTTATTTTTTTTGAGATTGCAAATTAAACTACTTATCGAAAAGTTCTTAAAAGTATCAGGAAAAAGTAGCATTGTATTCACTTACATGCTGTAATACGACAACGCCCCATATCAGACGTTACTCTTTATTAACCAATTTTGCTTCTTTATTTACTAGATTACAGTCCTGTTTTTTTTTTTATTATTTCCCCGGCTAAAACCTATTTGAATAGGTGCCATTTTGTTATTTTTAATAATATCCAGAACTCTTCTGTAAACGACGAGTTGAAGAGCATTGCGGCGTAAATCTTCCAGGATCGCTACGAATAACGGAACTACTTTAAAGGAATAACCTCCAATTATAAAAATAAAATACATAGTTAAAGGAAAATCACTTGTATTATTTTTCTGCTAAACCTAGTACATAGAAATGAAGTTGACTTTTCATTTCACTTCACGATACTTCGCTAGAATTTTTAATGTTGAAACATGCTAGCTGTTCTAGATGCACAACAGTTATCGTGAGCCTAATTGATCGCGCTAGGTAAGAATTTAACTGCGCGTAGCTTTACAATTAATAATGCATTATGTGAAATACTAATTTATAAAAGGTTTTCCTTATAGTATCTAATAAACTAAACCAACAGTTGGAGAACAATTATTTTTACCCAATTACAGCTTACATTAGCAATTCTAAATTAAAATTTTTCATTAAGCAGTCAAAACAATATTTCTCAATTAACCCAAACTACTACAAATGGTGAAATTCAAGTGGTGCTACATAAATTACTACACAAATTAATCATGAAAATACGGACGATTCTAATAATTAAGACATAAATGTAAACAGTAATTATATGCAAAGAGTTGGAAAGCGCAGAATTAAATTACCATCTATAATTATATTATTATATAATGGTAAGCTTTAGGCCCATCGGCCCGTAGTCGGCAAACTGAGAAGTTAAGGGTCTCATATGTTCGCTTTCTTTGCCCGGTCGTCGCGTATCATCTCTGATACGGGGCGATGTGGCAAGCACCGCGCCTTAAATGACCGCCATTATTACCCCTTGTTCAAGTGAACGCAGGTACTCAATTATTTTTAGCGATGAAGTAGGCCACCAGCCAGGCATCAGAGAGCTCCGGAAACAAAACCCGGGTCCGTCCGCATCGCAGCTCGCGCCTAAACCGCTTGGGCCACTCTGGCGATTAATTATATTATTATACTGTACTAGAATTAATTTATGTGCAATATATTTGCAATACTTACTCAACAGTTAAAAAGTGTTATTGACAAATCAATAATAATCAACAGCAACCTGAACCACCCAAAGCGCCGCTTATTTTCGTACATGAGATAATTAACTATGATCAAATGAGAAACCACATCTTGACAATAATAGGGAAGAACAATTCTACACTAAAACACTCACAGGCAACGAAATCGAGATTAATGGGTTTAGCTTAGATATTCATTAGCTAACTTAGGTAAAATAAAATTACATATAAAGTAAAGGCTAAAAGTTCCAGTTCAATCACATGAATGAGGCAGCAGAGTTATTTTTCAATACAGTCTACATATATTTTTTATAATACCTCTAAGTTTGTATTTCAATAACCCTAAAGTTGCGCATGCAAAATGGCATCCTGTAACTGTTCATCGTTGTTAAATTTTCTACCTCGAATATCTTTCTTCATTTTTGAAAATAAATGGCAGTCACTGGAAGCTAGATCTCAGCTGTAGGGTGGGTGGAAAAGTTCTGAAAAGCCACAGTCTCTAGCAACAACCTCGACAATTGTGGCCCTATGGACAGGGGCGTCGTCGTTTAGAAGGCAGACTGTTCAACGCCCGATTCCGCTGTTGTTGAACTTGGGCGGAAGAAGAGAAACGCGCACTTTAACCTGCGCAGCGTCCTCGATTAGGCTGTGACTGCAGAGCAGCCAAATAAGAAGAATATAGTGAACCAGCACTACCGCTGTCAGCGCTTTGGGCACGCGTAAAGTGCGGGAAAGAGCACTACTCTAGGGAGTGGTCAAGCGGCAATTGCACCAAGTCACATACACACCTTAACGACCAAGGGAGATGCTTTAATTTTCGCCGCAGCCACCAAACGGCATGACCAATAATCTTAGCCGGCTCTTCAGCGTCTATCACAGCCCAAACACTAGGACTGTGTTGTCATCGCTCGTTGATTCGAAAACATAGATCTTCCACATTTCTGGAAGCCTTCCAACGGATCGTGGCGGCAACTAAAAACGCCACCAATTTTCTATCACTATTCACTATCCTTGGCATGATCAAAAACCCCTAAACATTGGAGTCACCTTTAAGTTTTTGCCATGCTGGAAGCGTCTGAATGGTACACAATCTTCTTACGACAGGGCTTCCAAGAAAAACAGATCTTTTCAAAAGATCTCCACGTTCACAGACAGGTCGACTTAGCATGCCATTCCTTTTTTCCTTGATAACATCGCGCAATTTATACATTAAACTGGCATAATAGTCTATGTTTGCCACTGTATTATTTTCGTTAAAATGTATTACCAAAATTCCATTTGAATCTCAAAAGATCGTTACTGTGAACTTTTTTGTCAGTTGAGCCACCTTAATCTTCCTTGATCATTTTTCGTCCGGTATATCGTCAATATCATATCTATATTTATTAGTTTAGATTAAATTAGTAATTAAAACAGAAAATCACGATGATTTTAATAATAAACTGTTTTGCACATCCTTGATGATGATATTATTCTGATTTTTTTGGAAATTCAAGAAGTATTTTGTTCATTAGCTATTTATCTATATTGGTTATATAATGTACACTTGCCAAATTTGGTCAAAAGAATAACGGGGTATTTTTCTGAGAAATATCTGAAGTTTATTTTGTGGCTCATTTATTTCTTGGTAAGTTACTCACTCTTTGACCTTGATCAAATTCTTTAATAGAATTTTTTAGTGCTTCGTCTCATTTTATGACTTTTTAACATTTGCACAGGATAAAGTAATATTTAGAATCCAAACACGCAAAATTTACTTTCACAGGTTTTTTCACTTCAGTGCTGTTTTTGAACAAAAACAAAATTGTAATTTAATCTTTGTATTGTTATATAAAACGGATATCTAGTAAAATTACTTTACTTATCTATTACTTTTATCATTTTGAATTATAATTGTAAAACTTTAATTTAGCCTTGACTTATTTGTATTCTTTTATTTTTACAAAATATGTTTAGGACATTCAAAAGTGAATGCCCTCCCACCCCCGAATCTTCGATCGTATCGCAGAATGAAATGTGCGCCCAGTGGGTGTGTGGAGACTGTAGTGTCAGTTGTGAACTAAACAAAAACCATGGAAGCAAAACAATCATTGGCAACAATGGATGGCGTGAGTTATTTATTAATTAATTAATTCCAGTACACATACAAGTGTCAAATTTGGTAAATTGTTTAGTATAAAAGAAAGCAAAAATAATTCTTTATATTTTGCATATTCTTTTCAAAAATAAAATTTAAACTAAGTTTAACGAAGATAATACTTACAAACATATAGATAACATTCCAGGCGGTTGTCCATTAATGTGTATTCATAAATAGGGCATAAATGTTTATATTTGTTTTCTTGGTAAGTGGAAAATAAATGTCAAAACACAGTTAATACACTTTTTAAATCATAAATAAGATAAAGATTTTTATGATCACCGTATATAAAATTTAGAGATCAAAACATGCTTTTTGTTGATTTCTTAGCACTTATATTTGCTCTATGTCAGGTCATGTACCAGGTGTACCGGAAAGTCTTTACCGGTTTTTTTGGAAAAAATGGATAATTTTCGGTATAATGGAAAAATTTATTTATTCAAAATATTGACCATTTAATACTGCACATCTTGCCCATCTTTCAGGCAATTTATGAATCCCATTCCAAAAAAATATGTTTTCCTTTGAGCGAAACCATTCATCGAGCCATTTTTTAACTTCTTCGAAATTGGCGAATTGAGAGTACGGCGGTGCAATAATATTTCCCACCCAAGCGCTTTCAATGCTTCCTTGACCGGTTTTGCTGTATGAAGCGGCGAGTTATCGTGCTGTAAAATCACTTTACCGTGTCTTCGGGTCCATTCTGGACGTTTTTCGATCAATGCATGGTTCAAGTTGATCATTTGTTGTCGGTAGCGATCACTAGGTTTTAACACCAGGTTTTAACAGTTCATAATACACCACGCCACTCTGGTCCCACCAAACACAGAGCATCGTTTTCCTGGCACAGCGATTCGGTCTCGCGGTTGATGGGCCAGCTTCTCCAGGTGATAACCATGATTTTTTGCGCTTGGGGTTTTCGAAATAAATCCACTTTTCATCACCCGTCACTATTCGATGCAGAAATGACTTCTGATCAAACCTTTGAAGCAGCATTTCACAGACAATTTTCGATTTTCCATTTGCCTGTCATTCAATTGATGTAGCACCCATCTTCCCATCTTTTGGATTTTTCCCATCGATCGTAATCGTTCGCTAATAGTTTCTTTGGCCACATTTAAGGCTTCTGCTAATTGTTTTTGAGTTTTGCGTTGGGTCTTCATCCAATAACTCCTGCAGTTTCGCATCTTCAAACTTTTTCGGTCTGCCAAAACGTTCTTTGTCTTGCACATCGAAAACACCACTTTTGAATTGTCGAAACCACGCCTCGCATGTTTTTTATGGCTGGAGCATGCTCGCCGTATGTTTCAACTAGCAAACGATGACTTTCAGCGGCTTTTTTCTTTTGATTAAATAAAAAAAGTAATGCATGCCGCAAATGCACGTTTTCAGGCTCAAAACTTGACATTTTTGAAGAGGTATAAATGTATGACGGTGATACTTTCGCAAAATATAACCTGCGACGTTGAAGCTTGATGTCTGTAGAATAAAATGAACACGTGTCAAATCATAATATTGGAAAAAACGGTAAAGACTTTCCGGTACGCCTGGTAAAGAAATTAATTTTAAACATTACATATCTATAAACTACCGCAAATGTAATTGAAGCGTTAGTGACAAGTTTTATTTTACAAGGTATGGCTGAAAAGTAGTAAAAATAGACTTTTATGTATAGAGCAGTAAGGTAATTTTTAAGGTATGGAGAAGACTGTATCGAAAACCATAAAAATATTGAAAAGGTGTATAAGTATACTGTCTTTCTACAAATCATACAAAACTTCTCTGTTAAAATGAAGTGACGTAACAGATAATCAATTGTCAGCAGTATTACAAGTAAGTTGGAGCTTACCAAACCTACTATCCATAAAAAATATAAAGAGCTTATCATCCAATTAGAAAGAATATCATCAGTTTATTAGTTAGAGCATATGGAGTGTTGTTTTAGCAAATTATTATATATTTAACAAGCATAATAGAACATCTAAGGATAAGTGTGTTTAAAAACATTAACCAGCATATAAGCTTCTACAATATTATCTTCATCGCTTCTATTTAGAATATTCAAAATGGAATAGTCGCTGAACTTCTGTAATATTTTACTGCTCTTTGTGCCAATAGAATTCCTAATCTTTTAAAATCTGTGATTCATTTCAAAATCATTCTTGTACATCATAAGATATGTTTCACTATTGTGATTCTGAGATTAATTGATTTCCGATGTATTAAACCGCTACCAACCGCTTTTATTTAAAAGCACCGATATTTTTGAGACGATTTCTTAGAACCGTTTCTAAAATCAGGATCTAAAACACCAGCGTCCTCAGAAGCTATACTTCAATACAGTCTTGCTTGTTTAAAATGCTAAAATAATTAATTTTATAATTTTTTTTATTATAATATGCTCATAACAATTTAAAATGTGTCCTGTCCCGGTGATAACTATTATAAACACTGTTCCTGGTCGTCAAGACCTTTTAATTTCCTAATATAGAAATATGTTCCATCAGCTTATGTTAAAAATTAATATTATTAATACTCAAATTACAGGATAACAGCACTTGTTTATTCTGGTCTGATAATAATTGTAGTTTATTGTGATTTAAAGAATAGAAAACAAGAACATATCGTTTTCATCGCCAGTGAGTAAGACTAATCTACTCTATTGTTCTGAAAAATGTGTTTCTGTTTCATAATTATATATAATAGTCAGTTAATTATATTAAATTATACAATGCATGCTAATGTTGTACTTCATGATCAATAGTAATGTTACAAAATCAATTTGATTTCGGCATTCGTTCGAATCCATTACTATTCCGACAATTTTTTATTGTTAAAATGGAGTAAGCAAAAGTACCGTGTTTTATAACTCCCAACAAGACATGTCTAAAACGTTCGGTAATTGATCGAATATCCAAACGATAACTTGGGCTGAGTGCGTAAATAGGCATATGACTATCTAGAAACACTTTAAAAAGCGTGGAGTCAGGAAAAACCTATTTTAGGTTATGGAAACATGGTCAGTGTAAAACGCGGAGTTAGAGTGCAATAGAGCAATGAGTAAACATCAATTTTTCCTACAAAATGTGGAAAACGGAAGTTCAGACCTATGAAATGGTTGTGCAAGTGTAATGGATGGAAAATTTATTCAAAACTGTGTTTACGACTGTTTCAAACGTTTCTGCGATGGGAAGGAAACGACTGACAACAAATTACGTTTAAATCAGCCGTCAACAAACCGAACCTCAAACATGAGTGAATGCAACAAATTCTGGTATGAGTTCGGCAACTGACTCTACAACTGATGACGAGGAAATTGGACATTATCAAAAACATGGTACTCACCATCGTAAGCAGAAGATTTATTTTAGGTTTGTCCCGTACAATTTGATAGGCGAACAAAAACCACTATAAAAATTGTTTTGATTTCTTTCCTTATCTAGTTTCCAGGGACTCCTTGCTGTTTCTCCCCTTAAAGAACGCCATGGAAGGTCTACTTTTTGTCGACATGAAAGCAACCCGAAATCATGCGACAGCGATTCTGGGGTATCTTTTTGCTATCAGTTTTCAAAAGCTTCATATGTATTTCTAAAAGTGCGTTATAGACTAATAATGGTAATTTTAGTTTTGTTCGTTTTCTGATACCATTTGTAAAACTTTTTAAACATACCAAGTTAGCCTGATCGTCTATGTTCCTACAAATTCTATTATATTTACTTCAGTAAAATCATTTTCATCAAAAAGCTAAGTACAATTTTTAAAAAAGCTCATACGACATTTGCTATGATGTTAACTTCTTCCTATTTCAATTGATTAATAATGCAGTTTTAAAATAGTTGAAGAAGCTTGGTGAAGAAAGTGATATAATGAAAAGTGAAAGGCACTGTATAATGTGAATTTAAAATGCCAAGTTCAAAATGTTTTCTTTATGCCAGTCAAGATATCTTGGACTCAACTGAAAATGATTGGGTCTACTAACTTTAAATTGGGGATTACGATTTCATTATTTTATTATTACTATTGCTCAAAAAAGCATTAAAACTATGCATAAATTATTGAATTTCAGCAAGTAAGATATTAGAAATATTCAGATGCGGAAAATTACTAGCTTTGGCTTTTTGCCTATTTGTGTACACTTAATATTGATTCTACAAATTTTATAATAATTTGCATACGTAGTACATAGCGTGATGTACAGCGCTTATCACTATCTGAAGTCTATATAATAGCAATAGCTTCACAGAGAATGAAAATAAACGCAAACGAGATGATAAGGATGGTGTCCATTAGGAAAAAATAACTTTAAAGGAAACAGGAAAGCGGTGAGAACACTTATTAATGATAAGAACGAAAATGCTATAGATGAATAGAAACTAATATGGATTTTGCAAAACTTTATACTGAAAATAAGTAAAATAAATGACAATTGCTAAAAAACGCAAATAAGAAATTGGTTAAACGAGTATGCGCATTAAAAAAAACTGAAAAAAATAAATAACATTAGAATAACAAAGTTGGCAACTACTCAAGGTAAAAAAATTGGTAGAAGAATTTTAACTAAAACGCTGAATATCGGTACAAAAATAGATAAAGCCAAATAAGTAAAAATTAAAAATAAAGCTTTCTTCCCAACTACTGAGATAAATAAATAAGACAAAAAAACAAGACAATTAATAACAAAGCAAAATTAAAAGAAAGTCATGTTCAAGCAAGAGCTAGAAAAATATCCCGAGAAGAAAGGCGAATAAGAAATAGGTTACAAAAAGTTAATGATAAAGAATGGAGAGGTGTGTATTTGCAGATGGTTTGATGAAAAAAGGACAAATAAACTATACAGCAAAAAAACTGAAACACAGCAACGGACGAATATTTGAATACAACGAAACTTTGAATGCACGAAACTAGTTAAAGAGAAAAAAGGATATGACTTGTGAAACATATAATGTAAGCGGTATTTTTGAAGAAAACGCTTTGAGAAATCTGGAAGATGTTTTAGAAATATATATCAAAAGCGTGATTGCTCTGTGAAACTAAGCAAAAGAAAATAGCGTAGTGGGATTAGAAGACTACATTTAATAATTAATTTCAATGGATATCGGACCACTTATGCAGTTTAAAGTTAAAAAGAGACTTTAACGCCATGGTGGGTAATGAAGTATATAAGCCAGTAATAGGACACTGTAGCAACAAAGCAAATAGCAACTAAAACGGGTTGGAGCTGATCGAGTTTACAGATGAAAGAAATTAAAGCATCTTATCGACATACTTTCAGCATAAGCAGATACATAAGAGTAGTTGGAGGTCAGCATTATAATAAATGAAATAAAATCTTGGTAGATGTAAGAGACATGAAAATCACACAAAATGTAAAAATGTTTAAAAGAGCAGTTGTCTATCCAGACCATTTTCTTGTTTGATTTTTGGGTATACTGTTACAAACCAAGAAGTACTATAAAAACAAACCTACAAGTAAAAATTAATAAGCACAATATATTAATTTACGACAGTATAAAAACTAATTAATTAAAATACAATACAACATAAAAGAAGCCGAGGTATTATTGAAACACAATAGCATTCCCATCAGAATAAATTAATTTGACAATGAGTTTAGAAAGCTAGTTATTAATAAAAATCAAACGAACATATACACAATGCCAAGTAACACATAATAAACAAGAACCACTGATCAGGAAACCAGAAAAACTAAAGAACACATATATAAGTAAAAAACAAATGCAAGTGGGGCAGTAGCTACAAACGATTGTAGATGATTTTCTAAATAAGAAAAATGAGAAAAGGTAACCTAAAGAGATCGACAGTTGCTGTGAAAATACGAAGAAAAACTATTATTTACAAACTCTGAAATAAATTAAAAAGTTAAAAAATTATTTTAAGAATGTTTTAAACGGTAATAATGAGAATGATGAAGTATCTGATCTAATGCGTAAGAAATGTATTTCAAATAGCAACAAATCAAACTGAAATAGAGTCAATAATTCGAAATTTGAAAAATAATGAAAGTGCTGAAGGGACTAGTGTTACAGCAGAACTGCTGAAACAAAATAATGTAATTATAATTTAGGTATGAGAGCACGAAATTATACTAAACAAACGGTCGGCAACTGTATCACGTTCTGTGTGTAAATAAAATGGTAAAATAATATGCGAAAATTATAAGGCAGTTACGTTACTGGACCCAACTACTAAACCGTAAAAGATTGATAAAAATGACATTAATGGATTCTAAAAGTAAAGTTTAGGTTGAGATAGATATGGGCCAGAAATATTTAATGAAGATTCTTAATCGTCGACTCTGTTCAACCTAATCTTTGAGAAAATAATGGCGAAGAGAAAATTACGCTACAGGTACAATTTACTATCACAGACAGCATTATGTCAAACACGCCGACGACCTAACCTTAATTAACAGAACGAGAGGATAAATGAAAGCTGTTTTAAGATGTTTAATATACACCAGAAAAGAATATGGATTGCCTACTAAGACAAGACTAATTATAACGGAGTGCAGTGCAACGAAGTAAGACCAAGCCATATTTTAAAGGCAACAATAGACGATTTTGAGTGTCCAGATTTGATCATTACAAAAAAAATTTTGATTAATAATAGAAACATTAAAGTCAACGAAGAAACAGACAAAATGTTGAGATTCGCAGATGACATTGCAGTTTTGGCCCCAGATGAACGAAATTTTAAAGGGCACTAGAGTGCACGGAGAGTATTCTAAAAGAGCAATATAAACTAAAAATAAATAAAACAAAAACGGTAGTAATGGTACGCTCTAAAGAATCTAAGAAAATAAGAATTAAAAGACGAAGCTCTAAAGCAGGTTAAATCTTATAAATACCAAGGTAGTAAAATCTCAAAAGATGGGAGAAGTACAGAAGATGTGAAAAACAGAATTAGAGAGACAAAAATGAAGCTTGCTAACAAAAGTAAACTATTAACATCAAGGAACATTAGTCTGAAAACAAGAATTAGGCTAGTAAAAACATGCATCTGGAGAGTAGCACTTTATGGGTCCCAGGCGTGGATATTGGGAAAGAGAGATGAAAAGGCACTGGAGGTCTTGGAGATGGGGCTGTAGAGAAGGTTATTGAAAATTAAATGGATGAACAGAATGACGAATAGAGAAGTACTAGATCGAATAGGATAGCAAAGAAGCATAATGATAGTACTAAATAGAAAGAGACACAGATGCATTGGATATCTGTATAGAAACAATCAATTTGTAGTAAACATTATAGAAGGGTTGATAACGAGTAAAAAAGTCAGGATAGACCTTGTCTGGATAATTAAGAAGGCCGGTGCGGAGAATTACGCAAAATTCAAAAATCAACCTGCGACAAAGTGAAATGGAAAGCTGCCGACCAATCCAAGGATTGAAGAGTGGAAGAAGAAAAAGAACAGAAACAAAATAGTAACACTTCTAAATAGCGCCATCTTTGGTTGAACAGCCGATTTGTTTCAATCGTTTGGCAACAGTTACCTGAATTGGAAGTGTCAGTCATTTTGCGCAATCTTGAAAACCGATTAAATTTTTTACTAAACAAGATCTTAGTCCCAAAGATTTTAAACAATGTTTGAATAGTGTGTATAGTAAAATTTCGCCTTTATCTTTTATTGTAAAGGAATGAGCAAAACACCTTCGCTTAGGCCGAGAAAGCATCGAAGACGAATCACGTGCAGGTCGACCAGTTAAAATGCTTTCAGAAGAAAAAATCGCCCATGTTAAAAGGTCAGGTGCTGCAAGATAGGTGTCCATAAGACCGCGATTTTCCGAGTTCTCCACTCACTCTACAGCATACCTCCCAATTACTACTAGCTATTTTCAAAATTGAAGAGTTGCAAGAGGATTTTTTGGGGAATTTTGTAAATAAAACTTGACAGTATTTTTCTAAGGGTATCGAAATATTGATCTCAAAATTCATAAATTTGTTAATAATATATAAACTATATTGAATAATAACTCTATTGTTTGATTCTTATTACACTTGGAATACAATCGTGTCGCAAAATTTACCTCGTTTATCTAGAACTATTAAAACGCGACATACAGAGGTGAATTGTAGACTATGGGTGAAAGATATCAGCAAATATTATACATTTGGGAGCGGAAAGCTTTTAAAGATTGATAACCGTTGGGAAAGAAGAACAAACAGTGAGGTATATCAGTTATAAGGAAGACTTATGCTAAGTCAGGAAATCTAGGCCTAGGGAAGCCGCTAACTAAAACATGTTGCAAGGCTATATGAAGATAGAGTCACAAAGAAAGTCCTGAAACGTAGAATACCAGAAAAGAAGCGAAGAGGAAGATCTAAAATTAAATGGGTAGAATAGGCCTACGATTTCTTGTCCTTCGGCTAATTTTCTTTGCAGCATATTGTTTCCAGCAATAGCAGTTCAAGTGTTGTTAATTTATATTTGATACTGAAAGAGTTTTTTAACTTGTTATAACACTATGAACATGAAAAACAAGAAGAAATACTAAAAAATGAATTTTTTGTGAATGTTAAGGAACTTTTTTCACAACTTAGTACATGGTCTATTTGCAATATAATAATATAATAATAATGGTAAGGTTCTAGGCCCCGCGTGGGACACGGCCTGCAAACTGAGAGGTTAAGACTTTTATATATTTGCTCTCTGTCTGTGATGCGGGGCGATATGGTAAACAACGCGCCTTAGACGACCGCTATTATTACCTCTTGTTGCTCAGAGAGCTCCGGATATGGAATCCGTCGGCACCGTAGTCCGCGCCTCAGTCACTGGACCACTCCGGCATATTTGCAAAATACTTACAATTTTCATAATCTTTCAGAATACTTTCAACCACACTCAATACACTTTGTCGAACCAACTTTATCATGTTTTGTCAGAGATCTGGGCATAGTCTCAATCCCATGCTATTAGAATGTTCTCATCGTTAGAATACTTAGGACTTTAGTGAGCACGTTATAAAAATAAATCCAATGTTGTTAGTATGGCAAGCTATTTCAGTTACAAACTTTTTGCGACACAAAGAAACATATCATGCTATCTGCTTGTCAATTAAAACATGAAGTACACAAAGGGAACAAGCTTTGCTTACTTAAAATGGTTCTACAGAATAACATAAACTGCTGTTGCAAGAATATTCACACTTGTTTATATAATAACAGGTCATATACCTGTCGAACTCGAACATCTCCCTAACAGCTGTGTTGTTCTCTATGACACACCAAGACAGACACTCTGGTCTTGGAACGGCTGCCAGGCTGAATTTTCAACTCTAAACTCTGACCCAATGGTATAGAATAAAAAGTTTGTTAAACATAATTTTTTCAGAATAAACATTTTGAAAAATTGTTTTTACTACAATGTTACTCCCTTTTAATTACATTATATACCGTTATTTTCCGCAAATTCAAAATATCATAGTTGCACAATCATCAGCCGATCAAAATGCACACGCAATTTGTCTCAATATTGTAGTAACAAGGCAGCTTTAGCATAGTTTTCATTTAATAACGTAGAATTCAGCTTTCAGATTTTGGACAGCGTCAAAATTCTGCCTAGTATGACAGTTTCATGACAACTGAGGCGATTGGGCAGAAGTTTGACCGATCCTGCCGTGCCACCCTGAGATTTCTTCAAAGTCCAACAACGTACATGGCGTCTCCATGATCAGAACGCTCAACAAATTTGACAGTTCAAGGGTTCTGGCCCAATTTTTGCCGCTCGTAGAATTATATCGTGCCCTGAAAGCTAAACTAGACGTTTAACATCAGACATTCAAGAAGGCAGCACAACTCACTGATAATCACAAGGAAGAAACTGGTGCCAAAAGTTGGATATTTGCAAATCAATTTTGCATCGCCTACGTTACTGTTTTGATTACAGGTTGTGTTCAATAATAAAAAGAAGTTCAATTTGGATGATTCAGAGGGCTACACGAATTACTAGAAAGATTCGGATGCTTATTGAAAATATTTCAAGAGTCGCAACTTTGGTGTAAATTGGCTGGTGGTCTGAAGGACCTGTAAAGACGAAGTGTTAAAGCCGGCGTTCATCTTCCACATAATAATTTTAAAGGGGGTGTCCTAAAGCTTCAAACACTACCGCTAAAACGCCCGCGCCTAGCGCACAGTCATGCAATAGCGTTAGTTGTGAGCGAATTGCATTTGTGCAAAATGTAAAGTAAAACAAAGTCGGAGACTGCGGTGCAACGTGCATTCAGGCGTCATTACAACATTTAATCTCTAGCAAGAAATAGTATTTGTCGTCGCAATCATTAATTTGTCAGTCCTTAGAGAGAACTTAGACTGTCACAAAAAAACTGTATTGAGGAACTATTTCATGTTCAAACCATACCGGCTATAACTGGTACAGGCTGTTCACAAACACGACATGCTAAATCGTGTAGAATCTTCTAATGATATGCTCAAAAACATAGAAGATGGTATTTTCCTGCCGCGTGACAAGGTAACGTTCCACCCAAGTGGGAAAGTAGACATACAAAATATAGGGATATAGGGATTACAAAATGCTCATGCATGAAACATGAGAAAAACTCTCTGCGGTAGCTTATGTAGCTATAAGACAACACTGGCAACACTATTCAAATAAATGAGGATTCAGAAAACTTTATTTTTCAACAGGGCAGCGCTCCATCCAATTAGTACCGGGCTGTATGACGTTTTCTGAAAGAATTTGTACATTAACGATGGCTTTCAAAATCTCCTAGTCTTATACGTTGCGACTTTTTCTTGTAGAGGTTTGTAAAAGAAGTAGTTTATGTAGGTACCACTTGTACCAACAACTTTGGATAGCTATAGTAAACTCAGGCATTCTTCATTGTGCATGGGATGAATTCTGCTTTGTCTCAATGTTATCTGTGCAGCCGGAGGCATGTGAACGTGTATCAAATTAATTTACGTGATATTTGTCCTAATTTTGAATTATAGACTTACAAAGTTTAGTCCATAATTTTGAATCACCCCGTATGTTAGAAACGCATTTGAAGCCGTTTTCAACACATGTTACCAGTTTCAATAGAGCAACGCCTCCATTCACAAAAACCGCAACCCTAAACAGTTGTTGACGAACAAAATCAAGGTCATCCTTTGCCCAACTTGCTCATTAGATTTCAACTCAATGGAAAGGCTATAGGGTTTCACCATGTGAGAAGTTTACGTTGATAACAAATTGACGCTGAAAACGCTAACGGTACTATGCAAAAATGAGTATTTCAGATGATTAACCACAAAGGAAAAACTTGTGATTATTAGTCAATTATAAAACCTTTTTTATAAAAGTTGCCTTACTATAATTTGAAAAAGGTTGTGCCCACGTATTTTTTATGGCTGATTGTGCAACCGCGCCAAAAATTGTGATGCAAAATTTTGCGATATTTCGTTTCTTTTGTCAAAATGGCATTGGGGGGGGGGCACAATTTAAGAGTTTTGTCGACTGTAATGTAGTCTTACAGCTTGGTTTTATCACAACATATGTTTTTACCATCGTCGAACAATTGTTGGAGAAGAAGCCGAGAAGTATTGGCGTCTATAGGGCATATCAGAAGGTTGTTTTGCTTGTGCTGGTGAAGAGATTTGCTGTCTGGTTGGCCAGTAATCTGTACAGGGTTTGTACGAAAAAAACGAATCTTCTTTTAGATGCCCTCCACTGCAGCTTCAAAGGTCAAGCCGTCGGACTGGTGAGTTGTAGTATAGTGCAATTACACCATATAACATGCGACCATTGCTTGCGCTATATTTCAAAGATTTTCTAGTGCTATAGTACAGATAATCCGTTGATGGAATTGGAAAAAACCCTTGAAAATAAAATTGACTACCACAGATTTTATCGAATAATAGTTACATATCTTGATCTTCTATTACAACTTGAGTAGTACCCATAGATTAAGTATTTGTGAAACTTTCAGCAATGCTGATTGCATATTAATAGAGGAAAGTTTTCCAACCCACTTAGACCGAAACGACAAACTCTCTCCAGCGATACTACTGTCAGGATAAGTGTCATGGGGGCAGAAACGCCGGCCGTAAACGGCGAATCGATTATTTCAGATGCCTGCCCGACCATGACCGACCGCAACATCCGCGCAGGAATCGGAATCAGGGCCGTGAAAGGACCTCCGCGGCCCTCGGAAGCGCCGCGGAAGAGCACCTCGCCGGCGTAACAGTACTCGGGAGTGCTTGGCTCTTGTAGCGTAGCGGGGCGTAACATGCCAGCACTTCGCAGACACGCGGAACAGGTCCCCGGCTCAGTTCCTGCACGTCTTCCTCTGCAAAGCCTTGTCTCCTGCTGCGCCGCTCCGGGCCCGACCATCGGCGGAAGTGTCCCTGACATATTGGCCGCGCTGACTTAAAGCGCCGAACTGGAGGACGGCGCCTCCGGCAGCTCGACGGCGCCCGCACCGGCAAAAAGTGGACTGTTGCGCTTAACTGTCGAGGAGGCGAGTGCTAGTGTCGCGATGCGTACGCCGGCCACGAGGATTACTGTTATCGTTTTCGTTATCCTGCAAGCGGTAAGTGCTCCGGACGCCGGGGCGTTATCTGCATTTGTCAAAATAGGATTATCTAGATGGGCAGTTGAAATTGCACAACTAATAGATTTTACAGATACAATATAAGTATATAGATATACTCTTGAAGTAAGATTTTGAAAGGTAGCGAAACTATTCATATTTTTTAATTTTTGGTGTCTTTTAATAAATGGTAATTGTGCTAACTTGAAAATAGATGGCTAATCATAACATCTTTTGGGAAAAATCTTGAAAATGCATCCAAATACTAGAAAAATTTGGGTAATATTCAAACTTTGTGGAAGATATTTCAACTCTAATTTTCAAAAATGAAAAATATAATACTAAGATGTAAAAATTAGTAAAATTTAATAAAAGATAATCAAATTAAGGAAAAATTGGCCTGGTCTGTTAAAATCAATTATGTGGATTGTTAGTGGATCAAAAATGATAATTGAGCTTCTTCACAAAGTTCCTCAATGAGAATTTTTATATGATCTACTTTAACATGATAAACCTTAAATACTGATTCATATTTTTGTTTTGTTACATGTTAAAAAAATTATTTGGGGTTTACAAGATATTTATCAAAATCACTTTTTAATTAAATAAATTTCTTAATAAAAGAGCCAGCAAAACTGCTCAATGTAGTTGTAAATAGAGTTGACAGAAGCAAACCTTTTCTCTTTTGAATTAATTGTAGTTTGTTTTGAAAAACATTTTTTACGTTATAAAAAATTCGAACAGCTGATCTTGTTTTGTTCTTTTTTCTAAAAAAAAACTTTTTTTCTATTTAGTAGGTCGTAATAATACTTTAAGGTACTTAATTTTTAAGTAGCCTCTAACTCAAATTTTGGGTAATTGTAATGATTCTCTACCCCACCTGGGCTTTTAACCTTTTGAGCCTCATAATAAAAGATAAATTGTCTCGTTCTTTTCTATACTGGAAAGTCTTACTTAAACCTAAACACTATGTTTGTCCCATTTATGACTTCTTGTCTGTCCCTTGATCGATACAATTTCTCTCTGAAAGGGAGTTTAAGGGCTCAATCGCCTAAAATACTATATAAATCTGTAGGGTTCAACCATTTCAAAAGTAAAGCGCCACAGTGAATGAGTCGCTTTAATTGCATCGTCGTGCTGCCTCGAGCCTCCGATGAAAAATACAACAGCTCAATCATTTTAAAACAATGAGGGGCGTCAATGTATAATTCAGCGAACTGCACCACTTCGTGCGTTGTAAAATTAATTGCTAAAATGTTTCAGCTAATACATCAGCTGAAGCGATAATTTCGCTTAGAAAGTGTAGGGTTTGCAGTTGTCGTGTAAAGAGAGAGAGAGTAAGCAGGAAATCATCGAATTTTTTAAAGAAAAAAATGGTTCACCATAAGTTTCTTTGGTTTAATTAAGTATCACAGCCCTAAGGCTTAGTCTAACCCTTTTTGAGCTTCTAGATTTATTTTAAAAGTAACTTTCTTCAGAAATAGGTGGTTTGAATATCTTTTCCAGACAACGAAGTCATAAGAACCCGATAATTATGAAAATATTTGGAAGATGGGGTTTACAATGGATGTTTAACACTTACTTATTGTCTCATCGCTCCGCTTTAATTCTGATGCATTCTACGTTATCTACATCTTTTCTTCTGCGATGACAGGTGAACAAACCCTTAATTTAAATTACTATGCCTGTGTGAAAGAAGTCTATTCCCGACTATGTTGTTCTGGCAGTCTTCAAATTGTCGTCTCCAGATCAAGCACAGTCTACCACTCCATTGTTTTCCTAGCTAATTCCATTCTAACGGTGTTCCAGCTATATATTGGTGAGAGTCTTTCTTAGTCTATGTCCAATCTAGCTCCACTTACGATGTGGAATCTTTTTTTCTATTTGACACTACTTTGTTCTTTGCAACATTTTAACAACACTTGTTTGTTTTGGCCAATAGATGTTTGTTGCACAAATTTATTAGTGAATAATTGGAGTTTTGATGTTATATCCTTCATTTCTTCTTCTTCTTCTTCTTTCTCGTTTCTTTCATGCCCTTTCAGGCGTGGGATATCCTTCATTTCAGATATGTGAAATACATACTTTGCATTTGCGTTATATATTTTTAGTCTCATTGTTATTAATAGTTGTGTTGAGGTCCATATAGATCTGGCTGGTCCAAAGGCTTGTTAAGTTTTTTAATTCTGTTTTTAGCATCATTGCTGGTACTTCTATCTGTGGTAATGATGTTGTCTAGGTATGTACATTTTTCTGCATCCTCAATTATACATTTAATCTTTAACTGAGAAAGGATTAATATTTGTGATATTTATTCAAATGAATTTTGTTTTGCCCACATTTATTTTTAATGACCAACATGTTCATTTGATTTTCTATGTCTGCCAGCAAAACCTGCAAAGAACTGTAGCATGAATTTAATAAGGTGTTGAAAAAGCGATGACAACACACAACCTCTTCGCATTCTCATTCTAATATTTATTAGATCAGTAGTCGTATCTTGAAAAGTTACTTGGCAACTGACGCCTCTGTAGAGCTCTTGAATTAATTCGATGATCTTGTTCGTTTTAAGAGCTTTTCATATTGCTGGTTGTCAAATGTTTTTTTAAAGCTTATGAGAAATATATATAACATTGATTATAAGAGTTCGTTCGAAAACCAGCGTTCTATTCTTTATTATGCTCATCTTTTTAAAAATAAATGAGCCAGGATCTTATATATCAAATTCTTGCTATTATATAGTGTTAAATTAAAATTTTCTGAGAACTCTTCTTTTGTGAATACTATCAGATGCCCTTCTTTCTATTGCTCTGGGCTCCCCAATTTGTAACGAAAAAGTGGGTTACTTCAGAACAGGCTGTGAGGTCTGCTTTAAAGAGTTCACTGGGAAAGTTGCCAAAACTGGCAACTTTGTTACTTTAGAATTCATATACTGACTCCTTAATTTCTTTTTTGGTGGGGAGAAGGCAAAATTCTTTGTTTGTAGTTGTATGTCGTCAACATTTTCTTCCTGATTATCATTTGTTTAAATATTTTTTCCAACGTTTTATTTGTTGTTCTGGGGAGTTGTAGAGCTGCATATTTTCATTTTATTTTCCTTATTATTGTTTTAATTCTATTCTTTATAAGGTCCCAAGTGTCAACCGATATCCATTCTTCTTATTTTCTTTCTTTCTTCCCTTCTTTTCCAGTGCTATTTCAGCTGCTAGTTTTAGAGGTTGTGCTACATCTTTGTACTTCACCGGGTTGTTATATTCTAAGTTTGAACTCAATATTTGTTTTCACTCTTTTACTCTAAGCTGCGTCTCAAGTTTTTCCAGTTGGTACTGTTGGTAGTTGGATTATAAGAAGGCTTCTTAGGAGGTGGTAATTACTATTTACAACTGTACCTCTTTGTTAACAACATTTCATAGTGGTTTCGTACATCTTTTAGCTGTTAAGAAGTGGTCTCTCTGATTTTCAATTCTTCAACCTGAATATTTCTTATGAATATGTTTGTGTGGAAAAATTGCGCCTCCAATCGCTGAATTCCGAGTGCTTGCAATGTTTTGTAGCATTTCACCGGTGTTATTTATTTGTCGTAACACGTGTTTTTTTATTATGGTTTTTAAGTTTATATTGTTACCACCGACATTAGCATTTAGATCTCCCATGATAATAGATATATCGCTATAGATTTTCTAATAAGCAGGATGTTAAACACTTCTTTCTCGCTAAAAAATAAAATTTTTCTATTTCGAGCTTTTTGTTCTCTTTAACCATTTCATCTTATTTCTGCCAGTCTGTATTACTTTCTTTGACGATATGATAATCTAGTTAATTTATAAAATTCACTTATATTACAGATTTCAAATCGCAGCCTTTGTTTTGGAGTAATCAAGTTCATTACAATCAAATCTATCTGGTTTTCTCAGCTTGAAGTCTCAGTAATTTTTTTAATTTAATCATATGAACGATTAACTTATACTGACCTAGACCAGTCTTAGAACAGCAAACTTTAGTATCCAATCCTACCTCGAGAATCCCCGAGAGTACAACGACATTTCCTTCCTGTTTAACTGACGTCAGAAAAAGTGAAGACGAAATTTGAGTAGGGGAAGCTATTCGAAATGTTGGTCTAACCCCCAATCGTTGATTAAATTCCGTTGTATTTGTTATCAAAACTATAATTAAGGATTAGTATACGCAGTAGTTATTTTACAAAAAATCTAACCTGCCCATTTATTAGAATGAATATGATTATTCTTAGTATGGTGGGCGTTGTTGATCACTAATAAAATAAATACATTTTTAACGTCTTTGAGTTTGATTTTAGTGGGGGTTCAAACTTCTTTTACGAAATCGTTTTATTAAAATATTACAAAAATATTTGAAAGATCCTCCTCCTGACTCTAATTCCAAAAAATTTTCAATTTATCTTCGCCCATACGTCTTTTATTGTAATTTTTTATAATAAGTATACAAAATTTTAGTTAAGAGTCTAAATAGAACTCATTTATCTGGATTTTAAACACTAATATAAGCTAATTAAAAATTATTTATTTTATACCACGTAACCAAGTAAGTTTGTAACGCTTTTTCTATAATATTTAAGTAAGCAACGTAAAGTGCATTAAACATGTTCTGATCAATAAATGTAAATGTTTTTGGGCTCTATTATTCTGTCCTAATGACCTCCCCTATTATTTTTATATAAAAATAGTATCAATTCTCTTTTCGGCATTTTATAAATTTTAAAAACTCCTACTTATTTACTAAAACATAGTTGTTTGGAGATGAGATTCCAAGAATGGCAAATTGGATAAAAAATTTTAATTGAGTTGTCAATCACGTCTTGGGATAAAAAACTTTTTCTATTAACTAATTGTACTTAATTTTAAATCAAATTAATATATATAATTATGTCGAGTAGACTTTTGATGTTATGGCTTCTTCCTATTCGACATTTAAAAAAATGGTAGCAGTACTTCGTTGCTATATAGCTTTTTTCTAGAGCTTCAAAGATTTTTATGGAATCTAAAATATGCATTTTTATTATATTAGTAAGAGGTGAGTTTAAGTTCTAGTCTTAAAAGTTTTTTTCTGAAAAAATTCTTAGCCAAGAAAATTGAAACTTCTATTACTTCTCAACGTAATCTGCGTCTAAACGTGCACATTTTCACAACTTTGTCGTTATGATTTCATGGTTGCTGAAAACAGTTCCTTAGGGGTGCGTTTTGCTTACTGAAAAATCGCTTATGCAACAGCGCCTGGATTGAAAAATTAGCGGCATCATGTATCAACATGTACTGGGACATTTCCATCCGCACAGCCTTGTGTTCGTCGGTCAGCATACGTGGGATCTACCTTGAAAAAACTTTCCAACATTTTTAACTTACCATGCAAAATGTACTCTACAGATCCTACGGAAATCCCAAGATTAGAAGCGAAATCTTCCATAACAACTTGCTTCGTTCGCCCAATCATAGTTTCGGTCCGGCTGGTTTGTGGCCGAAGCTGCTTGGGTTTATTGTTACAAAACTCTCAACCGTCTTTAAATTTTTGCACCTATGAACGCACATTTTTAACATCTATAACGCCTTCACCGCGTCACTCACTCAAATGGCAATGAATTTCGATGAGTGTTTCACCATGCAAGAGGAGAAAACGGATAGTTACAAATTGTTGTTGAACACTACACGCCGCCATTTGAAGTATACAAAACAAAACTCACTGCAATGACGATAATTCGACCTGTACTCATTGTAAGGTACTACTATCTATATTACAAATTCAGAAATATTTCCCGCTTCTTTTAAAATTAACAGCATTTTTCTACTTACTCTCACTGCTGAGAAAAACATTTACGCACCTCGTATGTAGTTAAACCCTTTGGTGAAATAACAAAAATTGACAAATTGCTAATGTACTTAGTAGTTGGACTCAATTCGCTTGTCAAGCTTCCATGTCTCTCCAAGTTTCATTGCCTTAAAAGATTTTGATAAGATTTACTTCACACGATTTAATTTACTCTACCAAATCAGTTTTTCAGCTGAGCCTCATTGAGCTATGATGGTTTACCGTAACGGAAAACATCTGCAAGTGTCTCATCTTCAGATACTTTCGTTTCTAAAGTTCTCTTACTGCGTCTCTAAATACGGAGACTATTTTTTGTATAACATTTAAAGCTCTGAATTTAAAGCCTAAAAGCGGCATAGCCTTTCTTGGTTACTTCATATATGAATGAATATTTTTTTATGTTTGATTTAATAAATCATGCTAGAGCAATTCTTGAACTGACAAAGAGCAAATAATTTAACAACCATCTGAGCTAATTACACAAACAAGCACAGCCCATAAAAATTCTTCCGTCGCGAAAATGGAACAATGTCGTCCGATTGTACATTTTAAACGGTTAATAGCAATGTATGGCCTTACGACTCACTACCGTTGCGGACATTTACATTTATTTACAACCAGAGTATCACCGGCTGTAATAATCATACATTAAACCTGCTCAGCATGCAGTTTGTTTTGATGCTCAACAGTAATATGATGCTTTTGTCCGCCAAGCCTTATAATACCGCTATATAAAACAAATTTGTATAGTTCTTTAAAAAAATGATTTTAATTTCTTGTTGATAGACTTAAAATTATTTGAAATGTGTATTAATCATTTAAACAGAAGTTCGCGCCATCATCAAAATTAAGTTAATGAAGAGCTGTATGTTATATTTCCTTAAAAACCTAATTTTGAAGCAACTTGTACTTACACATTCAGTATTGCACGTCGTTATAACAGCTTCCGTCATCTACAGATGATGATATAATATTAAAACGGGGCTTTTGATCGTGTCTGCGTTTTACACTTACAAGTATTTGAAAGTTCTAAATGTAAAATAAAAAAAATTTAAAAATTCAAATTGTTTACCGTTGATAAATTGTCATTAAGTCTGAGTCACTGATGAAAACCTTAATTTGGCTTTAGATAACGTAGCAGCTAAAGACTTAGTTACATATGTTAGATCTACCGAAATTGACAGCAATTGTGATAAAACTATTTTCAATAACTATATGTTTAAATTACACTAGATATAATCGAGAGACTAATTAAATATGATACAGCTTCTTCCATCACTTTTTGCATAAAAATTTTTTAGTGGAGGTCTTGTATTTTATGTTCCTACTCCAGACTCATAATGACGTCTCTGGTGTTTTTCAAGTAAAACCAAAACAAACAAAACACTATAAAAATTTAAAAAAATTAGTTTTAGGTAACAATTTTTAGACTTATTGTCAAACTTATTCAGGAATGTTTGGTCTCTTTTCCCTTAATGCGACGATGTGGAGTAAACCCACATCGGCTTTCCTGGAAAGACTCAACTCGCCGGTTACTGAAATACATTTTAAGTTATTACCATAAACGCCAACAAAAATAATTTAACAAACAAACCTAAATTTGACACAAGAGTTGCTATTTCGCTACTATATTTGTCTGAATTTGAAAATTAAATTTTTTTGCTGTGGTTTTCAATCTCCTGGATAGCCAGTTACGTGAAATACTTAAGTTATTAAACACTTCTGCAAATAGTTTTCAAGAAGTTTGCTTTTACACTCTTTATTATTTTGAGCTTTGCCAAAGTTCTTTTATAAATAAAGCTCCTTAAGAGCCATCTTACTTTTTTATTGAAATATTGAAGCAAAAAGGTTAGCAAATTATAGCGGTCTTATTTTTATTTTGGTCAATGATTGTAACTTTGGGCTACAAACATAATTCGTAATTTGCGTGAGGTACAGATAAATTTAAAATAACGGATAGAAGCATTTTAACAATCTCGATTGAGAGCAGTTTTATATCTTCTACTGGCCATGCGAATGGTGAATCGTGTCTCTTACCTTGATCCTATCTACTTCTCTTATTTTTTGTTTTAATTCTTCCATCCAAAAAATACCGCTCTAAAAGATATGTTGGCATTATCTATCATAAAAGATAATAAACTCACAACTAGCAAAATAATTCAGATGCACGCCTAAATTTCAGAAATGTAGACTCGTTGATGAAATATTATCAAAATGGGGGCAGTAGACTTGCGAAAGGCAAATAAAAATTTAAGAAAACCAAAAAGAAGGAACAACTGCCTTTATTAAGCACAACTAGAGAAGACTCTGGGGAAGACAAATAATTTCTTTGATAAATAATAAAGAGGAGGAAATTATAGATAGAAAAGGGATACATTCAATTTTGACCAAACACGAGACAAACCAATACGAAAAAATTGTCAGTTAAAATGTTACGAAATATTGACTCTGAAAACTTACCAGATATTATATTTAAAGAAAAACAGAACTTTTAACGGAGATAAAATAGTAACTGATATGGTTAGATAAGGACCAGAAACTCTCATTCACATTCTAATAACACTTTTTAGTAAATGCCTCCATCACAGTAAACCTCTTCCTCTTCTTAATTTCCTTATCCCATGCCCAGTTAGGTCGGGTCTCCTCAAACGTCTGCGCCAGAACGCTCTATCCTGAGTTGTTCCTTTAGCACTTGGGCTTCCTCTAGGTCTTTAGTGATTTTTGACCACCAAGTCATAGGTGGGCAGCCTCTTTTCTTATTCTTCTTGGGTATGTTTAGGGCAACTCAAACTACGTGGTCATTTTCGTGTCTCATTACATGTACATACCAGCGAAAACGGCGTTCAGTCAATTTTTCGACATGGGAGCTACTTTGAAAGTTCCTCTAATATGATCATTACGGATTTTATCCATTCTCGTTATGCCTCCCGCCCATCTTAGCATTCTCATTTCGTTAGTATCTAACTGCTGTTCATGAGATTTCTTATCTGCCCAGTACTCGCTACCATACAGCATTACAGGTCTAGCTGTTTTTTTATAGGCATCCGTAGGTCATACAAGACACTAGTGATGGTTCTGTATTTTAAGCAGGCGACATTTATTCTAGGGGCCACTCTTCATCTACGTTAGCATCTTGAGTCAATATGGAGCCTAGGTATTTGAACTTAGAGACTTTTGGCACAGGTATTTGGTCTATAGATAACACATTGCTATAGCAGCACTCTAGATATTCGGTTTTATTTCTGCTTGCCCGTAAGCCAAATTTTTCAATCCCAGCTACCCAGATATTCAGTATACTTTGCAAATCTTCGGCACTTCTGGCAGATAGCACTATGTCATCAGCATATAATATGCACCATGGGAGTACACCCTAAAAGACTCTAGTAAGATACTCTATCGACAGGTTAAAGAGATATGAGCTTAGGGCCACACCCTGGTGAACTCCCACCTTCACTTCAAATGTACCACCCATATCTGCCAAGCTCTTAACTCTAGTACATGTGTCTCTGTACATATCTTGTATTAGGCTGACATAATGTTCTGGAATAAATTTAGTACGCAATGCTTGCCACACTAGTTCCCGGGGGACGCGATAAAATGCTTTTTCCAGATCTATAAAAGCCATGTGAAGATCTTGCTGATTTATGCGGCGTTTTTCCATCAGGATTCTAATAGCTTGAATGGCATCGGTGGTAGAGCGCGATGCCGTAAAATACCAACTAAATAAAAACAAAAAAAGTAAGATAATAAGACGACACTCCCAACGTATTTGCGTTCCACCAGATTTTTAAAAATACGCTTAACAACAAAGCTTACAAAAGAATACAATTTCGAAAAAGATACCTTTGATCTGTTAAGTATGAAAGTTTTAAGAAAAGTTTACTAAACATTAGATCCACTATAGAACAGGATTTAATGCAAACTACGCATAACTAAAGAAGTATTAGCAGACGTCTATGCAACAACCGATAGAATGCAACATAACAAGTAACCAAACAAGAAAAAATAAGTCAATAACACTGAACAGAAGCCAGCGTGGTCCCGTGATTAAAGGGCGGGCAAAAACGAGATTCAGTTGACTAATTCGAAAATGTCCCCATATCACAGCTATCATTGGCAAAAAGCATTATTATTAATTTCACTTTTCTTTTCAAGAAAAGAATATTTAACAAGAAAGTCCTTGTTAGACTTTCCAGTAGTCCCAAAAAGTTTGTAATCAACGTGAAAACATATTTGAAACTTTGTATTTATATACCAAATGGAATCGTGATTTTGTCTGACTAAGCAAGTTTTTATTATGCAAATCATAAAAGTTCTATAGTGGCCAATAAAACAAATATATTGAAAATTCAAATTATCGTAATTTTTTATATTGAAGTTGCTGGCGAGCCAAAAATAGTTAATTACGCGTGTAACCTACTTGCAGAAAGTCGATAAACAAGTTGTAACTCAAGATTCTTCTTTTTCTTCCTCATTACCGTTGTTTTCTCTTTCGAATAACTGTTTTATTTTTTTCAATGAACTTTAAAAATAAAACTAGTAATGTATATTAATTTCAAACAAAATTTGGTACCATATGAATCGTGTCAAATTTTGTAACGGTGTCTTTGCTAATGATAATGATAATGAAGGTGCATGACCTCAACTTAATGATATTTTTTAGCTTTCCGACTGTTTTAATGAAAGAAACGAGGTTAATGAAGGTTAGCAGTAAGTTAGATCATTTCAACATTGTTTAGGTAAATTGGTAATTAATCATTACAATTTTTCTTTCAAACTTGCGCAAATAAAATTTGTTGTAAACAATATGTAACTGAGTTCTTAGATTTAGGGTTTCTAAAGAACAATCTACACTAATTTACGTAAAACGTAAAACTTTTGCTTATTTATTGGGATGCTTTATAAGCAAAAAATATTAAGTCTTATTATTGAGATATACGCAATAATAGCTGACAGTGTTCAAAAGTGATTCACAGAAGTGAAAAATATTAAATATTTCAATGTCTATGCATCATTCCATAGCTTGAGAGTTCCTACGAACCTGCTACAAACAATTCTTTGGTGCAGTTTGGTGTTGGTTGTGGACATCCAATTTCTTAGCGCGCATTGCTTCTTTTAAATAAAAAGTGGTGGCTGGGTTCAAGATTCAGCAAATATGAGACGTGAGGCAGCACAGTGTACCCAAAAACCTACAGAGTGACGACGGTATAAAGCAGAATTCCTTCTTAATCCCTAAAGACCGTCACTCTATGTCTTCGAATAAACAATTGTGGCCGCAGGTCAAGGGTTTCTAGTGCTCTGTCATTCTATAAATTGGAGATTTTTCTGCGTCTCGTATCAGAACCACAATTCGTCTGCTGTGATAACAGCTGAAGCAATTATTGTGCTCAAATCTTTATTGCTTTTAAGTCCATATTAATGATGACAAAATTCCACAAGGCAGACCTGTTGCATTCTCCAGTCTATAGAATATAATTTGCCCGTTATTATTATCAAGTCTAATACACGCTGGGTAGTATGTAACTTGAGCGCTTTTCACACATTTATTGCATTTGCTTTCTTCGCCATAGCTTTTAATGCCTTTAAACTTCAATATTCAGTTAGACATATTTTAACTACGCATATCCCTCTATGATTGTTCACTTCGTCTACAATTGCACATGCAGCACTGCACGAATATCTGCTACTGTACGCACATTTCATTCTGCGACAAAACTAGAGTAACAATTATTTTTGAACTCACTAAATATTTTAATTGTAGTCTTTGAAGTATTTAGAAAAAAATAATAATAATGGTACGGTTATAACTCTCCATGTGAGAGCACAACTTGCGAACAGAGAGGTTAAGGCTCTCATACGTCCGACTTTACTGTCCGGTCGTCGCGCACTATCTCTAGTACGGGGCGATATGGCAAGCAAGCACTAGGCCTTAGACGACCGCCATTATGACCCCTTGTTCGAGTGAACGCAGGTACTCAATTATTTTTAGTAACCACACTGGCTTAGGCTAGACTTAGAAATATTTCTAATGAAATGCAGATTAATATCTACTATAACAAAGAAAATAAATAGTTAAATATTTACAACTGACAATATTTAGCAAGGTGATTAAAATATGACTTAGTAATAGTAGAGTAAAACTAGTAAACATAAACTCTATAATTTAATCTGTTTTAAACTGGTCGATTAGCAAAAAATTGAGGTCACGTTGAAATTGTGACATATTTTTATAATTTTCAGTTAAACGCTTAGATTTGTAAATTGTAAATCATTGTACCGTATTTCGTAGGCTAAATTTAATATTCAATATCGAATCAGAAAGCATACTTTTAAAATCGTACGATTTATTTTCAAAAACAAGTTTACATCTCAACTTACATGCTCCAGGGCCAATATGAAACTAAAGCAATGCACTAATAACGTGTATTCCCTTCTTTTGCGTTAATGACTGCTTGAAGTCGACGAGAGATACTTTCAATTAAGTTGAGAATCACATTATGGCCGATGTTATTCCACTCCTGTAACAGCAACTCTTTTAGCTCCTGACCAGTTCTTAAAGCTGGTGTGTGCTTTCGGACATGTCGTCCAAACTCAACCTAGACATGTTCAAGGGGATTTGTGTCTAGACTGAGGGCTGGCCACTCGAACGGCCTAATTCACATATCATCAAGATATTCTCTGACCACAATTGGCTACGTAAGATTTAGGATTATCGTGCATGAAAAGATCATAAAAACATAACATGATCTCGTAAAGTCTCCGTAATGTACCTACGCATTTTGTATGAAAACCAACTCTGTGGGTGCTTGTGAAGAGATTCCCGCCCAAACCATGACCGATCCACCCTCAAATGGAAATCGCTTGTCAATATAAACTGTATATCTTTCTCCGGGTCTTCTCCATATTCGCCGACGTCTGTCTGATTCAGTAAGCCAAAAACACGACTCATATGAAAACACACTTTGGACAAAAACCAATCTTGGCGGCGTTGCAACGATGGATCCATTTTTCTACAAGGCAATCTCGCAGAGAGCACGACAGCCACGAGGTAAAGGCCTCAACCTGCCAAACTGGCGCACGGCGGCTCCGGGTTCGAACCCCGGCAATGACAAAAATGTTTAATGCTCTCCGGCCGTCATACAAACACCTTTGGCGGTCGTAAAAAGTACATTC
Source organism: Sinelater perroti (assembly GCA_036346155.1). NCBI lineage: Eukaryota > Metazoa > Arthropoda > Insecta > Coleoptera > Elateridae > Sinelater > Sinelater perroti. Next base: position 4,771,641 of record JARFIY010000174.1, read on the forward strand.
ACTATCCACTCGCCAACCCCCCGGCAAGCGTGGCGTTTCATTGCCAAATCCCCCCCAAAAAGGGAGGCCTATGCTCAATACTGGGCGCTAAAAAAGGCTGAAGAAGAATCTCGCAGTAGTAAGTGTTTTTCTAACGGTTCATTCACTAATATTTACAGTTCTAATTACTTAAAGTTGATTTCGCAGCCAAATCACAGAAGCTGTTTTATTTAGCCATTTCTTTGGGTGGTGACTTTTTCAACCGAATTCTGACCTTTTGGTTATCAGGTCAGTCTCCTAAACGCGCTGGCGCACCTTTTGTACAACACAAAGACTCTTATCAACAATTCTTGCAGCTTTACGTTATTCTCAACCATCTTGTAACAATGCTATAATTCTTAACATAACCATAACATCTAAACGCATTGTGACCTGTTAAATAACCCTATAAATAATTTGACGTGCGATCAAAAGATTTTACACAAAGAAATCAACGTTAAACACCGACACATGGCCACTGAAATGGGAATTTTCAAATAAAACGAATGCACCCTATTTAATAAACTCGTAACTATATGACAGATGTACCGCCAGAGTGGTCCAAGCATCAGAGATGGTGCACAATGACCAGTAAAGTTAAACACGTGAGATCGCCTTAACCTCTCAGTTTCTAAAAATATATCACAATTTCAATTTGACCTGAAAGTAAAATTTGATTTACGATTTTCTAACTTTATGTTATTGTTATTTTAAAGTTAACTTATGTAAATTTAAAATTTTAATCACGTACTGATGACAGAATTTAAAATAAATAATTTTTCTCCTTAAAAACCCGTAATTTCGTTATTCTAACGTACATATGTAAATTAAATATATAAAACGGACTTGAAACGGATTTTTAAAATTTATTTGAAACATCATAAAATTACAAAACATATAAAGTTATTTTTCGATACAATGTCCGGAGTTAGAAATACATTTTGCCAACAGGCAAATAATTTTGTGATTTCACTATTGTTGGTTGAGACATTAGCCAATCACGCACAAACAAATCTCTGTCCTCGAAAAACAAATAATAATTGTAAGGTGTAATCTAGAACAATCTCAAATTATATTTCAGATTTCCTGAGTACTGCTACAGCTTAATAGAAGCAATTTCAGAAACCATTAATTAGTGGTTATTCTTGAAAAGACGACAAACCATTAGAATATTCTCCTTGATCCCTCTAGGAAAACGTTTATAATCTTTATATTCAAGTATTTATCGTCCTCCCAGAAACTATTTCTGTCACGCGTACACTAGAATCTTCTTAAGGGTGTTGTTTCCAAACTGTGCTTTAATGTTTTTTAATATTTCAGACTGTTTTACTTCCTATTTTACGAAAAGCATTATAACACTAATCTATTTTACAATGGTCGAGAATGCATCCTGATCTTAAATTTTAATATTGACTAAAGAAGCGGTAGTGTGAGGTACACTACGGCTGAAACCCCTTCATGCATCTCTCTCTGCAATGATCCAAAGCCGCGTCCATCACGTCACTCGTGTAACTTCCGATTAAATGCGCCAGTAAGCCAGACGGTGGGTTAATATGCACAGTTGCGCCACGTAGTGAGCTTATATTAAAATACTTCCAAGGTCATATCTATTCAAAACACATATCAAATGACCGAATAACACCCATGTCTTTTATTTGAATATCACAGGTAAAGAATTAAAAAATCAGTTCTGAAACTTTTAATAAAGGTTGAATGATACACCAAAAAGTTGATTATTTATATTTTTTATCGGCACATGAAAATTTTTTATAAGCAATTTTTATTAAATTTTATAAATTCGAACTCTTGGCCGGCTGCATTGCTTGAATTTTTTACGAGTAGTCTCCCAGTTCAACAATAAATCAAGAGTCATCAACAAGCTCTTGTTTTATTAAATAATCCTACCTAAGACAATCCGGAGCTGTAGAATCATAAAAATGTGTTTCTTGGCGAAAGTTGAGATTATTCTTTCTTAAAAATTGCTTTATCTTTCTGACTCAATGGGCACTTGCTAACTTACATTAATTAATAGTTTAAGGCACAGAACATTTTGACAACATCAATTGCTTATAATTGTTACTAAATAAATAAATAGACAATGCCACATTAACTAGAGACTGATAGATTGTGTTAGTAAAATGTTCTGGATTTTTTCTTGCTCCAAAACGACAAAATGAGAAATGTTTTTAAATAATATAACATATGAGTGGTTCTTAGATAAGAACAATTGTAAGATAACATTCAACATTCGTTTTGATAAATACACATTGTTGTTTCCTTCCCATAGTAATTATAGACGAGCGCTGTTAAATTGGATTATTTTATAATGCCTGGTATAACTAAACCGCTCCGTTTTTTCACTGTGCCATTAATTAGTGAAAGTCGCACTCGAGCATAATATTTAAAATGCGAGCTATTTGGTCTAGAATCTAAAAACTTCTTCTAACGAGGTTAATGGTTTAAATGCATTCACTTAATTTTTTCTTCTAATACAGGAAACACTAAATATAATTGTTTATTTTTTAATTGCGCGTCTCTTTCGCAATTATGTACGACTAGAATGGCGACGTTGCTACAATATTTGGTCCAAAGGCACTTGGCAGCAATCCCATGGTTTTAAAAGTGACCTTGAGGTTGGTGTTAGTAGGTTTGTTAAGGTTAGTTGATACAATTTTGCGGGTTACAATTGTAATTTTTGGGGCACAAAAAAATTGGAAGGTTAAATTTTGGTTTGCTCTAATGATACTACCTGTTTAATTAGCGATAATTTCGTTCAGAAAAACGTTGAATTTAGTATAATCATGTGTATTCAATAATTTAGCATTAGCATTACCAATATTAAATCTAATAATTTAAAAATTGAACTCTCGGTGTGCGAGCAAAAATAAAGCTTTTTTGGTGTTACGCTTTTTCGGTTCTGCTTTGAGGAGTTGAATAATGAACGTTCACAGAAACAACAAGCATAACAGATTTTAAGTTGTAAATTTATCGTAGAATTCTGAAGATCTTACAAATATAAACCACATATCTAATGAAAAAGTTATACACGGAACTATAGTAAAGACACGAAAACTCGAGCATGTGAGCCACATAATGGGAAATAAGAAAAAGATACAACACTACAAAGAAAAAATTCTATGAAAATAAGGACCAGATCGCAGAAGAATAATTGGACTTTTTCGATCCAAGATAACATTGTGTTTGTATTTACTATTTGGCATCCATAGATGTTTAGAAAATGAGTCTAAAATAGTTAAGCAATCCAAAATCTGCATAAATAATAAACCTAAAATATAATTTTATGATCAAGTTCTTACTTACATACAGTTACGGGTAAAGAACAATTCTAACTTTTAAGATAAGTTAGTTTAGGATAAAACTATTATACGACGTCAACAGAATGGATTTTAAAGAAAAAAAATGAATTTTCAGGTAGAATTAAAAATAGAAGTTTAAAAAAATTATCAACGAGTCACAACAAACTCTTTGAAGATATCAAAACTTTAGGTCTAGAACGATTTTTCTCTTTTACGTAATTCTGAAGTAAAAAGATTTCTGTTTTTCAATACAGACTGAGTTGTGGCCAAAGTAATGATGTCGTTGTAAATTTATTGTCAAAAAACAGATTATAGTAATATGTAGAACCCATAGACTTTTTAAGGAGTTGGTAAAGGTCAATTTTTAGTAGTCTACAAATAACACATTGTGGAACAGCTTGGCAACAGAATTAAAGAAGCTTAAAACTCTAATAGTAACAACAGTCACAGATTATACTTTCCTTCTAAAATTGTACAGTATTAAGAATTATGGAACAAGTATTTACTTTTTTTTCTTCTTTTTCCATTTCTCTCTGTTTCTGATCATTAGGGTTCAACTGAAGCCTGCTTTTTTAAATCATTGAACCTTTCCCTTTTTGATAAATGCCCTCTTAATTTGGTAAAGACTAAAGTTCTAATATTTTTCTATTCTTTTTCCTTGAAAATGTTCACTTATGTCTTAACTACATCTATCGCTTTATTTTGTTCCTGTATGTGTGTAATTGATCTATTAATAATATAATGGTGGTGGTAAGGCTCTAACGCCCCGCGTGGGGGCATAGCGTGCGAACTAAGAAGATAGAGTTTCTCATACGTTCGTCCACTGTTTCCGGTCGTCGCGCACCATCTCTGATGAGAGGCGATGTAGCAAAAACCGCGCCTTAAACAACCGCCATTATTACCCCTCATTCGAAATGAATGCAGATACTCAATTATTTTTAGTGACCGAGTAGGCCACCCGCCAAACATCAAAGAGCACCGGGAATGAACCCGGATCCGTCCACACCGCAGCTCGCCCGTCAACCTCGGGACCACGTTAACGCTTTAATTATATAACCATTATTAAATGTTCCATACCACATTCCATCCTTTGTAGAAGAACATTTCTTTGTGTTATGGTCCACGTTTATGTTCTGTACCACATTACACAAAGTATATATGTAATATAATAGGTGTATAAATAAGTTCTCAGCTTTTTTCTGCAAAAAAGTTTTATTTAAAAACAAACAAAAAAAGCTTAAGTATCAAAGTATTCTCCGTTGGCATCGATCACCTTTTGCCATCTTTCGGGTAGCTTGCGAATTCCCTGGTGATAGAAGCTCACCGGCTTCGAGACTATAAAGTTATCGATGCATTTTCGGACTTCTTCTGTTTTGAAGATCAGCCGAGTGATGCTGTAACGACCGGAATAAATGATAATCGGAAGGGGCCATGTCTGGGCTATACGCCGCATGTGGGAGAAGTTCCCAGCCTAACGCGTCTGCAGCTCATCCGTGTCAAATGTTTGAGGGCGTCCAGCGCGTCGTTGATCTTCAAGACTAAACTCTCCTCCGCGAAATCTTTGGTACCAGCACGTTGCATGACTTACAGCATCCTCACCATATGCAGCACAAATCCTTTCGGTGGCTTCAGCAGCGTTTTTCTTAAGATGAAACGCGAAGTGGATAGAAAATCGAATATGCTCTTTTGTGATTGCCATCGTGAACACAGCTGATTATTGAGGTTATGTGCATCAAACGCCATATCGCGTGATGTTTCGAAAGACCAAATGTCATTGCTTTAAAACTGCAAGAGGGCGGACTAATACGTTACATGTAAACGGTGATTTGCGCCCTGTGAAATCTAAATCTGAGAACTTATTTATACACGTAATATATTTTGTTTTCATATATGGAAACATTTCTGTTATCTATTATACCACTCAGTTTTCTAAGAGCAATTTATAATTTTCTTCTACACTTATTTGTCTCTCTTGTTTGGTTTTAATTACATGTTGTAATCTATTGTCCTAAATATACACAACTTTCTACTTTTTCTATAATCTCGTCGTTTATTTGTAAAACACCATTTTGGTTTGTTTATTATCTTATAAAAGTAGGAGGGATATGTAGATATTTTGCGCACAGATATTATTATTGACATTTTTGTTGACCAGGTCATTACTAAAAATCACTGGTGCTCTATATACCACCGTCCAAAGGCGGTTCTCCGAGAATAATAGAAAACACCTTATTCTCTTTATGTATTTAAAAAATCCATAAAATGTTTTATTTTTTAATCCGGGTGTCCTTTCCTAAACCTTTCCTGGCACTTTAATTATTACAATATGTCCCTGAAGATAATAAATAAAACTTTTTAGAGGCTAGTGACCAGTCCCCACATAGCACAACAAAACCTTTAAAGCCCACGGTACCCTCACTCTTCCTTTCAACAATCCCCACTGTAAACCAAAATTAATATCTTTTTCATAAAATATTTATCTTATTACCCTCTTACTAGTAACGAGAAAAAAAATAGAGAGACGAATAGGAACTGTAATATTATTTAAGATAAGCAGCTTTAACTAATTTGTAACGGAAACCATTACTGAAAATTTAAGAGAACATTTGTATCTGGAAGAATGTACTTTCGCTAACACAGTTAGTTACATCGTTCAAATGAACGTTGACAGCAAAAGTTCTATTTTTAGTATCTTCATAAGGCATTTGCCCAGAATGACAATCAAAAGCACGAAGATGGCCTCATAGACCGATCTTTTCGCTAATCGTAAAATCATTTCAATTAACTTGAAAACTAGTTTTGGACTAAAATATTTAAAATTAATTCGAACAATTTGTTTTGACAGAAATTTGCCAATTAGATAAAGATATAAAGATTTTGGACCATCTGCTATTACGCTACTATACTAAAGTGTATATACCAATTTTCATCAATTATAGATTGAAACTGATACCACTCTAAAGCGTTGTACACTGAAGCAATCACCTATAAAATAAAATATAAATTGAAATAGGTCTTAGTAAATTATTAGCAGACTTAATTCTTGATCTTCACAAATCTCATCTTAATTCTTCAAAAACTTCTTCATAGACGTCATTACTATAAAGTTGTCTGAATGTAGCCTAGAAAAAGTAACGTGGATCGCGAAAGCAATTACAAGCAACTTTCATATTTTAGTTACAATCGTCCAGACAACATTTGAAGCTTTATTTTGTCATACTTCAAAAGGACTGGAAAACCAAAACTTGTAGAAGCATATAAGCGGCGACATCGCAAAAAATGGCAATTTGATCATTTTAAATTTAAGAGTCAAAAATCGCATAAATAAAAACTGTGAGAAAATGGCACAAGAGACCTACAGCAACTTTAAAGAACAATGGTGTTCAAGATTTATCCATTCTGAGAAACCTGAACAGGCATAAAAAAATGTTACTGTTTTCTATGTTGAAGAAAATTATATCTTTTAAATTAAAAGGAAAAATTTGAGGCTCAAAACGGAGATTTTGTTGATATTTTATATTTGCTACTAAATGGTCAATAAGAAATACGACTCGCTTCCAGCTCATCAATTTTCTAAGAGGCAAGACGGTTAAAGAAAGTGTGTGGTGACATGAAAAATTAAGATAACATAAAGTAAAAAAGGCTAATTGGAAGAAAGTGTTTTAGAGAATTAGCTAATGCTCATGCAAGCAAAGGGCAGAGAAGAGACCACTGCTTCTTTATTAACTTAAAGAAAGGCATACAACAGAATACGTAAAAAGTTGATTTGGTAATATCTTAAGTAAAAGACCTACTTGAACATAATCGGCAACTAAAGTCAAAAAGCTTTCCCTATTACCTATAGACTACACCAAAGATTAACGCTCACTCCATTCCTGTTTATCATCGATTTGTAGAAGGTATTCTTCTAAAAACTATGATCTAGAGAGCAGAATACTGGGCTCTTTGTATAAAAAAACAAATACTCCATGCTGTAAAATGAGGATAGTCTAGTGATTGGTAGAAGTTACACATATTGACACGATGGGAGAGAAAACTGTAACGCAAAAGACATAAAAAAATAGTAACTATCCAATTCTACGGGTGAAGTCAATCTGGGTAGATAGCAAAACATTCAGAAGATTATCTAAAGAATATGGCAACACTAAAACTTACTGACGTCATTACTCAAGAAAAAGAACGTTCGAAGAATACTAGCCCCGTATAAGGATAAAGCAAAGAAAATGTGAAACATACAGATGTAAACTAAATTAAAATATAGATATATATATATATAGATATATATATATATATATATATATATATATATATATATATATATTATAACGTTAATGAAAGTGATTTAGAAGAAAATATTCAAAAATCAACGAAGTGCTGAATTGCTGGTATATTCAGTTCCTAATAGCAACTTGCATCTCTCCTTTGTCCTTCCAAAAATTTAAAAGTAACAGATAGAAAAGCCTTAGTTGTGTGTCGAAAGCCACACTGCCTTTTACTGAATCCAGAAAAGCAATCATCATAAACCATGATGTGTGATCTAGTTTCTGCAGTGAATATTTTAGACCACTCAAACTGTTTCTGGTGACAAGAAACTGGATATGTGATCGCACTGCCAGCTGTCTGCTACGGCTCCTGGCTTGTAATTTCTGCAGTACAGGTATAAATGAATTTCAACGGTTATTCGCCATGAATCGCTCTCATTTTTGTTTTAAGTCTCCCATAAATCTCATTCTCGTTCGGCAGCGGCGTTTTCAGCTAATTTGGTTTTCAAAGAGCCCTCGTCCATTTCCGCGCAAGCCGCTGTAGCATCGCGAGATGGCTAAGCGCGGCTTAATATCAATTACCTTACTGTTATTAAATTGGCTCTAAATCCCAGTTAGCTGCAATTAAACGGGGGCTCGCTGCTTATATAAAAATACAGTTAACCGGAAGTAACGCATCTGGCCTTACAAGCCGATGCTTTTTATATGGCAATGAATTAAACGTTACAGTGTTAGTGTTTCATAAAATAACTTTATTTGGCACTGAATTATTTTAACAAATTTGATAAAGTTCTTTTTTGTGTTATTAAGCGAAAAATGATTACAAAGTTACATTTAAACGATTGATGCGAGATTTGATTTCTCTCCCAAGTATTTAATTCGGCAAATAGGCAACTTTTTGTCAGCTTTGAGACTTGAGTAAGTCCTATAGCCATTTACACACAAATTCCTTTACTTAAATGTAGCCTGGAAAAACCCTAATAGATAATAGTTGCAAAAATTCAAATCGAGTAGTCCACCAACGTCTCCAGTGTATTTGCTTCAACTTGATTTAAGTTACGGTGACACACTTCTGATTGGACCTTCTCCAGCACATCATAGTAGCAACAATTGATTTGTTTGCTTATAAAATTACTGAAAACTACCCCTTAGTTATTTCAAAATACAGTTGAAAGACTCTGTTTTCGATTTAGAAGACTTAACAAATGAGAAGCTATTAAAAGGCCTTAAATAGCATAACTTTTATTCACTACTCTGCAAAAATGTAACAATGTGTGTGCGTTTGTTTGTTTGTAACTAACATTGCAACTTCTACAGTTGTGAAACGATTTTAAAGGTCAATAGCTCATTCGAACCTGTTTGTCACCAAATCTCGCAGAAAGGTTTTATATTTTGCATTTAGGTCACGGTTGGCCTGTTATAGGTCACAACACAAATTATCATGAAGTAATTAGACAGTTTGCGCCACCTATCGATGTTTCATGCATTATATGGCCAATTCTTGCCGTTAGTAGGCGCAAATGGCACAACTTTAATTTATGTGAAACCTAATATAGCCGAATGAATGTCATCATGGTAAAAAAGCGATTCTTTGGGACGGCCCCTTTTACTAGTCGAAGAGAAATTTACTGGCCGCTGTTACCTCAGCAGGTACCAACAAATTGTGTAGCAAAGAGTGTGAAAATATGGTATTAAATGTCAAGCAATAGAATTTATAAAAATTTTGAAACATCCGTTAATACTGATGGCTTTGGGTTCTCTGGTCAATTACAATATTAAACAAAGAAACCACTAATCTGCCTTAACTTACCCCGCAGTCTCTGTCACTTTGGTCCTCTCTAGAGTTTGCGTGTATCCATAATCCTCTGCTCCGTTTTGGTAATTCTACAAAATATGCCACAGATCTTGGCTTTTCGCTAGCTTCGGAATTTTAACAAAATTGGACGAAAAGTTTCTATGGCCACTGATAAGCTAAACAGTACGTCAATTAACAAACTCCTTCACTTGTCACGCCGAGTCCACTGTGGGGACGAATATTGCCCTTTTTTTGTTACTAGCCATCTTTTTTATTCTAGCTCGTAACTGGTTCTTTATAACTTCTAGTCAAACTGTCTTGACGATTCTTCTTCTGTCGCAGCCTTTTTGGCCAACTAGTCCGCGTTCAAATGTGCTACTTGGTCCAATCAAATCATCAGCGCTGTCTTTCTGCTGAGAGCAAGCAACGCTAAGTTACTGCCCGCAATTGATTTGTGTTTGATATTGTCAACCCACAATATCTTTGCAAGGCTCCAAACCCCGACTTGCAAATTTGTCAGCACTCTCATGCGGCTGAAAGCAAGTAATTCTTACTTACTATCCGTTACCACAACACATCTTGTGATGATTACTTTATGCCTGGTGATGTACCTTCGACATGATGGCTTGATGGAAAATAGTGCTTTAGCCTGCAAATTTGCCTTATCCAGGCAGATCTCGTTTTCTTTGTCACGATCACGAACGCTCCGTTGTCTTTCTACAACTCTTTCGCGTGGCAACACAATTGCCGTGCCCTGGTTTTCTCTTCTGTGGACCGTTTTCGCTCAATATCTATTGATTAGATTCTTTGGCGCAGCTGTCAGCTGCTCCCGATTTGTCGCTACACAATATGAAAACTAAAAGAGGTAACTGGTTCGATACTAACACGTTTTGGGTACTCTAACATGTTTCCTTAACCAAAAGTATTTTTATCAGGCTAAACAAATCCGTATGCTGTTTGATCTTGTAACCGCTCGAAAGCCAGTTATCAAATTCCACTCCAAGGTCCGGGTGGAATTTTTATAGCAGACTAACTCGTCGTTGACCACGGAAGTTAGTTTTTCTTGCTTTGGGTGCATCTAAAAGAATACTTTTCGGTCTTTTGCGTTGAATTTTAGCTTCAAACTGTATCGTTAGCGTGTAACTTTAAAGTTTTATATTGCCCGAACTATTAAAATGATGGCGTTCGTGAGCCCCCTGATCAGGCATCTTTGCAACAATTAAACTCTAAATATAGTCTCGTAGGCAGTTTCCATTATACCGGTCCGGAGCACAAACCTTGAGAGCAACGCCTAGCCATCTGATATGTCGCGATTCTAGCTCCCGTTTTAACCTACACTATGGATTAGGTAGTATTTTAGTTTCAGATAATCTCAAATGATTTCGGGCTACCACACATTATGGATCGCCAACAGGAAGTTGTAAATTTACTAGCTTGGGAACCTTAATGTCGATCATGGAACTTGCCGCTTTATCTGACCACATATAAGCGCATTATAATTCTTTGGCTTTTCCAACTATCAGTAGCAAGTCTTTCGGCCGTAAGCTACCTGAATTGGCCTTGAAATAAACCGCACCTGTTGAAATATGTCTAGTTTTAAACTCATGTGAAAGATGCTCTCGCCAGTTGCCAATGCAATCTCAAAAGCCTTCAAGAGTAGGTCTGCCGGCCACCATCGTACCCTGGGACTCTCTGGCGTTTCTCTTTGTGGTATACTCGTAAATCTTTCTTATTGTTCGAACATTAACTCGTCTTTGCCAGAATTTGTAATCATCGCGCGCTACCCATTGTCTGACCCGCGTCATTTTCGCGTTGTTATCAGGAAAAATTTTTCTTTGTTTCTCATGCGAGTGGTAAATTTTTTGGCGCTTCCTTCATATTACTTAATACACGCTACTCCACGGTTATTCTTCTGCGCCGCAACTAAAAAGGCTGCTTTTATTGTGACTAAATTCAAAATATTAAAATATCCATATTTTGTCTGAATCATACTAGTGAAAAATAATATAATTTATTTATTTTGGTTGAAAAACTTTTTCAAGCATTCTTGTGACTCACTATTTTTTTGAGTACTACATAGGGCATTAGAAAACTTTGCAATGTGGTACAAGCGACGATTACATGTTAGGACAAGTTTAAGCGTGTGGAGACAATGTTAAACCTGTACGATAAACTTCCAGTTGTTAGTTACTCTTGAACAGTAGGAGTGAAAGGAACTCAGAATGTCATTTTAGCCAAAGAGGAAATACCGTCCATTTTTTGTTACAACTTTGCACATGGTTTCAATGTTGATCAGAATTGAAAGTAAGAGTTTATGTGTTACAAAATGGTTGGCCTCATCATCTGACCATATTCAGGGCGTATCGGGAATTTGCAGTGTGAAATACGCTTTGAAGTTAGTTATGGAAAAAATGTTTTCAATTTATTCGTTTTGAGTGCCCCCATTCCTTAACATACTACCCCAAAAAACTTAATTAGTTTGAAAATGGAACATCTCATAATAGATAACGAAACTTTACTTAAAGAACAGGCTAAAAAATAGACAGTTTTCTAACCACGATAATCTTTGTTAGCGTGCTTAAATCCTTGAGGATACTTGGAATAGTTGGTTTGACAACTTATTTCAAAGGAGGTAGTAGGAAGTATTTTCAGAGATTATAAAAATAAAAGACGTATTGCTAAACTTTCCTGTTACCCTACGTATAAGTTAAATTTTATAATTATCCTCTTTTAACAAATGTTATTGTAGCCGTTTTAAACTAGATGTTATTAAATATGTTTTCATGGCGGAAGAACATCCTACACAGTACCTTTTCTTATCCTCAAACTTTCCAACAAACTTTTGGAAGGTTATATATAATGTACTGTTAAGCAGTAATAGTTTTTTGTTTTTTAAAAAAATCAGAGACAACAGTTACTTTTGAAAAAGAAATTTTCATCTTTTTTTAAATTTTGATCAGTTTCAGTCTATACTATAAACTAATGCTTGTCTCTAAGGCAAACTAATAGATCCAAGTTTTTGTTACAGAAAAAATTTAGAAAACCGTTATAAAAATTTGGCCAACATTTTTGGTTTTTATTAAGATATAACTTTCTTAGCTCTCTTTCCAGTTTATTATTACAAATAGTGAACACCGTATGCAGACTCTTTCCGTTACATACTTTAATGTATTTCAGGAAAAAAATATTCATATACTAATTTACTTCCCCATATTACTAAAACTTTTGTAGTAACTTACGTATAAATAAAAAGTAATTATTAAATATTTAGAGTTAAACCATAGATTGGAAACCATAAGATAGATCATTGAAAAAGAAATCTCAAAAAAGGCGAAGATGAAAGACCACTCTCATTTAAAGGGACAAGATCGGAAACAGATGGAAACGTTCCTATTTTAGCATCTTATACCCACGTACACACAATATGCCAAAAAAAAAGAAAGGATTCGACGTGAGAGATCCATCTTAATAGTTTCTAATCTTTGGTTACACCACGAGTTAAACAAAAAAAAACGTCACACCTTTGAAATAAATTTAATGCTTTTCTAATAATTATTTTCCTCGTATACAAAGTACGTCCGGAAAGTAATGACACTGCATTGGTCCTAGCAAAGAATCAGAGGGCGGAGTCTTCAGACCTCACGATTGGTGGGGGATATTAAGTAAACGATCCAACCCAGCTCATTTGCCTTAGAGCCTTTACAAAAGCGGATTGATTGTATACCTAGTCCCACCTATTTTTCCCGGCTCAAATCCAGCTTGAAGAGGCATCATTTTAAAACTTAAAAATATGCAGACTGCTTGGGTACTTTGAAAGGCATATCTATTCAAGACTTTCAGGCAAGCTATGGCGCATGACAGGACCGTTGGCAACGATACTTTCCGAACGAACTTTGTAATCTTAACCGTTACGTCAAAAGAATTTATTTTCTTTAATTTCAAATTTTATTTCTAACTTTTTGGATTACAATGTTGATAAAATGGCTTACTTTTAAGCTATGAACCGTCTTAGTGATAACCCATTTAACATATTTAAAATAAAACATAACATTGCAGACACCTACTTTCTATCGCAAAAACTCGTGGCGGTATTCGCCTTATAAATGGTAAACTTCCTCTTGGCCTAGATTAGTCGATAACAGGTCCCACAATATTTTTATAGCTTTTTTGTCGCTTCCTCCTTATTAGAACTTTTTATCTATTTGTAGATAATTTAATTTTTGCACTATTTATTTTATTAGTATAACGAATGGCATTTTTGTAGTTTTTGGCACTATTTTTGATTTTACTCTATTACTTTACACCGTACTAAAAAGTTGGGATTTTTCATCTCCTTTCACCAGCTATCATCAGTAACTTAGTTTTGTTAGCCAGTTGCAGGTCATAGTTAAATGTTAAATAATAGATTAAGTAAACCAAATGAACACTTCGTTGACTATGTGGGTGCAGCCGTCCAGTGACGGTTTATCCTGACTTTCAAGATTCAACAAACGTTGTTTTTTGACATTCAAAAATAAAAAGATTAAAATACTCAATCTTTCAGTACCAGAAGAAATAATCATTGAAAACTATAGAAGTATTGTTGCAAATAATTAAACAGTTCTTTTGTTCCCTCTCAATAACACCCTTTGAAGCAAAAGAAACAGCACTCGCTCAGTTTGGCTAGATGTGGAATTTAAATTTGCAAACTTTAATATCCATTATGCTATGCAAATTACCACTTTTGATAATTTTTTAATTTTTTTAATAAGAACAAATTAAAAAATCTTTTTGTAGGCAACTTACCTTCCACAACTATCTATAGGTACTTGGACTGATTTAACTAAAGTTCTGATAACTATTCGGTTTTTCTTGAGGCTCCAAAAACAGAAACCATCAACGATCATCAGGTTTTACCTAATAAGTAAGCTTTTATTCAACAAACATTCAGATGCAACTACTATTTTAAAAACGCTCTCAGTTAGTTTGTGATATCTTTCAAAAATTGTTCTTTTTTTAAAAGCAAAAACATTTTGCAATCATTTACTCTAAATATTTACAATTAGATTAACTCTGCAGTAAATTGGAAAAATGATTTAATGATATTTGTAACAAATAATGTAGCGTAGACTTTACTTCCCTTTTGGTGATTGTTCTATCTCTTTAAATAAACTCTTTAATCCATTTGATCAAAGATTAAATGTTTATCAATTACTTAACAACTTCTTCGACAAATTCAGTGATCGTATTGCTACAACTTAAGTTGTTTTGTTATAAAATTTAGGTCTTAAACCCTACATATTTTCGTGACTTTTTCTTTTTTCAATTTTAAATTTGACTTAAAAAAATTATAGTAAACTAAATAAAAATTATTTAAGTTGTAGAGTTAGCATGCAATCATTCATATGGTCTTGAAGATAACAACGCTCTGTAAACAATAAGTTTCCCATACTCTTACTGCTTAACAAAACAAAAGCATGAGATGGTATGCCAAGATTTACTATAGCTCTAATTGTAAGTGTGAATTCGAATGTAGTCTTTGAGTGCCTTGTCGAAAATTGTTTTTGCACGAGATGCGTCACTCTATGGAATGCCAGCACATTGAAAACTGAAACCAGGAGCAGAATTGTTTTTTCCAAACCAAATAAAGATTGTCATTTGGGATTAGGGAGAATTCTGCTGATTAATAATAAATCCTGCGCATTGCTTCAACATAACAATATGCGCCCACATGTTAGTCGCCTCATCGTTGCCACCCTACAGACCGCCGCATCTTCGCCAGGCCTTGCGTCGAGCGACTATGTTCCGTTTAACTCAATGAAAGAAGCAGTAAGCAGCAATAAGTTCTTCAAACAACGAGCTTCAGTCGGCTGCCTAAAACCGAAAGAATGGTTTGAAGCAGTTTTACAAAAATTTCCTGGGTAATAGCAAAAGTACATACACATTGTGGAACATCTCAATGAAACGCATAATCTCTTCTCCCTAATAAAAAATTAGTAGGGAGAAAACAAATGTAATACCAATTATTTTTGAACGCCCCAAGTATAATTCGACAAGCATGCTCTTTCTGCACCGGCAAGCTTTACCATCATTAACCAAACGGGGATGAATAAATTACATAAATTCCTTGCACTTTCACCATTTCACAAATTATTTCAAGGTCATACTTCAACTTTCGTCTGCTCGCCGTGGTGTATTATTTGAATACATATACATCCAATTATATAAATTTTATTAACGTATATTTCACTTGAGATGGCTAATTGTTTAAATTAACAATTAAACCTTTTCTGTTTTAAAAAGATGACCAAAAACAAAACATTCTGTATGTCGGCAAAGAAATTTTAAATGCAAAGAATTTAAGTGTACAAACGATACATCACATAGGAACGGTTTTTGACATTGACCACAAAATTCTTCTCTTGTAACGAAGTAAAATGTAAAGAATCGGTGTTAACCTTCCCCTCATTACACAAAATTTCATATTTAGAATATTCCATGTTTGATAATCTCGCGCGTAGTAGGTAGGTGTGATTTTTCTTTAACTTTTTTTAGGAATTAATAATTGAAGAAAATATTAGGACCATTTGCTGCACAAACTTTTTTTCTTGAAATAAGATACTTAAAATCTAAATCAAGCTCTAAGTTTGTTGACTTAATTTTTTTAAATAATGATTTTTATTTGTAAAAGACTACATCATCAATATTAGAAGCATGCAGCTTCTATTAAATTGAATTCTTAGATAATTAAAAACTCTACCAAACCAATTCTTTGGAGGTGTGCTGTTAATTTAATAAAACAAAAGTGTAGACATTTTAGAGAATCAAAAGAGGTAATATATTGCAGTGGGGTAAGAGCAGATACAAATAGTAAACATTTTTTTTATTTTTTTTTTTCTTTTTTCTCTTTTCCCTCTTTACCTAAACGGCGTCGGGTGCCTATATCCATTTTCTTTAGTTTTTTCTGTCTCCTGTCAATCTGTTTACTTCCCCCATAGTTTTTCCTTTTCTTCGTGCCATTTCCTGGATGTTGTCTGTCCACATTCTCCTTGGTCTACCGCTTGGTCGTCTGCCTTCTATAATTTGTCTTGGTATTTGATGTTTTCCCATTCTTTTTGTACGCCCATACTATTTTAACTGTTTATTTTCTATTGTGGTTACTTGCGGTGTTTTTGGTAGTCTCTAAACATTCAATTTCTTAGTTTATCCCTTCTCGTTTTCTCAGCTACTTTCCTTAGATACCCCCTTAGTTATCTTGGATTTGTGTTTGTCTAGCATAGTCCAGCTTTCTGCCCCATAGGTCAGAATTGGAGCATATACTGTTTTATATATGCGTAGCTTTGTTTCTGTCCTTATTTCTCTTTTTCTTTGTTTAGAGTGTAGTATAATGGACTTGGTTTATTTATCCTATTTAATATTTCGCTATCTATTTTTCCATCATTTAAAATTATTGTTTCTAGATACTCATATCTTTGTATTTCTTCTATGTCTATGTTGTCTATTTTAATTCTTTGTACTGGTTGGTGTTTTTGCTTAGATATGTGTATTATTTTAGTTTTGCCGATGTTGATTTTTAGTCTAACTGCTTCTATTTTCTTTTTCCACACGTCTACTACTGCCTGTAGTTGTTCTCTACTTCCTGCTAAGACCACAATATCATCCGCGTAGACCAAGTTTTGGATTTCCACCAACTTCATGTTCCAATTACCTATCTGTAGCTTTCTGGTTCTCTACTTGCTATTTTTAATCACCATGTTCATAATTAGGATGAATAACAGTGAGCTAAGACTATTACCTGGCTTAATCCCTTCCTCTATACTGAATTCTTCCGTCTGTTCTCTTCCTAGTCTCACTATTTCTTTTACTTCCCTATATAAACTTACTATTACTCTTCTCAGCTTCTCATTTACTTTTAGTTATTCTAGTACTTTCCATATCTGTTTTCTAGATACGGCGTCAAAAGCGGTTTTAAGGTCAATGAAGGTCAGGTATAAATCCCTTCCTCTGTCTATCATATTTTCCACAGTCATTATTAATGTAAAAATATAGTTCCGTGTTTGTCGTCCCTCTCTATAAGCTGCTTGCTCTTCCTCTAGCCGTCTTTTTGTTTTTCTTTCAGCCTTCTTTCCAAAATTTTTAAGTATATTTTGAAAGCGCAAGAAAAGAGGCATATGGCTCTATAATTGTCGTATTCAGTTGTTTTTCCCTTTTTATGTATTTGTACTATGTAGTTTCTTTACCAGTCTTCCGGTATTTTCTTGGACTTCCGTGCTTGTCCGCATATCTTGGTCATAAATTCTACCTTACTAGCTCCTCCGTATTTGATTATCTCTAGTGGTATTTGGTCGTATCCGGCTGCTTTTCAGTCTCGTATCTCTTTGGTCGCCGCTTTTACTTCTTCTTCTGTTATATTTCGTGTTCCGTTGTCCTCAAGTCTCTGTTCTCCATCTTCTATGGGGGTTCCTTAAATATCTATCTCTTATTTCTTTTTAAACTTTTCTTTGAAATACTTTCTCTATGTACCCATAATTTATGCTGTTTCTGTTTTTAGGCTGTTATTTTTGTCTTTTATGCTCCTTATTTGTTTTATAAATTTGTGCGTTCTTAGGTTTTTGATTGTGCTCCATACAAATTTTTGGTTGTCTTTGTAGGTTTCTTCTATTTTGATTCCGAAATTTTTCCATGTCCTTGCTTTTATCTGTTTTACTGCCTCTTTTGCTTCATCTCTTCTTAAATTGTATTTGTTTTTCTTTATCATCGGGTTTTTTTCTTATGTGCTGTTTCGAGGCTTGTTTATTCCGTTTTACTTTTTTATGTCCTGTGTTTATCTTCTTTGTTTTGCATACTTCCTTTGCCGCCTGTTGTGTTACCCTCTTAAGTTTATGCCACATTTCATTAACCTCCTCCATTAACCTCTCCATTATTCTTCTCCCTCCTGTTCCTTATGTTGGTAGATTTCTAAGTTATTTTTGAGTAGTTCTTCATACTCTTGTTTATTTTCTTCATTATTCAGTGACTCTAAGTTCAGTATTTCATACTTCTTCTTTTATAACTTTTGGGTGGACTTAAATCTTTTATCTACTATTAGGAGCTTATTACCAGTGTTCATTTCAGCCCCTCTTATAACCTTTATATTAGTGACTGCCCATTTCATTTGTTTTGTGTGCATTATATAGTCAATGATACTTTCAACTTTTCTCTCCTCTGCTTCATGTGTATATCTGTTGATGTTCTTATGGTTAAAGTGTGTATTACCTACTGACACCTGATGTTCTATACAGAAATTCATCACGCGTTCTCTATTATTATTTTTAGCTATTAGTGGTTTAAGATAAAAGTTCTTTTATTATTGTTGCAGATACTATCCAAGTATTTATTTCTCCTTACTTACATATGTGTTTAGTTCAACGTAATTTTGAAATAAGAATTGCATTTAGTTCTTTTTCTTATAAAATTTTTCTAAGTAGATTTATTTCTTTAATCTGTTGGCACGTCCTATTTGTTTTCTTAAATTTTTCAATCTTCGTTTTTCTTCATATTATCTGTAGTCTCCCTTTTGTGCGGATTTGCTGTTTCTTATATTGTTGTTACTTTTTTTATATATAACCTCTCCAGTTCCTTTTTTCTAATCATATTATGCTGGAAATCTTCTTATAATAATTGTTTACAGGGATAAATTTCTTTTCAATGTAATATAGATGATAACAATGCGATATTATTACTACAATTACGTATTAATTACTACAATTAAGTATTCTTTGTTTTCCAGACTTTGTATTGCTTCGAAAGACTATTGCACTTTTCATATTCTTTGATTTATTTTTTTCTTAGATTCTCCTCGCAATTATTATGCATTTCAAATAACAAAATGTATCAACTTGTTAATTTATGTGCGGCTTCTTTGAATCTTCTTTGTCTATTTTCGCTTTCACCGGTTTTTTATGTTTATTTTTAGTTGCCCCTTTTTTAGTTAACTTCAGTGACCATTTCATATAATTGTCAGATTTGTCATCTATCACAATACTGTTGACATAACAAAATGCCCATTTTTAAATTCATTGAGTATCTCACGGTATAAAGAACCACATAGTACCACCTGCCTGTCGATTAAGACATAAAGTGTCTAAAGAGAACAAACACTTCGAAATTGAAGGTGTTTATACAAAATTGTGTAAATTTTTAGTTCAGAATTGTCCTAGAACTTCTATCTAGCAATAAGTCACTTATCTATGAAACTTGGATGTCTCCTGACAACATTAACCTAAGCTAGAAATACACACAGATACCATTTCTTTCAAACCTTGATCAACACTCAAACCGCATGCCAAGTTGTATTGCGACATTCTCCGTTTTTTGACCAAGATACCTTTGCGCTGACTTTTCACAGTTCAGAACCAAAGGTTGTTCTGTCGGCTGCAGTTCAGTTTTAAAGCAGTCTCCGCAATTTAAATTTATCACGATGTTTGATACTTGCTTGCGCCATACTGCAAAATTTTCCTATAATTAACTACAATAAAATATAATATATTCCAAGATCGTATTTATACCACACAATAATGTCACTTTTTTCCAGTTTTTGCATTCTTATCAGAATAGTGCAAAATTTAAAAGTTATTTACTTAGTATTTTAACGAAGACCAGTAAAAATTCCCGTCCCAATGACGGGCAACACAAGCTAAATATTTGGTTCAGAGTTTTGTTGATAATTAATAAAAAATAAGCTAATAATCGTTCTATCAACCATATCCCAGCATGATGGCATTCGTTCGGCTATATTTGGATTCACATAAATCAAAGTTGTTTCGCATGCGCTTACTAATGACAAGAATCGGCCACGTAGTGCATAAAACACTTATAAGTATCGCAAACTGTCTAATTACTTTATGATAATTTATGTTTTGACCTATAACAGGTCAACCATGACCTAAATCAGAAATCTTAAACCTTTATGTGAGACTTGGCAACAAACCGGTTTAAATGAGGTATTTGAAATTTGAAATAGGAGCATATCTGTAAGATGTGTTGCAAATTTACATTTTTGCAAAGTAGAAAAAATTCGCCATTATGTTACGAAATATCCATACATCTATATATCAAACTTTCTATATCTCGTTGGTACAACTTTTGTGGTTTGTAATCAAGCAAATGACACCATTCTTCTACTTTCTAAAAGTTGTAAAAAGGACAACCGTTAAAAGCGAGTCATTGATCGAAATACATGACAATGGTTTCAAATTAGGACAATAGGTAGGGTAGGGTGACAGTCTTCCATTGACTCAAGCTGTTGAGAATCAATCTCAACGGTGATAGACTTTCAAAAATCGGACCAGTTATAACCTCAAATCTTTTTACCACATACTCTGTAGCTTGGTCACCGCTTAACCATTAATTTGATTTGTTTGGATTGAGATTGTATAATAAATCAAAGATCCTGAGCATTGTTAAGCAACTGACCGCACACCTTAACCCAGTGCTCAGTTGGCTCTTGCATTAAAACGTAAGGTACTTCGCTGCATTGTCTATTGACTTTGTCTGGTTCACCCAAGTGACTTTTGGTCATTGGAGTGGTCTAAACTCCTGTAGTAATTGTCGGGTGGTTATAACTAGCAATATTTCGACAGAATGAAGTAAAACTTGACTTACTACTATACAGCAGGTCGTCCGTATCGAGGCCGCATTTAAAGGCTAATGTCAACGCTAATGAAAAAGCATTATTCAAGTCGCATCAGCAGTATTTACTCTAGCTTCCAGCAATGCCAAAGCAGGCCCAAAATTCCAATATTTAAATTATTATCTACTTTTAGGCTTCTATATCTGAAAGGAAAGCCTAATGAAATCGGTGCAGACGTCTGTCTGTCCGTCGCGACTTTCAACTCGAGAACTACTGAACCTAAAGACATAAGAGGGGTATCATTCGAAAGCCTAAGGCCTACAGGGTTCACATCTGCGAGCTGGCACTAATATAGGTCTTCCTTTTTATGAATTATTATTCTATTTCTTCGTGTTGTGGGTACATATTTTCTTTTATGCCTATCATCAGCGGCAGTAATAATTCAATTGTTTTCTGCGTCTCTGTTCTAAAATTCTGCTAAAGTACCATTTATTTTTGTTGCTTGGTTTTCCCCCGTGTGTTTAATGACTTCCTTAATTTAATTCTGGTTGGCTTGCTTATGTTATTTACTGGCAAGTTATCGTTACCGATATTTTCGTCTTCGATGTTCTCAACCTTTATATATTTTTTCGTAGTTCTAGCCATCGTTTTATTTGATCTTTTGTTGTCTCTCTTAATTACTTAAAGATTTGTTATAGTTGTATCTCTTGTTCGCAAGAATTTTAATGTTTCTATATGATTTCTTTAAGTTATCTGTTGCTACTGCTACTTTTGCTATATTATCAATCCATGTGTATTTGCTCTTTTTTATATCTGTTCTTTATTATATCTTTTCTTTTTTTTATTTACTTTTTATTTTATTAAGTTCTGCTTTTAAGTTTTTTCTCTTCTGGATTAAATTTTAATTATCGTGGCTTACTCATTCTTTCCTGATCTTTCTTTATGTCGCAATACTTCTGTTACTAATTTATAAATTTTCTTTTTTCTATTCTCACTTGCGTTGCCTTTTTGTTTTCCCTTAAGCATACTCTTATCATTGTTTTACTATTTTATAGGAGATTTTCACCTCTTACATCAGTCAACCTTTTGTGATAAACATATATAAAACATCTTTTCCATTTTTCTGCCTGCTAAATGATCCATCTGCTTTAATATCTTCTGGTAAAGTAAAATCATGTATTTTTATGGGGGAATATTGTTTTTCCTATTACTAAATTTGTTCTAATCAAAACTATACCAACCTTTCGCCGAACATTAAACGGGGAAGAGTGTTGCTTCTGGGAGTTCTAAGTAAGAATTCCTAAAAAGTATTCCCTTCTAACTACCGCTTCTTTAATCAGTGTTATACTGTCAGAACAAAAGATGCCCTTCTACGTCGCATGAGCAATGGATTATTATCAACCCATTTCAAAAGGCATAAATATCTCTGAAGTTTTGAGAGAACTTTTAAGGCACAACTCTTAAGAACCGTACACATACCATAAATAATTTTTGGGAAAAAGAGAAGCAATTGAAAATGAAGGCGACGACGTCAACCAAAGAGGAGCGTAACTGACGGGGATATTCACATTGTTTGTCACCTTCTGGAAGATAACTAGTAATTGCAAGTTGCTGTAATTGCTTTTGATATCAGAATACGCTACGCTAAGGTAATTCGATACGCTATTTTGCTTTACGACAACGCCCGGCTAAATACAGTTGCCCAAACTCGACAAAAAATTGTGTATTTATTCTGCACTTTTTTTGGCGCACTTACAGGCACTGCAGCCTCAAGGGCTTATTGTGGCTACTAACATGCACTTAAATGCTAGGACATTCACACACACCCATGGTTAGAGCGAGACTCAGACTCGCGCGCGCCGGCTAGAAAACAAAGCCAACTGGTTGAACCATCTGAGCCACCGCATCCCCTTATTCTGCACTACCTTGGAATAGTCCGGAGCTGTCGCTTTAAATTTATTATTTGTATGGACTATTAAAAAAAACCCATAGAAGACAGATTTAACGATAATATTACTGTAGAATCGTCGCCAGAGTGGTCTAAGCGGTTGAGGCGCGGACTGCGGTGCGGATAGCCCCCGGTTCTATTCCCAGAGCTCTCTGATGCCTGGTGGGTGGCCTACTCAGTCACAAAAAATAATTGAGTACCTTTGTTCACTCGAACAAGGGGTAATAATGGCGGTCGTCTAAAGCGTGGTGCTTTCCATATCGCTCCGTATCAGAGATGGTGCGCGATGATCGGGCAAAGAGAGCGAGCATATGAGAGCTTTAACCTCTCAGTTCACAGACCATGCTTCCACTAGAAGCATTAGAGCCTTACCATTACTATAGAAGCGTTCGTGCGCTATTGGCTAATGTTACAACCACCTTAATTCTAACTCAAGAGATTGTGTAGATAAATAACTGTATGTTTATATGATTACGATGTTTCTATAAATTAAAAAATAATACTACGGATTTATATCGTATACACTCATATAGTATACACAGGTCTTCTTTTTTCTCTCTATTTTCTACATGAAAAGAAATATTCCGACTTGGTGTTTCTAAAAATATTATGTTTTAGAAAGGGGCTGACCAAATTGAAGAAAAAATAAATCACAGAATTTGTTGCGTTTGTATTTATCATATTTTTTAGTACTGCGCCACAAAATTCTGTCAAGGATGCTATGATTTTATATTACCATACTTTGATGACATCTGCCGTTTGCTAAAAATTACAAAAATTGTACAAACGCCAAAGTTATTTTAAAAAAATAGTAATTTTGGGCTTATTACTTTATGGAAATGGATAAATTAAAAAAATTATAATAAAATAAAAATTATAGCAGCATTAGCAAGTTATAAAAGACTATAACATCTAAAATATTAGTCTCTCTTCATCGAATCCTGAACTAGTAACTATAACTTGTCACAGTTATAGAAAATCTAAAATCTTTTGACTATACCGCGTAAAATAAAAAATACTTTATACGGTAACTAATAAAAAAAAAGCATATTAGCAAGATTCAAACTAAAAACTATTACCTATTTTACCTAGTTTTTAGATATTAATCTAGAACAGATCGCTTCAGTTCTTAAAGGGTTAAAATTAAGCCAACAATGTAAGCACCGGAAACCCAATTAACCAAACACACACTGCACTGTATGGACAAAACAGAAATAGGAGAATTAAAAATAATAGGCAACTATATAAAATTCCTGTGCACTGCCAGTCCACCACCAGCGTATTATTACACGTACGGACGTCTAAAAATGCTTTATTTCAGCAGCACGGCGCACAATCCTACCATTAGTCTTGTTTCATACCGTTGCCGCCGCTAAATTACCGTGGTTACAGAGGCTATATCTTCATCACTGAGATAATAAACGTAGGATTGCCATAAAAAGCTTTTTTGTGGTACGCTGTTATAACTGTACGGAAGTCAAAATGATGTGGAAACGTTTGCGCCAATTTACAAGTGGTTCCTTTGGCAGATAATGAAGATCATTTATTATTGTCGATTTGAATAAACAAAATGATTGCTGCAAATTCTCCTCAGGTCAAAAAGTTGTCGATTTTCTGTTAATACGAGGGCTGGCCATTAATTAACCAGAATAAATTTTTGAAAATCAAATTTTACGCTTTAGAAATCAAAATTCAAAAGTTTTATGTTTCGCTAGATTTTAAATAAGCAAATGAATGTCTACGAAAAGAAAACGTATATTTAATAACTTTTAAAATTTTCTTGATTATATCGAAATGAGGTGTTACTCTATAAAAATAGTCGTACTGTAATTTTTTGATCATTATACTACTGTGTACAAATATAACCCGGAATTTTGTTATAATTTTTAAATCCTTATTTATTCTTAAAAATCTATTTCATCGCCTTCGAAGTAATCCCCCTCGGCTGCAATGCACTTATGCCAGCGAATTTTCCACTCATCAAAACACTTTGAAAAGTCCTGTTTCGGTATGGCCTTCACCACCTTCGATTCGGCTTGAATCTCTTCTATCGTGTCAAAACGGTGTCCCCGGAGCGGTCTTTTCATTTTGCTGAATAGCCAGAAGTCACATGGAGCTAAATCAGGCGAATACGGCGGTTGCGGAACGATATGGGTGGAATTTTTAGCGAAATGGTCACGAATAAATTGAGGGTTTTTGGAACCAAACGAGATTTGACTTTTTTGAGGCACAAAACTTCCTTCAAAATGGTGTTGACTGATCCATTTGAAGTTAATTAAGTTAAGTTTGGTTGTTTACGAAAACGAGCGTCACTCTTCAACTAATTAAGATATTAACCTAAAATTTGACACAGATGTCAGTAGCAGTCCTACCAACTTAAAACTAAAAAGGTTTGTGCCCAACGAAATGCCCGCGCAGTTTAAATTAAAAATTCCGGGTTATATTTGTACGCAGTAGTATGTCAATGACTTTTCTGTTCCTCTTTATCTCCATTATTCATCATTGTGTTTTATTTCATAGTAGGTATTACATAATATTTTTGCAACAGTGCTACAGATCCTATCGTTTGACGTTAGCTTAGCTTCTTAGATTATTTTTTCAGTTATAATAAAATGTTTCCTATTTGAATACTATGTCATAATTATAACCAATTCTAAGAACAGATTCTTATTAATTTTCTTGCAATTTATCAGTCTTTAGTTGGTGTATTAAATCCTCATGCTTTATTATCCTATCTTGGTATTTAGAGGCAATGCAATGAAACTCGTCCATGAAGGAACAAATGTTCAACTCAACATAGAGAGTTTAACTCATGACATACCATAGGACATCTGCTAGCGCTTTTAAGGCTTTAGACTAGGACATCTGTATGATTTTCAGGTTTCATGATTCGTACAATCATAATTCGATACGTATGGAAAGCGTGGATTTTCAACTGATGATACATTTGGCGAAATTCAAGGCTCGTTTGTTCTGCTGATGTGAATGTGACCCCGATATAATAAAATGTCGGTTTTTTGAAGTTTAAAAATGCTATGATGTTTCTCTTATTGATAGACAAAGCTTCCAAATAACATTTGTAATAATGTAATACTATTTTTATCAAATAAACGACAAAACAATGTTTTAAATTTGTTAGTAAATTCTTCTGAGGTGTTGCTGAGCGGTCTATTCGCCACTTGTATTGGGTGATGTATTTATAGTATGATTAGAGCGGTTTGGTGGTTGTAGGGGTGCTTTGGTATTGTGTGTTGCTGCTACCCGTGGTAACTTGCCTCTGTAGGTTTATTTCCTGCTGCTACCAAGCGTCGATAGACAATGCACTTCTTGTAATTAGCAGAGATCTTTGCTTCAAGCAACACATTTGGTGCAGTATTTTTGGACTTTATGTCATGTTCGCCACAGTTACCACAGTTAAAGAGTTTAGTAAAATATGCTTTGGAATATGTGTAAGCTTAGCATCGCACGATTTGGGGATTCTACCGTTATTTTTGTTTTTTATGCGGTTACTTTGGCATATTTAACAAATATGGTAATAAAAAATTGTAATAAATAGTATAGTGAGTAGTGATTTGAAAGATGAAATAGGGATTAAATATAAAGGAAAAATCATGACAATTTAAAAAATAAGGAAAAATAAGTAAAAACGTGGAAAACACAATTTTTGTATAACACGAAATGTAATGCAAATTGAAAAATATTAACAAAAAATCAGTATACAAAAAATAAAAAAAATAACAACATATGTAGATCTAAAAAAAATTTAGAAAACACGTTGGTAGTGATTGAAAATAATAATAAAAAATAAAAATTTAATTGGAATAATAAACAAATAGAAGGAATATAGAGTTATATAAATCAAAAACATAAAAATGGTGTAAAAAACACTCAGAATAAATCAAAAAGATTAGTTCAGAATTAAAAAAGAAAAAAAAGTTGAAATTAAAAGAGAAAACAAAATTTGTAAAGAAAAGGAAGACAGCAAAAATTAATAATAAAACCAAGTCTGGTTCTCAATTTTTTTTATCTAGACAAACACTGATTTTATAATCTATTAACATCTTTTTTATCGTTTTTCCTAAATTTTGTACCTAATGTTGATTTGGAATAGTGTTCCGTGAAGCTACTGTCGCGTTTTCTAAACACCGATGCCTGCACTGCTCAATAAAGATCCCATATTTATTCTTAGTGACATAAACGATATCCTTTTCGTAGATTAGTGGAGTTGAGGACGGACTTTTTGTTAATATCTTCACTAGTCTCTAAATGCAATTGTTAGTCAATTAAGAACTTTCGATTTATCTTTTCTTGATAGCAGTTTTGACTTCGTTAACCATTTCTTTTTGTACCCTTACTGGACATGAGAGTATAAAGATCACTTCACACGTTTTATCAGGCGTTTCCCTCAAACTTATTCCTTTCTTTCCTAATGTGCCTCTACCAGATTTCATCCAAAACGGATATTGAAAATAAATCATAGTAAAGATCGATCCTTAGCACAACTATGCGAATGGTGATCACTCATGTACTCTGTGAATTAATGTGGGTACCCATGGTATTACTGTCCGATGGTCTTCTTCTTATAAGAATATTGTACAGTGGTGAAAGCTTGCAGGAGCATGTAGCAGACGGAACGTTTTTTACCAGCTCTCTTCATTTCTGAGTTAAAAGCTATTTCATGTATTTTGCGCGCAAAAATTATTGATGTTCCTAGGTCAAGGTTTTCTTTAAACAAGTCATTACTGAGAATTACTAATAGTCTTCATACCATCATTTGAAGAATATTTTGCAAAAATAAGATATTTTGTCTTTGTGCTTTACTAAAAGTTCACTAAAAACTCTGACCACTTCCTGGTGGATTTCGTAAAATTTTTAAGGCACATTGAAAACTAGTGAGATTGTGTAAATTTAGCAGCCGATTATCTAAGTTTTACTTTTACACTCTACATAACCTTTTATTAGTCTTGGTGTTGATAATACAAATTAGACAAGACGCAAAGGTTAGGAAAATGGGAGATTTTTGTTAAATTAATTGATTGAACCATTTGGCAACGATGTCCGATATAACTGGTTGGAGTGAATCTGTTAGATGCCATTATTTTGAGCTGCTTTAGTTCCACGTGGGTTGTTTGGACGACATTCTCAAAATTTTCTGTTGTTATTTAGATTTTTAATAACCAACGATGGCAATTATGTGTCGAAGAGGTAAAATAGATTTCCAGATACACAGGGAATTATTAGTTGCCAAATAAATGTCATTATATAATACAAACAGATAGATTGGGTAAATTATGAATTGTAATTATTTGTTTTTTAAGCTGTAGTTTGTCAGTAAAGTGTACTGTTGAGTGTATGTAATGGCGAATTTAGTTGTCTAAAAAACATTCTTTAATTTATAGTTACAGAACGTTACTTAATATGTTCCTGATAGTGGGAAGATCCTTTGTAACTAGCGGAATGAGCTCTAGAGCAGTTGACACAGTATGAAGGTTTCTTTAATTTTTAATACATGCATTTGCGCGGTGATTATTGTTATGTTTTACACATAATTAATTTTTGGTGTATCCATATCTTCAATACCTATGGCATTGAAGAATATTAACTGTTTTCATTTTCGGTTCTACTGTTGCAACTAAATGGCACAATGCTTTAATATTGTAGAATATATACATATAACTAATAAAATAACCCAATATGTACAAGAGTGTATCAAAAAATAAGAGCAGGGGAGTACGGCCGACACGCAACACCACAGAAAGACGGGTAACTAGAGCATTTCATTGTTCAGTCATATAGCAGGGAGTAACGAGGCTAGAAGTATGAAAGCTCCACTCAGTGATTACATCATCGCGCTGTAGTGCGTTCTCTGTAGGCGTAAGGAGTTAAATTTGAGGAAGTCTGTCGCCTAATGTTGGCACAGGTGCACCATGAATTAACAAAGGCCTAGAAGTAGATACAACGCTTTTTAAGGGAGGAAGAACAAGTGTAACGAATGAAAATCGATCTATTTGTTCTTCAACGGACTAACAGTTCCAGAGAGTGGATGCCTTAGTCTGGCGCCATCTGAGTTCAGCAAGCGGTACAAACATGGCTTGCTGAGCAAGTTTTCATGACAATAGGGTAAAACCAGCCGAAATTTTAAGAATAGCATAGTTTAGGAACAACGCCCTTTAGGGTGCTTAAATGTACGCGTGACAAAAATTTTTAGGAACCAAAAATAATTGAAAGTAAAAAACACCGATGGAACAAGAATTATTGAGAAAAATATTCGCATTGTTTGCCTTCTAAGGATGGTCGCTGATTAACAGTTGCTGAAATTGCTTTTTACAACAAAAGAAGCTTAGGGTAGGGCTCAGGTAACCGGAAACATTATCATGCGTCACCACAATTCTTGACTTGACGAAACTCCTTTATTTTACGACAGTGAAATCGAAAAACTACTAATCGGTTGAGTAAACTGTGTTTTTTACTTAGGTTATTATCCCTATTTAAAGATATCACCGGGGGCGCCAGGAGTTTGTATGTGGCTAATTTGCAAAACACCCCAGCATAAAGCAAATGACTTTGATTCTCTCGCAAAAATCCCACCGGTTCAAAAGCTATCAGCAAAAAAAATAACTTTCCTCTCCCCCCCACTAGACACTAAACACCACGCACTATACTCGTTCAAAAATGTTCGCACCAATCTGTTACTCATTGCAGCTCGGAATCACTCCACATTAGGCCAGGAGTATATACTGTAGAAATTTTCAACATCAAATATCACAAAAATGTGCAAATCGTTAAAAAACGGTAAGGTTTAATTTTTTTCTGACAAAAAAAACTAATATACAAACCTTTCAAGCGCCATTTAATAAGAGTCGCCGTAGGCGCGTGATACTCATAGGACTCGAGGACAAATCTAACGATTTCAGTCTCGCTGCGATGACTTCACAAGTTTGAGAATTATTGACAATTTTCCAACTCTTTCCTCTTCTCAGCCCTTTTCTACCAGCCCAATAATATTAACTCAGGTCTGTTGATTCTTTGATCCCACCCTCAACCGGCATATAACTATTACAAAAGTCCATATCGTAACGGTAATAATAATAGATTGAACAAAGTTAGAACTATAGTTAAAAAGATATCGAAATTCATTTCACAAAACCAAAAATAAGTTTTTTGAACAGATAATAAACAATATTTTGAAAGATAGTACGACGAAGTATGGTACAAAATACAGAAATACTACAAAGAAAGAATAACTAATAACGATAAAATGTTAATTTATTTAAAAATGAAAAACAAAAAAATCATGAAAAAGAAAAGGAGAGAACAATACGTGAATAAAAAATAAGAAATGTATAACATATAGAGATACAGGAAGGACTAATTTATTTTTTAACTATTTTTTGCCTAATAAACAAGCACTAATACTTTTATAATTAATTGTTTATTTAAAGCCTTAAATTACATTTCGAATAGATTAACTGATGAATGTATCTAGCTTTCTGAATTACATTCTCCATTTATGAGCGCGTCGAGTATTCTTTAAATATCTTCCCGTATGTTTTCTTTGAGTTCTTCAAATGTGTTTAGTTGGAAGCGTAAACCTTATCCTTAAGACACTCCGTCAGCAAAACTAAAAACAGTTAAATCTGGTGATCCTGAAAACATGACTCTTAGCAGTGCTATTGTCTCTCTCACTGTGTGACATTTCATACACTACCTTGCTAAAGCTACATATTTCTCAATTTAAGTTCTTCAATTCGAGGAACCAAAAAGTTGTTTATCATGTTACGGTAACGCTCCTAACTAGGCGTAAATATAACGGTCGTTCGTAGACGATACAAGGGTTTCCCCAAATTGTTGATTAACATACTAAAATAAGTCAAAGTCACCGTCACCACTCATCACGACTTTTTCGATAAAACTCTCATCTTGGATCTTCGGTTTCAGGATTGCAGCAACGTTTTTGACGGTCTCTACGTTAAAGTTCTTGAGTCAACTGGATCTCATACGACTTTCTAAAGTATGGCCAAAATTGAAAGCTGGATTTAAATTTTAAATAAAACAACCATTAAATTGACTTTATGATTGGAGTTTTATTGAGTATTAAAGTACACAATATCGGATTAAATATAAAAAATATGTCTAACAAATGGTCATTTGGGCTTTAGCTGTTCTTTCGATAACACGTCAAAATTCGTTTGTCGGTTGCTGTTGCAGACCTTGCATTTTAGGAAACTCCACAAAACGAATTCATATTAAATCACAACACCTTGTTGAAATTGTTGGTGTAGTAACACGACGGTTGCTGGAGTCGTATGGTAAGTGGTGCCATTCTGCTATAATCACATTTGTTTTATATCCAGGTTGACCAATTGGTGCCAAAAAAACTGGATTGTCATGTAACGATAACGATCGAAATTCACAGTTACATCATTGAAGTTTATCACACCGCTTGCCCAAAATCCACAACAAACAATAGTTCGTTAGTGGTGCATTTACTTTTTATAAGTTAAGAAAGAAATTTGCATATCCAATATGCGACAATTTTGTTTATTTAAGAACCCTCCTCGTCGCTTGAGATGATTTTTTGACTGAACTGAAAATCCAATTTCATGATGCTCTAAAAACAAATTGACAAATTGTCGACGGCCAGAATGATGAGCAAGACTTCTTGCATTAGTTGAGTTTTGTACACATAAAGGTACAAGTCTTTAGTGAGTATTCGCTGAACAGAGTTTTACGAAATACCCTATTGTTTTTTTGGTTAGAGATATGTTTCAATAAATAATAGTGTCTGTATGATAATTTTTACAAAGGTGTAACTAAAATAACTAAATTACAAGTTGATGTTCATCTATCATACAGTAAGTCCAATGGCGTTTTGCACTTTAATATCTTTTAGGTTTATTGCCAGTACATTTGGATAACTTTTCAATCGATTAATGTAATTTACACTACACTGTGCGATCGTTTCACTCACTGTGGACACTTGGAGATCATTATAGATGTTTTTATTCGTAACAAACCGGGAGACATACATAATAGAGCGCAGTGCTTTAGACTGGAACCTTTCGATGATAGCAATATTTGATTTCGTCTCTCAAAGCCACCACCTGTAAGTCCATGCCGACCTAAAAATGACGTTGTACGCAAGCAATTTGTTTCGGATTTTAGTACTTACTTGTTTACGTTTTTTCCAAATGTGTGTAGCCTAGTCAATCCCTTAACCAGATGTAATCCGAGCTAGGTATAGTTTTGTTTCCTATCATTATTTGTAATGAATCTCTCCGACATTTAGTAAAAATGATGTGATTTGACTCGTTTACTTTGATCCTCCATTTCTTAGTCCATTTGTCGATTTCACTGATATTGTGTTATAGCAGGTTGCTTGCCTCAACTGAATTTTATGAACAGCTAAAATATCACAATAATTACAAGACCACCAGTGAACAATAAATACAATAACGGGCCCAGTATACTACCTTGTGGCACGCCCGACGTTATTGGGTGTGGAGCTGTTATCTCATTTTCATATCTCACCCGGAAATACGTCTCACTTAGATATGATTTAAGAATGATATAGAAGTTTTCTGGAAGTTGCTGAGTTCATGGAGAAGTTCCTAGTGACATACCTTGTTGAACAGCAGTTTTTATCGTCAAATGTTTTATTGATAATGTCAACTACACGATGCACATGTTCGATTGTAGAATGATGCCGTCTACACCCAAATTGGTGATCAAGTATTAGGTTCTCTCTGCGACAATCTTATTTAATCTTTTAGCTAACAGTTTTTCGGAAATTTTTAGATAAGACAAACAACAAACTAATCAGCCGATCAGGTGAAGGCTGATGCGGTCATTTGTCCGGTTTTTCAATAGTATTATTACTGCGGTCTTCAACTGAGCTGGAAAATGTTTTAACCTAAAGGCAGCATTTATGAGCTGTGTTGGCATAATTAATCCTTTGCGAGGTAGTTCTTTCAGTACATTGCCCGTGATCAAGTCGCATCCGGTTTTTTTTGGGTTTAGGTCATTCAGGATCACATCTTTTAAGGTTGTAGCAGATATAAGATTGCTAAGATATTCTGGCTCGTCTATGAAACTTTGGGATTCTTCATCGTCGTTTTCTTCGATCTTTGGAAGTAGCTTAAACATATTTTTCAAATAATCAACAAAGGTTTCAGCCTTATCGTTTGCTGTTTTAGCCCAGTTAAGGTTTGGTATTCTTATGGGCGATATATGTTCTTTTGGCTGTTTTAATCTTTTTATTGCTTTCCATAGTGCGTATTTAGTATCAATTGTAGGTGTTCGGGCCAATCACCAATTTCTTTTACTTTGGGTTTTAAATAAGGTCGGCCATCTTATGGCTTCTTCTGTACGCATTTCGTTTAATTAGAGATAGCCGCGGTGGTTAGTTCGCCTGCGCGGCGACGTCTCTATAAAAGCGGAGCAGCTACGGCCGTGCTGGTGTAGCCATGATAGTTTTGGAAACGTTCGACCGGCTTTAATTTGTCCGTGTGTACGAAATCGTTTTGACCGAGAGTTCGATTGGTGGCAGGAGTTTTCACATCCCGGAGGTCGTTTGTTGTTGGCCGATTGCATGTACGGGAGTCGATATTTGCCGATGGAGAAACTCGGTCCATTTTCTTTTGTATTTGACAAATCCTGTTGGAAACCTCGGACACGGCCAGCTGAAGGGCCCACATCAGACACTTCCGATAGACCCCGCAGCGAAGATTAGGGTAACTTGTCCTTTTTTCCGCCCACACCCTTCTCTCTTTTTTCTTGGTTCTCCTTAATTACAGCCCCGGGGTGTCGATTCATGTAACAGAGCGTCCGCTTCTACGGTGTCGTCCAACTTTTTGGCTTTTGATTGAAATTCCTTTGTTTGAAATTAAAAATACGATACAGTCCGCTTAAACCTGAACAGTAGGTGTTAACATTTCTATATATTCCTTAAATAAACTGTTCTTGAGTTCTGTTAGTAATTCTTTCAGTTGTCTTTTCTGCACGGTTAAAATTTGTTTCATCTTGTTACTTGCTATAACTACCGAAGCCGTCTTTTTCCAATATTTTCTCGCTAATATTTATTAGACAATCCATTATTTTTCGTTTTAATGTTTCTAGCCCTAGTGTTGCCTCCCAGGCAGATTCTTGTACTATAGTGGTGAAGTTTTGTACTTTAATTTCCATTTCTTCTGTGGTTTTGAGCGAGACTCGTAGATTTATTTTGTTATTAATTAATTCTTTGAAAAATCCCCAATCGGTTTTGGGATTGAAACGTTTTATTGTCTGCTCATTTTCTTTTATATTCGAAAAAACGGTCGCCAACACTGGGGAGTCATCGGATGCTAAGTCGTTATTTGGTTAAATGTCTAGAGATCCTGGTCTAAACCCTTTAGTGACAAAGAAGTCCAGGCCAACTAGTATTTGTTGTTAAATGTTTTCCTACATTAGCAGAATATCTATCTTGTTTAATGCTAAGAATAGAATTTACTTTATTTAAGTGGTTTGTGATGCCATTGGCATTCCACAATACAATTTTGTATAATTGAGCCATTCTTTTTTTAGTTTTATAGCATGCCTCATCTCTTCTCTCAGCTGTCTGATTTCTTGTGTCAATTCTAATATGACATGTTGTTGTTTTTCAATTTGTTGCTGAAATTTTATGTTTTGTTGCTGTATGTATGCATGTTGTTGCTATAGAAGGAGTGTAATATTATAATCTGGTTGTTGTTGGCATAATTGCTGACATTGGTTTTGTAGGGGTTGTTTTTTGAACATAATTCTGCATTTCTGATTGGATTTAAGGGGTGCATATATTTTGTGGAGCTCTTATCTCTGGAGGTGGCGGCGGCGATAGCTTCCTTTGTGTATTTGATTGATTTAATGCTGTTCCATTTTGTGTTCGGAATCTAAATATACGTTGCATCCTTTATGATTAGTAGGGTGTGCTCCTTCGCAAAGCACGCAAATGTTTTTTTTATTACATATTTGGTAATCGTAGGACCCTGCACACTTGATGCAACGAAATTGCTGG
Organism: Sinelater perroti; assembly: GCA_036346155.1. Classification (NCBI taxonomy): domain Eukaryota; kingdom Metazoa; phylum Arthropoda; class Insecta; order Coleoptera; family Elateridae; genus Sinelater; species Sinelater perroti. The sequence continues at coordinate 4,806,602 of JARFIY010000174.1, forward strand.
GTGCTCTGATTTCTTGTACGACCATATGATTAATACCTTTTGCACTGAACGACTGTTTGTTTTTTGTTTAAGGTTTCAAAGCGTACAACTGCATTTCAAAGAGTTTTAATTTTGTACTCTGTAGGTCTTATCCTTTGATAGTTTGTGTGGGTCTAATAACGTTTTAAGATTTTTGTAGTTTTTGATACTGTCTGTCCATACCATCATTCTATCGTCCGGTAAAACTTGTATGTGAACTTGGAGTGACTGTTTTAGCAAATTCTAAAAGTTTTGCACGTTTTTGTTTACTCCATATAGCATAGATGGTGGTATTTTTAAATTTCTGGCCTTTTGTTTTGTATGTTGGCTTTGAGGTGTTCTCTTTTTCTGCTAGATCGCCGAGTGGTTGGAATAGATTTTTTGTTTGTATGCTACCTATATTTGTTCGTTGTTTCTATCCATAGGTTTTATTTTATTCTTTTTGCGTTTTGTACGCTAATATTCTGTTTTTTGAAACTCGTGTGGTTCAAATGGCTCTTTCTCTACATCCTCGCCCGTAATTTTATTATTTTGTGGTGCTGTTGGTGTATTGTTGTGACTGTTTACTATCTGAGTTCGCATTATTTATTGACTCAAGCAAAATGCTGGTTTATGGTTATTTCGTAAGGATTTTGAATGTTTTGAACTGGTTGACTACATGTCAGTGGAATTGGTTAGCTGTTATACTGTGGAAGTGATAAACATTGTAAATATTATTTTTGCATGTCTGCAGGCGCGTAGACAATCGCTCGTTCGCGTTGCGCACCTTTATAGTGCCGCTCACTTCAAATAGTCTTCCAATGTCGCAGTCACTCTTATCACTGGACTTGTTAAACTTTCAATCTTTTATGGAGCAACACTTTACGCTTCGAAACCAAAACCACGAATCTTACCCAATTGTTGAGCAATGTTTCCGGGCTTCCAGCGATACTGACTAGCTAAGGCTATATCCTCACAAGGTACATGTTGTCTTTCATTCAATACCCGTTCAGCTCATTTTGTACTCATCTTCGAACACTTAATTCATTCGGTGTACTATTTTAATCAATAATTTCACAGAATTTTCACTAAAATCGCAATGTATTTTAACAATACTCACTCGCTGTGGTGCTAAAACAAAATTAAAATAGAAACAATACCAATAGTGAGTAGTTTAGCAAAGAAATGTGTATTTTACATAATCTTTCAAAAAATTATCATAATCAAATATTATCACAAATCTTTTTACTTTTATTTGCCACAATAATTTATTATAAAAACAAATTAAGTTGCAGCAAACCACTCTGTTACTGTAAATACGTCCTCCCCCCCTCCGCCGATTTGGTGTCATAAATTACACTTTTATCCCTATATTTGCTAGCTAATCTAGCAGCATGTGTTAATGTGCTTGTACAACAAACAAAAATCAGAAATCACACAAAAGCAAAAAACAAATCACCAATTTAAAACGACTTAATGAAATGTTTAATGCCGACAGCGCCGGTACGGCCGATTTCAGCGCAATGAAGCTAACCGACTGTGCAATGGAATCTTTACAGACCTGTTAAGTTAATGGAAATCGTTCTGAAATCGGCCTTTAATTGGCGCAGCCAGCGACAACTAAAGCTTGCGAGTTGTTAGAGTAGCTAAGCATCTGAGCAGCTCGCGCAGTCCATTGCGGCAATTAAGCAATCAAAGCTGCATTTGAATAGCAGAAATTTTGGGGAACTGCTTGTACCGCTTTGAGGAAGGTTTGCCTCTGAGCCTATTTTAGCACCACTTAAGACTTATGATTAATTCACGTCGCCTCGGCGAGTTATGATACGTGATGCGAGCGATTATGCATCAGGAGTGCGGTACAGTTAGCTCCTGGTCGTTTCGTTGCTCCCAATATTCGCGTTGCATTTGCTCAAACACTCCAAACATCAATTAGCATAAAAGCATAATTGCGCCGCTGAAGGATAATCTTGCTCGCTTTGTAAATAAAGGCGTTGTCGGGCTCCAGGTGCGAGGAAGTCGTAGGTGCTAAGTAGACTGTGTCGCCCGAGATCTCTTAGCGAAGACGCCTCGGGTGCTTGCCGGTGAACTGCTCCAGTATTGTAGAATTTTTAAACAACTGCGAGAGCGAATGTCCCATAGAAATGTTATTTAAGGCCATGTAGGTTTCAGATTGCTATTGAGCTGTAAAATCTCCTGCAAATAAATTTCTATGCATTTGGCACGGAGCAATTTTAACTTGAGAACCGTATCCTGTTATTGATATGTTTATGGCTTTCATAAAAAAGTTAGTTGTACTTCAGGTGCAATTTCAATTTTCGCATCAGCTTTACCGTTAATTTTATTGCTGCATGGGTGTAATATAAGTAGTATAATACAAAGGTTAACCAACTGATTTGTAAAAAGGTCTCCAAATCTTGTAGTGTACGACTGATATCAATTGATTTGGTTAATTATAAAATTTAGTTCCTGAGTACAAAATAAAAAATTAAATAAAAGATGGGTATCTTTAATCAAAAGTGCAGGACAAAAACTGAATTCACAATTCCATAAATTTAAAAAAATGTTCCTAAGGGCAACTTTCATACTATCACTAACTTTAGATTTATCTAGAAATTGAGAACGTGTAGGAAATGCAGAGTAGGGCAAAAGTTCCTCCCTAATTTCAAAGGAAAATTGTAAAGCAAAATGTGATCCAAGAATGGGGAGTGATTTTACCAAAGGTAAACGTTAATTTCTGTCTAAAGGAGCATTAGTAATCAAGGTGTCGTAGACGAACGAACAGAAAGCTATTGTTAGCGAAGCATACAAAATAGTGACTCTGCTGAGTCTCACGATGTGCTTTTAGAATGCGCATTCAAAAATCGATTTTTTGTGGGTAAGAAACTCAGCAAAGCTAGTTGTATAGTGAACAACAAGAATAGTGACTCTGCTGAGTCTCAAACAGATGATGCTTTAGAATGCGCATTCAAAATCGATTTTGTCATTGGTAACGAGACAGCTCCAGCAAAAGTAGTTCTATAGTGAAACCGACTTCCAAGAAAATCTTATTAGTGCGCAAACAGATGATGCGTTGAGTAATATAGACTTGTCACTTGGAACGAGATCAGACAATATCTGTGAAATTCTCTACCAGAAACTTATTTACTGTTTGATGTGCGTTGAGTAATATAGGGACTGTAACTCACAGCTCAACATATGGAAGATTATTCGCTACCATTTTTTTACTGATCTCAATATACTCTAACACACTTGACGACGTCGCTTGCCCAGCCCGCTCAACCAACCTCGCTCCGTTTGACTTTTTCTTATAAAAATATCTTAAATCTGAGGTTTATAAACATTACCCTAGAATTCTTACAATTATTACCCATGTTCGAAATAGTAACGAGAACTGCAACCTTCTTGACCAGCTGGATGCAAAAATTCGCGAGAAGAGGCCTGGCTTAAAGAAGAAAAAATCATCTTTCACCAGGACAAGGCACCTTCGTTAGCGATGGGAAAACTGCGGGATTTGGGGTATGATTTGCTCGGCCATCCCCTGATTTGGCTCACTTCCGACGAAAAAATCTGAACTTCGCATGAAGAAGTTGATGAAACTTAGAATTGAGAAGGAATACTGGATCAAGTGTGTTGAAGTCAAGGGAGATTATGTAGAAAAATAAAATCTTTTTGTAACTGAAAGTCGCAGTCTTTCATTGTCAGGCATAGAACTTTTCATCTTACCTTCGTAGCTTGGATTAGGACATAGTCTATCTGATTTGACTCATTTCTTCTCGGTATAGTCTACGTCCCTTTATAAATCTCTTCTCTAGGAATGTGTACTCATTATTTTTATTATTTTTTTTAATTGCTATTACTGCTCTCTGTGTGCTTGCTTTCTCCTCCTGTTTCTTCTTATAAATGTCTTGTTTTCCGACCTTCGTACTTGCATCGCCAATTACTATTACGATGTTTTCGTTTGGAATATTGTCTATTTTTCCCTTAGTACCTCATAGAACACATTTTTTATCTCCTCCTGTTTTTCTTCAGTGGGTGTATAGATATTTGTTATGAATATGTTTTTTGTTCTATGATTTATGATTAGAATGCATATGCAGTCCGATTTTTCTTCGAAACTCTTTATTTTTACATCAAACAAAAATGTGAGCTACATAAGACAATGCCAATCGTTAGTGAGATGTAAGATAGATTCAAATCAACCCCCTTCCCCAGTTCTCTTAAGTAATTGATTAAAATACATAACTAATTAAACCATTTCTGTCCTGTCTACCAAAATATTGAAATTTTCGGTTTATTGCAACTACAAATAGGCTGATTGCTCTTCACTTAGTTCTGAACATTAAGTTAGATATTGCATATCATACAAGTAGAAAATGTTAAATCGAACAAAGAAATAAACTAAAAACTATATAATTGGCCAGAGGAACAAAGATACAAGCCGTAAGTCAGGAAATTTAATTTATGACCAAATCTCCATTTAATAATTATTAGAACAACTTCTGCTTTTTCAGTTTCATTCGACTAACTGAATTCTGGTAGGCCTTTTTATGTCTTAAAACTAGAATAAGTAAAAAAGAGTTGGTTCTATTTTCTTATAAACTGCAATTTTTTACTAATATCTACATATCAACATATATATAGATGATACGCGCGAGAAAAATATTTTCGTCAACAACACTAATAAAAGTGGCTATTCTTGCAGTCATGTATTTCTCATGACAATATTCTTTTTTTATTATTTGCAGAATTACAATCTACTCCTTACAATAATATGAATATTAAGTAAATGGTATGGCAGAGGTGTCACTAGGAAAGTATTCCTCCTCCTCCTCCTATCTTCTTCTGTCTGCTGCATAGGCTTTCCAATTCCGTATTTTTAGGAGGTTTGCAGCATCTTCCGCAACGTTGTCTTCCCATCTTTTCTTGGGTCTTCCTACAGGTCTTCTCCCTTCCATTTTCCCCACAAGGGCTCTCTTGGGTATTCTTGCTTCTTCCATCACGATGACGTGTCCAGCCCATCGTAATCTGTTTATTCGTATGTATGTCTCAATTGCTGGTTCTTTAAGATGTTGGTATAGCTCATGGTTATAGCGTATTCTCCAAATGCCATCCTCACATACTGGTCCAAGTATTCGTCGTAGTATTTTCCTCTCAAACCTGTTCACCGTTTCTATTGCTTTCTGATTGAGAGTCCATGTTTCGCTGCCATAACATAGCACGGGTTTTATTATTGTTTTGTAAATTCTGATATTTGTGTGTCTGTGTAAGTCTCTGGATTTAAAAATTGGCAACAGGGCGAAATATGTTTTGTTTGCTAGAGTTATCCTTCTGCGAATTTCTGCATCTTCATTTCCGTCACTTGTGATTGTAGCACCTAGGTATGTGAAATGTTGCACTACTTCTATGTTGTCGTCCCCTATTGTTATATTTTGTCGAATTCTATTTGACCTTGTCTGCTTCAGCATCTTTGTTTTTTCCACGTTTATGGACAATCCAACCTCCTTTGCTCCATTTTCTAATTCTATGTATGCTTCTTTTGCTCCAGCAATTGATCTTCCCATTATGTTAATGTCATCCGCATATGCTGCCAATTGAGTGGACTTGTTGAATAGTAGATTGTTTCTGTTAACTGACATCTTTCTTACTGCATACTCTAAGGCTATGTTAAATAGCATCGGCGCTAGGCCGTCCCCCTGCTTTAATCCTTGCCGAGGAAAGTATTAGTCAACGCTAATCTTCGGGTGGAGATGATTTCAATCCTGATTGTGATGCTGCAGAAAATCGGGTGGCCAGGTTCGCTTTAACCTTCTTGTAACATCAGGTTGGTGGGCGAGTTGTTCGATGAAGGAATTGGGGTGTCCAAAGAGATTGGCATTGTATGCGGTCCAAAGCCTCTGAATTTCGTTAGCTAAAGGGTCTTTCATTACAAATAATAGGATTTTAATTTTGAATAAAACAACAAAGGTTTGACATATCAACTTAATTCTTGCTTTACTTTTGAAGCTTAGAGAATGCAGTTATGTTTGAATAAGATACTGTTGAAATGTTCTCCACGGGCTCGTTGACACTGATGCACCCGATCGCTCAAATTTCTGATCACTCTGTGCAATAATTCCGGCTGTATTTCGCCAATAACTTGACGAATATTCTCTTCTAAGTGATCCAAAGACTGTGGCTTGTTGGCACAGAATTGTGCTTTCACATAGCCCCATAGAAAATAATCCGGGGGTGTCAAATCACATGACCTTGGCGGTCAATTCACAAATCCTCGTCGTGAGATGATCCAATCGCCAAACCTTTCCCTCAGCAAAGCGAGAGTAGCATCAGCTGTATGACACGTAGCACCATCTTGGTGGAACCACATCTCTTCAATATTGATGTTCTCAAGTTCTGGCCATAGAAATTCGAGTAACATGGTCCTATAGCGATCACCATTCACGGTTACGGCTGTTCCATTCTCATTTCGAAAGTAAATAAGGTCCGATGACGCCACCATACCATAAACCGCACCAAACAGTGAGTTTTTCGGAATGCAACGCAACTTCATGTAACACTTCTGGGTTGTCCTCGCACCAATAATTTTGCTTTTAACAAAGTCATTCAACCAAAAATGCGCCTCGTCTGAAAATATGATTTTTTGGGCAAAATCAGGATCGTATTGGAAGTGCTCAAGGGCCCAGTCAGCAAATTCACGACGCAATCTGTGATCATTTGGCTTTTAGTTCTTGGGTCAATACGACTTTATAAGGATATAACCCCAGATCCTTACGTAATATTCTCCAAGTTGACGTCTGAGCCTCAGTTGTTGCGATCGTCGTGAAATCGACAAATTTGGCTCACCGACAACACTGGCTGCTGCAGCTGCAATGTACTCATCACTTCGCAAGTTTCGTTGTCTTTTTGGTGGCTTATTGTCTTGTAAAGTTAACGCATGTTCTAATTTTTCACAATGCGGCGTATAACCTGCGCAGAGTGAATAAACGTTGAGTACCCACAACTGAGCTACCACTTTGGTAATAATTTTTTATTACTTTCAACCGATCGGGAGGAGTCAAACGCTGCATCATGAAACTACACACTATACAAAATAGTAACACCTAGAAACAAAAAAAAATATGTATTAGAAACCGAGAAATCTCTATTTGAAAAACTATCACTCATATTGAAAGACGTTTACATAAGGGATTCTCAGGTCGGTGTAAAGAGTGTCATTGAAAATATACCAGAGGCGTTTGCTATCGCTCGGAGTGTCTTGAATTGGAACCTTCATAGTATTTTAGTGTGCAATGGTTTAGCTCAACCCCAGAGCTGGATCCCATAGGTCCAAACTAACTTTAAAATGGTTTTATAAAGTAGTGTTTTGTTTGATAGGGATAGTTGAAAACGTCTTTTCAGTAACCAAGTGATTCGATTTTACTTTGATGTGTGTATTTCAAGTGAGTTTATGGTCGAGGTGGTTGTCTAGTGGTAAATATTACTTGTGCGGATTTGTCAGCGTTAAATGTAATTTTCCACTGAAGAAACCAATCTTGTAGAGTTGAGATGTCTTCGAAGATGTCCTGCAGCTGCTTCTAACCGTGTCATCCGCGAATGTGGCAAGTACAGTATTATTTACTTTCATTTGATAAAATCCGTCCATGAGATACGACTTCAATAAGACGTAGAGCTAGCTGGGAAGATATAGTTTGAGTTTGTAGAACAATCCGATATGGCACACCTTGTTGAACGCCTGCTTTATATCCAAGAAGACTGCTGAACAAATTTTCTTGTTCTCAAGACTTTCCATTATATGGGTGACAATTCGATAGCTTTAATGTATAGTTGAGTGGTACTCACTAAATCCGAACTGGTGCGATGAAGTAAGCTGATCGCAATCTACGGTGTCTTTAATTCGTTGTAACAGGAATTGCTCTTGGAGAGTAGAAGAAGCAGACTTATTGGTCTATAGAACTGTGATTGAGTTGGAGGTTTTCTGGTTTAGTGATAATAATAATCTGAGCGTATTTCCACTGAGCAGGAAAGTAACAGAGTTGAAGCATACTGTTACAGATGATGGTAAGAAGAAGTAGAGCTTTTCGGGGAAGGTTTTTAACTACTTTGCCTGCTGGCCCACGCAGCTAAAATATGAAGCTCTGCTCCAAATGCGAGCACAAAACTCAAAAGGTTAAACTGCAATAAATGCGCTAAGTGGTGCGTGCGCGAAAGCCATCCAAAGCGTAACGCCGGCGCAGGCCCCAACTGGAGCGACTCAGTTTCGATGCGCGCGGCAGAAAACGCCACTCAAGAAAGTTACAGCGAATTAATCCGCAGATTAGGTTCGCACAAGAAGCAGGTTATTAATTTTTTTGCGGTCGTTCTTCTCTGCAAGCGAACGCGAGACGAGCCTTTATTTGAAAACACCGGCAAAAGCGCTAAACCAACACCAAAGTGGTTAGCGACGGGACGTGATTTGATATGCGGCAGCTCGCAAGAACGGTGATTGACGCTAAAAAGCCATCGAGCGATTGTTGCAGGAATGTGGTTTCTTATTGTAGGTATTGTTGTAGGGAAGAGCTATCTCATCTGATTTAGAAGCGCCATTCAAAGAAAAACAAGCTAAGGGACGTTTTAAGATGCTGGGTAATGGTTTTATATGGTTGTTGTATCAAAACATTCGTTATCACTTAGGGAAGGCGTTTTACTTCCTGCAGCTCTATTCAATATCTGTACTTATTACAACCCTTTGAAGTGTAATTTTATTGGGTGTTTTGTACACTCGGAAGTTGTTTTATAGTATAGATGCTGATATAAATTTATGCAATGCCCCCTATTTTGCTTATAATACTTGCTTACCAGCCTTCAAACTTCTTTTGCTATTACACATTTTACAAAGTGCCTATCCGATTATCGTCTGTCAAAATAATGTGTAAAACGGAAGACTTCAAAGAATATAAAGAAACTAGAATTGTTTTAAATGCATTGTAAAAGAAGTACATAAGTTGTTAGAGTAAGTAGAAAAATCTAAGGCTAAAATTATTTTCTACTTTTTATATTGATTTTTCAAAACTTCTAAAAGGAGTGCAGGAGTTGTAGAGAAGCTAAGGGTGGAATAACGAACATTCCTATAAAACAACGCCTTTTTATGCGTAAAGTACTAAACAATATCAAATTCTGAATGGATTTATAGCAACAACAGACTAAGCAGTGCACACTTTTATAATTTTATCACCAAAAAAAGTAAACGCATTAATGAAAACTAAACGCTCGGTCCTATGTTATAGTTAATTTTTTCTCAAAAATTCAGGTAGAAAACATTTGATCATCCGACATATAGTTTAAAATAAAATAAAAAGAGATAAAGGGTGATATCCGAATACGTAAAGTCTGACAAATACGTTGGGTATCATAATATCCCCAGACCTAGGTCAGTGATCGTTTTTAAGTTCGCGTTGAAGGTTTTCGATCGCGCGTTTTCCTAAAACAGAATAACTCTGCTTCTTTCGTTACCGGTATAGTCTTTTTTGCGTTCACCGCATCACCAAACAAACATCACTTGCTAATCCTCTGATATTCATAACATCTTCCTGGTATGGATATACAGTCTTACAGTGCTGGTGAACGGTTCACTTGGATAAACCCAAATTTTCGCCCCTAGATTATTTTTCGTTGTAGGTAGAAATCTCTTTCTACTTAAATCTGTAGAATAACAACATAACAATATCATAGCGCCTCATTTGGTTCTTAGCTAAATTTGTAGAGAACCCAATAACATTTTTTGTAAATTCGCCCACAATTCCATGGATGTTTAGAAGTAACTTGGTGTGTGAGCTCCTCCAACAGTTGTCTTAATTCCTCACCTTCGACCTTCTTTGTGTGTTCGGGACGTTCAGCACCATGCAGGTCAAAATTTGTGTTGGAACAATTATGTTAGTTAATCAGACATTTCTTCTTTTACTGTTGTTAATGCATTCTAAAGTTGATATATTTTACTATAATATATGAATAGATATCATCATCGATTGAAGTTAGAGTCCAAAAATTAAGTAGCGTTAAATTATTTAATTTGGTCTTTTATGTCGATATAAATAAAACTTTACAAAAGTAATTAGCTCAAGTCCTTATATATACCAAATTACTAAACGCAATATGCAACAATTATTACTGTGTTCAACTCCAGATGAAATGTTAACATATAGTCCAAATTTGTTTCCTAGTTGCTTTTCTGAAAGCTAAATAAGCAGATGTACTATAATTCATTTCATTTGAACAAAGAAATGGGTTACCATGCATTACCCCACTAAACTCTAGGTTTGCTGCCGTAAACGGGGTATTTCCAATTCGAAGAGAAACAAATATCATTTATTTGATAAAACAAATTATACAAAATGTTATATGTATCACGATCACAATCACGATGAGCCTTTTTTCATCCATTGCTGGACGTAGGTCTTCCTCAAAATTTTCCACCTTTCTTTGTCCATTGCTAACGTCATCCAATGTATTCTTACAACATCTTGTATGTCATCTCGCCATCTTCTACTTGGTTTTTCTTTTCTTCTTTTATAACAGTTTTGCTCAGACCAATCCGTGGTCACTACCAAATGTGCATTTGCTTAGGATTGGTACGTCTTGTATTATATTTTTCTATGTGAAAATTATAAAATCTATATTATTTTTTATCATATGATCGGGGTTTTCCATGTCAACTTGCGTTAATTTCTTTTTTTTTTTGAAAAACGTTCATTATATAAAGGTTGCTTGATACCTTGCTTTTTACCTATCTTCACATTAAAGTCTCCAATTATTAGCGAATAGTTGGTTTGGTTCTGTTGGAGGCGTTCTGTTAGTTCTTTGTAAAAACTTTCTATGTCCTCTTCCTCCGATTTGCTGGTAACTGCGTATACTTGTATAACTTTGAGTTTTCTTTTTTATTTAAATTAATCGTTATGTACGCAATTCTGTCGAATATGCTTTCATAAGCTACAACGTTCTTTGCCAAGTCCTTATGTACTAAAAATCAAACCCCGTTTGTTTTTGTTTCAACTTGTCCCTTACTGAATAGTATATGGTTTGAATTTAAATTTGTAAGATGTTCTCCATTACGTCCGACTTAACTCAGACTTATTATGTCCCATTTTATATTTTGTATTTTGTTTTGTAACTCTTCTAATTTCTCTTCTGTGAATAATGTTCTATACTTATATATATATTATATATATATATATATATATATATTATATATATATATATATATATACGTTTCTTCGCATTGTTCGTTTGTCCATGACGACCAGATCCAACGCAGGTATTCTTAACACCCTTTACCTCTCTCTTTGTCTAACCGCCGTCGTAATCAAGAGATGCGAAGCTGCTGCGAACTAAGGGCCATTGCTTTCCAACTTCTTTTATTTTAGGGAATTTTTAGGCGTAATGCACCACACTGGCTAAGTGTCTTAGTGCGTAGGCAGAGTCGCTTCCCTAAAGTAAATTTATCTTTGCCAGGATGACAAGAGAATATATACCTGCTACCATGTTATATGTATCATCGTTTCTTTATTTGATAAAAAGAATAAAAATAAAAATATCAAGTATAATTAAAACTAAGGTAGATACAAAACATTGTACAATAACTGATGAATTAATTTGGAAAAAGTTTGAACGGTTAAAAAAAAGATTATTAGTTTTTGCATTTAATAGAATTTGTTTTTGTTTATTAAATATAAAATCAGCAATCAGAATACAGTAGTATCCTAGAAGCTAATGACTTGATAACTTGATAGCTGGTGTGACAAAGGCCCATCCAGCAATGGGTCTTCGTTAGTGAAAGTCAGCGGGCCAACGTCGTTTGAGCCTTCTGATCACTTCTTGATGTAGGAAGTCAAATAGCAGGACTAATATGGACTGCGATTTTGTCAAAATGTTTTGTTGTTCTATGTTGTATGGCTTGTGTTATGCAAGGGATACCAAGGTTTACATGTAACATTTGGTTGGTTATGTACTACGATGCGTTGGTTAATACCCGTAGTACTTTTTACTTGCATCGTTGCATGATGGTCATATTTCGCTTGCTGGCACAGCCCTACAGCTCCACATGGGCTTGATAATGGTTTTGTACATAAGAAGTTTCTTATCCAGTGATAGGGGTGAATTTCTTCCAAGGAGCCAGTAAAGGGTTTTGCGTAGTAGTTCTATGTATGTGCGGCTTTTTTTTTGTTAATATAGTCCAGCCAGATAAGTTTTTTTGTCGAGATGAAGACTTAAATATTTTATGGAGGTAGTTTTTGTAAATCTCAATATTGTTTAGATGATTTGGTGGATAGGGTGAACGTCACGTGGTTTGATTTCGTTTCGTTCACTTTCATCTTCTATTTATTGAGCCAGTCTTCGAGAAGAATAGGGTGGCTTTGAACTTGACGTGAGGCGGTGTTTACATCATTGTGTTTTGCAAGTATAATGGTATCGTCGGCAAAAGTGCCTATTGTTGTGGTAGGGGTGATTGGGATATCTGAGATGTATGATAGGTAGAGAACGAGACCCCGGATACTACCCTAACGTATACCGTAATTGATTAGGTATATTAAGTTACGTCGTTGACTCGTGTTCGAAATCGCCGATGCGTTAAATAGGATTCTAGCACCTTATGGAAGAAAGAGGGTAGAATTTGTTGGATTTTATAGATTAGTCCTTTATGCTAGACCTTATCAAAGAGTTGGTTGGCGTCCAAAAGAATGGCAATGCAGTAGAATTTTTCCTCGAGAGCTGTGTCTATTACTTGTGTAATCCGGTAACACTGTTGGATTGTTGAGTACGTTTTACAAAAACCAAATTGATAGTTTGGTATCCAGTTTGTTGGGGTGAATTCAGGGTCAAAAATTTGTAGCACTAGCATCTTGAGAAGTTTGGAAGTTACCGATATTATTAGACGATAAGATGTTAGGTAGTTGGGGATAAAAATTATTTTAATACTGAAGTCTTAGAATAGAGTTGAAGATGTAGATTAGAAGTACAATTCCTTTTTGCGAGTTTACAAAGAAATATGTGATTTCAAAGAAATTTTCATTCTAACCCCCGTAGCTTGTCTGCAACTCCTGCACTTCTTGTTGCAACCTTTTGAAGTTCAAACTTTCTAAATACCCTTAGCAAGCTCAGGAATTGTTTCAAAAGGATACTTTTGTGGGTAGCTTCTCGTACTTACTCTAATGACCTTTCTACGTCGTCTAGAATGCGTTTCCGTATTACAATCATTTTTATACAATAACTGCTTAAGTGCGTCTACGTACTAAACAGTTACCCTTTTTTCTCCATTGCAGATTATTATTTTAATAAATTTTTGCGTGTTTCTGGGTTTTTAATTTTAAATTCACTTGTAACTTTAAAATAACCGATATGTCGTTTCAGCATATCAAGGCTTATATGCTATGTTTAACTTTTGTTGTCCACTTATGACATGAGAAAATGCTATTAGCAAATTTTGCACTTTCAAATGGTTCTGTTTCGTTCTTATTTCCGTTGCTATGAAGGCATTACATTAAAAATTTTGCTTCTTTAATACTTCTTTTATTGATGTATCAACTTTGCCTTTTTACAACTTTATCTTTGCTAGGTATAAAAAATTAAGTCTGCACAAATACATCTTTTAAAAGTACAGTAGGATTGTATCAAAATACCTGAAACAATTCACTGCTGTACTCTTTTCCCCTACTTTTCTTCTTTCTTATTTTATCAACAATTTTTTCACAATTTCACATTTCTAAGTAAATTTCCCTTTATTTCATGTCTCAAAAGTCTTAAAATCTGTCTTTTTGTCTGCTCATCTATTCATCTGTGTGGTAACATATTTTTGTCATTTTGTCTATTGTTGCAAAAGAAATTTTTCACACAAATGTGTGGTAATGGGTATTTTATCACGAAATTTGAGACTAAGTTAAGCTAGATAGTAACCATGATGTTGCGCCACCACTGTGGTAGAATAGTTATGACAATACTCCTCTGTCCGGGAACACAGCGCGCAAAGTAGTTTAAGTCTTCTTGAAAACCCACGGATGCATATGACATCATAGTATTTAAGGTTGTATGTTAGTAGGCACAATAAACTCTTGAAGTTGCAGTGCTAGTAAATGCGCCCCAACAAAAAAAAAACATGATGTTGGTGTAAGAGACCAGAATACGGAACTGTCTAATTCTATTGTGTAATATTACATAATTCAGTGTGATAATAATAAATACGTTAAATAACAAAATATGCTAATTGAAATTTAGAATTGGACTCAAAACCAAGTATTTTTAAGCGCTATTTTTACAACATGCGATAAATACGAAAAACCATCCTTCCCCTCTCAGTAAACGACTGCAGATGTGTTCTTTAATGTGTTTTTCTTTGTTTCTTCTTTCGGTGTGTCGTGAGGAGACCACCATCCTTTGGTAAACTGGGAATCGGATTAGTAGACGATAGGTAAATCTAAGTTGATCGAAAGCTAGAAGTGAATTTATCTGATTTTATTTCTTTTCCACTTTTTTATTAATTTTAGACAGATCTGTGAGAAAAATTAAAGTGCACAAAGTCTAGTCGTGGCATTGACGCCTTTTTCCATAAACAAAAAGTAGAAAAGTCATTCGTAAAGAAATAACTTATCAGAGATGGCAATAAACTAGGTGGGAAAAATTTCTAAGTTGTTCTACTCTAAAAATCATGAGAATATCTGATATTATATTCGGCTCCCAAATTCTGTGCAACTATAAAGATTGCACTCAAGATAAAGAACAGAGAAAACAGTATCTCTTGCGAGAAGAACATCATGACAAAGTGTAGCTACATTTGCATCAGAACAGTCTTCTGCAAAATAAAGTTTATATTCCTTAATGAGGTAGTGTCTAAAAAAATTAGTAGAAACCGAAAAAATGGATTGCCTAAATATGAAAGTTAATAAGTAAAAAGTAGAAAGTGTAAATTGAACCACATGAGAAATGTAGGGTTGTCAAAAGAATACGCCAAAAACAGAAATGACTGCAAAATAAAACGCTAAAATACTTTTAGAGTTAATAAAAGTCATGGAGATCCAAGAAGCGTAATTAAAGCCGACTTTTGCAAGAAAAGGTTATTTTATAGATCACATCACAATAACCATTCAGAAGAAATTATGCTAAGCACATAACTCTAATCAAAATAGTTGATGGTTTATTACAAAGTCACTAAATCAAATTAACAACGGATTACATAGAAATGTTGTGGGTGAAAGTTCACAAAAGCATGGGATGTGTGATTAGATGCCCAAACAGGAAAATTAAATTTGTCAATTTTGCTTTATGATATCTAGACAAATGCATTATCAAGACCACATTGCTCCATTAAAATATAAATGACTTAACTTGCAGCAAAGTCTTAGTGACATAGCCGAAATGTATTCTGATAACCTAATGGGTGAAGTAACAAGCAAAAGAAAAGAGACGGTTTATGATTAGTTAGTACTCTAGTTGAACAAAGCAATGAGCAAGTGAAATATTACCCAAAGTGCGATGAAAAAACTAACATTCCGACTACTAGTGAAGAACAAGTAATTGCATCTGATGATGACAGCTAAAATGAATTTGGAAGCAAGACAACCCCTGATGTTGGCCGATCGTTATAAGGGTTCCGATATCAGGTAGAGCCTGCTATGTGACTGTAGGCAGGTTTATTTCACTTAGAAAAATATTAATTTCTGTCGCCGACCGTCCATGTCTAGGGATCCCTGGATACCAGTTTGGTCCCTGGTTTACCAAAGGATAGGAGTAAGTAGAAAGGGAAAGAACTTAAATTCAAAAAATACTTCTAAAATAGAAATGGCGATTTCTAGCATTGCAAGTGAGTACTGAGTTTTCAGTCCAGTTCCAAAATAAACTGATTTTATGGCGTATTTATTTCATATGATCACGCAAGTCAATATTTGTCTAGTCTTACACTGAGTTACTTTTGGGGTTAATTTTTATTTTCAGTTTTTGCATCTTTTGAAAAGGTATTCTCTATTACGCCCATGATATCAAAAACTGATGATAGTAGCTCACTGTGGGATCAGGCCACTCACCAAAATAAATAAAAATAAAAATGCAGTGCATAATTTATCTATCAAACTGAAATTAATAATAGAAACATCAAAACTTCTTTTTCCCTTCTCTTTTCTTCATCTTGTATTAAATACAAATTCTCATCTAAACTGTAGTTTTGAAATTCTCATAGTGTCTATTTGTACTTCATTAACTTCTGTTTGTAATTTCTATCAAGCAAAAATACAAGTTATCTTCTTATCTTTTGCTCCCATTACAAGTAATAAATGAATAGAATTCCTTGAGGCCGCAATGGTAAGAGATCTACTTTCAGTCGACCCCCGCAAACCGCAGCATTCCAGGTCAGAACTTTTCGCTGATCCCAACGCCTTTGCGAAGCTGGACAATAACAAATACTGCAGACGGAACTACCGTTAGGTAAACGCAGCGAAATAAATTATCAATTAGAGTGCGCTATCTTTCTAGAACGCCACTTCGCTGTAGGTCAGTGCCAACAGAACAGCCCCGATAACCTGTAATGGCTTTTCGCGGATATGGACATGAGGCGCATCCGACGATCCATGTGCTAATGGTACCATTCGAGCCGGCTTAACTGTAGTTCGATCGAAGCACTTAAGCTTCATTTCCGACTTGGGAGTCGCAGTTCGCTCATGTATTTTTATGAGGCGCTCGCGTGGTCATAAAACAATTAAATGCTCCTAATCATGATACAGAGCTTGCGAAAAGGCGCCGCTACAGCCGCATCCGGTCCGCGAAGTGTTCATATGGAGCCAGAATCAGCCCAGCTACACAATGGAGCCGACAAATTATTGCATTAAGTTTCTGAGAATTATTTTTAAGCTCACCTAGATCACGGCTTGTCTTCAATTAATTTTAGCCACGCCAAAAACTATCCACTTATACCACAGAATCAAACTAAGCATTTTGAACGTGCCATTTAAAATGAGGCTGTCATAACACAATTGAAAATTTTTTTCTGGAAAAGTACTCACCCAAGAAAGTTGAAACTTCTGTTACTTCTTAACGTAGTCTCTGTCTAGACGCACACATTTTTTGCAATGTTGTTGCCATGATTTCATGGGTGCTAAGAACACTTCTTTAGGGGTGTGTTTTGTCCACTGAAAAATCACCGGCTCGTTTGAAAAATGGCATCCACGTTTTATCCGTTCTCACATCTGACGAAAAGAAAACGCCATTTATGTCCGCATTACGTGTCAATATGTCCTGAGATATTGCCACCCGAGCAGCCTTGTGTTTATTGGTCAGCATTCGTAGGGTCCATTTGAAGTATACAAAACGGCACTTACTGCAATAGCTATAATTCGACCTGTGTAGTATATTGTATGGTACAGCCATCTATTCAAATTCAGAAATATTTTCCCGCGTCTTTTAAAATTAGCTGCATCTTTTTACTCACTCTCAAAGCTGAGAAAAAAAATTGGAGACCTAAGAAATTCAACGCAGCTCGTATAAGCAGAACAATTTGTTATCTCACTACAACAAAAAACAAGAGAGTCCAAACATTCTCTCAACTTCTTAACGATTAATTTTCAAGCAAGGCTATTAGCTCTCTGTTTGCAGTCGAAGAATCACCATGCCCTAGGCATAATCTTTGCCATAAAATTTTGGACATTTGGCATTCGACCCATAATCTCAAAAAACTGTAGAAATTTATTTCAAGCTCCTTGATACCAGCACAATTTATTATTGGACAGATAAAAGCCTAATTTAGTTGCACTAAAAGTTGGTTTGTAGTAAACATGAGATAACATGATTCTGTGTTGTATCGATTAAGGCCCCCAGGTGTGTGCCATTAGTAGCTAGCTTCTTTCTGAACTAATTAATCACAATTTACCACAATTTTACTGCTTATCAATTGTTACCAAAACTACACATTTTTCAGAAATACAGTGTGATAAATATTTAACTAATAATATTTGACGTTTCCGGTATAAAATTTGTTGTTTTGTCCAAATTGTAAAAAACTTATTATTAAGAAGACAAAATAAAAGTGAACTATACTGCATTTTAAATTAAATAAACAAAAAAATTAAAAAAATACTTAAAATAAATAAAACACTCGGCTATTGGATACATTAGATCGTTCGGAATAGATCCTAAATACTCCACATAGAGCGGCTGAATTGCTCCTCAACCTGCAAAATTATTTGCTTGTTTGCAATAAAAAATACAGACAAAAATGACAGCTATTACAAACATAGGTAGATAAATATTAGCGGTGATTACAAGAGCAGAACGGCACCATACGCCGACCAAGGCAGCAGATAATATAGGCGCACGCAGCATGTTACTCAGTCTTCTAAAATTGCAAAACAACTTTTGTAGATAGACAAAAACAGCGAGAATGCATATAAAAATGGGTTTAGAAATCAAAAATAGAAACTGTTGGGTGTATTGTTAATTTTGGAATCTAAAACGGAGCAGCTCACAAAATGGGAAATCTGAAGTAATAAATCACATCTCGAGCGGCGTATTAAATAAGGAATGCATTTTGAATATTCTTTACAATAGCACTGTCGATACAATTTTTTTTTCCAGCCCAAAATGAAAAATTGTAAAAATACGTAAATTTGCACTGTATTACAAAAAGTCATAAAACAAAAATAAAAACTTAAATATTCTTAATTAGTTTCCTTAATTTTATATGCTAATCGCTTCTTTGGTCAAGTTTTTATAGTAGTAATGTGATATTTTTTGTATTGTCTTAAGATAAATTGACAAATGTAGTCTTATCTAGATTATCATCAACAATATTCTCTTAGAAAGTTTTATTATTAATTAACATGATAAAAGTTAATAGAACTTGCCCAAAATCTATTTTTAATGTGTATTAAGTCAAAAATCTAAAGATATTTAACTTTTGGTAACTATTTTTGATATACCAAAGATACCTTATGAATCCCAATTCTTTCATAATCCAAAATCCAGTCAACGGAACGCCTCAGAGTGCAAAGTTAACTGCAACTTTTAGTTGTTCCTCTCGTAAATATTCTTATAACAAATTTTGCTGGAGTTTGGTAGCTTAATTAAAAAAAAACTTTCTCTGTGTTAATACAGGGTAAGGCAAAATGGAGAGAGTCATTTTGTTAAGGTAGTCAAAAAATTTGCCTGAATGGGCCTTAGTAGAACTGAGAGCTTCTGCATGACCGCACAATATTTTTTTGGTGCGCTTTCAACTTAAACTTTGGGCCTTTGTTCTCGGTTTTTCGAAGATCAGTTTCTTGCAAGAAACTTTAAACGTACTGACTCTATAGTGAAATGGCGAA
This sequence comes from Sinelater perroti, assembly GCA_036346155.1. Classification (NCBI taxonomy): domain Eukaryota; kingdom Metazoa; phylum Arthropoda; class Insecta; order Coleoptera; family Elateridae; genus Sinelater; species Sinelater perroti. Next base: position 4,825,906 of record JARFIY010000174.1, read on the forward strand.
AACAAAGACTCCGGAATGTTCAACAGCAGAAAATGACGTTCTATTTTGCGATCTCCTCGCAAGTATGCCAATGTTCCTCACTTGTCTAGTTAAACTGCATCCCAACCCTCTACAAGATGTTCGTTTTCATCCATACAAGAAACTTTCTGAACTTTTGTCTGAAAATGTATATTATACGCCACAGTTGCTTTCTTTAAAAAGTTTCTTACTAAACTGATAACAACTACGCTTTAGCCATAAAAGCTCCTTCCCTCTACAGCAAACATGTCATTGCTTGATGTACAGAGAATAAAGTTGAGGTCATTAGCCTTTACTTCCAATTGAGATGCGGAAATAGTTCGACAGTTTTGCACCAACTTCCGATGTATTTCAACTAGAAAATGTTTTGTTCCAACAGGACGTAGCCACAGCTCACACAGCAAGAGCTTTGCTCCAACTACTACGTGAGATGTTATCTGGGAACCTAATTTCTTAACACCGTAATGTCTTATGACTTCTTGTGGAAATATTTTAAACCTGAAGTTTACAGAAATCAGCCGAGAATTCTCTAAGGTCTACTAAATTCAATACATCAAAAAATCAGACATAGTCTTCAATAAATGTTGGAAATAGTCTTACAAAACTTTATAATACAACAGGACACTTGTCTGATATCGTCCTCAAAACACATGACATAAAACTTCCAAATCTATAGTTTTCCCCTATAAAGGTAAATTTTGTATCCGCTTATCGTTATTTTTTTTATTAAGACTATATTTCTTCACAAAAATACGAAATATAATGAGTTTTAAAAAACTAAATCCGTGTCTACATGGATAAGAATATCTTCATTCTTTATCGTCGGGGATCTGCTAAGATAATCTCGATAACAACAGTCACTTCACTGTAAGAACGGAGAAATTGAAGTTAGTTTAAATTCTATTAGGTTACCTATAGTAAGCAATAAACGACAAAATTCTTTGAGACGACACATATAGAACGCAGAATAAGTTTGACACTTAGTTGAACATAACGAGAATTTTTTTCTCCTACTTGACCCTTACTTTACCTATATTTAAATTAATTTAAGAAAAATTTCACAACCTTGTCTTGAAATCCCTGACTATTTTGTAAAAGACTTATATTTCATATCTGCTTAAGCTTGATCGTGTAAAAGTAAAAGACTAAAGTAGCGAAAGAGATGTATGCCGAGTGCCGTGCTAAATACGATTTTAAGCAAAAGTCCAACGTCTTTATTATATATAAGATAAGAAACATAGTCAAGACAATAGTTGCAATAAAATTAATATACAAAATTAATTAGGTCAATATAAATTAAACTACGATTACATGGTAAAGTGATTAGAGAAGAAAGACAATTTAAGATTATAACTTAAATGTCTGTTTGTATTGGACCGTTCTTTTACTGTCCGATATTGTTCCTTTAAAGAACACCGGTTTTAAAAGTATATCTCTTCTTTTGTTAAAAAGTAAATTACTTATTCCACACAAACAAACATTTTTTCGTGAACTAAAAGATTATTGTAGGATAATTCAATATTTACTGCTGAAGTTGTCTAAAAAGTGAATATGCTAGTTACGCATGATAGTATTTGACTTATTTGCTACATAAAACTTGGAAGAGAGGTTTCAAAAAAATCTAATAATTTTTATAGTACGATCTTTCGCCTAAGAATCAGGTAACCTTTACGACTGAATAGACTAATATTCAGATGTGCGAAATGGATTAACGAGATCAGAAACAAAACATTCGTGTTCTAATGTTAAAGTTAATAAACTTAGACTAACATTAAAACATACTCTTTAAAATATTACTTATCTGGTCATAAATTCCAATAGAGGCTTTACTCTGATTATGAAAATTCGTGAATTACAACATGTACGAAAGATATTCCAAGGAAACAACGTTGTCTAGACAGTTATAACCGCACAGAAACTAATCACAAAGTACACTGAGTGATTAGACAATTTTCTTTAGTTACTGAAGCTACTGCTAGACAACTACCAGTTGGTGGTTAAAAAATTCTTATTACTTTGAGCACAAATGGAAAGCATGCACGTTAAGTGATCTCTAAAAATTATTTCTGTTTTCATTTTATTTCGCACGTCAACTGTAAGTTATATCACTTTGTACCTACCATAAACAGTGTTACATCTTTGTAATATCAAAAAAGTTTATTGTGTATATAGAGTAGAATCACACACTCAACTGCAGTCATTTAATATCTAAACTATGGTCAGTATGACCTAATTACCAAAAAAAATCTAATTTCAGAAACTCAAGTATAATAAAGAAGAGAAAAATTCAGAAACCAAACGAACCAACGAGAATATAAAATATAAATAAAAAAATTCAATGCAAATATTCCAACGGCAACAATAATAATGTACAATAGACACTAAAACAAGAAATCTTATTTGCATACAAATATGAAGGAAGACCTGCAAAAGACCAATAAGAGTACGTAATTAAAAAAACTAAAGGATTATCCCTTTTTATATAACTGGTAATGGATTAACAAACTAACTCCTCCAGATCGACTTATTAAATTTGTTAATGAAATAATGATCACTATACAGAAAATTCAAGTGAGTAAAAGAGAAATAAAAGGTTCGAACCAATTCTATTATGATACACTAAAATCTTGCGGACCGACCAGAACGGAAGCGGCCACATGGTCACACCTTTAAACCATGTCGTATTTAGAACAGAAAAAAAATTGTGATAACGCTTGGCCTGTACAGATTTTACAGTTTTTAACAGGATTGATAATAGAAGGCAATTATTAGATTAGAAAGGAGACCTGTATTTCTCCACCACATGGAAGTTTAAAATATTTTTCTTTGTGGCGTTTTTTTTTCAACCAAGAAATTTTGATGTTTATTTATCATTTAACCACAACCAACTTCAACTACACCCTCTGCCCTCAAAGATGCAGAATGGCTCTATTTTAACGAGTTTCGTAGTGACCTTTGTTGGTGGCAAATTGATTCATCAATAATCTAACACTTTGTTCACTAGAAGTCAAATACGTTGCATTAAGTAACAGTAGTTTATATGCATCGGTCAAAAAATAAATAAAGAACAAAGAATCAACATTGAGTTCGATGGTAAAAACGGTGAAAATGCAACGAAAGCGCTCCGAATACTTAGAATCACTTATAGAAAAATTGTTTTTCAACACAAGTTCTTGGGTGGTATTGGCGATTTAGATAACGGTTCAGGCAAAGTCAAAAAAGTTTTTGATTTCGTAAAAATTTCGAAAAAATCTTTAGTGAAATCTATTGAAACAGAACTCGAAATATTTTAACCGAAGAACTTCTAAATCCAAAGTTTAAAAATTATATCGAAATAGCTATTGCAAAGATATCAAGGAAACTCAAGGAAATGAAAACTACTAAAGAACTGTTGATCAGCTAGTGTTTTCAATGCAATCCAAAGACCAAGCCCCAAAGTGCTAAATGGCAGTCACCAGATGATGAACACACAATACAATTTTGTTTATGAAAGTCAAAAATCAAAACAGTACTCGTTGCTTTTTACAATTCTAAGACAATTACTACAAGTGATACAACTTGGTACAAATCTTGGTATATTGAAGTGTGAATATAGAGAACCAGGCGGTTGATCGTTGCACAATCAAGAACTTTCTCATCGTTTATCAATTGTTACTCCCTTTTGACCAAAATCAATTTTTCTATTTGATTCTCTACGACTACTTTTATTCCCCAAGCTCATTACAGGTACAATATGAAAAATATGACTAACATTCCAAAATAATGTAGATTGTGGTTTAAAGTTAGCTCCAAAAGAGGTAAAAATTATTTTTAAATGATACAGTTCTACCTTTAATGACGTAAAACGTTTAATTCTGATTTTAAGAAAAATTAGGTTACTTAATGCGCCCAGTTTTCAAGTGTCGCCCCTATTTGTACTCACATTTCTCATCAAAGAGCTAATATTTTCCGTTTTGTTCTAGGTCATCGCCGCCTCGGGGCAGGATTACGAAGGTAACCTCAGCAGCTATAAATATCATTGTTATTTTAAACTGGTAACCCCATTAGGCCGAAACGCGGCTGCAACGGCAACTCTTCGCTGCCAAGCAGCTGAGCAAATCGAACGAGCGTCGCCCGGTGGATCTATCGCTAATCGTATCAGACGTGTGCCCTCGCGATTGGATCGACAATTGAGTCTTACTGTATTCGGGTTCGGGCAATTTCGAACCGGCAGCTTTGGGCAGCTAGGCATGAAGTTGGCAGATAACGCGGATGATTGTGATTAATTGAATGTGCTGGAGTTCACCTTTTATGTAGTCTTAAGCGTGAGAATATAAATGCGTTATGGTTAAATTTGGACCATGCGTCCGGTTTCTCAGCGTTCTTCGTTATAAAATACATATGTTTTAGCATCTTAATTTAAATAGAAATGGCATTTTTTCTAAAGTCACCAGTTTAATTTCCTGTTAGCACAACCCAAAGCCATTACAACGATAGTCTTCCGCATTCGTATTAATTACATCTATGTTACTGCACAGAGAGGCACATTAAAGTAGCAAAGCAATATTGCCTCATTTGCTTCTCCATTTTCTTGGAATCGTTGGAAATAATTGACTCACAGACTAACATCAACAATAATATAAATTACATTTTTTTTTGCTAAATCACCGAAAATTTCATAAAAGTTATCAAAACAATGAAAAAACACTCTTAATTGTAATTTGTAATTTATTAACGCATAAAATCAATCTTTACTTTTTGAATACATCCATTACCAGAAACGAGAATTATTTATTCTTATTATTGTTAGACCTAGGCATGGTTTTTAATGACTCTTCTGTCAGCCTCAGCAGAGAGTGCTATATAAACCACTGTTAAGTTATATCTGTAGCTTGAAAATCGTCAGCGGGGTTCATTCGCTCATTTCACTACAATTAGCAGTTTCATATACATTAATAAATTATTAGCCACAGTTTATTTAGTCAATAGAAAGTTTTTTCAGACTGGTATATGTTCTGATAAAATTCAGTTGCCGTTTTGTATGGACCTCTTAGACAAAACCAACGTTTGTTTGTTGATGTATATGGGAGTACTTTACACACCACCGAATACTAGCTGTAAAACGCATTTCCTTATTTTGAAACAAGGAGTTGCCCCGTAAGAAGGTATTTTTGGCATCCTAGGCTGACAATTTTTCATTAGCCTTCCTCAAATTTTTGCAAGGTGGGAACGCGGAACAAATTATTTACAAATGATAACAGTGGGATAAGTCGATGCGATGACCTTACGAAAGTAAGATATGCAAAACAATCCTGAAGATAGGCAACCAAACGTACGCTCAAAGCTCAGCCACCCCACATTTCGTATCAGCTGTCTTTGTTTACTTTCTGTTCAAATATATAGATACTTAAAGTTTCTTAAGATTGGTTGTGGATATACAATTGTATGTAACGATTGGTTGAATTGTTGAAGTATAAAGACCTTTATCACATTGCATCTTAACTGGCAACTTTTATTGGAAATTGGGTAGAGCATGAATATTTATATGGCGGACTTTAATGCAAAACTAGGAGAAGTAAAGTTAACGAGACGGTGAAAGACTAAGTTTTGGTCCGATAAATAAAAAAGGAATGCGACTGATTCAATTTTGTAAAAAAGCAGATCTTACTATACCAAATACGTGGTTTCAATTGCCACACTTGAGATTACTTACATGGAAAGCCCTGCAATATGACAGAGACTACATAGTCAGATATCAGATAGTTCATATGCTGATAAACAAGAGGTTGAAATACAGCGTATTAAATGCAAAGGCATATCCAGAGCAAATATAGTTAGTCTATATATACAATAATAGCTGAATAACACTAAAACTAAAAATATAATAATGCCAAAAAGACCATCTAAAATTGGTTGAAAAAGTTGCAGTAAATCTATGATTAAAGAATATCAACAGCACATTGCACTTCATTTAAATAATTTAATTCTTATTTAAATTTATCAATTGGTCGTTTGGTAAGAGCTTATAATTCTACCAGATACAAAGCATCACTTTCTTCGGATGGAGACCTAATTTGGAGGTAGCTAATGGTGGTTCATTTTGTTTATCTCAAAACTTTTTCGTTCAACGTTGTTGTGAATAATTTATTTTCCATTGTTCGTCACTAATTGCTTCAAAACGGTGCATTTTCGTTGTATTTGTACAGAGCGTCACAGATGGAAATGCGACCTACAAGGTGTGTTCTGAAAGTAATGCGCATGGTTCTATAAAAACTGATTTATTGATCCAATGTGTAAAAATCATCAAAACTCTTCAAAATACACTCCTCCTGCGTCAGTACACTTGCGCAGTCGCGATTTCCATGCCTGGAAGGCACCCTTAAAGTCGTTGGCCGGGATGTACTCTTGTAACATGACCTTGAATGTTTTCCTTTGAGCTCTTTCTTCACGTGGAGAAACAAAAAAAAGTCACAGGAAGCCAAGCCGGGACTGTACGGGAGCTCAGGAACCACTGGGGGGTTGCAACAAGTCTTCACTCGCAATACTCGAAGTTTTTTCTGGTCTTCCGTTAAATCCTCGGTCACTATCCCATGTACCGCAAATGTTGACATGTTCAGGGTGTCAGCGATTTGTCGGATGCTTAAACGACGGTTTGATTTCAAAACATCGCGCACACGCTTTACGTTATTGATCCTGGCCGTTAATGGGCGTCCGGAACGGGACTTATCGACGACCTTTTCCCGGCTCACCTTAATCGACTTGCGATCTTGATAATCAGTCGTCTTTGAATGCCTCTTGAAGTATCTGGTACGTTTCCGCAATATTCTTCCCAAGCCACACGCAAAATTTGATCGCGTATCTTCGTCGAGTGAATCCTTCATCGCGTCGTGTTACAACTTGCAAAAACACGATTCACGCGGAATGAGCTCCTGACGCTCCGGCTGCTCGGAGCAAACTGAGCCGGGTCGCGTTTGAAAGGGCAGACCCCCCTCTACTTTTTCCCGCAAACGGAACGCGCTGCGATGTACAGTCGCGTCGGTCAAAAATCATATGCATTACGTTCATAACGAACCTTGTATGAGATTTTTTCAGTCAAATTGTGCTAAACCTAAACATAGTAGCAATTTGCATACTTAAGCTTCACTAAATGCTTTTTCGATATTCTTAGTACCTCTGCTAAAGCTCATGTCGTGTATCGTGGGTTATTCTTGATTTGCTCATCATCAGTGGTGCGGGGTCTACCCAAGCGTTGTTAATCTTTAAGGTCAAAATTACCAGTTCTAAACTTAGCGAACCATTTTCGAACAGTTCATTTAACTAACTAACTTTCTCCGAACTAACACACATCTTTTTTATTGTTTGTGAGGCATTTTTGGCTTTCAGTTAATAGAAAACATTAAGTGTCTAAAAAGCACTTTGTTTTCTTCCATCTTTAAAAAGGTACACAAATGACACTAATTAATCTATTACAAGAAACTTTTATAAAGATGCGAGGAAATCACGAACTGTTCGGATAATCCACTAGTTAATGGTAAGGCTCTAACGCCCCGCGTAGAAGCATGACCTACTAACTTAGAGATTAAGGCTCTCATATGTTAGTCGCTGTACCTGGTCGCCGCGCACCATCTCTGATGCGGGGCGATGTGGCAAGCCCGCCCCTTAGACGACCGCAATTATTACCCCTTGTTCAAGTGAACGCAGGTACTCAATTATTTTTAGTGACAGTAGGCGGCCCCTCAACCGTGGAACACGCTGGCGATTAACCCAATACTTAAAACTAACAATCAATGTTTTATGTTAAATTTGTAAAAAAAAGGGCAAAAATAAAATTATAGTATTATGTAAAAGCAACACCCCTATAGAGAACCGTTAGTAACGTCTCCTATCACATCAGCCACGCCTCCTTAACCCAAAAACTCCTCCTATAGGCCTACTAAACCTACAATATCCAAATTCGTCAGTCCTATAAGTATGGTATTTATTAAAATTCACAAAGTGCGCTTCAAAAATTACTAAATATAAATAACTAGTGCGTCACTACAACATATTATCCAAGAACAAAAAACAGCACAATTATGTATTAAATGCAAAATTAAGATCCATAACACTTAATTATGCCATATACTATACAATAGTAAGTTGCAAATAAATTTAAAATTTAATTTATATTAACACCACTGCAAGCTGAAGATGGTTCAAATCTAAACTCTAAAATACCTAGTGGATTACCTACTTAATCAATAAAAATAATCGAATACCTGCATTCACTACGAACAATAGATAATAATGGGGTCGCCCAAGTTGCGGTGCTTGCTAAATCGCCCTATAGCAGAGATGGTATGCGACGACAAAGCAGTGAGGGTGGAAATAATATGAAAGCTTTTGCTTCTCCACTCGTAGCATAGAGCCTAGCCTCACTACCAAAACATATTACATTTTAGTAGAAGAGCACAAGTTCAGACGCTATAAATTTAGCATCCCCATCTCTCGCTCCGAAAATGCCAAATGTCGATCGAAATTTCCACGACAGCTTTCGAAAATGTTTTAAATACTCCTCAATGATTAGATAATCAGTTTTTTAGTCTGAAACGCCCATAGAAGTTAAATATGTAGAAAGTGATCTAGTTATAAACAATTGTAAGGCACACTACTACTAAGTGTTGCATAAACATGCAGCCCAAAAATTAAATCTACCAGCAATTGTATGCTAAGCGGTCTGAAATTAACGCAGCGCTAAGAGCGCTAATATTTCAGTAGCAGTTGCAGCTTAATTGGCACTAAAACTCCCACTTACTATATTTACACATAATCGTAAATTTCCTCCGCTTAATGCAAAACAAACGATGCTAATTATGTTTTGAGTTGCGTCTCCAATATTTTACTTTAACACAATTTAGTTAATTGCATAATTAGTCGCAACTAAATATGACCGACAGACGATTTCCTCTGGTTCACTTTATCAAATAGCTTGCTTTATGTTATACCCGTCACACGATTTATTAACAAATTGTGTACAAAAAAATATTACAGGACATGTTTTAATAAATTGGCTGGTGCTCCGCCTTACGGCACTACACCAGCACTAACGCAATACAATCCTGTATTTTTACAATTCTCAAATTTTTTAAAACTATCGTGGCCGCAAATTTACCTGTCCCGACAACCGCTGATGGTTCCGAGTCCTCCTAGTGTTTACAATATTACACAAAGAAACAAACTAAATTACCTTAAACTACGCCGCACTTAGTGTCTGTTAAAGTTGTCCCAGAGTTCGCATCTCACACAACACTTGTTTTCCCAACCCCCGCGCGCCCATCACAAATTCGCGTCAACTCGTAATCTCGCACACCGTTTTGCAAAAACCATTCGCGCATTCCCGAAAGTCATGATCCTCCCGCGTTCGTGGCCATCTCCAGCCGCTCGTGATCAGGCGTGCATGGCGTTGTCGATCTCCTCACACGCGCATCTATTTTGCTTCTCCACCAGCGTTTGGATTTTGATGAGTTAGGACCGGAAGTTTCCATGTCCAGTGATAAGCTGGACGGTGTGCCGGTTGAAGCACTCCGCAGCTTGCCGCGCCGTGTCGACCGTGGAAATGAATATCTGCGCATGTCGCTCCGTCTCCGCTGCTCGCCATCTTTGCTCCCATCTTGCTCTCGCCTGGCTCGTAGTCGGTTCTTTACAAGCCCCATTGGTACCGTCTTAAATATAGGCGATCCTAGTCCTGCCGCTGTCTCTTTGGCCAACTGGTCCACACGCCCATTGTCTGGAGTTCCGACGTGCGCTAGCGTCCAATAGAACCGGACTCAGATCTCGACCGACAGCGTTTTTGCAAGCCTCCAAACCTCGATTTGCAAATCCGTCGCCGTTCTTATACTTTTGAGAGCAAGTAGCACTGACTTGCTATCTGATATTATGGCGCATCTTGAGGTACATCTCTGTGCCTCTGAATATACGCCAGGTACTCTCTGATGGCTATTAACTCACACTGCTCCAATCTGCGAGTTTTGCTCGTTTGTAGTAAATTTCTTGTTCTCCTCGCATGACCACAAACGCGGCCCCTGTTCTCCCGTCGTCCGCCCGCGATCCGTCCGCGTAGCAGCACACTTGTCGCTTCTCCGGCTCCGCCACGCTGAATGGAATGCCGTATCGCTCGGCCGGGTATCCTGTCTCCTCCATGGAGAGCCTTCGATCGATGATGCCCTGCCGCAGTTCCAGCTCCTCTCGAAGTTGATCCGACCCGGTCGTCAGCCTTCTACAATCTGCCGCCTTCTGTAAAACAAAATGCAAAGGCGGTAACTAGCTCGATGCTAAGACAGCCTTGGTGGCTACAGTGCGGTAAGCACTTGCCGCCTTAACTGCGAGTATTCTTTGAATGCTCACCAAGTCCCTACGCTCCCTAACTTTGTATCCTTCCGCCCATATTTCAACAGCGTACAGCATAGCCGGCTGTACTGCCTCCTCAAATATTTGCGCCGCCGCTTTACCGCGAAAACCCCATGCTAATCGCGCCGCCGCCCCGAGCCGGTGGGAAATTTGTTTTTTTTTTTCACTTTTCGTCTTTTCATATTAAACCGTAATTTTGCATTGTGTGCCCACGTTTTCAGCGCTTCGTTCCCGCGCGCTTTCAACATTTTGAATTGCGCCGCCCGAATTATCAATAAGGTGTCGTCCGCGAATCCGGAATCCTTGCGGCAACTGGACTCTAAATATACTTTCGTATATCAGCTTCCAGTATGCCGGTCCAGAGCACGAACCCTGGGGCACCCCCGCGTTGTCTCTCGCGTCACAACCCGTTCGCTAAAGTAGTGTTTTACTAGCAAGAGGAGATTTTGCGGACACTCTTTCCCAGCTAGTTCCCGAATAATTCCAGGCTACCACGCGTTGTCAAATTCCCCCGCAATATCTAAAGCGATTAACGCGCAATACACCTTCGCATCTCTCGCGTCTCTGACCTCGGAAATCGCGTACGCAATTGTGTCCGTTGTTGACTTTTCCGCACGAAAACCATATTGTCGCTCGTGGAAACCGCCGTTTTCCCGTACAACGTATTCTATGCGAGTTGTAATGATCCGGTCTAGCGCCTTACCGACCACCGGTAGCAAGCTTATCGGAAGCTGCCTGGGTCTGTAGGATCTTCTTTCCGCGGTTTGGGATAAAACGTACCGCCTGGATTTTCTAGCATCTGGGAAAGATGCCGAAAGTCGCATTGAAGATACTTTCGAAGATAGCCGGAGCAATCTCAAAAGCCTTCAATACCACGTCTGCGGTAACGCCGTCGTGTCCCGGGACTTTTTGGCGTTCATTCGCGCGATTGACCTATAAATTTTGCCCGTGGTTATACGAACGTCGGCTCGCCGGTTGCCAATCGTAGCCGTTTCGCGCCTTTATTATACCCGTCAGTGTGCGTATTTCTATTACTGATCGTAATATTTTTAGACGTAGATAGTAGGACATACAAGGTACATTTGGAAGGTAATGAAACTGGCCGTCTTAGCCCAAGCAAAAAAGTCAAGTAAACGGTTTGACCCAGCTCATTTGCATTTGGACCTTTACAGAGTGTGGATAGCCTGCAAAATGGATATCAAGTCAAAATACAGCGCAATGTTATCGACACACGATAAAATTTTGCATTAAACTCAAAAAATTTAGAACTAAGACGCTTGCTGCTATATATAATAGAAAACCTTCAGAAAGGATTTAGGTGGCATAAATCATTTAGGGAAGGAAGACAGGACGTCCAGGATGAGTAACAGACAGGACGCTTACCAAAGTCTCACACTTCAGACAATGTGGGTAAAGTGAATGCGATTTGAACTCCTAGTATTAGATTGATAGCAGATGAAGAGGTGTTTCTAAAATCCAATGTACATAAAATTGTCACGACGGAATTGCAGATGTGGAAAGATGTGTTAAATTGTTGTCTAAGATTTTAGGCCACTTCTGTTTAAACCGGTCTCGAGATTTTCTGATCAGGCTGATTTTTGGCATCTGAACTTGACTTAGTTGAATACTGAAAACGTTATGTGTCTATCTATCACCGATCAAAAATTATAAGGCTTGACAGATGTCAGAAATGACAGAAATAGAAACTTGTCTCCAGCTTGAAAGCTGCTTTGATCAAAAGTTTAAAAAATAAAAGGACAGACGGACGGACAGGCAGACGACATTACTCTCTACATAAGGCTTCTCATTTTAATGTATAGAAGCCTAAAACTGTATGTCAAGTTTTCGTGGGCTTTTGAAGAAGTGAACTCAGTTTTTGGAAGAAATCGATAACTGGTGATGAAATCCCAAGACGTAGTACATTGAATAATGTCTTCGAGCAAAGAAAGCTAAAATAAACAAATCAAAAATAAAAGCTCATTGTTTTTTTGACTCACAAATTGTTGTCTATAAGAAGTTTGTACCACCCGGGCAAATGGTCAACGCTACATTTTAGGTGTAAGTTCTCAAACGAATAAAAAAAGTCGCACGCATCAACCCAAAAATCGCTAACACCTGGGTTCTTTACCATGACAATATGCTAAAACATGCGATGCTACTCGTGAGAGAGTTTCTAGCAAAACAAACCGTAGCAACGCTGTCTCAATCTTCCTACAGGCCGGACCTGGCTCCATCCGAGATCTTTTTGTTTCCCCGGCTCAAATCCAGCTTTAATGGGCACCGCTTTGCGACTCTTAAAAATGTACAGACTGTTGTGACTGAAAAAAAATTCAGTTTAAGACTTAAGACGCATGGCAGAACCGCTAGCAACGATGTACTGATATCAATTAAACAAATTTCTAAAGTCCGTGTCCACGTGGAATGTGGTATATTACTTTCTAAAAGGCAGACACCTAATATTCCAGAAAATCCCAATATAATTAAATTCTTTCCATTCTAACCAAAAAATAGTAGTCATGCAGAATCCAACCAGAATTTCTGTTCTAAAGCAGAAATTGTTTATTATTGGACAATTTTTTTTATTACTACAGCGTCTTCTAATTTCCGTGTTGTTTGTTATAAGTTACATTTTTACATGCGACTTCAATATTGTGTCCAACAATGAAGGCTAGAAGGCAAAACCCCTCTACTAAATAATGTTGAGGGTCTTTTATGTTTATTTCACCTCTTCCTGAAGAAATCCCCTCTAAATCTCTAAATTTTTTACTCTAAAAATTTTGCGTTTATTCATTTCTTTAATGTTAGTGCCGTAATGGTCTAGTGGATAGATTGCTAGACTACGAAACCTAGAGATGCGGGTTCGAATTCCGCTCTCGCCAATTCGATCACTGACATTTTTACGGCCCAGCTCGACTCAGGCTGCAATAAATGAGTTCCTGGAGGTCAAACTCTGGGGTAATAATAGGCGGCCGGTACGTAGCGCTAGACACGTTACTACCCTTGTGTACCGTAGACTCTAGATTGTAGCAGACCTATCCTGTTACGACCCCAAAGGGCCTTCGTGGCCTATTACAGAGAACTGTTATTATTATTTCTTTGGTGTTAAAAAATATATTTTGCATTTAATTTATCTTGGGTGAAGTGTCAGAAAATAGTCCCTTAAGCATCTATAGACCTTTTTGACTAGCTAAAACATGACCATTGTTGCTTCCGTCATCTTTTACCACCTTCTGCTTTCACAGCAATTTCTTGAAGATTAATTCTAGAAGAACTTCAAAGAATCTTTAATTCTAATCATTTTGTAGTACAAGTGCCTTGGTAATAATTGTACTAAATATGAGGGAAGCAGCGCACATTAGAATAAGCAAAATCGCTTTTCTTAGAATCCTAAGCTACGACGCAACCACCCCATAATGTGCCAAACATTGTGACATTACTACAAGAGAATATTTTTCTTGAACGTTCGGAAGAACATGTTGCAGAAACTGAGAGAAACAATGAGAAATTTTGTACATTAGAATAGACTACAAGACAATTTCGTAACTACGAGTTATCGCAGATTAAAGATGTTGGAGGGTATAACATTTGACACATTTTCAATTATTATATTTTCAATTAAAACAATGTACGATTATCGTATCGAGGCACTTAATGTTGGATGTCATATTTTGCATTTGGAATACAATTGTGACTATAAGTATGAGTGTTACACAATGTTCTTAGTATCTCGCAAACATAAGCTAATAACTTTTCCTCGCGTTAGTAGAGTTATATTTTGTTAACTAACACGCAAATGTTCATATCTTTAAATATTTAAAAAAAACTGCGGAAATAAAAGTAAATGAAAGACAAGAATCTAAAAGGGAAAAATAAGAATACAAAAAAATCATCGCAAACGCTTGGGGCCGTAAAGCTCCTAACGAACAAACCGGTCCTTGCCACCTCGGTCGATTAATTCTTTATATCTTTTGAGTCGGACAATGCTTTGTAACGTTTTTCTAATTTTCTACCAAGCTATGCCTTATAGTTTAGGCTGATCTATGTTATTCGAGCACAAAAGACAATCGTTATTGGACCAATTGAAGGCAGAAGTGTTGAAAAACGGTTCCATTTAGAAAGTGATCTTCCATCAAAACAACGCACCGTCTCACACAACCAAAATTCGCAAATTGCAGTTTGAATTGATGCCAGCCAGCATATTCAACAGATCTGGCCTCCAACAACTATTTTCTGTTTCCTAAGCTCAAGGTTTGGCCCTAAAAGAATGTTTTTCTTCTTATTTTTCTTTTTACTATCTTGTAGCCTGTTTCTATCCCTCAAGTACAATATTCTTTTCGACCTTTCCAGATGCCTTTAATTTAGACTACCTCTATTTAGTTGCAGTTAACCGTTCTTTTAACATAATCGCTCCATCATATCTAAGAGCACCCAGCACCTCTCATTTTTTTACATTTTGGGCTACAGATCTAACCCAATTCCATTTAATTTTTGCAGCTCTCTTCACAAAGTCTTGCATTGCGTTCTTGATCAGCTCTATTCGTTTGGTCTTCGATTTTCTAGAGATATTCTTAATATTTTTTCTTTCTGTGACTTATGTGGATTAAATTTGGTGAATACCCACGTTTCAGCTCCATATAATGTTACTAAAAGTATGTACTGCTGGTACAACTAAACTCTTAAGGGGAGCAATATAGCCATCTCCGTAAAATGTCTTAGCTTTTTACATTTAGATTACAACAATTGTACAAATTCAATAATGCAATTTTACATGTTGTCTTATATATAACGTAAGCTTCAATTTAGACCATCTACATCATCATTTAATTTTCATATTTCTTAATAAATTCCTTCAGAATTTATTTGTGTCCAAAATCAACTCGTTAAACTTAAAAAACTTCTGATCCATCGAAGATATAATTATTAGAAAACTTATAAATTACAATATAAATTATTGTTTGTTCTGTGTGCTTGGGGCAATTTAGTTCCCTTGTAATTAAAAAAACTCTTGTCACCATTACTCGCCTAGAGCGCATTGTTGGAGTTCCGCTTCCTAATTCCATTGTTGTCTACGAGCGCAGACGCTTCATTTTGCAGGTAGGCACACCATGCGCCTCTCGGCCGAGTTGCATTAATTAGCACGAGGCGAGGAGATGCTTAACAGTTTTTTATAGGCCTTTATGAGGCACGAGAACGTGTGAAGAGTTGGGCGCAATCGCTATATTTAGCTTCGGATTTAGAACGTAGATGCGAAGATTATTTGGAAGCGCTAATGTCGTTAGGAATTTTTTATTACGTTTGTCATCGCGATATGAGGCCGCTCGTTCACTTTGAGACTCGCGAGTAGGCCATGTCTGTTTGGATTTCCGAAAATGTTAATGTTTGCCAGTTCAAGGCGTCGTTGTTGTGTTAAGGATTATTAAATATTGGACAATCGGGATATTAATAAATGGTTAGCATAAACGCTTATTGCCTAGAACAGACTTTTAACTGAGTGAAGTCTACAGAAACACCCTTTCAACATCTCGGTTTTAGATTACTCAAACTTATTTTGTCTGAACTTGTAAATATAAAAGTTTTAGCTCTAGTGATAGATTAATCTAACAGACTTGAAGATAACATCTTGTATTCCATTCACTATTAGGGTACTAGGAGAATTTTGCAATACGCCTTTGACTTTATAATCTTCCACACTCAAACACTTCTGCGTCCTTTAAGACCTCCCACGCCATTATAAGGTCTTCGTTATTGGAAAACATGTTTTTTGGTTTAGTGTGTATGTCTTAAAAATAAAGTCAGATTTTGTTATCTGTTGATATAATGAGATATTCCAACTTATTGAGTGTCTCGGGGCACTACAAAATGCGTTGTACTATATGGATCGTAAATTAAGGCAGAATGGTAAGAACTGTCAGTACAGGAATGTCTAAGCACTTTTCTCTATGATGATATGTCATATGAATGTTGGAGTCGAGCTTCTCTTTCCATGATAAATAGACGTCCTAACCACCAGGCGTTTTTTGGACGAAAATTTCCTTTCTTAAACTTTTCTCCAAACACTGATTAACACTCAAACAGTGTGAAAACTTGACATTCCGTTTTTAACCAAAATGACAATGCAAGTCCTTTTCGCTGTTAGAGTTCAAGAACAACTAACATCCAGAGATTATCCCGCTGGCTGCAGTGCAAATGAGAAAGTGTTTTAACCTGTTAAACTTGTCACAATGTGCGACCAGCACTTGCACCACATTGGAAAACTTTCCCGGTACCTTATATAAGTTTAGATACAAAATTTTTTTGAAATTATTGCACATTATGTTAATTTCCCGTTTAGATACGTCATGGCTTCGATTATTTTGCTCTTCACTAGATTAAAAATAATTATACTGAACTAGTATAGCTCTTATTTTTTATAACATCAACCAACAGTGAATTCTCCATATTTCCTTTTTCATCTTAACAGTACCTTGAGGTCAACAAAATCTTATCATAAGTATGTCAGTTACTGTTGCTTCATATGCTTGTTCTGACTTGGTATTCACCATAAATCTGAAAAGGTTAATACTGTAATATCATAAATCTCGCTCCGTTACCTTGTGCCCTTCCAGTGCCGGATCTGAAAAGCCAAAGTAGGCAACGGCTAGGTGTTGGGTCAATTAGCATATTTCACATAAAAAATGCCGACTGTTAATCCTGAACATGCAGGAAATGGCTTCATAGTGCCTTGTTTGCATTCCCGCTGATCAGATAACCGGTCGCTGGTGTCGCCGGCGTGCGCCTTATTGGGAAGTAGGCTGCGTTTACCTGCTTTATTTCGGAAAAATAAGGCGAGGATCCAATTGCACTTACCGCCGTTAAGAGGGAGAAGTGGAATTGCGCTGGATGTAAATGTGTTGTAGTCGATGCATATCTGTTGGCGTAAACAAGGCTTTGTACTACTCCGACGTGCGGTTGTGCCACTTTCAGAAAATTTAGTGCTTAATGTACGTACTCGCCTTTGGGCCGGCGGAAGCCAAAAAAGAGGCGACTATAAAAATTGCAATAAACCCGATTTTCAGATTTGTGTGTAATTAACATAATATACTCATAAGACTTCCTATATGCTTTATTATTTTTGGTTTTATTCTACGAGACACATCTGGGAACTAGAACAAAGTTTTATATTTCCTCAATAGAAAATGCTCGAACTGGTCATCTGCCGGAAAATTTCTTTTAAGCACAGTAGTAGATGATGGATGTGTTCATAAATTCTTCAAATGTAACGACCAAACATTCACATAAAAGAGGCACATAAGCACTTAATCCCGCGAGTTAAAATGACTAGTTTAGTTCTTCTTTAGGTTGGTCCTACACTCCAAAGAAGATTTAAGAACTATATACGACACTATGTCTTGTCACCTGCAATAATGTGGTCCAATAACTCATCTTCTAGCTGAATATAACGTACCAGCTGGGATCCCGTAGGCTTCGTCGACAAAGCCTGATCTAGACGCCAGGCAGTCGTGTAGAACATTCCACATATTTTTGCGACAATAATCAAAATATTTAAATAATTCAAAAAAAGTTATATATTGCGCAAATATAGTTGTGAATGTGGTGTGCAAGTTTCAAGGAAATCGGTTGAAGCGTCTAGGAGGAGATAGAATTATAAGTTTAGTTAGGGAGATAAGGCAAACATATATTAGATAAGAGTACCCAACCTATTGGCGATCCATTCATTTTTATGTTACAATTTTCAAAAGTACCAACAATTAGAAAGTGACTGAAATTTGTGTGCAGAAAATATCAAAATTATAAATTTTTGATTTCTAAAACAATTTTTGTATTTTTTTACAACCTTATAATTTTATGCGACATCTTTAGCTTGTCTCTATTACCATCTAGCAGAATAACTCAATGCATCTAGAAAAAGATTAGCTAGTTTTTATAAAACTTTGATTAGATTTGATAGTTCAAAAATGTCTTCTTGCAAGTTATACACTGAAACAGGAAAAAACTTCATACCCAAAAATTTAATTTTGGTATTATTGGATGATTTATCAAAAGGTAAATCTGCAATTGCAGAATGTATGACCTGATACATTCCAACTTAAGTTTGTAGATATTTCTCAGAAAAATAAAGATCACTATTGCTGCAAGAACTCACTCCCAATCATCTATAACATGGAAAGTCCTCCCATAGTACACATTTGCCTCTTGTTCTCATCTGACACTGAAATTATGCTGCGATGAAGGAACCTGTAAGTCACTTATAATATTCAATTATAGGCATAGTACTTTTGGACATGAAAACAGTCATTGCTTTAACCGGTAACATCGTACGTGTGTTATATAGACGTTCCTGCGTGGATCGATCACTGATAGCTCCAATCCTAAAAAATCATCCTCATCAGACTCAAACATAATGATAAGTAACATTGATGTAGCTAAAATAAATTTAAAAAAATCAAAATTAAAGGAAACCGGGCAGATTGGGCCCCAAACCAAAATTCTGATAACCAAACGAAACCTTCGCAATCGAAAGCCCTACGTATCCTGAGCAATATTATCCACACATGTTTCGAAATCAAAGAACTTTTCCGGTTAATAATGTTTTAGGTGACGCCTAGTCAGGCCGTAGTGGTTTTAGACCCTTAATGTGATTTGAACAATTGCTCATTGTCACCAGGGCTTTTTATTCCATTTGGGTCTAACCTTTAGTCTCGTCTTATATTCCAGTGAGAACTTTTTAGTTTTTTTTACGCGGAATGCCCAGCATCCTTAGGTTCTGCCCATCCTCCTTTAAGAACTCGTTCAATTACCTAATCTTCTTCTTATGGTTGTTATCAAATCCCATTTCATTTATTGTTCAGTAAAACTTGATCTACTTTCAAAAAAAAGAAAGTGAAATACAAGACAAAACATTTTCTTCAAGTCCAATGTCAATTATTAGGAGGATATACAATCGAGATACTTGAGCAACATCAAAATAAACCACATTTTTTACAAACAAGAAGTTTAGTATTCAACAGCTTTGACATTACATCTCAAACAAACCCTAGATAATATGGATTGGTACGACAAAGTTCTAAACCGAGATTTAAGCGATCCGTTCGAGAAATCATTCGAAATCAACCAGAGTAGATCTAAAATCAATTAAAAGGTGGAAAGGGGTTCTCTACAACCTGAGAGGCATTCATAATTGCAGCTTAGCCAGATATTTCAGGATGGATAAAGTGAAAAAAATGAAAGAAACACAGAAGAAGAAAACGATCTAAAAAAAGGTCGACTGATGTAATTTACTAGAAAGTCTGCTTACCATATCTGAAAGTGTGAATAATGACCTTATTTCAACCTACCAGATCAGGCTAGACATGAGAGTCTTAGTTGATAAGGTTGCCAAGAAGTTCTAAACAAGAAAGAAGACTAAACATCAGATGATAGTGCCAATATGACCGCTGTGGGAAAATACATATCAGGATGTACGACACCGAAATGGAAACTGAGAATCGAAGACATAGATCGTGTTTCACATTTACTATAAATCATGGAGAAGGGATGAGAACTGTACGAGGTTAAAAGTTATCCTCTTACATCGGAACATTACAAAGATGTGGGGAACGCTTTGCAGGAAAGATAGAGTCTAAAAAGCTTTAAATTAGAAATCCCACTTTTACGTTAACCTGACTGGAAAATTACGGGAGTTGAAAACCTTGAAGATTACAAAGGACAAACGTGCCGAGCTGCTCTACCCTCTTGTAGAATCATGTCTCTCTAATGATATCATACCAGTGTGGGAAATACACAAAAACCAAGTCGAGTTAAAAAACAGTAAGCATGTCTTAAAGAAACTCATGAGGATTCTGCAATCCAAAGTTAGGCAAAAAGACAATATGAAGGTAACCAACCTAGGGTTTACAAAAGAGCACAAAAGTATACAAGACATAGACAAACCAGTGATAAGAAGAAAACCTGTCGATTCTGTCGAATAATTTGACTGAAGAATGTGGAAACGCAGGCAAGCTATCATTAGCGAAGCAAGAAGAAGCGATTGTGTCCTGCCTGTCTGAAACATAGTCACATGTCAGTCATCTAAATATCTAGTATTTATAACATGTTTTATGTGCAAAAGGAAATTTACCCAATTCTTAGCCCAAATATTCCTAATCAACACGGCAAATCAAGAACAAAATTAGAAGGTAAACAAGTGGCCATAGCAGCATTTCAAATAGAAAATCCTGAAGTTTGTTGTAAACGCTGGCAGTCAATTTTTATGAACCGCATGAGACGAGATCGATCTGAGCAATCTTTGATACAGGATCTCAAAATATATAGTTGAATCTATAAAATGGAAAAAAATTGTTATGGAGTCTACATGCCATGACTTGTTCGGTGGAACCCAGATCAGCACTGTGACTAACGAAAAGCCAAGAAATCAAAAAGTCATAATGTACTGCTGATTAACTATCGATACATTATTTAAAATGTAATATTGCTGGGAAGCTGTTAACAGGACAAAAGACAGAACCGACATGTGGACCCGTAGCAGTGTAAATTAATCTTCTATAGACCCTAATGGGAAATTTGCCTGTTGAGAAAATAAAAAAATATCTCACTAATAGATATCACTCTTCAGATTAGCAATGCCTCCATTCAGAAACCATAGTCCCTAAATTCAGCTGACGTACATGATGCAGCAGAACAAAAAATAGAAGAAACTGCATTCAAACATTTTGAAGACAATGTGCCCCAACAAAAGGATAGTCAATACGAAGCACATTAATCTTGGATAGATCACTACGCTCTACTAACGAGCAACAGAAACGTGACCTTGAACAGATTGAAAAATATAACGCACAAGCTAAAAGCAGATGGAGAGATAATCAAACCAATTAATATGTTCTTGGAAAGAAGTCCAACTTGCTTGAGATGATCCCTAATATCGTTACCAGATTTCGAATAAAGAAATACAGCATCATACCTGAAATAAAGAGAAGGCCTTTCTTTGGGTAAGCATAACTCCAAAGGACCAAGATTATTATTCTTCTGCGGCCCGAATTGTTTAAGAAGCAAATTCAAGAGTGATAAATCGATTTTCTTCACTCTAGACATAATTGTTGAAAACACTATCGCAGTATAACAGTACAAAACTGTAGCGTTGATAAAACTGAAGTCTCAGTGCAAAATCATTTGACTCCTTTGCTTACAACAGTACTCCCCACACAATATCCCTCCCATTTCATGGCCAAGTGCTTCTAATTTACTATCCAATAAATACAGTACATCTCTTGAAATTCTGATGTGCAAACAGTTTTTCATCTAATACCTGACTACCCTTTGTGACAATAAATATCTTCCAACTCAGATGACGCTTATTGCAAAACTTTTCTCTGTATATCCATTTGGGTTTCCAGGCTACACCATACATTAACTATATGTCTGTCATCTCCTAGGCGTTTCCGACCATTAGCCTCTTATCCCAAAATACTCAATTTAAGCTCCGTAACTGTCTGTATTACTTTGACCTAAAAATGTCAAACACCCCGCATGTTAAGAATAGTAAAGTGCAAGTCACTATATTTTCTTTTTATATATTAAATAAGAATGAAAAATAAGAAGAGAGTGTAAGACATTCCTGTAAACATCAAATTACGTCTGGCACGTCGGAACCATCCGTACAAAAAGTCGTTTCCCCTCTGAAAAACGAGAAGTGCTGATCTACGTTCCCTGAACGGCGTAATCCGGTGATAGGCATCAGATTATCAATACATGCAAATGTCTCGCGGCAGCAGCTTAGGCCTCGCGTGCAAGGCGCACGAGCCGTTAGGCGGACTATCACGGCATTAAAGGACCGCGAAGCCATCAAGCCGCGCACTCGGCCAGAAACGCGATCACCGCAACGACTGTTAGCTTGTGGCCGTATAATTCGCGTATCCGTCACCGTAATCCGCGCAGAATGGCGCGAGCCATTGAGCCGAAAGGAATGGACGACTTCCTCCTCAATGGGCGCCGCAAGCTTGCGTAGACGCAGTTACGCGGGAAGCGCCCGCTTGCGGGACTTTCGATTGGGCGTGGAACAGATGGCCATTGTTGTTTTGCACTACTTGGGCAAAAGCTTTAAACGCTTCAATATTTAAATAGCCACCCAACTGGGTTTCGACATGTTCAAAAAAGTCTTCAGCACTCTTATTGCTGAACAATATGATGTTCACACTTTTTAGACCTGAAACGCCGTAGGTTAATATTTTAGCATGAAAAATGAGCAAAAGTTGCTCAATTGGTTCTTTTGGTACCAAAATTTATGTATTTTGGCTTTAATTTTTTACCTCCTCCGTTTTGGTTTTCCTACGATGAACAACATAGAATTTATATATTATTATAAATTTCTCTACTTTGGTTTTATTGCATGCCAAAACAAGGTATCCAACATAAGACATAGAACTAAGAAACTGTACTCGCCCTGACAATTAATTGTTTACACCCAATCCGTGATCTTTAATCTCTGTATTAAAATGCACAAATCTACTAGTTGTAAAAAAGTTTCTTAGTTAACGTATCACAGTTATACAAAATATACATGACCGTTTTTGAGTCCTTGCTACAAAGTCTGCAGTTTAGGTTACGAAGATATTTCTTGACTTTTTACAAGTGATCTTCAACTATGTCCTGTTAAGAGACCCATGACACCTCTAAAATTCACTCACTAATAAAGGATAATAGTTCTGCTGCTCTTTTCTTGTTCGGTTCGTCTATAAAAACTTTGTTATAATTATTCTCTAGTATATACAGTAAACTCCGTAATAATCATTAGCTAATCCCTGCCTTAACAGTTCACCAATTTTTCTGTCTTCGATTGCATGATGACCTGGAACCCAAAGCAGTTTCGCCTTGTTCTGCTTTGCCATATAATCGAGTTCTTTGTAAGACGTGGTTTTGAGCTGAAAAGAACTCTCTCATAATCACTTGCCTGTCGGATAAAATATAGATGCATTTACTTCTGTACGCCATTCTATTGTTTTGTTACGCAGATTATGGTATGGCGTATATTACATATTTCCCCAAAGGAAAGGCAAGTCTTTCACCATAAAGTCCTAGTTCGGAATCTGTGTCTGATTTTCACTCACTTTAATCTCCTTATCACCTCGAAGAGAGTATTAACGATGGAATCATATGACCAGTCCTTATTTCTAAAAAGGTATCCTCTGTGCTATTCAATCAATCTTGTATGCTATGTATCTGTTTTTACTTTGTACCAAATATTTCGTACATATAGTTTTAAAGTAGTTTTTCCTCCGAGTGAAACATGAAAAAAGGAAAAATGCATAAGAGCCTTTATTGTAGCAGTGAACATTGTCCTCATTACCCTCATTATGCTAAGACAAACTCCTGCTTAATTTTGAATTATCATACCAGAGCTGCATGTGTTGAGACTGCTCTGATTATCCTAATGTTCACCCAGTACACCATACTTGTATTTATACTCCATGATTTGCCACGAGTTTGTCTAACTACCACTAGAATCACTGTCAATTTTCTTGTTTTTTATTTATATGTTGATTGCAGGTAGGTTTGGAGTCCAAGATAACTATCTCACCTAGTGTGTTTCCTTTTTACTAAGGGAAAAAGGACCCAATGATACTATGATGGCCTTTTGGGGAATAATCGTAGTTCAAATCACGTTCAAAGCTGTCCACATACATTTTTTAATTGTATTAATAAACATTTCTTCTTCAAAAATGACTAAATTATCCGCGTAGGTAAGAATTGCCCATTACTAAGAATTTTCATCTGCCCATCCATGGCAGGGTTTTGCGGGAGAAGTAAAACGACTCCTTCCTGGGAACATTCTCTTTCTACTCGGACCGCCAGTGTGGCATCCAAAAGCGATGCATGTACCACCCATTCTCTTAATGAACAGTTAATTCTCCACTCTCAACCTGAAATGTAGTTAAAGTATATATTATCAAAGCACCTTGTATATCCAAAGAGACGCCTAAAAGAACTTATTTATTATCTAACAAGCAAATAAAAAAAAATTAAAAACACCCAAGGTGAATCAGATTACAGCTGACATGTTAAAGATAGATGCGAACACATTGGCAGAAATCCTCAAACCACGCATAAAAAAAGATCAGTGGAGTGAAGGAGAAAACAAAGAAGGCAGGCCTTTACATAAATATAAAAAATACTAAATGTAGAAGCGCCAAGTTAATTATCTATAAATGATAAAATAATAGAAAGTATCAACGACTTTTCGTACTTTAGAAGTGTTGTGGCTGAAGAACGGGGTGGGGAGGACAAAATACGTAGTGACTGAAACAAATAAAGCAAGGAGCGTATTTATACAACTATCTAATGTTTGAAGTGTGCATAGCTTTCAACTGAAACTAAATTAAATTTATTTAACGATGCAAGAAAAGCAGTGCTATTATATTGTTCCAAAACTTGATGTCCAGAAACAATGTGGAATAGGGAACTATGGGAAAACGGAGATAAATGAGGAAGTTAGAAGAAAAATATAGATGAGAAAATAAAAATCGGAAGAAAGAAGAAAAAGAATCATAAAAAAACGTGAAGAGCAGTAAAATACAATACAATACAAAACAAAAAGGATGAAACAAATGCCTAATTTCTCTATGTCTCGTTAGAGAACAACAGGCACCGGTACTACTTCTACTATTATGTAGCGCTGTCTCCACTAAATAATACACTGGTTTCGATGCAGAGGACTGTTTACCAACACCTTATCAACAACATGCCTGTCGAACAGTTTCTCAGTTGCTTTAAATATAAATCATATCAAACTGAGCTTTTTGCTTAATAATAGCTTGATTTGCTAGTATTTGATGTAAAAACCACTCTAATTGGCCTCGATATTCTTGTCAGGTAGTTAAGGGCCAAAAAGGTTCTTTTAAATAGAAAATCCGATACCTTCTGAAGTATGGTTGGGAAGACATCATCCGTTCCGCTTATTTAGGTAGCTCACATAAATTTACTTCCAATTTGACCTTAGATAGAGTCACTAATTTTCTGACAGCTTGTCAATTTGTCCTTGTTACTTTGTATCTAATGCATTGCAACTTAGATTTTGCCATTCAAAGTGTGAATCTTCTATAATATATATATATATATATATATATATATATATATATATATATATATATATATATATATATATATATATATATATATCAAGACCTTTCCTACCATACAGTGTAAAGGTATGTATTTACAAAATAAAACTAAACTAATTCTTGACATAATATTTAAAACTAAAATTATTCTTGATTTCTACTCGTATGTACTAATCTGGTCCACTCCTTTTTGTTCTGTGCCATTACCTTCGCTTCTTGCCATGTTATTCCTTTCTGAAGAAGTTTTCTTCTATTGTTCTTGTCCATGTTTTCGTGGTCTTCCTCTTGTTCTACTAGTACCTACTTTCGATTCCCATATTTTCTTAACCTGTCTATCTTTGTCCATTCTAAGTAGATGTCCTAACCATTGTAGCTGTCGTGTTTCTATTTTTTTTCCAGTGGTTCTACTTTAAGTTCTTCTCGAATTATTTGATTTCGTATTTTATCTCTTCTGGTTACTCCTAGTACTTTCCTCAGATATTTCATTTCCATACTTTGTAGTTTACTTTCCTGTCTCTTCGTTGTTACCCACGATTCCCCAAATGTCAATGTCGGTAGATAAATTGTTTTATATATGGTGAGTTTTGTTTTCCTAGAAATCTCTTTGTTGTTCAAGAATGTCTTTCCTAGTGCGTAGTACAACTTGGCAGTGTTTTCTATTCGTTTGTTTAGTTCAGCTTCGTGTCCTCCTTTGCTGTCTATAGTAACTCCTAAATATGTGAAACTTTTGACTTGTTCTAATTTACTGTTGTTGATTTTTATGTTTGTCTGCTCTTCTTGTTTACCAATTGCCATGACCTTAGTTTTGCCTATGTTAATTTTCATGTTGTAGTCCTCTAACGTTTCTTTCCATATTTCCAGATTGTATTGTAGGTCCCTCTCCTTTGGTGCGAATATCACAACGTCATCAGCAAACGCACATTCCGAGATATTTATTCGTTGCATGTTTCTGTATCCTACACATAATTTCGGTACTTTTGACCTACATGCGTTAATAATGTCGTCCATGAGTAGTATGAACAGCAGAGGGCTTAGTACACCACCTTGTCTTAGGCCATTGCTTGTTATGAACTCTTCCGATTGTGAGTATCTAGTTCTTACATAGTTCCTGCAGTTTTGGTACATGCTTTTGATAGCATTAAGCAATTGTTTTCCTACACCCCTTCTAATTAGGCTCTTCCAGATCTTTTTTCTTGGTGCGCGGTCAAAAGCTTTTTCTAAATCAATGAAGGCTAGGTAAACTTTTCTGTCTTGTTTTAGTGTTCTTTCTATTACTTCTTTTAAGCTAAATATGTGGTCTTGTATACTATGTCCCTTTCTGAATCCGCTTTGAGAGTCTATTAGTTGTCTTGCTAGGACTTTTCTTAGTTTCTGTTCTAAAATTCTTTCATAAACCTTGCATGCTATGCTCAACAGTGTTATTCCTCGGTAGTTATGACAACTAAGTCTATCTCCTTTTTTGTACAGTGGTAATATGATTCCCACTTCCCACTCTTTTGGTATTCTACCGGTTCTCCAAGCCTCTTTGCAAATGTCTAAGAATATTTGTGCTCCATATTTTCCCATAGTTTTCAGCATTTCTGCCTCTACTCCGTCGTGTCCAGGTGTTTTCCCATTCTTAACGTTTTTATTGCTTCACATAGTTCCTTCATTGTGGGTTCTTCATCCGTTATTACTTCCATTCTTTCTGCTCTTTGTTCTCCTTCTTCATCTTCTCTTGAATTTTGTGTTACCGTTTCATCTACTGTTAGGATTTCTTGGAAGTGTTCTTTCCATATCTTTATCACTTCATTTTCTTCGGTTATGAGTTTACCTCTTTTATTCTTGACTTGGTTTAGTATTGTTTTCTTCTCTGTTCTACAATTTTTGAGCACCCTATAAAATAGCTTCTGGTTTTCTTTGCTGTTATGTTCCATTCTGTGTCCGAACTTCTCCCATGACTTTTCTTTAGCTGTCTTTATTATTTCTTTAACTTTCTTCCTTTGTTCCTTGTATTCTTGGTATGCTTCTTCAGTTTTCTTATTTAAATAATTTTTCCATTTCCGTTTCTTTGTTTTAATTTCGTTTTTAATATCTTCATTCCACCAATCTGTTTGTTTATTTTGGTTATTTATTTTGGCTACCCCACATACTGCCTTTGCCGCAGATTTCAAAATTCTTTTAAATATTTCCCATTTATTGTCTATGTCTTCGTGTAGAAATCTTTCGTCCAGTTTTTCGACTTCTTTTTGTATTAGTTCTTGGTATTTTGTCTGATATTGTTCTTCCTTGAGCATGTAAGTCTTAATCTTTTCATAAACTTTTTTCTTTTGCAAGTTTTCCTTCTCTTTTGTTTGTTTTCTGTCCATGTGTCTTATTTTTCCTACTAACAGGTAGTGATCGCTGTAAATTTCGGGACCTCTTCTTACCCTAACGTCTTGAATCATATTCCTTTTGGCCTTTTCTATTAGGATGTAGTCGATTATTGATTTTTCGTCTCTACTTTTAACTTCCCTGGTGTACTGATGTATTTTCTTATGTTCGTAAAACGTATTTGTGACGATGAATTGGTTCTCTGCAAAAGTCGAGTATTTTTTTCCATTATTGTTTCTTTCTTGTTCTCCAAATTTGCCTAGTGATTCTTCCGTTGACTTATTTTTACTCCTACTCTTCCGTTAAAATCACCTACTGTGATTACTGTCCCTTTACTTTCTTCTGTGAGTGATGTTAGTTCGTTCCAAAATTGGTCCTTATTGTTTACATTATCGTCTTCGTTTGGGCCGTAGACTGCTATTATTGTTATTTTGTGTTGGTCTTCCCTATTTCTACTGACATTAATCTTTCATTTATGCATGTCCAATTACAAATTCTTTTGCCCATTTCTGATTGACAATGCATGCTACACCTCCTTTTGCTCTCTGATTTTCTTGGGCTCCGCTGTATATCATAATATAATTATCTTCTAATTGAATCATTCCTTGGCCTTTCTTTTTGTCTCAGTTGCTACTATTATTTCTATCTCAATTTGTCTCAGTTCATTTACTAGCTCCTTCTCTTTCCCACTAATTCCTCTTACATTCCATGTTGCTAAATTCCATGTTTCATGCTTCTTTTCAAATTTCTTTTAGGTTCTCTTGTTTTTGTGTCTTTTTGGTGTTTGGGTTGTTTCCTATTCAAATGCCATTTCATTGCCTGGTCGTCGTCTTTATATTTGTCGTGCAATCCAAAATCTGTAATCAGTTTTTTGAGTCGCCGTTGGTTATTTCTCTTGCTTTTCTTAACTCTTTCTTTGTCTCTTCCCATCTCCACTCTATTCCATCTATATACAGCTTTCTAAATCCTATTTTAGCGGTTTTTCCATGTGTTCTCTCCTCCTGGGCCCTTTTCCTGATTATGCCTTGTATTTCTCTGTCTTTCTTGGATAAATCATCGTTGATAAATATCTTGACCTCTTTATTCCCTTTTAGTTTGCTTTTGTTCATCATAACTACTTTCTTATCATTGGAATTTTCTAGCTCGATTAGACAGGTTTTTGGCCTAGTTTCTTAGCTGATTTAATTGGTACTTCTATTCCCAGTTTCTCTTTGAATACATTCAATATGCCTTCTTTCAAAACCTTAGGGTCATCGTTATCAATTTCTAAGCCTTGTATCACTAAATTATTTCTCCTTTTTCGTTTTCTAATCTCTCAACTTTTCCTTTTATTTCTTTTAGTTCCCTTGCCATATGTTCATTTTCACGTTTGATGCTTTCGTTTTGTTCTTGTAATTTTTGATCTCGTCTTTATATTCCTGTTGGTTCTTACGAATTTCTTTGACTTCTGTAGTGAGGTTCTGCATCATAACAAACATTTTTGTAATGTATCGTCTTGATTTCCTTTTTTCTGGCGATCTCTTTGTTAATTTACTTCTACTGAATACGTCTATTTGTCCCGATCGTTTCCTTTTCTTTGTTCCATCTTCCGATGTATTAAACTCATTCTCAGAACTATCCATATTTTAGGTTTGGTTTTAGTAGTTCTGAGTGCGGCTCTGTTCCGTATTTACTATTTACAATATTGTATGTACAGCTGTGCTCAGCGATAAGAGCCTTGCCCGAATCTACTTCTCGGAGGTCAAATCTCCTCTGATGCACGTACTTAAATATTAAACTGAGAAATTAGCAGTTTTCTCTTACTTTAATTGGCACACTTATTTTTATTATTTCCACCTTCACCGTTATGCTTTAAATAGTATTATTATTTGCTCGAAACCTCCCAAAATGGGTAAATTGCTTCGGAGCGATTTATAAACGTCAATGTCACTTTTCACTTGTTAACTTGATCTTCTATAATATTTGATCCAGAAAAGCTTACCCAAAATTTTTCTGTTAATGTGTTTATTTCTGTATTGATATGCTAGTTGCTAAAATACTTATTGAGTCTTTAAAGAGTAGCTTTTGCAGTATGGCACATACTTAAGTGTCTCCTCCATGATGGTCTCCAAACCCTTCTAGGCGCTTTGTTCTATTCAGTTGCAGATTTCTTGTATTTCCTCCAGTTTTCCTAAGTTCTTTCCCTATTAAATTGGTTTCTTACGTTTCCCCTCAATTTTGTAAATTCTCCAATTCACCAAAGATTTTTCCTGTTACACGCCTTGGTGCATTAAAAAACAGTTATTCTTATAAGCAAAAATAATACCGTCTATCAACTGCTCCACTACTATTTCTAGGTCTACTTTGCTGCCTACCTCAACTTTAGTCCTCGCTAAATTAGGAGAAAAGTCTTTTATAAGATTGTCAGTTTGTTTTGAAAAGGTTGCGATAGTGTTTTATCTTGTGACTTAATCCTAGGATCCTAAAACGTATATATTTATTTTTGACAAAGCTACGTACATACAGAATTCCAATTGTTAAACCAATTGCTTCCTGCCTCTGACATGTTACAAAAGTAGGCTTAATACCTTTACCTTAATATACCACAATGAATTGCAATAAAGACTCACCCCTAGAATCGGTATCCGTTATTCCTCAGACCACTTGGTGGGCATTAACATCACAATCGATGATTAGCTGTAATGCATTATTTTTATAACTTCGCACTAGCTGGTACATAGCCTCTGTTGATGGTGGTTTATAATGATAATATGGGAGGTAGGCCAATCCTAAACATAATCTTTATTGGTTTTTCCTCTCTTGAAGAAAATTTAACTACTATCAAATCCGGAGAAATGAAGCCGGAGAGTCATATTATTGTAACAGTTCTTTTGACTACTGTACAGGCCCTAGATTTATTGTGGATCTACTGTAAATCACTTCTTTGCCCACTGTCCAAATATGTTGCATTTTTCCCACATTGTTGTGTGTTGTCTTATCTTAAAAAGTTACTAAAACATGAAAAGTTACAAACAACATAAAGGTTCGATTTCATACTTCAGTGCAGCACTGAAAAATCAAAGTTACCAAAAATCACTATTTATACGAAAAAATATTCCAGCACCGCCCTCTTTTAAATAAAAATTTTGATGGCGCTTGCACAACTAATTGTACGTTATTTAAAAAAACATATAATTTCTTTATAATTGACCAATGCATAAAGGTCCGTTTACACCAAATACTGCATCTTTACGCTGACGTTACGCAGTCACTCATAGTCCCTAAACTTAGTGAAAGAATAGTTGTGTTATGCAGGGAGTCAAAGAGTCCCAGAGGTTACTTCACGTGTTTCAAGCAATCGCGTAGCATCAGCAAAGTGTCACAACATTTGGTACAAATCTCCCCTTGTGATAAGAAGTGGGAACTTATTTAGTAAAATGAGGCTCATAAAATTTAAAGAACAGTTCAGGTGGTGTCAAATCCCATTTTTCTCATAACATGTTTATTTGTGTTTAAGGTCATATCTGCATATTTCAATGTTATTATGAAAGTGATCAAAACGATTTTCAAGTGAACGGAAAAATTGGGTAAGATGAGAAACACAACTTTTTTGGCATGAAAAGTTTAATAAAATCTGTTCATTAATTTTTTCATGCCGAAAATATGCTTGGCGGCTTGGAAACAATATTTAACTACTTAAAGATTGTTAGCTGTCTTATTGAGTCTTGTAGAAATTAGTAAACACGGGTCTACAAAAAAACCTTATCTTATCCACGGAATAAGATGACTTACGTCATGGGATAAAAAGTCCTGCTAAAAGAAAAACAAACAAGAAAAACTTCAAATAAAAGAAATCTTTATTAATAGCTCGAATTACTTCATTTTTCGACTGCAAGTAAGATAAGGTATTCTAACGAAATTGAAAAACTTAAAAAAAAGTCAAATTATTTGCAAAACTTCACATTACAAAATATCAAAATATTGAGCTCTTATGCTTAACGAGCATAGAACATTTATAATTGAAGTGAACTGTCAAATAAGATTATTGACGTTTTATTAGTCGTCTACGTTTAAGGGTGATCGGTCCAAATTTTTTTCTTTGCTTCCTAATAAGTCAAAAAGCTTATGTATAAAATAATCAAATCCAAAAACTTATTTTAAGAAGGTTGATTATAATTTTTGGGAAGTGTTCTTTGGGCGCCCTTAACATTCTCTTTCATGTTTTTTCACTTTTCTTGTCCTCTTTTCCTTTTTTCTCAGCTTCTCGGATAAGAAATTTTTTGACGAATATTTTGCTGTGGTATTTTCTAGCGAGGTTCTGCTTTCTGACTTTTCAGCTAATCCTTGTCTGTTGTTGCTATGTTCTAACTTCAGCTGTAAAAAGATGTTGCACTCATAGTTTCTTTATATTTATCACAATCCTATGGGTGGGAGTGCTGATATTCTGATTTAACCAAATAACGTCAAAGAATCGCTTCAGGTAAGTCATATTTGTTAGTGATTCAATTGATAAAGGCATCTGAAACAGCCTTTATCATGTTTTTCGTACTCCAGAAGCATCTGTTATTCTTTCTTATATATTTGTGTGCTATTTTGTAGCTGAAAAGAATTGACCAAATTTTATATATCAACATAACGTAGGGGTAAGTCGACGAAGCAGCTTTGTCATCTTTTTCTACTCTATCTTACTTCCTTGTGTGATACTTTAAGCCTTTTTACAACATCTTCCAATTTAGAAAGTAATGTCACTAATTTTTTAGAAAAAAAATCTTTTTGATTAAAGTCTACAACTTGTATCGTGTTGATTGATTAGTTGTGGTGCAATCTAAAAGTTAGTGTTTATACAAACATTTATGTTGTCTTCTCTACCGCTTAATCTAGTGAGATTACAAGTTGAACTCTTTTCTTCTTTTCACCTTCCTTCTAAACAACCATCTAGAGGGATTGAAAATTATGAATAAAGATAATGGTTTCCAATTTATTAGTCAAATTTGGCCAACCAACTTATAAATGAAAAAGCTTTCACTGAACATAATCAAGCAAAGGTTAAGAAAAAACTAAAAACCATCAATCCCAACCATATTCTTCAACTTTTTTTAAGAAACATCGCCATGAAGTTGCCATTTCTTTTTCGGGGTTCATTAAATCATCTATATAGTTACAATTTATTTTACCTTCTTCATTATCTAAGTTTGTTTTATTTACACCACAAACAAAATTAGGATTTCAGTTTCTTTCGTTCCTTCATCTTTCCTTTTTGGTATGTTACCCAATGCAAACACTTAGAGGCACATTATTTCTTCTAATGGAATATATGGCTTGCTTGCCTAATTTGAAGAGGTGATGTATATATACACTTCTTTTCAGAAAGTGGTAGTATTAGAACCATATAACATGAACTACCTAGGAAATTTTAAACCACAATAAAAATTAATATCTTAATAGTTCATCAAAAAAAACAGCTAAATGGTTTATCGTCAAGAACAACATTTTTCTTTATAAAATGGCACTCGAATTTTTTAAACCGTTTTGATATCAAATCTTCCAACCTTGATCTTATAAATCTTTCACCCATTCACCATACAATTCTTCGACATCATAAGCTACGTAAATTGTGCGCAATTTTTAAATACTCCCTGCTCTTTAAAAAAGTGTCCCGCTTCTTCATAATATTAAACGGACACCTTTGGCAATAGCCAATTCTTGTCCTATTTGGTCTAAATGACTTTATAGATAAAAATCCCAAATCCAACACAAACCACAGTCAGAATTTCATTAATAAGTTCATCTGCGCCAAGGTGATTAGGCCAAGTCATTGGCCAAGTAGTTACACCTCCCTTAGATCATTTTGTTATATACACGCTTGAAACTTAAGAAATATTTTTACGACAGTTTCTTTTACAGAAAATGAGGTAGCAACCAGATATCACTCATTCTGGCATTAAAAGCATAGATCCGTTATTTGAGAAAAATGTTGGTTTTATTGGTTACAAAAGAGTCTCAAAATAATTAAATTAATTAACGTGTGCTGCACAACTGCACTAGAACATACGTAGTATGGTAATAAACCAGAGAAAGCCATATGTTCACTACTATTAGACCAACATTAACAGGATCTTAGTAGATAAAGTGGAAAGTAATTTAAATTGCACCCTGTGTATTATTTAACATTTTTCAATTAAACATTTAAAATTGATTATTAATAATTTAGCAAAAATGAGACTCTTGTAATGGAAACTCATCTCACAACTAGGAGCACAGCTTTCAATGTTTTACAACTTTATAGAGCTTAAAAGCTATCCTAATTTTCGTTTTTACGAAAGCCCATTTTTAAAGTCCCGTTACAAAACGAGAGCGACAACGTGCATTCGTTTATAGTCCTGCTGCGTGGTCACTTCCACTAATTAAGTGAGTTTAAGCGATACAGTTACCTAACATGCCTTTCTGTGTTGTAATTCGCAGTCATTACTCTAGCCGGGCGAAATTAATAGCTACGTGCTGCAAGCACTGCTAGGATTTGCACTAACTGTGCACTGACGCACTGCAGTCCATGCTGAAAAATACGTGCACCGGACTGGATTGAAGTCCTGCTAGAACTCAGCTTTCCCACACCAAAACAAAGATTTATATTATCGTACCTAGATGAAATGCAGCTCAATCAAATGTTACAGCAGTTCCAGAATAAACACTAACGCTAACTCGTAGTGGAGATGATGTATTTACATTTAGCCTCATAGTGATATGGAGTGGTGAATTGTAAATAAAACACAACCGATCTATGAATATATATTTTAATATACGCAATATCCATGATAGATATATATCGACAGGTCGACGGAAGTGCGCGTTACAACGCCTAACTGCAATCTGACCATTTTTGTCGTTCTCAAATCGTCCGAAGGTAAGAATCGACCCTCGACAAATCTTGGTGAATGTAGTGGAGGAAAAATACTTCATAATCTGGTCAGGTAAAAAAACGAAAGCCAAAATATTTCAGCATAGGATAATTCTGGTCTGTGAGAACCGACCCTAAAGCAACTAATAATATGACCGTTATAGTAAATTTTTTTTCGAGTTTTCGCTCCGCCACAGTAACTTCTGTATTTTTAAGAAAAATATTAGAGCGTCAGAAGATCTGCGGGGGCTGGGTGATAAATTTTCGTACTACAATCGTTTATATAGAATAACTGTTTCAAGTGCGTCAAAGGCACTAAATAAATTGCTATAAATAGACTGGAAAATGCTTTCTTGGTCAGCAAAAGCTTCATTTAAATGTCTCGACACTTGTAATTCTGATAATTTATCTTCATATATAAATAAAAAATTAACTAAATGATTCGTGTTTCAGTGACGGAAATACAGTGCACCTTCGGGTCCAGCAACGGCATCGGCACCAGGGACTCCATAGTGGCCAGGCTGAGGAAGCCCGAGGGCTTCAGAGGCAGCCCCCTCTTCGCGGACGATAGGGGTGTGGACCCGGAAACGGACGTCGCGTGCCAGATCAGGCAGGACCCGACGGACCCCACGGGGCTTAGATATAACCTGAGGATAAACGACTTCGGCAGATGCGGAGTATTGAGGAGAAACGTGAGTTGGCACTGCAGATTTTTGTAGTCTCAAAGCAGGATACCTTTGCAACCTTCTTAGCAAGTAAAATGGTCTGTATGATTGTCTCGCCCGATTTAATAACTTATACAACACTTTTCTGGTTTCATTAGATGAAAGCCTGTTTATTTGCTTAATTTGCAAATTAAATAAAAAATATGAACTTTTACAAGGACTAACAACCGCAACAAGAAAAAGTCCTCAACAATACCAACTATTTTCAATATTTTTGATTATTTTGAACAAATTAATGTTCTTTGCGGTATTTTGTAGTTGGATAATAGTATCTTTCTTGTGTCATTGGTGTCTTTGGCCATAATAGACCTTGTAGGACGTGGTTACCTTCTAAAGATTTCTATATAAAGATAACACACAAATGATTGTGCTTCTAAGAAGGCTGAAAGAAACTAAATATTATTATAAACAATTAAATTATGACTTCTTTAATAGGTGTAATAGGTTTATGTATTTACAAAAAGGACGATCAAAAATATTAAACCAAAACGTACAAAAATAATATCTTTAGTCATCCCAAACAGAAATGTGGTTGGTATGGTTAGAACTATTTAACGCCAAATGTATTAACATAGGTAATACCCACAGAATAAAAAAAGGGGATTACTAACCAAACTAATGAGAAAAAGTAGC
Organism: Sinelater perroti; assembly: GCA_036346155.1. Lineage (NCBI taxonomy): Eukaryota > Metazoa > Arthropoda > Insecta > Coleoptera > Elateridae > Sinelater > Sinelater perroti. Next base: position 4,861,983 of record JARFIY010000174.1, read on the forward strand.
TTTCATCAGCCCAACCCAAAAGGTCAATAGACATAAATTTTAATAATAAGTTTGGCCTCAGCTGTCGGCTGTCACATCTATTAACACAGGCTGTAGCCTTTGGTTATAGGTCAAAATAGTATCTACTTACCAAATAACTTTTACATAATAAAGACTTGTAAACAAGTTTGTAGGAAAAGTCTAGACAATGCCAAATCACAATGGATAAACTTTTTTTCGAAAACTCTGTTAAGCTTACTCGCCAAAAGACTGACCAACACTTTAGACTATCGTTTGGCGTTAGTTTCGCCAAAAGGCGCCTTTTGTATTTTTATACTTTTAACTCATACCAAACTTCTTATACAAACTTCTAATCATTAGTACTTTTACTCGGTCTGACGATATACATTTTAGCACCAGGTGCCTTAGCCACATTGTTATATAGTTTTGGCCATTTTTCTTTATCTCCACAACAAGAAAGTCGCCAAGCACTTAAAACCAAACAAACTCAAAAATCTAAGAAGAAAAATTAGCAACATAAGAATTAATTTAGATATGAGATAATTTCTTCGATAAACTTCTCTTAGACATACGCAACAATTTGCGGAATAAAAAAAACACCAACTTAGTTTTAGCTTTTTAACTACTTTGCATGTTATAGATAATTTCACATTTTTTACTTTGTAATAAGGTCGAAAGCTGGTACTATAGGGTTGTCGGAAAAGTCATGACGGATTTTGCAATAGATGGGGTTATGCGTATTTTTAATTCAGAAAAGTCATCACAATTGGCACAAGAACTATATATTTTGACAACTGACAGTTTAAACTTCATTTGAAACAAATAAGTATTGGATTTGGTCACGTACTTCAGTTCTTACATTAAGTTGAAAATGAAACTGTGCATTTTCGGCATATTTTGCTTTTTTATTTTCACGCAAGAAAGAACGCAAAACAGGTTTGTAAAAATTGCATAAAGTTTACGGTGATAATGTCCTACAAGAGCGTTAGTGTCAGAGATGGTTCGCTAAATTTCGTGCTGGTGATTTTGACGTCAACGATGGCCCTCACAGCGGAAGGCCCATTTACGTTGATGACGATCAAATAAAGGCACTAATTGAAGCAAACCCACGTTGGACTACTGCTGACATCGCGGAAACACTAAGCCTTTATCGTTCAACCGTCTACAACCATCTCAGGAAGCTAGGATTAATCAGCAAGCTTGTTGTATGGGTTCCGCATGAACTTAAAAAAGTTCAGCTCACCAGCAGTATCTCTCACGGAGAAACGAACATAGCTCGTCAATCGCAAAGGCATGATATTCCATCCTAACAATACGAGACCACACACAAGTTTGGTGACGCTCCAGAAGTTGCTGCAGCTTGGATGGGAAGTTTTGGCCCATCCTCCTTACTTACCGGTCCTTGCACCATCAGATTAGCATTTGAATCATTCTTTGCAAAATAACTTGAATGGAAGGTTTTCGATTCTAATGAGGCCATCAAAGACCATCTCACCCAGTTTTTCGCTGGTAAAGAGCGGTCCTTCTACGAGCGCGGAATTATGCAACTCCCAGAAAAATGGCAAAAGGTCATCAATCAAAGTGGCCAATACATCATTGATTGAACTTATGAAAGTCATGACTTTTCCGACAACCCAATATATAGGATAAAATCACCTTCCTATCTAGCAAGACTTGCGTAACATTTGCTTTTTTATCTCAACTCTTAATTTAATCAAATCTATACGTTTCCGCCGTACTGTGTTTTGCTGTCCAATGTTTTTGCCTTTTTAGTCATATTCTTTATTTTGTGCATTAGTCTATTTTTTTGTATCCAACAGTGTAAAATCTTCTGTATAAATATTCTATATAATCTTCGATCTTGTTTGCAAATAGAATATCACCAACAATCTAAATAGTGAAGAACCTTACCAAAATTACATTATCTACCTGAATCAACTTTTAAACAAAGCCACACTTTTTTTATTTTCGCAAAATAAATACGCGATATAAACTAACTCAAAAAAAACTAGCATTTAAAGCTCACCTTATCAATGGAGTTTGGGAAATTCAGTAAATAAAAACATCAACAAACTGAAGCCATTAGAAAATTTCTTTAAAAGCACAATTAAATGTATATTTTTGGTTACCGTCATCAATTTTTCCTTGTTGGTGAGCTTCTTTAAACTTCTTTTGATGTTGCTCTTGGGAAGGCTGAATACCGACTTTGAAAGGCAAATTTCAACTAATTAAAAGGTTCGTCCCTGTGCTTTATTGAATGTCTCCTTTTAAATTTGAAAGGCAAATCCATATCGTCTGATATCTTATTAAAATGATCAACTTGTGTTATGGCCATAGAAAATACATTACAAAGAAATGTTTGTTAAAAATCTAAACCAACCATACAACGTTCAAACTAACGTTACGTTGCCGAAGACGACAAAAACCTGACCTAACATAACCTTACCTTGTGTAAAGGTAGCCTAACCTAACCTGATCTGACCTTGAGTGCGAGAGTGTTTAACACCGATTAATGAATATGCCAGAATATAATATAAACAAATAGAAAAATATTTACTGATAAAATACTAGCCATTTAGTAGGGAGGGAAACATGTATCAGTTAATAATAGTTCACAGTTAAAGTTAGGGTAGAAAAGACAACTAAAGTTGCGGGGTTATCAGATAATAGGGGTTAAAAATGATTGCCTATAACCAGATTTAGACAGAAATCTGACAAGGACAGGTATTCGTAAGTTAGGTACTTCTGGTGAGAGACAAAGATGTCGCCTTCACTCGGTCACCTTCTAGCCCCTCAACACGTGCCCGCTATCGGGTATTCTGATTTCATTGCTTGTTTGTATAAATTATAAAATCTTAGCTATTTGGAGCACCACGTGGAGGCGCTCAGTTTTTACTATTTTGGTCCTAAGCGATCTAAGCGATCTAAGCACCACGGCATAATTTAGTGGCGATGGTTGCCATAGTAGTGCCACTCAGAGTCGAGTAGTCTTCATTGGCTCCACTTTCCGGGTCGGTATTTTTTTTTCTAATTCATAGTTACAGCTCTAGATGGCACACACATCCAACTAATCGAGGAAACTTGGCGCCCAGACAAAAACTGGTTCCACAGCAAGCGAGTCCTAAACGAGGAATTCGCCGATTTTTTTGTGGAGCACCCTTGGCACCGCGACTGTCACAGATATAAAGCGCTCGACACTGTGCGTCGTCAGTAAGGCGACCATAATCACTAAATTTGCCTCCTTTTCAAGAAGTGGTCATAATGAGGGTTTACTAAAGGACCAGTCGAGTAAAAACTGATCGCCTCCCTGAAAACGCTAAGTAGCAACTAAATAACCATAATTAATTGTTTTCATCAATCATTATTACTTTTACATTTGTTTGTATAATATTCTAGCACATTCATTAAAGGGCGTTAAATCTCCACACATCGAAGGTTAGGTTAGATTAGTTTCGGTTTCCTTTAAACAAGGTTAGGTTAGGTTTTTATCATCTTCGATAATGTGAGGTTAGGTTTTTCTGCAAAATTTCTTTTCGTAATCTATTTTCTATGACCATAAACAGCGCTATCAATTGTTTTGTCAGGTATGCCAATAAATAGTGTTTATGGCACTAGCAATGTATTTCCAACGAAAAGTTCAGTGGCCCAACTCAGTTCGTCAATATGAATCGATTAACACCAAAATCGAATAATTTAGACACTTTCGCTAAAGCAAAACCTTAGATTAAAAACCATTTTGATATACTGAACAACAGAAATACACCTACTTTTATTAGAAAAATCAAAAATCTTATATTGGCATAACGATAGCGAACAGAATAATATCGACAAGTTTGGGTGTTTGAAACGTAAAAAAATAAGAAAATTTTAGTTTGCACAGAAATATAACGTTTATAATTAAACAAATAGGGAACTTTGAACGAAAAAATAATTAAAATTAAAAACCGATTAGAAAACGAACTAGAAAAATATAAATATTGTATAACTTTAGATAACTATATCATTATAATGCAGAAAAACATAAAAGAACATTAAATAAACTACGTTGTATAAAAAATAAAACCTAAACGTAGCGATAGAATGCAGAAATTGCAGAGAAAAGGAAACTATGTCTAGGCGAGAAAAGGAAATTGACAATAATAAATAAACAATAGAAGAAATCAGGAACGAAATTAAAAATGGATACTTTGTAGGTAGAAAGAAATATAAAAATGGTTGAAGGATCCAACAGCGCCTTAAAATTTAATCTTTTAACTTTGCTTAACTCTCCCCCCCCCAACATAAATGATCAAAAAACTCCAAATCATATTTAAAAAAATGAACGCAGTACTTTTGGTCCTCTCTAGAAAAAAACTTTTCATGATAGAAAAACGTGTCTGTCATAAACCAAATAATGCAGCTGACAAAGTACACCATAATTTGATCAACACTCTAACCACAAACAATGCAGCTTTTGAATGCCAATAGTGTTGAGTAGCAACAGGGCATCCATACCTTGTTGAAGCAGGCACGAAAAAGGCAAATACGATAACTTCATTTCAAAAGCAAAGACCAAAATAGGACAAGGAAAAGGCATTAAACATATGTCAAACTTTAAACAAATCAAATTCCATTCTCTAATTGTTGGCTTTTCAAGAAGTCTCATGCGCTGGTCTTTATATTCGTTCGTATATCAGGGATGCACTTTAGAAGAATTTCACACGATACACCAAAGGTAGCCTGTATGTAATATAAAACGATTTTACTACAAAAATAACATTTTGATCCCAACTCTCTGAAAGAATTAAATAATCACGAAGTTGCGTTTGCAGCAACACGAATTCTGTCTACTACCAAAAACTTCTACCTTACATTGCTTACAGAGGCTGCAGATTTATGGGAAAGCCTGTTTAGACCTCGGTTTTCTTTTTTCTTTTCTGGGCTTAAAAAAGCCAGCGCAATCGATAAAAAACCGTTACCTACAGTAAACCAAATAATGTCAACAACAAACCTACCCCTCCACACAACCTAAAACCTGACAGCGCGGCAAAAAGAAAAATCCTGGCATTTAGGTTGTTAGGGGATGGACTGACCTTTAAAATTCCAGAATAAAATCACTAATAGATTCGAAGGAAACAGTCAGGAGGTTTACTTATACATTTAACATTCAACATCGTTCGTGAGATAGTATGTGAACAAAAAAAACGAATTTTAAACTGACTGTACGAAAATTGCATTTAACCTCTTAATGGTACGTTATTTGTTATTGTCTGCACAATTAGCTGAAGATACTTTTAATTTCTTTACTATAGCCCCAATTCTACTCCATAAGAGATTGCTTTATTTTTCGGCACAAAAATATCTATCAAAACAGACTATACAATCATATGGTGATTAAGTCCAGTTTCCAAAAGGACTTGAAAAAACTGGTTAGACAACCAACTAATATATTGCCTAAACCTTCTTTTAGGGTTTCGTACATGTACGCGTGTGGTTTCCCCAATTCCCCGGTGTGGTGATGCAGTCCGACCAAGAGCTGATCATAATGTGCAAGCCGCCAGAGCCCACGGTCATCGAAAACAAGGCGGCAGGTTTCGCAGGGAGTTTGTAAGTAGCACCACCCCTGTCAATAGGCTTAACCGCAACATTTGCCCCTCCAGCCCGCACGGAGCAAGAGTGTCCGGGGTCGTGGAGGAAACCCCGGGCCGACTAGAGTACGAGGTGGCGCTCTACAAGGAGGCTCCGGCGGCCAGAATCAACAACAGCAGCAACTCCAACGAGCTGCCGGTCGACCAGGCGGTGCCGATCGGCACCAAACTGCAGCTGCGCGCCCGCATCAGCCCGGAGTCCGCCTGGAAGTACGTCAAGCTCATGGAGGTGACAGTCAGCCCCGATCCGGACGACCCGCACATGATGGGCAGCGTGGCCTTGGTGAAAGATGGGTAAGAGCCTTTCCACGCTATCAGTTGCATTAATTGGTGCGTCAGCACGCACTTTCTCCGTGGATTCCCACATGAGATGGAAATTGGACGCTCTGAATATGCAGAACCACAAGCTCATTACGGGTGCCCGTTATGCGATTACGCGATTTAAAACTTTGTGACTGCTGCGAGTTAGTCGTGCGTTTATTTACTAATGTGGGTCAGTTTTTGCCTTGGGCTCGACACATACCGTAATGGTACTGAACGAGATTACACAGAATGACTGAAATGTTATTGCATACTCCCTGACCTTTACACGCCCATGATATACTGCAACAAACAGAAACATTACATCTTTTTGCATTATTGAAGAACAGTCATACAAATTCGTCAAGGATTAGCTGTCATGTACGCTACCTTCATCAAGTAATTTACGGTGGCCTGAATTTTGTTCTCACAAGATGAAACTCATGCAAAATATGCTATTATCAGGAAAAATTGTTCAAAAAAACTTTTTAGATGAGTAAGAAAAGTCTGGAGTTGTATTCCACAATTAGCTTCGGGTGTTGTATGGCATAATTTAGTAATAGAGGAAATGAAATTAAGAATGATCAAAGGAAAATATAAACGGCAAACAAAAAAGAAATGGGACGGAGGAAATTTAAAAAAAGAAGAAGGAAAGAGGGGTACGAGAATGAGATAAATAGCGTACTACAAAAAGAAAATATAGAGGAAAATTAGAGAACAATTAAAACAACTATTACAAAATCAGCAGAAAAGGCAATAGAAATAAAACGAGAACAAAATAGAAAAGGGTGGTTTAATGTAGAATGTAAAGAATTAATAACAAGAAAATGAAGCAAGAATAAAGTGGTTAGGAACCAACAACCAAGAACATCACGAAAATTATAAGAAAATAAGAAAAGGAGGAGTCAAATTAATAGCAGAAAATAAACGTAAACATATAGACAAACTAATAAAAGATTTAGAGAAAGAGAACAAGAATAATACCAAATTATACTTAAAGGAGACAAAAAAAAAGAAATAACATAATCGCAAATATAGAACAGAAAACCTGGGAGAAGCATTTATTAGACGAAGCAAGAAACAAAAAAAGAATATAATAAAGAATCACAAGAGGCAAATGAGGAAGGCAATATTAAGTTAAGAAACCCACAAAAAGAATAAATAGAAAAAATAATAAGCAAATTGAAAAATCAAAAAGCGGCAAAAACAGATAATATATGCAATGAAATGTTAAAATATGGGGAGAAAGAACTGAAAGAAAGAATATACGAAGTAATAAGTGAAGGAGACAATGCCGAAAGAATGAAAAGCAGGAATTATAGTACCAATACCCAAAAAAAAAGGGAAATTTAACGATCGGCGACAGTTATAAGAAAATAATGCTACTGAACACAATGTACAAGATACTCACAATTATATAAGCAAAACTAACAGAATACACGAAAAGGATCATCAGTGAATACCAAAGCGGATTTCGACCAGGAAAATCAACAATAAATGCTATTTGGAGAGGCAGGCGTGTAAATAGCCGTGCCCTCGATGCGGTGTGAGGAACAAAGTACGGCCCGTCTCGTGAAAAGACGCTGAGGCCCAAATCGTCCCTTAAACGGCCGGCGCGAGTGCGTATGGGGGCGGCTACCGATATCAAACCAACGAGTAAATTTGCCAAATCGCTCAGCTGTTGATTTCCTGGTGGCCACAGTGCTGTGATGTTGTCTTCGCGGGGGATTAGCTGCGGGAAGATTATAACGCGACCGCACTTGCCGGGTTGCGTTTCGAAAGTGTTGCCTTTGGCTTCGCGCCTGGCTCAGCGGTAGATTATTTGCGAGGAAATTTTGATTCGACAGCACTTGTCGGTATGCGTTTCAAAAGGTGCCGCTGACGGCGTATGCAGGCTCGCAGGCCAAGCGAAAAAACTCATCTGTCGTTTTTTTTTGTGTGTGGACAGCAAAACGCCCGCCGACAGACATCGAAGCCATCAAGATCGCCTCGAACACAGACGGTTCAAGAGCGAAAGACCGCCACACCATTATTCATTTACTTAACCAAATAATCAAAAAAACATACGAAGAAAATAACGAATTACACATAGATTTTATGGACTTCAAATAAGCTTTCGATAGCATAAAAACGAAAACACTGTTTAAAGATGCAAGGAACCAGCGTATCCCCAAAAAACTAAGAAATTAAAATAACTATGGAAAAATCTAGAGCAGTGGAAGGAGATAAGAAGACGGGCGATCTGCAACTTTATTCAATATAGCAGTAGAAGGAGTAATAAACGAATATGAAGTAGCGGGATCGATTATTCAAAAAGTGGTGCAAATAATAGCATATGCTGACGATCTAGCGGTAGTAGCCAGAGATAAAAGAAGATTAGAAGAGGTTATAGATAAAACTGACAAAACAGCAAAGATAAGAGGACTCGAAATAAACCAAAAAAAAAAGACAAAATATATGAAGATAACAAGAAAAAGAGAACAAATAGAAGAAGAAAAAGATATTAAAGTAGGGAAACGAAATAATGTACGAGGTACTACAAAACTTTAGATACTTAGGGGTAATCCTAAACAATAAAAATAATAGGCATAGAAGTCACGCAAAGAATAAAAGCAGAACATAACGCATTTCATAAGTACAAAGAAATAATGGAAAGTAAAAAGATAAGTAAGACGACAAAACTCATGCTATACAAATCAGCTATAAGACCCGTAGTAACGTATGTAGAAAAGCCAATCTGCCTAACAAATAAAGAGAAAGAGAAAATTAAGATATTCAAAAGAGAAATAATCAGAAAGATAATGGGGCCCAAGAAGATAAACAGAGAATACAGAAATATTGGGAAATGAGATGATAATAATAATAGTTCCCCGTAACAGGCCTTGAAGGCCCTTTGGGTTCGTAACAGGATAGATCTGCTACAATCTAGAGCCTACGGTACACAAGGGTAGTAACGTGGCTAGCGCTACGTACCGACCGATGATAGCGAGAATAATAAAAGCCAAGAAAAGCAAATGAAGAATAAAGAAAATCATGAAATGGAAGCCACCCAACATCAAACAAGGAAGATCTAAACTCCGTTGAAAAGATCAGGTCACAAACGACGTAAAAAAGATGAGGGTAACTGGAGTGAAAGAAAAGATTCAAGATCGGAAGGAACGGAAAAATCCCAAAGAAGGTAAAACAACACATCAACTTATAGGAAGCAAAGCGAGAGTTACAACTGCAATGCGAAGATAACCAATTTGAAGAGCACAAACGAGCGGCTGGAATTCCAAAAAAGAAATGTATAGCCATTTATATATATATTGTATGGAAAAAATCAATTTAAAACTAAACCGCTTTAGGTTAAAAGGTCAACAACCATCATCTATATCACTGGAAAGTCTAAACGGATAAAGACCTGCTCCAGATTAGAAAAATACAATTTCTTAAAAAATAAGTTCTGCTCCAGTACTGAATACTTAACCTTCTCAAAATCATGTACATATTCTTGTTAAAAATGGCTATTTTAAATTGACTGTAGGAAATTAGACTACATTATAAAGCAGCTACCCTCTCCCGCACCAGAGATGGTGCGCAACGACCGGGCAGAGAGAGCGAACGTATGAGAGCCTTAACCTCTCAGTTCGCAGGCCGTGCTCCCACGCGGGGCGTAGAGCCTTACTATTATTATTATTATTCCCCTCTCCCTAGAATTATCTATGACAAAAAATAATAAAAATTTTGCCCCTAAACTTCAAATGCGATTAAGCTTTACGACAGAAGCGAAAAAAGACAGAGTTGAGCACCATTAATGGTTTGTTAAATTCATTTGACGATCATAAGATTCATTTGATCATCTTAAGAACATTGGACGAATGTTCCAGAAAACTAGGTGAAGTAGAAACCCATTTTAAAAAACTTTCGCCAACTTTAAAGACAAAGTACTTTATGAAATGTTTACAACCGAAAAAGAAGTTTATTATGAACTATAATTGCTACCAACTTCAACCATTTTATGAACATAACCACCATTTTAAAATATTTTTACATGTGTGTGTATGAACACAACTTTTTCAAAGTTTAGAAAAATTAAAAAGCATCTTTTCTACAGACACAGATGATATATTGGCCAAAGGAAAATTTTGCGAAATTTAGACAAAGCCCAAACCCACAGAGAAAATGTCTAAGACGCTTAGCAATTGAAGAAATTAAAAACCAAATAACCACTTTAGAATCAAGTCAGCTAGACATTAAAAATCTCGGAAAAAACTCAACGTCATTTACAAAAAATGTTGACACATAAATCCAGAAAGAATTTTATAAAGATGCTGGAAGTATTAAAAGGAAAAATACAACACACAAGCATATGGTCATTCTTAAACAGAATAGCAATCACTAGATCTTGGTTTCAATAGAATCTCAGAAGGTCTGTTCATTGCCCGGTCAAAAATCATCAATCGAGGTTTAATAAACAACTTCTATGAATTTAAAAAATTTCTTCATCTATGTATATTCAGGTGAAGGGCATACATTTAAACCGATTATCTTAAAAAATAAAACCATAGACCATATATTTGTCCGCGTAGTATTTGGAAAAGAACTGGGATTAATTAGAATGCAAGATTTCCAAAAAAATGTACTTGAAATACTTGAGATACTAGGCAAAAATACTAGCAAAAGAACATAAAAAATACGTATTTGTTCAAGCTTTTTCTATGTGAGTAAAACTACAATTGGTTGAGGTACTACGAAGGAGTAATGTAACATATAAGAACAAGAGCACCAGTGCAAGCCCTATAATTTTAATGCTTCACACTATACTCGTATTTCAGTTGCAGAAACAGAGATTTCGCCTCTATCATCCCCCACCAGCCGGCGCGCTACCGCGAGCGCCACAACGAGGTCTTCCTGGACTTCGAGGCCTTCCTGCTGAGCACCATGAAGGAGCGGTCCACGCTGTGGATCCACTCGCAAATCAAAGCCTGCATGGACGCGGCCGACTGCCAGCCGGACTTCTGCCTGGACCTCTTCGAGCCCTCCGGCCACGGCAGGCGGCGGCGCCACGTGGGCTACGTCGCCGAGGCGGGCGAGAGGCTCAGCGCGCAGGCGATGACTCGCGAGCACAACGACACCGTCCACTACACCAAGTTCAAGGAGAACATCGAGTACACGGTGCTCATGCCCAGCGAGTTCTACCACAAGACGGGGGCGCTGGAGAACTCCTGCAGCACCTTCCTGGTCATAGCAGCCATCCTGGGCTGCCTGCTCTTCCTGTCGGCCTTCATCATGTGCTGGCTGGCGCTGCGGCTCCACACGGCCCTTCTGGGCGGCATGAGCGGGCCGAAAACCATCGACCAGCTGGTCACCAACGGGAGGCACTACCAAGAGACCAGCTACACCAGGAGGCCCACCACTCAGTGATCTGGGAAGCTTGGAAAACGGACTGCGGCATTTTCCCAGTGTTTTTCAGTATTGCAGTACTTTCCATGAAATTTTTATTATTTTTTAATGTGGATATGGAAGTACCGGTTTCGTTCTACTTCGCCGAATTTTACGCAAATTTAGAGTTGTTAATTGAGTCAGTTGGTTATTTATATATTTAAGTATTTATTTATTTGATTATTTATTTTATCTAGCTGTTGTTAGTAGGATATATTAACAAAGTATTATTTATCTTTATAGATGTGGTGGAAACGCGAATTATTTAAAGTACTATCACTCACGTCACAGGTTCTTAGCAAAAACTTCCCACCGTTAATTTTGTTCTTGTTTTGTAAATACACGTTGTAGGCAACGAGGGCGCAATAGACTAGCGCTAATTAAACCTTGGAAGTAACTTACCACCGTAAAGCGACGGCTTTATGAAGTTTATTTCCGATGTTGAATTGGTAATTACAGTATTCCGTAATATTATTTGTAGCAGCTGAAGTGTTGTTGGACTAATAAAAATTTAACACCCAAAAAGACGCGCAAATTTTTGTTAATCCTAGTGAGTGTCAAGATTCTGAAATTTACCAAAAATACATATGTGATATCTGTTCTAGACTGAAGTGGCACGTGAGCAATACGCGAGGAGTCCACTATTATTTATAATAGTTATTATAAACCAGATAATGAAGGAACGCAAAAGAAGAACAAAAACCACAAAATTGGAAACTGGAGAATGAGACCATTAAAATTCCAGTCACTAGTATACACAGATGACCCTGTTAGTGGCGGATGAAAGAAGAAAATTGCAGGAATCAATAAATACGTGGGTGAATCAAATATAAACGAGACTTATTTTTTAAAAAATATTTTATTTGAACTTGAAACAAAAGAATAGCAGATTATTTTTCTGCATAATCTCCTGATTTAGAAACACATTTTTCCCAACGTGCAGCTAATTTTGAAATGCCTTCCTCGTAGAATGAAGTTGGTCGTGTTTCTAGCCAATTGCGCACATAGACCTCAACCTCCTCATCGCTATCGAATCTATACCCTCCCATGGCTTCCTTGAGAGGACCGAATAGGTGATAGTCGCAGGGCGATCGGTCAGGGCTGTAGGGAGGGTGTTCAACTGTCTCCCAGTCCAATTTTTCTGATCAGTTATCAGAAAGCGAGGCACACACCTTACGAAACCCTAGCTCCTCTGTGATGATCGAAAAAGTGCTGCCATAACTTATTCCAATCTCAGATGCAATCTCATCGATGGTCCGGCGCCTGTCACCCTCAATAAATTGTTGAACGCGGACAATGTTTTCGTTGGTGATGCTGGTGCGAGGTCGGCGATCATGGGTCTCATTTTCAACATTCTCACGACCCTCCACAACTTTTTGTGCCATGCGAACACTCTAGCTCGTGACAGTGTCTCTTCCTTGAACTGCGCAGTCAATCTCCTCAGGATTTCAGCCGGTTTTAGACCTTCCGTGGCGAGAAATTTAATGATAATACGCTGCGGAATTGACGACGGCACCTCCTGCTCAGACATTGTCACGACGGGTACTGACGGGAACGAACGAAATCGCCCGCCTGCTTCCCCCACTCCTGACATCCCTACCCAACACCTGACGAAACGAGAACTCTCGCGCGTTAATGTTGCGCGCCCGTGATCAAAAGTCTCGTTTATATTTGATTTACTCTCGTATATGGAATAATTTGATTAGAGAGAAAATAAAAATGAAGAAAAAAGCAAAATCAGGAAGAAAACCAAGAAGATAAGAAGATATATCGCAACGAGAAAGAAATAGAATGAGTAGACAGATTTGAATATCTAGATGTAATAATTAGTAAAGATGGAAAGATAAACAATTAAATAAACAATAGAATAACAACGACAAACCATGTATACTACCAATTAAAGGATACCTTAATCGGGAAAAGAGAAGTGGGAACCAAAACTAAATTACAAATATATAAATAAGTATATCTAACAATACTAGAATACGGAAAAAAGATGGGTATTTAACGAAAAAAGTGAAAGTAAAATACAGACAGTAGAAATGCGTTACCTCAAAAAAATAACAGGTGAAACTAGACTCGATGGGATTAGAAATACGAGAATAACAGAATCAGTAGGAGTAACACCACTAGAACAAAAACAACTTAAATGGTTTGGACACGTATTCCGCTTGAATGACATGAGACTGGCAAAGCACGTTATAGAGGCAAGACCGGAGGAAAAGACAGGAAGAGGACAACCATGGATACAATGGCTGGACTACATATACAAAATTGGAAGGAAGAGAGAACAAGAACTAAAAAGACTGGCTAACAACCGACTAGAATACAACAGATGGCTACAAAACCCAACGCCATAAGGCAAAATGGGAAAGAATAAAGAAAGAAGATAAATATTGTCAAAATTACAAAACCCCTTTAGAAGAATCTTTTCAATTATATGGTATAAAAAAAGCTTTGTTCCAATATTTCTTCTAAAGAGGTCAAGTTCTATCCTCTGAAAAATATTGGAAACGCTTATATCAATATGAGATGTGCTATAAAATTCTGAAAGAAGAGTTTCACATCGTGATCTTGTGTATTTTAAGTATTGACAATATTACATCTACTGTTTTACCATACAAAACAAATATTACCATAAATTTATAATAAACTTGGTAAAGACTTTCATAAAAACCATTACCAAGATTAAAGTATCACGTAGAAGGAGAGACCTATCTCTTTTAGAAATGTTTATGAAGAAAATGTCTTCTTGAAAAGATTATATTTCATAGTTATCTTTAGTTTTTTTGACATAAAATACATGCTTTGGTCTACGTTTTATCTGCTAAACGTTCCTTTCTGGAATCAGTCATTGGTTTGATTTCTAAATGTAAATCCATGTGGAATATTTGGACTTATATGAAAAACTATTGACATTAAAACTCATTAATTTTAGAAACTGGAAAACCAAGACTTTTAACAACTAGTGTAAGAAGATTTAAAAAATTGAAATGGCAAAGTTGCCAAGGTGAAACCTTATCTACGTTTTGTCAGAGCACAAAAATTAAATGATTGTTTGTTGAAAGTGTTCTATACTAAGATAAGATTGTAACAGGTGAACTTTTATTCCATTTACGCTAATAAATTATTTTCTAACCGCTAGTACTACACCGTTAAAGATTACTGTAGTACCCATCTATTTACTTATTCAGGCAAAAGGTTCGCCGTCTTTACCAAACAAAGTAGTCTTTTAGCCATGTCTTCTCTAGTTAGAGGCTCAAGAACTGGTGCCTCGTAGAAATAAATATCTTCATCAAACCAAAGCCTAACTTATGATATTGTTTCATCCTCTCCATTATGTAGTCTACAAACAGGTTCTTTCATATAAATACCCATCAATTACATAATACTTAGCTAGATTGCAATGATCGGAAGTCAACCCAGTTACTAGCTAACTTACTGTCCGTTTAATCCCATTTTTTTACTGTGCTTAGTTCTTTAGTTCAATTCCAGTAGTTTTAATAAGATTAATCAGTTTTAAAGCATGAAGTTCTTCGCTGATGATTTAATGCAAGATCTAACATCATCGAGGTTTATGTTGTATGTTGACTTACTTTTGACAGTTTCAAAACCAGACACTTCACCCTTAATTTAATGTCCTTAAAAACATTTACAAAAGACAGTAGATAACACCTTTCTATTCTAAAAGTTAGCGTGGAACCTTTATCATCCCTTGGTTTGTCAGATTCCTCTGAGGTTAAACCTAGATAAGCTTTAAAACCTTGTTTACTCAGTCGGTTCGTTCGATAAGCTCTCATTAATCGCCAAAACAGAGTAGCATATTTTTTGGTTCGGCTACAATTTATCCTCCAATCGACCATTACCAAATTTTTGATTTGTGTTCTTAACAAAGGAAGAAGTTTAGTAACCGACAACAGTAGGTTCTGCCATTCTGAAGATTTTCACAATGTTCGTTATCACTTCAATATGAAGTTCAACTCCTATCCATAGTTGAAGTTGCAGCGTCTTCTCCAGCAGTCGCTTCTTCAGGCCTTTTATAACGCAGCACATAAATAGTACCCTTCCTCCTTGGTATAAGATAGCGTACTAGATTCACCTTTAAAGTTTCCTTTCGTCTGTAGGGTTATGACCATATTTATGGTTGGTGCCGATTAAAACATCTTTTGTTCATTTCTGAAGTAGAGAAAAGTGTACTTTCTTTCATTCGTTTTTTTTTTATTAGGTCTACTTAACTCTATTTGCCCTTGGCAGTTTTGGTTGGCATTTCACGCTCGCCACCTTTTTGTGCATCAGAGAGCTTCTTCTAAAGTCAATTAAGCATCAGATTTGGTGTTGCGATTTCTCTGTAGATTAGACACTCTTCAGTTTCCACTGTCAATAAAAACAAGGTTTCGACTAAATTTGCCTCAATCTCCATCAGAGTGGGTGATGGTTTTATTTAGAAGTATTTGTGTACTTACACATCGTTGTTCTCACAAATAAGTAATATGATTCATATAAATGGCTGTATACAACGGTGTGCACCCGATGCCCTAAGAATAATCAGTAGGCACTAATCTTCTAGAAAATCACGCATTCCTTGGCTTGGTCTACCATTGTAACATTTATATTTTGCAATAAAGTTAGCTCTTCTAAATCCAGACAATTAAACCAAACTACCCCCCTCCCCCCACAGATCATCCAGCCTTTAAAGCATAATTACAATCATCAGTAAATGTATGATATGATAATTATGCTTGTCTGCAACAAGTATCGTTGTTTTCACTGGTGCAAACTCATCACTAGCTCACCACTAGATTATAAATTTTAGACTTATCAAGCCTGTGGATCATTGGTGCGATAGACTTTATCTCCACCCTGCCCATTGTGTATACCTAAACTAGCCAGCTTCTCTTATCTGCAACCTGGAGACGTGCCAGATGAATAGCACCATAAGGGCTAATACAAAAAATTGAAAGTTTTGAGTAAAGGCGTGTTTCTACATTAGTTATAACTAAGAATAAGCTAATCAAACCTTATCTAACTTCAGACATTTTTAGTGTGTCCTTTTTTGAAAATGTTGAAGCAAAAAATAATGGTGAAAAGTTAATCTAAAAATAACAAAATTGGAAAAGGGGGATTAATTAAAATCCCAAATAAACGGTTAATCTACATGGAAGTATAAACTCGCCTTTAAAAATATGGTAAACTCCCATTTTGGTCTTGAACATCTCTGGACGGGAAGACTAGATTAATAACAGAAATTTAAACATCGGTAGAAGGAAAATTTGTACACTAGGAGCTTTTTAGTTTATTTAATAGTAAATTCACAACCAATCTAAAAACTATGAGATGGATATACAAGTGCTTGCAAGTGAAACGTGTTAACCCTTGTTTTTCAAATAAGGGTAAACCTTCTGTACCTTTGCTACAGATATTTTTATTTTTGTGGTATCTGATGATGCTGTCTCAGTTTACTGAAAATAATAGTCACTTTTATTTGTAAAAATAAAGCAGTTGTTTAAAGTGCAGTTAAATGGAGTGGCCTTTTACTTTTTCCAGTGATATAACACATGTACAATAAGTAATATTGTCGGCTGACACACAATGTATATAAAGTACTATTCAAAAAAAATCAAAAATAACGCTTCTCATCAAACCTGTATGGTAGATACAAATGCGCTTGTTGCATGTCTGAAAGAAACTATAAATGGCCTTTCTGGAGCATACAGAAGGAAAGGTAATATCATTCATACACTACTGTGAGTGCAATTGTGGGCAAAGTGGAAAACTATAGAAACAGACAATTGTGAGAAGTAATGGACGAAGTAGGTTCTTTGAAAAGAACTTCAAACATCTACACTAGGTTATTATGGAAACGCAATACCAAATCACAAAACTTTGTTTTGCTGGACATTGGACTTCAAAAGCGGCAAACTGTACTGCACGTAAGCTACAATTAATTATCCAGCCTGTGTCCGAGCTGATAATGAGAAATGCAAATCACATTCGATGCGCTGGCAGATACAAGTTTGTTTCGCAGAACTTTGAATTCTATTATCTACGATCAAAAAGTAAGACCAAAGTCTATGCACAATAGGTTCCCTAAACTCTCACTGCTCAGCAGAAGCAGATAATGCAAACAGTTGCTTCAGCTGCACAGCATGGATCTGGAGACGTTTTTTAAGCGTTTAATCACAGCAGAAAAGTGGCAAAAAAAAGATTGTGAAAAGTTATTGGAAGCTCTCATCACACAACCAGGAATTATTTACTCCAAAATAAATGGCAATTATCTTTTGAGATACACTCCGTTTGACCCAATAAAAGAAGCAGTACACAGTAAATTCTTCTTTTCCATCTCGCTTCAGTCCAAAAAATAGTTTTCAGCCGTTTCTAATGAAATATATATTCACTTCTTCCTAATAAAAGATTAGCGGGGAGAAGGTAAATGTAGTATCAATCATTTTTGAATGGTCCAAATAAATAGTTTTTTGTTTATAACTATTAATAAATATTTTTGCTAATTCAAGTATGATTGCCTTGGTCTGCGCACTGACGGGATATGATTGCATTCCGCAAAAAACTCCTCCAGCTATTTCTTTGTCAATTTAAACATTAAATTGTCGTATTGTTTAACCATAGTATACTTTTAACAGGTTATTCGTTAATATCAAAAGAGATGTTTTCCAGATGACAGGGTGCCTATTTGTTTTCGCCATATGCCCACTTGCCCTGAGTTTGTAAGAAATTATCATTGGTCAAGGCTAAATTAAGCTGAAAATTTAAACCATCAATTATTTATGAGTTCTCATTTAAATTTCCAGACTACCTTGTCTTAATTGGTGATACATCGTCATGTAAACAAAGTACTAATAATCCCTCTTTTGTTAATGTACACAACTTGTTGTTAAATAACATAAACACTCGTAACGTTCCTTTAAAATTTTCCGAATAAAAATTAGAGTATTAAACTATAAAAGTTTTTCACACTAACTTTACACATGTTATTTATTTCCAAAATACGTTTCCTAGAATATTGCACAGTTCTCTTAATTAATTTTGCTTTATCAAGTTAATCAGCTCAAAATACCTCAACTTTCCAGGATGTTCAATTAGAGAATAAAAATTTGCAGTTCTAGAGCTGCGTCACTGTTGCACATGGCGCAATTAACAGAAAGTCATATGCAAATGCATCATCAATTCGCAAATCCCTGCACTTTAACTTGGTCTATGCTGTTTTGAATGCAAAAACATAAAAGGAATTGTACAAGCTTGTATGTTAATTTAATAAATAACAAATACAATTAGTAACACATTTAAGGTACATACATGATATAATTTGCGCTAATTTGATCTGCTAAACTGGGCAGTAAAGGTTGCACCTAAGTGGTATAAATATCTCGACAATGTCCATGCTGTACAAGTATAAATAAAAGCCGATTAAAAATCGTTAAAATATATAGATCAAGCCAATATTAGCCCACTAATTTCTATAAATAGAAAACTGTAAACTCTGATCAGGTATGCATAAAAGTTATCACAATAATATCCAGCCGATCTACATATCTTAATTAACATTACATGCAATTAAATGTGTTGACTAGCAAATTAAAATTTGTTTTACAATAAAACATCTATAAGTATAAAAAATAACAATGCAATATAAACCAGCTGAGCTCATCTTCATAGTTATTGTTTCTTTCAGGAAGAAAATGGTTAACAACCATCATAGGCAACCGATTTCTTTGTGTTTAAGCTCAATGATTCCAACAGTAAAAAATTTATAATAATTTAAAATGCGTAGGTGTTCCCATCTGGTTGCTTACAACAAGCTACATCTTTTTGTTCTGCTTCTCCTCCTTTTCTCTCAGCGCCTCCAAAAGTGCGAGCTCCTTTTTCTCCTTCTTCATGTTGCGCTGTTCAAATTCCAGTCGATTTCTGATTATCCGCTCGACTATCTTCTCAGTGGTCATGTCGTTCTGAGAGTCGACAACAACAAACTTCCCCAGCTGCTTGGGCAACTCGTACGGATCACCGCCGTTCTCATCTGGGATTATCTCGGTGGAGCCATGGACCACGACGTCCACTTTGAAGTGGTCCATCAAGTCTTTGGTTACGACGTAGGGCGCGCCGATAACAACCTCTGACACGTACTTGCACGCAAGTACGCTCAATACGCGCTCGTGCAGGTTCATGATGGGGTAGTTCGAGCCGCGATACCTATTCACAACCGGGTCCGTGTGCAGGCCAATAATCAGGTAGTCGCCCTGCTGACGCGCCTTCTCCAGGAAGTCTAGGTGGCCTACGTGGAAGAGGTCGAACGCACCGGCCACGTACACTATCCTGTCGCCCAGCTTCGGCGACTTGCCGTCAGAGAACTGGATGATCTTCTGCGTGGTGGGGAGGAACTGCGAGCAGCCGGTCCACGGAGATCGCGCTGCTGAATCCTGGCCCATGGTGGATGAGTGCTCTTTGGCTACGTCATACTCAAATTTACCTTGGCGGAAATGCTGCCGCGTCAGCAGCAACATGCGGCCAACTAAGTCTGTGGTAGACACGCCGGCGGTTCGTTGCACCTCCCTGAAACGATGGATGACGTTGCAGTATATCAAACGAATTATGCTGAAATGCGATGCGCTCATTTGCATTTCAAATTGAATCATTACTCAGCGATATTTAAAATGCGGACACGAGTGGATCGCATTACAAGATAATGCATAAAATGAGTTATGGGTTCCGATAAATTTTTTTTTAAATGTATTAAACAGATATTAACTTATGGGCGGGATTTTGGAGTGGGAAATTTAGGAAAAGTAAATTAATCCGTGCTTGGAAGATATCAACGTGAAAGTACATCATTATGTTTAATACTTTCGTTCTATTGATTTTTTGGGAGTAAAGTCTTCAGAAAAAACCTAATGTTATCTGAAAGAACGCCCATTTGAAAACTTACAAACGATTAAAGCAACCAAATTCCGTTGAGTTAAATTAGCAAATTCATTTTTATTCTCTTTACTTATGAAGGACAAAATCAATACACATTCATATTACATTTGGGCAATCTTAATTCTACAATTACCACCAATCCTCTTGATATTGCCGTTAAATATTTAAAATATGTATTGTACTTATTCCTGCAGATCATACCATCTATACTTGGTACAATCACCCTGTGATTGTTAAAATGGATGGGTAAACCAAAACATTCCAATACAACGAAGAAGATAAAAGATGCTGAAAAAATTAGTAAACTTACCCATTACTACTGTCATTTAACAATCCGCTCCCTACTATGGTTTAAATTATCTACCGGAAGCCCCAGGCTATTAAAACACATGATCAAAAATAACAACGCTGGACATATATTTTGAGATCCCCATTTTAATCATTCATTATTAACGTTATGGTTGCTCAGAAAACCCATGCCATGGCCAACATTAGAGCAAATAGGTTAAATACCTGTTTGAATGATTAACAATATCTAAAGAACATTTACTCTCAGAACTTGATCTCTATTTTTTTAAAATTAAAGAAACTCCTGGAAGGACTTGGTTTATACCTAAAATTGGGTTTTTAAATTAAACACACCACGTACATTATCCATTGTCACAAGAAGACTGCAGAATATTTTTTCGTTTTCGTTTTAAAAATAGAGACCATATGAAGTTTCACCAATTTTCATTAACCAAAACCAAAACCAAATTATTGGAAGGGTGGGGTGGTTTGAATAATGTATTTTGGAAAGATTATATAGTGAAAAGTACTGCAATAAGTCCAACATAGTAATAATATTTGACACTCCATTTATAATCCCATTCCTCAATTTCTGGTACAACGCAAAAAAAACCTTTTCGTCTCAAAAATGGATCAAGAGCAATACCTTGACCTAAATTTGGAAAATGTTCAAAAGGAACCCAAACAGTTAAATTAACTTTTAATCCATAGATTTATAACCAAAAATGTTTTTAGACGCTTTTTGACTTCGCCCACAACAAAAACGCAAAATCAACAGTAATCAGTCAAAATACTGAGTACTACAGAAGCAAAACTTACTAAATTATTTTACCGTTCTATCTAAATGTTCCAAATCAATCATTAGAATGTAAATGAAAAGTATTTGCAACAGAAACCCATACAAAAAATGATTTCCAAGACAATTTTTGGGAGTGGCGTTTTACTTTGAATCATGCAATGTTTGGTTATTATTTGATCAAATCTGGTGTAGAATATCAATATGCCACTATTTAAAACTATTCCATAGTGTAGAAGGCAGCTAGATGGCGTAGTGCAACGCTTAACAGCTTATACTGAAAATACGACAACCCGGAAATATTCGAGCGTGCGTGAGCCATATCATATTAATTATACGCGGAAAATTAAAAAACCAGGTACTACATCATGTCGAAAACATACTCTGTTTGTTGAACAATAGTATTAACCAACCATTTGCGTAACCTTCAGTAAACAATTCCTACCCGACAGATAACAAAAATTGTTTTCTGCGCGTTCTGAATCGTTTAGAAATCGTCTTGAATGATAAATGAGCCATAATCGGCTTATATGCCAGATAAGATCGTTTTTATTGCTGCCCTTGCATTTGTCGCCTGTAAACGAGGGCAATGCTTATAAGCCAACCGCTCCAAAAGATTATTTTTTAATAAGCAGCGTTAATTTACCGATTATGAGAAAGATTATTAAAAACTAGATTATGTAAGGTTTGATTACTATTGTTATACATAAGGAAGCTATTTGAGATTAAGGCATAAGTATTACAGAAACTAGTAGTGACATTGATATTAATTTAACATTTATTAACACCATGCCATAAATTATGTCCCTTAAAAATATATCTATATGAGATCGAACAGAAAAGTTATGAAACACTATAACTGCTCCCCTCTGCCAACGTCGTTGTTAATAAGTGCCATGTTAGACTTCAATGTGTGTACTAGTAGTATCTTTCTAATAACGTTGAAGTAACACATTTTATATGAGGGACACTTCGTCGAATCTGTGCGACATTAGAAACGCAACATCCGTTAAATGTTGTTACCATCCAATAGATGGTACACTATAAGGCTAAAAGTGTCTGGACACCTCTCTTACGTGTACTGAAAAGTCATATAAAGGGATAATAGTGCAGGTAGGAACATATGTAGATCATAAAAGTGCGTTAGACAATGAACAAGTCGGCAAGGTTGAGTGATTTTGAACTTGACATCTTTACAACAAATCAATTCGTAAAATATCAGCGTTGCTACATCAACTAAATCAACTTAATGATCGTAGCCGTCGAAAAAGTTAATGATGAAAACTCGGATGTCCTGGGTGACAACAATCACTCGTGATTTTCAAAGTGCTTCTGGCGTCGTTGCTACTAGCACCAAAACCATGCTATGTTATGGTGCACTGGTCTGGTGACCTAGAACCAGACAGGTCACTGCAACAACCAAGATTTCACATGTTCAAAGACTGGCATGTATAGAGTACCACGAGAGCAATATGTTCCACTCCAACGGCAGCTATGGAAGCATGCCTGAGTCTCCCTCCACATGGTCTAAAAAATTCAAAAAACTGAAGATAAAAGATAAAAGATATAACGTTTTTCAAACTTTCGCATTTTTTGAGGTTATAGAGTAAAAATTCGCTAAAAATAATGGTACCATTGGAAAGCTGAGAAAAAAATACGTAAGATTGTGTTCTAAAATAATTTTTTAATGTTTTGAGGCCGAAACGACGAGATGAAACCGTCGTGTTTGGCGCTCGCGAGATTGTCTGCGGTAGCGCTGAGGCAGTTGACGCGTCTTGCCCCATATGTACAGAATAGACGTCGTAGCAGATCCATCCTGCCAAGGCTGCAATTTAAAGAACTAGACGGCATGGCACGTTCTTTGCGAATGTCCTGCGCTTGCTCCAATTACAAGATTCCACGTTGGGGGAGTTATGGCCTAGCATGGCCAATATGAGCGCTACTCCTCTGACGAACATCCTCAAGTTCATTCAAAGAATTGGTTGGCTTAACTAATGGATGTATGGGAGAGGTGGCGGAGGAGGTAGTACAATGAGCCCAAAGGAGGCCTCAGTGTGCGTGACTTTGGTTACCCTCCATTTTATATCCAGAACCTAGGCCATTCATCGGTCAATGCCAAACGTCGCTTGTCATGGTACAAAGCTCACTATCATTGGAGTGTAAAACAATGGAAACAAATTCTATGGAGTGATTAATCTCGCTACGCAATTTAGTAATCCGAAGGACGCATCTGAGTTCAGCGGATGCCAAGAGATCTCTTCTCAACCGAATGTATTGTGGCAACAGTCAAATTTGATGACGGAGGCATCATAGTTTGGGGTTGTTTTTCATGGTTTGGCCTGGGTCCTTTAGCTTCTGTAGCCAAAAGGCTGAAATGTATCTTAATACTCTTGACAATTATGTAGTTCCAACTCTCTGGCAACAGTTCGAGGAAGGAGCTTTCCTGTACTAACAGGTTAACTATTCTATTTATACAGTGAAAATTATTCTGTCATGATTTGAAAAACCGGGTCTAAATCCCACCGAACACTTCCGAGAAGAATTAGAACGCAGTTTTTATGCAAAGCCAAATCGCCTATCTTCAGTGACTGGACTCACTATTGCTCATGTGGAATAGAAAGCAATTCCTTCCTATAGACATACCAAAATCTAGTAAAGTATAAGCTATGATTAATGCTAAATGTGGATCAACATCCTATTAATATATGCCAAATGAACCTCTGTTTCTACAAGTGGATGTCCGGATACTTTTGGTTTTGTAGTATAGCAGGAAAGAAGAAAATAACAACAGCGACGTCAAAACCAAGCAATATTCCAACCAGCCATACAGAAGTGTCATACAACTAGATCATTGTTACGAATGGGAGGTTATCGAACAGAAAATTTATGCAATTCTGGCTTTAACTATTAGTAACACTGAAAACAGAAAGAACACCATAAATAAATGTCAGAACCTATTGCACTAATATGAAACTAAAGCTAGAGTTTGTTAGATCTTCTTAGTGTACGTGAAGTCATATCAGCTGTGAAACAATGGGGCATATTCTCGCTGGTTGACCCTCGACGAAAATGTAAATTCAAGAGCAGCGATCATGTCGGAAAATGTTTTAGTATTTAAAAACGTGTTCTATCACAAAAGTGTTAGTACGCTCTTTATGTATGTTGCACATTACACAGAAATAAATAGGTGGCATTATTTTCGAAAGGCCAGAAATCTGTAAAAGATTAACCATATTCCTCAAGTCTTCCCTACTCACTTAATCTCACTTTCTTATCCAAACTAAAATTCTACCTGAAAGGCGAAAGCAGTTGAAGCAGACTTCCGAAAATTAGAAGCTACTACACACGTCTCTGACTGTGTGTAGCCTTCCAAAAAAATTTCGTAAATTCTAAAGAGCCTCGTAACTGTTTTGCCAGCCTCGTATATTTTAATTGCATAGCGCATTACTGCTGTCTTGCAGGCTTAAAGCATGACGGATCGATTTGCTGGCTCGTGCAACCGGCCTTCCAGTGCGAGTCCAATTAATTTGATGTTTTCGGCATTTAAAATGCAGCTTTCCCTACTAGTAGTTCAAAATGATCTACAATTCAATATACAATTAGGCATCGAGAAGTTGTCGCTTCTAATATAGTTGTTATTTATTTCTTTTTTTTTTAATCATTCATCTTGATGACCGATATTCTTTGCATAGACTACCAACTTATATATTTACAAAAGTAAGTTGTTGAAGTTACGTCGATCGAAGCGTGCGTTCCCCTTTGGCCTATTTAAAAGATTAAATTGATTTAATTGTCGTAATGGGACACTAGAAATGTGTTAGTGATTTCGGTCGAGTGGAAGTTGCCGCTTAAAAACCTTCTTCTTCTTATAACCATTATCCCCGTTCAGGAATCGATTCGGGATTGCAGATGATCCTATATCCCTTTCTATCTCTTGATAGAAATTTTATCTCATCAATTGAATTTCCATTTTTTCTTCCCATTCTTTCTATTTGGTTTATCCATTTTCTTTTTGCTCCGCTTCTTTGTTTCTTTTTTGACTTTCCTACTTCTATTGTAATTTTATTCTATCGCGCTTTATTCTTATATGACCATACCAATTTCATTATTTATTTTTACATCTTTCTATCATTAGTTCTGACTTGTTATTCTTCTAATGTCTTCATTATTTGTTATGTCCCATTTAGTTCTCCTGCTATCCTTTTCAAAAGTCTATGTTCCATCTTATGTGACAATATTACCTAATATTCATAACATGTTGCTACTCCCTCTGGTAGTTTTCCTTTACACTTGATGTCTTTATTATTTTGGTAGTTTCTGTGTTTTTATTTTCTATCAGCATAGTCTTTTCTGTATTTAGTACCATATTTTGATTTTCTATTTCTCTAGTTCATACATCTACTAGTATCTGCATTTGATTTTTTGTTTTTGTTACTAAAACTGTCATCTGCATATAACAAGTTGCTTATTTTAATTGGTTCTAAGTTTCTATATGCCATTATAGTATTTAGCTGTTCTTTTTTAAATGCATTTAATTGATTTATCCATAACAATTATAAATAGTAGTGAACTTAGGCTATCCCTTTGTTTTATTCATTTAGTCATTTTAAATTCTTTAGATTTTTGCCCTACGATTTGATTCTGTCGCTAACTTTTTCACATGTACTTTTAATTATTTCAGAAAGTGCACTAGATACTTCCATTTCTTTAAGCTTCTTTTAAACCCTCTAATATTCTTATTTATAGTTTAAAATTAGTTTGATCTAACATATTGCTCTGTAGTTTTCCAATGTGTTTGTTCTCGCTTCTTGTATATGGATATTATCAAATTATTTCTCCCGTTCTTTAAGTATCTTGTGTATTCCACGCTTCTTTACATATATCCCATAACTATTCGTTTCTTTTTTCCATAAACATTTAACAATTTCATGAGTTATTTCTTCATCTTGTCCGTTTAACTTTTTTTGCTATTGTGATTCTTGTAAGTTTCTTCTGTTTCTTCTCTTATTATTTCTTGCAGTTGTTTTTTTCTACTGCTTTCAATAATATTGTATCAAATTTTTCTGGGCAAAATTCTCTCCTAGTTTCTAAAACCTCCGTTTTTATTTTTAATTGTTTATATTTATCTTTTGTCCCTCTTTTTTTTATCTCCTCGTAGTACTTTTATTCTCGTCCAGAATTTTCTGTTATTTATACTGTTTCACTTACTGTCAAATTCCTTTCAATTTTCCTTTTTCTCTTTTTAGTTGCTTCATTTATTCTATTTTTTTTCTGTTTTAATCTGTTATTTTGCGTTTCAGTTTGAATATTTTTCCACGCAGTTTTCTTTTACTAGTGTCTATTTCATTTTTCAGGCAGTCATTTTGGGTTTTAGTGTGTATAAATTTGCTTCTTCCACATATTTCTCCCAATGTTTTACATTTTTTTTTCTTTAAAGGCTGTCTATCTTCCTTCCAAAACCTATTTTAATTTCCATATTTTAAAATTTATCGTGACTTTTCTTGATATTTTTCTGTTTTCTTTGTTTTTTAGTTTATAAATTATCAACTCGCTATATTCTTTATTTTCTTCTACCGTATTGCTTTTATTATAGTATTTATTACTACTAGTTTATGGTTATATTCTATCTCTGCTTCTTTCCTTTGTATTTTCTGATAGGTCAAGAATATGTACTATAGTCAATCAAACTCTTGACGTTTCTTTATGATTTCTCATGCAATACATTCCTCGATTGTAATATATGTACTCTGGCATTCCAATCTCCCATTATTTTTGTTTTCATTTTTTTCTTTTATTTTATCTAATACTGTTTGTAGTTTTATATAAAAATCCATCAGTTCCTCTTCTGTTGTTCCGTCTATTGGACAAATTTGTAGTTAGCTTATATCTTCATTTTTTCTTCGTTTCGTTTAATTGTGACATTTTAATATTATTGTTATCCATTTCTTCAATTATTTTAATTTCCTTTCTTGTCAATGCATTTCTATTTTCCTGAATATTCCAACATCTTATATGCATTTTCTGTTTATAGTTCAGCACCCCGTTTGTTATTTTTAATATTTTCTATTTTTTTCTTATTTCTACTATGTCCATCTTTTTCATCCCATTTTCTCAACATTTGTCCTTTTTTATTGCAATTGATTTCCTTAATTTTCGTCATGTTTTCTTTTCCAAGTAATTTCTGTCTTACAGTCGTTTTTTTTGACTTTTTGTCATATGAGTGCTTTGTTCCAAGTTCTTCTATTGTGCAATACTCCCCATCTGCCACAAGTTTATTGTAGATTACCTTTGTTCTAAATAATTTTTCTCTTAGACAAAATGCTGCGCTATTTCTAGGCGTTTTTCGCTTTTAAGATTTTCTTAATTCTTTTTCGTTATTGATTTTATCTCCCTGTTTTTCTCATCTCCTGGATTTTACTTTGCATATCCGTTGTAACTCCTATATCTCTTAATAGAATTCTAATCTTTTCCTTTACCTCTTGTTCCGTCAATTTCCTATTTCTACTAGGCGCATGTACCACTATTTTTCTTTCCAATTATTCCATTTGGTCGTTCTGTATTTAGATTTCTTTACTGAATTTTTCATTAGTTGCTTAATCTGCCAGAATGTTCTGATTCTTAAGTGTGGAATTAGATATCTTACTTCTTTACAAAGACGTAATAAAATAAAAAGTGAAAAACGAAAAACTTTCTAATTGCAAATTATAGGTTGTTAGTCGATTTGCCGTCAGATCCTATTTCACTCTAAATAGCAAATACTAAGACACTATGGAATCATATGTAAGAAGATTTAAAAAACAGTGGAAAGCAAAAAAAATACAAAACAATGATGAGGAAAATCAAATCAATTCATAAATGCAGAATTACACTATTGGTAACAATAAATATGAAAAATACCTAAAAAAGAATTGCCGTATTGGACCGATAACTTTAATATTCTGGTTACCTTAGACGAAATATGCACTGTATCTCAATCAAAACTAATAATTACTCATAGGCTTGCAGCACGGAAGCACCATCAAGAGATAGATAGTGCATCATACCCAAGAGAAACTATGTAAAGAAGCTCACTGCTTCTCAATCATTTCTTATATAACAAGTTCGAAAACAAAAGTCACTAATGACTGGTAAGTTAACCCAACCACACTATCCCAAAAATATAAAAAAACCACCAATCAAAAGATCAAAATCCACCAGAAGCTATTAGAT
Organism: Sinelater perroti; assembly: GCA_036346155.1. Taxonomy (NCBI): domain Eukaryota; kingdom Metazoa; phylum Arthropoda; class Insecta; order Coleoptera; family Elateridae; genus Sinelater; species Sinelater perroti. The sequence continues at coordinate 4,890,555 of JARFIY010000174.1, forward strand.
AACTAGACTAGTATTTGAAACATAAAAAATATATTTTTGCTTAACAATTGACCAAGTCATCCAAACTTTCCACCACACATAACAAAGGTCTTCTTCGGATACAGAAAAAAAGCTTAACATATCCCAGCTTATTAAAGTAAAAAAGAAAAAATAACAATACTGAATGCTGTTCTTCTACTGGATGGATAACCAGAACCTCCCCAGTAGAGAATAAATGAATTCTGAATACCCTAGACAGATGTTAAAATAGTTCTTGGATCATGAAAATGTTATGATGCTACAATATGTACGCAGAAAAATTAACACAACTTTCTAAGTCTATAAAGTTGAAGAAACCCACCATCAAAAGTTCTCCATTATTATCAATAGCTCACATAGCTTTTGCAAAACGATAGTCTTTGGACTTTTTGGTTTTAAAGTATGCAACTTTACAGTGATGCTGTATGAATTGAAATACGTCGCTTCCCATGTATTTATGTGGCTAGGAATTTCTATGAATCGGAATGACTATGCAACTTTCTTGACCTACACATCGCTTAAATTGATGAAATTTTGTTAATTTGATAAGTCATAACAATCAACGGCTTTTTGGTCTCACCAAATATAAACTGAAATCTTTAAAGCGTCTATATTATTGGATTGATTTAAACCAATCCAATTTTTTTCGCTCAGGATTGTCCATCCACTTTTAGTAGCCCACATTGATTTGAAATAAAACTTGAAGCAAGTGCCTCATATACACGTCGCCTTTTGTTGTTTTCACCGAACTAATAAAAAATGTATCTGTCTAAATAATCAAGCTATGCTTTGTCTGCTTACTATTCATCTAATAGTATCTTTCAAACTTGTTTGGTCATTAAAATAAAAATCTTTGATTCCGCACCTTTATATCATAGGGCAGCTTATGTAACGGTTTTCTTAATATCAATCAATAAATGATCGTCTTTAACCACTACGTTCTGCGCTATCAATTATTATGATTGTTCGGGTACAAAACCAGAATGTTAAAAGATTCGTAAGAGTTGAAACAAAATTAATTTGCATGTCTTATATAATATAAAAGGGTCGTTCATTGTTAACTAAAAATTTCTTTCTCAAGTAACAGTAGCTTACTACCTTATACTTACTGAAACATAAATTTTCCTTCTCAGTTAATTTTAACAAACAATATAACTGCATTATTTTTTGTAATATGGAGCATCATCTTACAGGGAGGGTGGTCAAACAGGGATTCTTGAACTAGGTTTGGCTACTACTGTGTCTAACAAGAAGAATACTATGTATATACATGGTAACTCAAGAGAACGTTCAATTACAAATTAAAACAAGCAAAAACACTCTTGTCCAGTTTACAGGACAGACAAAATGTTGCTCCCAATTTTTTGAGCAATAATTATAATAATCTTAATGAATGTAGTAGAATCATTTACTGATCTCAGACAAATTACAAATAAATGTTGATAACAACTCTTATCTTTGACTCTCTGTGAGCATACATACTAAAAAAAAATACATTAAAACCGCAAATAAAGTAACTCAGTAAAGTAAAACATCAATAATAAAATAAGCAAAATCATTCGCTATAGGCAAAATATCAGAAAATAAATGACAACTAAAAATAAAATACTGAGATAGTTTCTTACTAAGAAAACAAAGGAAGAAATCGACCTGTGTGAAATGCTTCAAAGTGGCTTCATTGTCGCTGTAAGATTAAAAGCACTGACTGTACATTAAATTCTGACAGACGGTCGTACCACTGACCCAGAATCAAAAATACGCAGATTGTGCGCCACTTATCTATAAAAAGCATGGCAATGTTTTCCTGTCAGTTTGATTTGGCTGTTTCGTATGACCTCTAGCTATTTCCAAAACTGAATTGGCCAAGACACCACTTGGAGTATCAAAAGGGCTTTGAGCGCGGTGGCAAAAGAGACTTCTTTAGTCACACCAAAATCTGGAAAATTAAACTATATAATATAAAAGGGGTGTCTCAAAAAAGTACACCATTTTCTCTCTTTAAAGGTTCCATTGGTTTGAAGTAATAGATGAAACCAGAGTAAATTTAAAACAAAGAAAGGACATTTTAAAGTGCCATGTCAGTTTGAACATTCAGTTAAAGTACAAAAAAGAAAAGTTAGGGAAGAATAAACTCACCTGCGCGACTTTAAAAGGGACGAAACTTTTCAGAATATCCATTAGAATTGTTTCTACACTCCCAAAAGGCAAAAAGACTGGTGGAAACATATCACTAGAGTTCAAGAAAATATGTCCATAAATGAGCCGTGAGGTAAGAATTTTAAGTCAAATCTTTAAAAGGCCTTCAGGGATCCAAAATTTTATTTCTAACAAGATAAACTAACCTCCCCCCCCCCCCAAACATAACTTAATGAGAATTTACCAAACAGATCAATTATACAGATAGATTCACCAACCACTAGATATATAAAAGATAAGTCTACGGTATAAGACAGTCGAATTAAAGAAGGCCACTAAACAAGAATACGCACAAAAACCAATCATCAGTTTAAAGGCAGGCCTTGATAAAAATTTCTATTTTGTAAATTCCTTTAAATCTAAAATTCTATTAACAAACGCTGATAGGCTGACTGATTCACTGAAATATCCCAACCCAAACTACCGACAACAAAAAATTGAAAGTTTTCATGTTTTTAAGCATCCAGAAAAAAATTGAAATTATCAAAAAAAAATGACCAAGAAGCGCAAATACAGGAAAAAAACTTAGTTTACGGACTGTAAATGACAAATTAACGTATGACAGACCCAGCTACGGCGTGATCAGACATAAGAGCAAAGAAACATCACATTACTAAGCAAAGCAGAATTGCGTTCCAGCCTCAACGTAACATTGGGAAATAACCTTGGTGAAAACGCAACTGGATATCTTGCTAGTCATCTTACTACGAGGTTTGTTCAAAAATTCGTGTGGTACTCATGCTGATAACTCCCGTCTAATCCAAGATCGCAGTATTTTTTATATTCTAAGTGAGCTTCGGTGTATCACTAATACCTAAAAAGAAGAAAATTAAATATCACCATTCTTGAGACTTCTAGCTTTATCTTCATATATCTCTTAGAGTAAATCTAAACGTTTCATTTCAAACCAAAGACAAGAAATAAAACTACCTAAGTGTAACAACATTAAATAATATTGTAAAATATTGAGTTAATTTAATAAAAAAAAATGTTGAGCGACGCTGAAATTAACCAAGCAAACGGTCCTAATGATACTGAAAGAATAAGTTGACCTAAAAATAAGAAAATTGGCTCTGCTTAAAGCCAAAAAACAACTCATGAGATCACCAATACCCTTGATACTGAGAGTCAATGAGCGTTTGAGAAAGGTCAACAAGTCTGATATGTAGATCGCCCATAAATAGTTATAATCGAAATAATTTTTATTTACTGTTCTTTTCTGAAACCATCGGCATATTTTTAGGCCACAAGACTTATAATTTTTATTACAATAAAAAATCCGGATTAATTATTAGATTACAGACACTGACATCTTTTTCATTGGATCTCTTCGATAAATGAACGAAGAACGAGCTCCCAAAAAGGTGCTTTCCATATAGGTTGCGAGTCATTGCTTTATCAAGCAACTGGTACTTCGGATAATTAACATTACACTGTAGTAGCACAGGCATTACAATCTTAGCATATACAGCCAGTACTAGTTTCTTAAGGAATCATTTATGTCATTATCCTCATATAAGTACTATGTTCAATGTTTCCAAATCAAACTGATTTCACTCGTTTGTTCATTAGCCATCATAGTACTCCTCTTCTATCTTATAAATAAGTTGCAAAGAATAAACACCATCGTAAATCAATCTTACTTTTCATTGTCCATCAGTATTTTTTTTATTAACACCCATTAAATATTACATTGTCTAAAAATAATAAATAATAGTTATGTAAATTATAGCAATGATAAGAAAATAGAACTTTGTGGAAACTTGCCCAACGGCAAAACATGCTCTAGATTAACTAATATTAATGCATAATAGAACAAGATCAAGTTCGGTTTCTTCAAGTCATTTGGGTCTTTTCACTCTAAAAGCGATGAGGAACTTCCTAGCCAAGGCTTTAAGATATATCTTTCAAGAGATCATAATATCCTCATGCTAAAGACAGCTACGTATTCCTTCACGTGGGAAATTTCTAAATCTTAATGTAGGACGTGGTTAGGTACATACCATGGCGCTCTGTATTTTGCTTTCAATGTTTTGGATTGGAAACGTTGAAGCTTTTGGATGTCAGTGCTACTTGTCATTTCCCACATTTGAATTCCGTACAATCAAAGTATTAAAGTAAAAGCTTATTTCCCTCCCTAAACCACTAACAAACACATTTTACAATATTAGGGTCACGGCTGAATTCCTTTGCTCTAGTCGACTTTGTTCCAAGTTAATTGTTATCAAGGTTAATCCCAGGGTAGTCAGTCCCTTGGAAGATCAAAGTATCGCAATATTTCATGACGTGCTGACAGACGTGTCTTGCTTTAGCACGCCTAACTAAATTTTAATTTTTTATGATGGTTTCCAAAGCAGTTAAGAGGCTTAGTTAGGATTGTGATGGGACACTATAGTAACAGTATGATCTACAAATGCAGCCGTTTGTGCATTTGATGTTACTAGCATGTCTGCTGTATACAGAGTACACAACAAATTTTTGAATTTATTGAATGTCTACTACGAAAAAGCAGGCGTCTCCACGATTCACCAGAAACTTTGCGTTCTTCAGATATAATAATAATCTTGTACAATAAGCAAAGCAACAGTGTACTATCTCTTGTTTTCATGATCATCTTTTATTATCCTCACTATCTGAAGGGTTTATTCAATGACAGTCGAAAACTAAATTGGTAGTTGGGTATTAAGCTTCACCTTTTCAATAATTAAATTTAGGCAATCTAGAAAAAGCTCATCAAACATCTTTAATAGTATAGAGAGGGTAATGAGTGGATAAGAAGCAGCATTGAAAGGAACTTTTCCAAGTTTTAAGATGAGTATAAGTGTCAGTACTTCCCAATGATTTGAATAATTTCTACTCCTTAGTATAGCGTTAGTATTCTGCTCGCTACTAGGTCAAAACCAGAAGATTTAGGCAGTTTAGATTGGAAATTTTGTTGATAATTTCAAACGTTTTGAATTTTTCATTGGTAATAAACTTTCGTAATTTGTTGAATGGATTCTTCATTATACATTCCTCTTGGAAAAGATTTGAAAACTTAGCTTAGATGGTTAGGGAACAATTTTTTTGTGGTCGTTTTGCGGAGTCGCCATTACTTTTCCTTACAGATATATTGTTACTTTTTGCATTTTTTACTCTTTTGGTGATTCACCATAACGAATAGTCCGCAACATCTAATGGGGATAAATTTTCAAGAAATTTTTTGTTTTAAGTTTTTTTTTGTTCACTAATTGCACTATTGAAATTGTTCTCAACTTCTGGTCCCCTTATTATTAGCCAGCGTTTTATTATTTAGCCGAATGTGACTGTCATCATCTCCAGAATAGCATTCTACATGACGTTCTAAATTGCCTTAGTAAAATGTTCAGTTGTCGATTCAATACTCTCATGTGTAATTAATGGTGTATGTAGATCTATCAAGTTTTCTTCTTCTCAAATCCTTGGTGCTCTTTCGGACGTCAGATATTTATCAAGTCAATAACATGTTTTCTAAAGATGTCCCAGTGCTTGTTTTTGTTTATTAAAATATGTGGTCTAGTTCTGTAATAAACCTGGAAGCTAAGACAAGAGTGACCATCAGACGATAAGTCAAGGCTTGATTTGATGATGAAATGGTTTTGTGAATTACCTTTTATTATACAAAAATCTCCTCGCAATCAGTGGGCTAGTAAATTGGTTCGTCCGTTGAGAAATACCCCAAGGTTTTTCTCCTAAACTGCTCAAAATAGTTGTCTCCCTCTTGGAATTATCAGCATAAATCCCCAAGGGTATGCTTGAAGCTGAAAAAAAGACCCAAGTGTTGCAAATAATGTACTTTATTGTTCTCTACTAGGTTTATATAATCGACGTATTTATGGATATTTTTAATAATGATAGCTGTTCCTCCCTTAGCTTCATCTTGAAGATGTGGGGTAAATAGTACACTGTCAAATTTTGATGTAACCCCTGTTAATCACAGGTGTGTTTCTAATATTAGAAGTACGTCAAAACTAAGTATAATAATGAAGGCTTTTCATTCTTGAGCACGTTTAACTAGATCATTGACATTCCAGATAAATAACTTACTGATGGCTTCCATTATATCAGTTTAGTAATCGGAGAGGTTAGGAGATCTAGCATCTTGTCCACCTTCTCCATTATTTTGGCTAACATTCTTTCAAGAGTATTGTTTGGTTGATGATGTGAGATGAGTGTATTAGTTAAATGTATTTTATGTCCTGATTTATATAACTATTTGCATGTAAGAAATCTCTGGGAGGCGTATTTCACTATTTTAGAATTCTCATAAGGGAAGATTTTCTTTTAGTTATTTATAGATATAACAGCGTTATTAACAGACAATGTTGCATCTCATGGCTTTCAAGATATTTGACGCATCTCAAACTGTGATAACAATACTCTTTAGTGTGACCATAATGCTAGTATTTTTAGCACTGTGATGTTACACACGTAAGGTGAAGACTATAGAGTTTAATAGCCTATTTACGTTATAAATATCTTTGTTATTGAGATTTGAGGCTAGTTCAACATTTAAATAACAGTTTTCTTCTCATCCGTGATTTGCTGAATACTTGAGATGTTTCAGAAGAATTGGGTTGAATTTTGACAATAGAATCGAATAACTAAGTTAAGGGTTGAATGAGTTGAACCCGTTCAACAAAAAATGGCTTATTTTTCTTTTATTTTCTTATTCTGTCCATCGTCTGATTTTTTAAAGTTTCAGGACTATCGTCCTTTTTAGCATCCGTTCGCTGTTTGCTTTCTTAGCGTAACTGGAACCAATAAAAGGAAATCCGAAATGTTGTTGAATAAAAGTAAGTTATTTGTTATCATGGAGTGGATATCCATCGTTATTAACTGAGTTTAACTAAAGAACGTATGGCACTGTTAGTTGCGGAAAAAATAAAATAAAATATGAAATTAATTAAAGTCGAAACCGAGATTTAACAGGTAAGACGTTCCTCACCATTCAACACCCCTTAAACCCCCAACGGAAATTTAAGAGTCAACAACGTCCAACAACGCGGTCCATAAAAATAGCAAAGAACATAACGAGTGATTAGTTTTCAGCATTCTACTGACCAACCTGCCACTCCAAAGATAAAATCCGATTAGCACCCATACCCCAATAACAAATATTTTTAGGTCTATTAATACCAAAATATTTTTTTATTCATAGCACCAATGTACCTGCAATTAAAACTAGCCTTTGAATTAACTATGTACTTATCGGCAAGAGTCTATTCAATGATGTCTTCTAAATTTCTCTGAACTATTTGCATTTCACTCGCGCACTGTGCTCTGCTTTTATACACAACACACTACACAAGATCAGCTGGTTTTCTCCTCTTCAATCTTTGGACATGGTGTTGGTTGTCCAGCAATTGAAGAGCTTTATGTTTTCCAGTAAACCTTTTCATTTCTTCCTTAACGGTTGGAATTCGGAGGTCTCTATGAAGATTGGAATTTCGAACATACCAGGGGACATTCACTATGTTTCGTAACACTTTATTCTGAAACATTTGAATACACTTGATATTAGGACACACTGGCACAGCCATAAGCTGAATGCCATAAAGCCATACTGGTTTCAAGATCTGATTGTAAATTAGTACTTCATTGAAGATTAAAAGTTTGGAATTTCTCCCAATCAGCCAATAGTGCTATCTATATCGCTAATATATAACAAATAAAGGATAGAACCAAGTGCACTACCTTGAGGCACTCCCGCTTTTATCTCTTTCAGATTCGAGTATTCGTCTTCTTGCTTAATTCTGAAGTCTGTCTGAGATGTATGATATTATCTCTACATATTGCTTTGGGAACATTTTATTTAGTTTATGTATCAAGCCTTCATGCCATACTTTGTCAAAGGCTTGTGCAATGTCTAAGACTGCAGAGCAGACTTGTTTTTCTTCCATGACATGTTCAATAATATTGGTTATTCTATACATCTGGTCTATTCTTGAATGCTTTTGCCTGAATCCAAAATGAAAATCTGGGATTAGATTATTATTTCCTTGGGACTATTGACAGTAAAGAAATCGAACTGTAGGATTTGACATCATTTGGTTGTTTTCCTGACTTTGGCAATATGATCACTTCCGCAACTTTCCAGTATGTAGAGACATGTTAAAAATCTGAGGGCTGCATTAAATAGGTAGGTGAGCGTTACTATACCCTTTTTAGGCATATGCTTTAAAATTTCTCCAGTGATTAGATCGAACCCTGGTGCTGAGAATAATATGATTAAAAAATATCTCACCATCCTCCTCACTCACAAAACATAATTAACTTCCAATTACCTCTAGTAATCTCAAAAATCCAACCTCTCAGACTTCTTCACTTTCAAACTAGAATTATAAGGAACTACCAGAACTTCTATCATAATTTTCCAACAAGAAAATGTCTGTATGACATTTGCATACTACATGAAATTGTTATAACAATCAGAGGCATATATCTTGAGACTAACGCCTATTAAATATATTATTCAGAACGATGTCCTGTTTCTCCCTAATTAAATCCTGCCATCTGTTCATATCTATGACATGTTAATTTCTAAAGTTTGTCCCATGCAATTACATGTATGAATAACTTCTTAGCAAAAACCCATATTGCTCATATTAATATGGCATGGAAACTTAGAATAGGTTCAAGGGTTCTTTCCATAGACCTACGAGGGTAAAGTAAAAAGTTCTCGGCCTGACACAGAGATGGTGCTGCAATCAGCAAACAATTGTTTCCTGCTTGGGTGCATATTTTATTAGTTCGTATGACTAGTTTCAACTTGTTCGCTCAAGTAGTTTGTTTACACGAATTTTTTCACTAGACATGTTGCATGTTTCTTGTTAAAATGGATAAACTTGAATATCGTGCGGTTATAAAATTCTTCGTTTTGGATGGATTAACCCCTAAGGAAATTCATCCGAAGTTGACAAAAGTTTACGGGGACTCTGCTCCTTCCATGCCAACTGTTAAAAGGTGGGCAGCTGAATTTAAACGTGGTCGCACATCTCTCGAAGATGACCCACGTGAAGGACGACCAAAAACCGCAACCACACCGGAAACCATCGAAAAAAGTGCATGATATAGTGTTGGACGATAGGCGAGTGAAGGCGAGTGAGATAGCTGAGGCTGTGGGGATATCGGAAGAAAGGGTGCGAAACATCTTGAACGAAGAATTAGGAATGCGAAAGCTCTGCGCAAGATGGGTGCCGCATTTGCTGAATGCCGATCAAAAGCAAATGCGCAAACGATTTTCGCAGCAATCTTTGGACCGATTCAACAGGGATCCGACCGATTTTGTGCGGCGATTTGTCACCATGGATGAGACATGGGTCCACCACTACACACCAGAAACGAAACAGCAGTCCAAGTAGTGGGTGAAAGCCGGTGGTTCAGCACCAAAGAAAGCGAAGTCGATCACATCTGTCGGAAAGGTGGACAGCGTGTTTTGGGATGCGAAAGAGATCCTGTTAATTGATTATCTTGCAAAAGATGGAACAATTACAGGCGAATATTACTCCAACCTTCTTGATCAGCTGGATACCAAAATTCGCGAGAAGAGGCCTGGCTTGAAGAAGAAAAAAAATCATCTTTCACCAGGACAACGCACCTGCGTTGGCGATGGGAAAACTGCGGGATTTGGGGTATGATTTGCTCGGCCATCGCCCCTATTCTCCTGATTTGGCAACCTCAGACTTCCATCTGTTCCCAAACTTAAAAAAAAATGTTTCTGGGAAGCGTTTCGCATCCAATGAAGAAGTTGATCGATATTTTCATAATCTTACAGATTCTCACTTCCGAGAAGGAATACTGATGTTGGAGGGGCGCTGGATCAAGTGTGTTGAAGTCAAGGGAGATTATGTAGAAAAAGAAAATCATTTTTTAACTGAATGTCGCAGTCTTTCATTGTCAGGCCAAGAAATTTTCACCTTATCCTCGTATGGTAATGAATTCCGTTTCCAATGTCGCCTTTATTTGGTTGGATTTACACAATGTAGCTCACAAATATATCAGATTTTTTCTTAACTCTGGTCTAAAAAAGTGCTAAACGTCCTCAAGTGACTAAATCATGACTAAATGTGTATTTTACTATTATTTGTTAACACAGATGTTAAAGTGGTCAAATCTCTGAAAAGGAAATGGCGCGCGAAAATGTCAAACAGACGTTTGCGTTCACTCAACAAATGAATCACATAACGCAGACGTGCTTAGATTGGACATGGATAACACAATATAGATTTGGAACAGTCAGGAGTGTGGTTCATGCATGATCTAGCCGACACCACAGTATTGTATTCAGCAGCTCATTTGTAATTAATTGGTAAACAATGCCAACAAGATTAATGTGGAAGGTTCCATCATCAAACAACCATTATTCTGCAAAGGCAAATTTCACCGTTTAAAATGTTTTGTATAAACTGACTCTACACTTAGGTATCTTAAAATCACAGAGCCGAGAACTACACTGCACACTCTTCTTTCCAACAAATACAGCGCCAATCACAATGCAAATCCTGTTCCCGTTTGCTAAAATTACAGTACATTATCATATCTGAATGGTCACAGCTTAAATGAGGTAATTCATTTTTAAACATTAAACATGTTTTGTGTTTTTCTTGGAAGCATCAATTCTATTTGTAGAGTTGTATCATCTACAATCTTCTTATTAATGTTTATTCTTGATAATAATTTGTCCAAATTACCTTCACAATGCTTGCAGTTGTATTTATTCATCACAGATTTTTATCACTTTCCTTCATTTATTTAACGTCACTTGATATGCTGAAATCCCAATCCTTGTTTGCCACGTCAATGCTCAAATATTTACACATAATTTATTTAAATAAAAACAACGTAGTTACATTGAAACGCTAATTAGCAAAACCTCCAATACAACTCGTGTTACAGTATCATCAACTGTAGCTTCATTCACTGATAGGGAAGTTTCCTGTTCAAACGTTTGATTTTCAACTATATTTATTTACAAAGGAAAATCCACTTCTGACACGTAGGTGACTCATTTCCCCCGAGTTGTACTCGGACAGTTTGATTCTTTTAATCAATACCTACTGAATTTTCTAATTTATACCGTTGCTTAAAGTTTACACGAGCTTCCCTCTACATTTTTTATCTTTAAACGCAATCTTCATAAAACAATTAAAAAACAAACGACTTTTATAGCTCCTTAGCTAAACCATGCTAATACTATCAATGGGAAAAGGTTGTATTACTGACAGGACGACCTGAAGGTAATTTGACTGTCTCAACATACTACCTTGCTCAATGAAGTTGGATCAGCACAACAGAATAAGAATAAAACTTCCAGCCAAACCCCCTATCTATAACATAAAACACAAAACAACTCCAAGCGATAACACAAGTCATAAATAAAAAAAACGATAACTGATAAGTGCCCTAGACAACACTATGGTAAATTGATAGGGCGGCTTCTTTCCATTCACAAAGGTCAGCCACCCACCGTATAGCCCTGACCTTGTGCCTATTGATCTCCACGCGTTTAAATTCAGAGCAGCAATTAAATGCTAGAAGGCAAAATATATTTAGATCCTATCAGTCAGGATAAGGAGCCAAACAAAGATAACTTGCTGCTCTCTTGGAGCTACAATATACTTGCAAAGTCAGATTCGATTACCACGCTATTTAAACAAAAAAAATCGTCTGCAGATAAAAATTATCAACGTAGAATTAAACTGGTATACACTATAAGACCATTAAATTCCTGAACCAATCCTACATATTACTCTAATGTTATTTCAGTGCAAGATGTTGGTCTTCTCCAGTAAACAATCGTTTCATTAACATTCAGACGTTGAGAGAGCTATTTACAAGAAAGAAATTTAAAATAATCTTCGAGAATGTTCATCCAAAGTGACAGAAAGAGTAGTTCAAAATAGAATTTTCTGAGTCACAAAGCTACCTCCCTTTAGCCATAAAACAGTCCAAATCGATTTTTGTTATCTGGGCTAAAAACTTAATTTTGAAGCAACCTGTATGCAATACGTCCCTTCATTAGAGATAAATAAAATATGTCATTTTGATCACAACTTTTCCATATGAATTTGAACAAGTAACAATATAATTCCTATGTTTGTTCACATTGCCACCTGTTATGGATGTTTCATACATCACCAGAACAATGTGTAGTCATGACAATAAATTACATCATCTATGAATGACAGCAAGTGTCAAACGAACCTTATGACGGGAGCTTATCACCACAATGAACCCTGGATTTTAAACTTGAGTTTGCTAACTTTTAAGTTCTGTGGTTGACAAAACAAAAATTATAATTTTCATTTGGTGAAGCTAAACAAAAACTACATCTACAGAGTATCTATAGAATACTACGAAACTATTCAGTTAATAAACAAGCTTCACTAAGCTCCAAAAAACAACACGGGAAAATATTTTGGGTAACATTTGTAACATTAGTCTTGAAACTTAATGATCACCCTACTTATCGCACCTTTATGGGAACATCTGCAATTTCCTTTCTGTTTATCATATACAGGGGCCATCCAAATGGAAACAGAAGGTGGTAAATGAGTTTACCCCTTCAAATCACTAAACCCCTATAACATTCACATTTTAAAGAAAATAAAAAAAATTATCTGATTTGTCAGGTTTATCAAAAACCTCTTTAATCTTTAAATGATCAGTTAAAACCTATAAAAAGAAAAAATAATTCAAGGAACTACAGATTTGGCAATGAGTCAGCTTCCATACACCATAAATCAATTGCCTAATGATTGCAATACAATAAGCACCGTTGGCACATTTTCATTTGAATGTGCTTTCTATATTTGGTTCAACAAATCTCTATACCTAAACCATAAAGCAGAAAAAAATTGTAAGGGTCACATAGAAAGCATCTACACGGATTGTTGGTATTTGCTTGTTTTAAATAGGGATTGAACCCCCTTCTGAAGCACCGCCTGAAATAAACCCCTCTTACTTGTATCGGCCCGCAGCCTTCACCAGGTGGTAGGTATCAACACCGTCCGCAGTCATAGTGATGTCGTCCCCGTGGCAGCAGAAGTCGCAGTCGTACTTATCGAGTGTCTCCAGGGTGGTAACGTACGGCGCCCCCTCGACCACTTCGTCGACCCACTTGATACCACGCACCATCTTGTACCGCTCCTCCTGCGTGAAGACGGGGGGCCCCTTGTGGCGCGTGATCTCCTCGTCGTTGTGCACGCCGACGATGAGGCGGTCGCCGAGCGCCTTCGCCTGGCGCAGCGAGTTGGCGTGCCCGAAGTGCACCATGTCGTAGCTGCAAGAGGCGGTTAGCAGGGCCGGCGCTTTAAGGTTAGGACTTACCACCCGTCGCACCAGACGCGGACCTCCCGCTTGTCGCCGTTCTGCACGCGTTTCGCCGTCATTCTCGTGGCTTGTTTGCAAAACTGTCAGCATTTGTCGCCGCACAGCCGCCTTGCTGTTGCCCCGACGTCGGACTCCGCGGCGCACGGATGTTACGCCCCTATGAGCGCATCACACCACCACGCCGGGCCCCCACCGCTCACGCGTGCGTCATCGTCGGCGGGCCGTGGCGCGGAATCTTCGGACCTGCTGACATTCCATTCAAATTAATCGCGACATAACTTACAGATAACGCAGCATACGTCGAAGTTGTTCCCACAAGGCGCGTGTAAGTGTAAAAATCATTTTTATACAGGATATTCACTAACTGTACCAACACATGTCGACATTAAGATCATTTGCAGCTAACTTCATTCAATGAATTAATCTTCAAATTTCACCTATTACTTTGTACTTCTAGACTTTAATACACTTCTTTTCCGTTTATTAGAGCGCTTTTTCTGCGATTTGCGCCTCTTGATGGTTTGTAATCAATAATACGTCTTACTAATTTTAAATTATAAGCAGCTAAATTCTCATCTTAAAAGCTACACGACGAGGCAAATTGTGTCTCTTTATTCTGTAATATTTTTTGAGATCTGCAAAAGGATTACAAAAGTAAAGATAAAGGATCCATCTACCAGACATTCCTATCCTACTCTTGTCCGAACTACCAAATAGATGATTTGATTCAATCAAATTTTTTGGAAGAATCTGAGACTATTTCCATAATTTACTTCTAATTATCGATTTGTATTATTGGTTTATTAACTTAACTTGATATATACAGAGTGTGAAAATAATAGTAACACTAACTTATCTTTGTATTTTTTTATGAAACTTCGTTCTATAGCTTTGATTATTTAATGTATCTGAAATAATAAGCCTGTCTTTGTTTTCTCATCTTATTCCACTCTTGTTCCACTAATTTAACACACCCATTAAATTGGGATGACCTTGAGAAAATTTGCTGCTAACTTTAGAACAATTTTGGAAGCATTTTACTCTTGGCTTTTGAGAATTGTATTATTACGTGATATATATGATAAAATGATCAAATTATTCGTTTGGGTCTGTTTATTAATTCGTCCGCCCCTTTATTTATCTGTCTGATCAATAAGGCATAGGCATTTTAATGGACCTCGACCCTGCTTGGTGAGTAGATTAAGAGATTAAGATCCAGATAAATATGACTCAAATATATGCAAAGCCTCTTGCCACACTATGAATTTTCAAAGATTTTATGAGAATAGAGATCGTACCAGCCGAAGATACATTTCACAGAAAAAATATTACCGTAGACTTCAATTTGATTCAGTTCAGACAAGAAAACTCCAAGATAGCAACTGTATTTATTTCGTCCTTCAGGTCTTTTCAATTTTTCTGGCTTTTATCTAATCCTAGTACTCTTTTATCTGTTTAAACAATGAGAATACAACAAAGAATTTTTGCAGTTATCTTTGATATCTTCATCCGCTTATCTGTTTTAGCTGTATCTATTTGGTTATTCATTTGTTTTGTTTTACTTTTTCACCCTATAATTTCCAAAATATGAAATCGTCCGCCCCTATTGCTTCTTTGTGCTTTATCAAAGTAATAATTTTTGCAAAAGAATTGCAAGATAAATCTGAGTTTATGTTATTGCAACTTACTTTATTTGGAATATCAGTACAATTTTTATTGCTCTACTATTTCTTTGCCTATTTCATTTCCATAGATTTTTCCATACATTTTCTAGTTTTAAAAAAAGTTGTAGCTAACTTCACTTAGAAAACAAATTGTAAATTATGGAAACCTTAACGCTTGATGAGCCCCTTCAACGTTTTCTTACACACAAAGATATTGCTTTCACCTTTTGCTGTTTGTTTCTTCGCTCTATTCTTTCCAATATTTTTATTTTTGATTGTCATAAGCTTTAGTATTTTAGATGAAAGAATTTTGTGAGTTCTAACGTAGTATTTTTCCTCAAACTCAATCTAATCTATCACTTTTACTTCTTATTTTATTTACTGATAAGTTTATGTTAAGCTTGCCGGCTGCCTATTTGGATTTTGGGGAGAAATTGTTCTTTTTTAACTCTTTCGTGAGGATATTTTCGTGTAATCCATTCATAAACGTGTGCTCTTGCATTTTCCACTAGTATATCTTTTGGTATGGTGCATCGCAAAGCAAAAAAGGTTTCCTAGAAAGATGTGACCTGGAAACGATTGCTCCTTCACCTAGATCAGTCCATTTCTGGGCTAAAAGTCCGCAGTGATCACTTTAGCTAAGGTAAGTAGAAAATTTTTTTCGTCCGTATCTGTTCTGCAAATTAGAATATCTTGTATTAAACGTTTAGTTTTCTTTATTTGTTATCCTATAAAAATTACCAAATGGCTTTCCATTATGTTATGTTTAATTTGACTTAATAACTTTATTGATTTGATCATCTCATGAATCACTTTGATTTGTGTACTACATAATTAAATACATTTCGACTACTAGTAATTTAAGATAAAATTGAGAAACAAACCGAAGAAATCGAAGTTATTAGGTGCGCGATTCTCTGCCTCTAATGTCAGTGCTCACCGTGTAGCTATAGAAAGCGCCATCTGGCAGCTTTACAATACACTGTGAAAGGTACCTCTTCTTGTGGATAACTTCACTAAGAAACTAAATTTTATAAACCCTAGAGCTTGATAAGGGTGCTTTCAACGTTTTATTTATTGCTATTCTCGTTCTATAATGACACTTTCTTTTTTTGCCTTATTTATCTTTTCTGGTATTTTTATTTTGACACTTCTACCAAGATAACCTAAAAATCAATGGTAAAAACAATGTCGCGCAACAAAATAACAATCTGAAGTACCGCCTGCTTTGCGTGTTTTAAGTGAAAACGGTCGATGAAGCTCGAGACATGATTTGTGCAGCCTTGCAGAAGGATGCTGTTTCCTGCAATATCTTGAAGAAGTGATGTTAACGGTTAAAGACAGCTAAAGAAAGTGAAAATAGTTAGAGCTAGTAAAGGAAGTTGTAGTAATATGTCAGCCAATTCTAAGTATTTACACATCTTGAGAAGGGTTCACAAGGAAGACCATTGGGTTCCACTCACAACTGGTAGCAACAGTAGACGCTATGATATTGCCATGTCGTTGTGCTACTGATTCTAGAACAAATATTTTGGCATCAGATTGTGGCCTACAACTAAAAATGAATTTTCCATAAAAATAAACCAAAAAATTTGTGGGTTTATCCAGATAAACCGTCAACTAGTATTCTATGATCAAATCTGCACGCCAGAAAGATTTGTATATGGTGGGATCAATAGTAATCACTGGGTGTTACCAGCACCAAGTGATTTGCGTTGATCTTACTAATTGTATAGCCATAATAAAGCACCATCTATATTTGTTTTATCAACAATAGTAAAAATCAGTAGTGAATGCAATATTGTACGACAAGCAACATTTGCGGCACTGCCTGCATTTCACCTTTTAACTAACACAAAATGCCGGTAAATCCCAGAAAATAATTTGTGCAGCTTTAGGAGCATGCTATTTTCTACAGGCCTGTAAAGCGATTCCAACGATTTAAGAATAAAAGTTTTAAGAGTTTCAAAGGTCGAAGATAAAGAAATGAAACAATGTCTGGAAGAGTACTCAAGTAGAGAAGATTCACAAGGAAGAAGGATGAGTGCCTCGCGAACTCTAGGCTAAGAACAAGAACAGACGCTGATATTGCCATGTTATTGTTCTCCAGATTTAAACAAAAAATTTCTTTCACTAGACTGTTACCTACGACAAAATAGGCTTGAATTTTTTCAATTAATTGATCGACCAAATATTTACGTTAGGAAGATATTGCTATATATGTAGCGGGAACTATAACATCATACACAATGAGTTGCTTCCACCTGACAAAATGGTAACCATTTATTGCGTTTTAGTGAGTTGTGTGTTGAGTTCAAAAAGGCCCTATATCAACAAGAGGAACAAATCATTTTGCTTCAAGACACCTGGATTGGGAGATTATGTCACACCTGACGTATCCTCCAAACTTCATCCCTTCAGATTATTATCTCTTCAGATCCCTGCAATATCTCATAGGTGGTACCCATTTTACTGCTGCCAAAAAGTCTAGTTGAGTTTGATAGCTCCCCAAACGGTGGCGCGCAGTGCATACGAAATAAGTGGGATTATTTGGAAGATTCTTTATAAATGAGTATTGCTGTTCAGTGAAAAACTTTAACAAATAAAAACATTGTTGAATAAAAAATCGTTAATAGTAACAAACCATTACTGCTAACTGGCTCTACAAACTTTAAATAATGCCACTACTTTAAAGATATATAAGATATCGTTATGACTACAAAGTTTTAAATCCTTTAAAGTACACCAAAAGAAAAAATTTCAGTAGAATATTGTCTAAGTGCACCTCGTTTTATTAGGTCGGCAGGAAATTTTTGGCAGGTGACCTTTTATCTCTTCAAATTCATATGACCGGTAGATATTCACAAAGGCTGTGACTACATTGTAACCTAAACAGCTTTCTCAACTCCTTATCTCAAAAAAAGATACTTGAAACCATACTACCTTGAAACGGCCACCAAATAAGTTTACGAAGCAGTTGATGATTAGATATAAATAAAACGAACTATCTTATCATCCACTGTGACGCGAACGCCGACAACTGCCGAAATATTAGCAATCCACATTACAGAAAAAAATTAATGGAATATTTAACGAGGTCACCCACTCGAGGAATTAAAACTTTGTGATTTTTTAATTAGTGAAGAGTGAATCTGGGTGACTCATCGACATCATCAACGCTCGATCACATTTCAAACTTCCAGGAACTTATGGACGATATCATACACCCAAAGATAAAAAAGTCTAAAAGTTTCTACAGGATTCTCAACAAATCAACCGCCTGTCTGCTATGTAGAGCAGATCGTCTATAAAAAATTAATGGAATATTTAATGACGTTGTCGCCCACTCTAGGAACCAAAACTTAGTAAGTTTTTAGTAGTAAAGAGAGCAGCAATCTGAGTGACTCATTGCCATCGCCAGCACTCGGTCGTTTTTTAAACCTTCAAAAAGTTATAGACGTCATCACACATTACAAACTAGAAAAGTCTTTTCGGAATTCTCAAAAAATCAACCTCATACCCGCCTTGTAGAGGAGATCATCTATAACTTCCCTATAAAAACATCAGCCCAATCTCCGAGTGTCAGTTCAGATCATTTAGAGAAGGCTTCACTAGAATTCAAAATGTTTCTTTTAATTTACCAAATTTTATTCGAGTTTGGAACATAAAATCACCCGAGGTGCGACTACAACACAGCGTCATTCAATGCTTCATCTTGACCATAACTTTCGCCAACTTCCACAACACTAGTCCAATGTGTAAACATACGATGCTACCAAGCTCGCCGGAGTTCTCCTAAAAGGTGAGGAGATTTCGAAAAACTCTATAATTTAGAAAAATAGTACAACAGATAAAAATATATATAAATATCAATTATAGGGAAAAAATAACAAACGTCTTATTTTATATAAAAAGAACAAGATGGAACAAATCAAGGTCTTTCAAAACCTTGTAAACTCAAATTGACTGGCGAGTAGATTACATATAGACCTGAAACTTTGTTAACAAAGTATAGGTCGCTCGTGATTGAGCTCTTCTGATCCGGATTGTGCAGAGGATCGGTCCGCATATTCTGGTTACATCTTTGTCCTTTTCTTCCATTCTTTCCTATCTTTTATTATTTCATTCCAGTTCACTATCTCCATATCTCGTATGTCCTTCATCACTTGGTCCTGCCATCTGATTTTTGGTCTTCCTTTTGGTCTTCCTCCCATTGGTTTCCAGTTTAGTATTTTCTTTGTTGGTGTTTCGGGTTCTCTTCTTTGGATATGTCCAAACCATCTGAGTCTTTGGGCTTTTATAACTCTAATTATGTCTTCTCCACCTAATGAGTCCCTCACTTCGAAGTTCATGAGTTGTCTATATTCTCCTTCTGGAGTATTCACCGGTCCAACTATTCTTCTTATAATCTTTCTTTCTAATATCCTCAGTCTTTCTTCATCTTTATTGTTTAAACACATTGTTTCTGCGGCGTACGTTATGACTGGTCTGATGGCCGTTTTGTATATTTTTAGCTTTGTTGCTTTGCTAAGGTTTCTGTCTTTTAGGAACTTTTGGTAGCTCCAGTACGCTTTATTTCCCGCCTTTATTCTTTCTATTATTTCTGAACTTTTATCGTTCTTTCCTTCTACTATTATTCCCAGATACTTAAAATGTTCTACTCTTTGGAAGTAGTATCTTCCTACTTTTATTCCTCTTAAGTTATCTAGTCTTCTTCTTGTGCTCACCATGTATTTTGTTTTTTCTTCATTTATTTTCAAGCCTCTGACCTCGGCTTCTTTCATAAGTTCCATTATTACTTGTTCCAGGCTTCTTTTATCTCTTGCTATAAGAACTAAATCATCAGCGTATCCGATTATTTGTGTAGAGTTGCGTGTTATGATTTTATTTCTCCATTCACCTATGACTCCATCTAGTGCTATATTGAACAGCGTGGTTGAGAGTCCATCCCTTGTCTCACTCCCACTTCTATATTGATCTTGCTTGAATTACCTTCGGCTGTGAATATTTGCGCAGTAGAGTTCATCATTGTCATGTTAGTCAATCTTACTAGCTTTCTTGGTATTTGCATGCTTTTCATTTCTTTGAGTAATAGTTGTCTATTTATGGAGTCGAACGCCTGTTGGAAGTCTATAAAGAGTAAGTGTATTTCGATATCGTACTCGTAGCATTTCTCTATTATCTGTGTTAATGTGTGTATCGCATCTACCGTCGATCTTCCTTGTCTGAATCCTTGTTGATATTGTCCCAGTTTTTGTTCTGTGTATTTGGTTAATCGTCTTCTTATTATGGAAGTTAATATTTTGTAGGTTGTATTTAGTAGTACAATTGCCCTATAGTTGCCACATTTCATCGGGTCCCCTTTTTTGTAGAGTGGAGTGATTTGTCCATTTCTCCAGTCTTGTGGCATGTTTTCCTCGGTCCATATCTTTAACATTAGGTGGTAAATTCTTGCTAGCAACTGTTCTCCTCCATTAGTTATCAGTTCGTTGCTTATTTCATCTGGTCCTGCAGTTTTGGTCCGTTTTAATTGTTTGACTACTTCCATAAACTCTTCCCATGTGAGGGGGGGGGTCCACTTCGTTATCTCTCTCATCTCGTATTTCTTCTTCTATTTTTCTTGTGTTGTCTTTATATAAGTCAGTGAGATATGTCTCCCAGGCCCTTTTGCTTATTTTTGCTGTTGCTGTCTTTTTTGTATTGAACCGTCTTATGTAGTCGAATAGTTTTCTACTATCTTTATTGTTTTCTTCCAGTATTTGCATTTCGTTGGTGATCCAAGCAGCTTTTTTCTTTTTGTATAGTATTGTTGCTTCTTCTTTAATATTCTTATACTCGAGTAGTTCTTGGTCCCTTCCTGCTTCTATCCATTTCTGTCTTGCTTCTCTTTTCTTGTCACTCTTCTTTTGGCACTCTTCGTCGAACCATTCTTTTGGTGTTTTGTTGGTTCTCTGCCCTATTGTTTGTTCTGTTGCCGTAATAATACTTGTTTTGATGTTAGTCCGTTCATTTTCAATATTATCTATTTGTTTAGCTAGTGCCTTTTCTACTGTTTCACAGTAGTTTCTTTTTGTTTCCTCGTTGTTTAATTTTTGTGTGTACCAGTTCCTTCGTTTTTTCATTATCTTCTTATTTCTTGTTATTTTCATCTTGAATTTCATTATTACTAGCACATGGTCCGTGTCGGCATTTGCGCCTCTGTAGGATCTTACGTCGTGTATTAATTTTGTCCACTTTTTCGAGATTAATGTATGGTCTATTTGGTTGCCATCTGTTCTGCCAGGAATCATCCACGTAATTTTGTGTTCTATTTTGTGTTTAAATTTAGTGCTAGTTACAAATGAATTTGTTGTTGAGGCCAAATTACACAACTTGGTGCCATTATCATTTGTAATTTCGTGTATCGTTTGTTTTCCTGCTATTTCTTTATTAAAGTCTTCTTTACCTATCTTCGCATTGAAGTCTCCGAGTATAATAAGTATGTCGTTTTTGGGTACAGTCTCACACAATTTTTCTAATTCCTCGTAGAATTCTGTTTTTTCCTCTTCGTCTGCTTCCTCAGTTGGGGCGTAGCTGTTTATCATAGATATATTGGCTTGTTTATTCTCTAATCTTAGGTAGCATATCCTGCCATTGATTGCCCTGAATTGTATTATTTTCTGCCTCGTTTTCTCATTGACCATAAATGCTGTTCCGTTTCTTCCTTGCTTTTCTCTCCCGAGTAGTATAAAGTAAAATATTTCTTCTCAATCTTTCCTCACTACCCCATCTTGTTTCTTGGAGCGCTAGGATGCTTAATTGGTATTTCTTCATTTCTTTTGCTATTTCCTGCATTTTCCCTACTGCTAACATGGTTTTCACATTCCACGTTCCAATCTTCACTATTTTTCTTTTCTCTCTTACTTCGTTTTTTTTGTGTTTTTTGGTTTGTGTTTTCGTTTTCCTTTCCGTTGCCTTTGTCGTTTCCTGTGTCGTTCTGCCCTTGGTTTTATTAGTTTTTAAATGCCGTCCTGTTTTAGTAATCTTTAATAATCTGTCTCGTACGTCTGCCTCCCACTATTTTCTGGTGACCTCTGGCTTAATGTTCTTCCTTTCTTGCCTTGTTTATATTCCTGATCTTGTGTTTTCCTGATGTCCAGTATTTTTCTATTTTCTATTTCCCTTCGTTTTCATCTTTGTTTCCATTTTCCTTATTGCTTTCCTTCTCTTTTATTCCTGGTATTTCTATTTCTATAGATTGGAGCTGTTGAAGTGTGTAGGGCGTCCCATTTACTATCAATTTGTTGTATCTGATTATTGCATGGTTTCCCTTTTCTCTGATTATTTTCATAAATTTTATTAGCTCTTTCCTTTGTTTTGTACCTCCTTTGTGAATTCTTCTTCTATGTATATATCTGTTCCTTTTAAATTTTTTGTCGCCTTAAGTATTTCTATTTTCTTCTGCCAGTTGTGTAGTTCTACCATAATGGGTCTTGATTTTCCATTACGATATTTGCCAATTCTCCTGATATCTGTTACTTCTTGCTCCATGTCCATCTGTTTTCCCATTTCTTGTAGAATAGTCCTCGTTATCTCCTTTAATTGCAGGTCTTCTTCCTTTGCTTGTTCATCTGCGCCGTGAATAATCAGTCTTCTTTTCTTTATCTCTCTTTCCATTTCCTCCAGCCTCTTATCTTGCACTTCTAGTTTTAAATTCATTTGTATGTTCTCATTTTTTAGTTGTTCGTTTTCCTTTTTAATTTTGTTTATTTCGCTTTGGAACTTTCCTATTTTCTTTTCAAGCCTTGGATTACTTTCTTCTATATGTCCAGTTTATCTAATTTACCTAGTTTTGTTTTTATTTCTGCTAGGATTTCCTCCATTTTATTAACTTTGAACAAATTTAGTTGGAGTGGTTTTTTAAAAACCTACTGAATCCCTCTCTGTGTTTTGTTTACGTTGTTTATCTTGTCGCTCGTGCGTTCGCGCGGGCGCACTATCGCTTTATTCCGTTATCTCTTTTGTAGTGTTACGAATTTTAACCTATTTCCACTAATAAATTAGTTTTTCCACTTATTATTTAACTATTTTTATGAACTTCCACTTTTTATTTGTCTTTCTAATACGACTTCCCGTATTTAAAATCACTATATTTAACGAATTTGGAGATTTCTAGGCTCACTTTAAGACACCTGCACTACCGTTCGCGCCAGGCCCGGACTCCGAGTAGATTACATATTATAACAAATTTCCGAACCTCGCCATAAGGCAACCATCACCTTGCAAAGTTCGCGACTAATACAAGGGTCACCGCCGAGCCGTC
The DNA here is from genome assembly GCA_036346155.1 of Sinelater perroti. Lineage (NCBI taxonomy): Eukaryota > Metazoa > Arthropoda > Insecta > Coleoptera > Elateridae > Sinelater > Sinelater perroti. Next base: position 4,914,087 of record JARFIY010000174.1, read on the forward strand.
ACGGTCGAGCGTCAAACGTAATGCCTTCAAAATGCGGGCAGCTTCCATTGAAACCTCCGCGGTGCTTGCACACATGCTACAAAAAAACCTTAGAACAGCTGCGGAGTAGCAGGGAAAGCCAAGTTACCAGTAATAAAGTGAACTGTTCTAGTGCAAAATAAATTGTGTTGTAGATAAATATAGTTCTAGGGTGTGACTTTATATTAGTAATTCTGTGCGTTAGTATACATAAATGTTATTAAGTCATTCAGTTGTTGCAAATAAATTAAATAAGTAGGTAGTTTTAACCGTGATAAATGGTTAATGGAAGAAAAACATGTAGAAGAAATTTGCCTTAAACAAAGCTATTATCTATCTTATTACAGCACAATTTAATTATAGAACTAAAAAATCTACACTTTAAGTTACCAATTGGGCTTTAAATGTGTTTTTAATACTCTATAACTCGTAAAAAATCAAGCTGTCGCTTATCGATATCCTAACTATTCAAAAATTCGTTTTGCAGGGTGTTCCAAAAGTTTTAAAAATGGATAACGCCACAATATTTCAAGCAAAATATTAAAAGTAAGAATCATATGTAGGCCAATGCAATTGGAGGCACCCTTCATTATAAAAAAATTTTCTTCATCAAGCTACAAGACAAGCTATGACCTACTTCGTCAATATTTTAATGCATCTTTGTGAACAAAATTATCTGTCCACCATGTGTCACCAGAAGCACAAATATGCTTTATATGACAAATATACCGCCGTGTTATAGAGCTCTCAGATTCTCAATTCATCATAAATTGTTTGCTGTGCTCGCGCAGTCATGGTTTTGGTCCGACTGGTTCGTGGCCGGGGCTGTTTTGATTTATTATCACACAACTTTCAACCTTCTTTAAACGTTCACATCCACGAACGCACATTTTTAACATCCATAACGCCTTCGCCGCATGTCTCACTCAATTGGCGATGCATTTCTATAGGCGCTTCACCACGCAAGAAATGTACAAAGCAACATTCAATGCAATGGCGGTAATTCGACCTGTGTACCTGTGTATGGTGCTGCCATCTATATTACAAATTCAAAAGTATTTTCCGCGTCTTCTAAAATTAACTGCATCTTTCTACTTATTCTCACTGCCGAGAAAAAAATTGGGAGACCTTAGAACTTGGACCCACCTCATAATAATGAGAAAATTCCAACAATTAAACTGCAAGAAACAAAAATAAAATATTAAAATATTTTGGAATCATTCCAAAACAAACATATCGCGTAAAATAAAACGATTTTTTCTATAAAACAATAATAAAGTCGGCCAAAATGCAAACATCGGAGATGATTTCATTGTCTAACCAAAAGCAATATCACCTGCAAGACGGTTTTTAAAAAAAATGGACAGTGTTGCAATATTGTTGAACGGGCTGAGGCCGAATGTTCCAGAAAAATCGATTAGTTTGTAGCATTGCTATTAGAACTAAATAAGCACAGGTTACTCATTTACAGAATATCCTTCTTCTGGTAATATTTATTGCGTTTGTAGGTAAAACATCAAAAGTTAAAAAAATATTGCTACACTTATGACGAAACATTTATCTTTTAACTTACGTAACGTGAAATCGGAGTACACCACTGGAATTTTAGAACATCGTGTTGGATATTTTTGGGTTTGTGGTCTTAATTATGCATGTACAGCTTAAAGGAATATCCTGAAGTTTTTTGGATAAAAATGAGTGCAAAGCGGTAATTAAAAGAAAATAAAAATGACTTATTGCACTGATAATTTACACATAAACCCTGTATAAAGCATTTAATACAAGGATTTAAGATATAAACTGGAATTGTTCTACGCGCCGTAAAATCAACAGAGGAGCGCGGCTTTTGAGCGTTTGAAGTAAAAATACCTAAAAGTCTCCCATTTCTTTAGACAGCGCAAGAGTAACCTTATTGTCTAGTTTGTCATAACGAAAATCGTAAAACCATTTGGAAGACTTAAGCCACAGTTTTGAGACAACACCCTTAAGACGACCCAAGTGTACGAGTGCCATAAATAATTTTTGAGGAGCACGAGAAGTAGTTGAAAATTAAAGGACCGGCGTTCTGAGGAGAATATTCGCAATGTTCGTCACCTTATCGAAAATGATCCCCGATTAATGATTACTAAAATGCTTTTAAAATCGAAACCCATGATAGTTCTCAAGTAATCCGAAAGGTTATCCTGTCCCAAAATGGGTATTTTTTGAACTACCCTAGAACACCCTCTAAGTCTTCTTCTAAGTCAAGAAAGTATGCAAAAAGTAAGTAAAAAAAAGTAATGTAGGTTATATTTGATTTCCCCTTGTAGAACTAACAGCTGCACCATGGCACATCATGTTTACCGTTACAATTTTAAGACACAAGGGCATACTTTTTTACATGAGAGCTTGCGAAACGAAAATTCAGTGTAACGAATCGCTGTCCGGATGCACATTTGTTATCTTTAATTAAATTAACTGAATTAAAGAGAGCAGAACATAAATAAAATCGCAGTTCAAGTTATAAATAAAAAATTAAATTAAAATTTTGTACGCGTTACTTGAATTCACAAATAGGAAGCATGTTTTACTTAACCCAAAGCCTTTCTACTTTGAGGTGTAAGACCATTTCAGTGGAGTGGTAGTCCTTTCATGGTTTTGGACTAATTTTTCCCGCTTCTGTCCAAACCTATCAGTCATTTTCTTTTGAGCACACTTACCCCAACTTTATGTTTCTTAAATCAACCGCTTCCATAAATTCTCTTTTTTGTTCTTCTTTTCTGATTTTCTTCAAACACTATTTTGCTGTTCTCTCTTTGTACTCATTAAATGACCAAATCATTCAAATAGCCTTTCTTACACCGATACCATTACCACTTTAGTATTTAATTTTTTTCTTTTATAATCGTTTTTTTTTTCGAAAAATCACATTTTTATATTCTTTGCTTAAGTGTTTCTCGCTGGCCTCTTCAAAAAATTCGTTTAATAATTCTTTGTAAAGAATAACATTATCGTGTCTGAGGTTAGCCTCACGAGTGATTTCAACACCTAATTTGGAAACAAGCCGTAAATTCGTTCAATGTATAACCACCGAATATGATGTCTATCCACATCATTATAGTAAGGTTCTTTATCTTCTTTAAATCGTTACTTAATGGGAGTGAGTAAATAAACTAAACCAGGACTAATCTGAAAAACCACGTTGTTTCAATTATTTAGGAGACTATAGCGATACAAAAAAAGTTAAATACAATAAAAAGCGTACCCAGAATACCTGACATAGAAGCACTATGCCTGAAAATTCCTATTGCTGAGCTAATAAGGCGTTTTTCTGTCAAACCAACCGGTTTTATTTTGCAATTAAAGACATGGTCCTATTAATAAATTGTGACTGTTGGACAATCCATTAGTTTTTAGCTTAACACTTTCACTCTAGTAGGTCTCCGAGAACACTTAATTGTGTTGTGCAATACACTCACAAAAACCACCATCGTCACTTCGGCCGCATCCCACTGTCGATGATCTAGCTGACTCGCTTCTTTTTCTTTGACCAAATATTCCGAATTAAGCACGACAGCATAAAGTCATTGGAGAGACGTCTACTAGTCGACATCCCTTAAGGCTCCGCGTTAAAGCCAATGTTGTTCAATATTTACTTTCGGGACATACTAACAACGTCGTCCACAACAATATCGTTAGTCTTCTCAGACGATCTAGCGTATCTAGAAGGGACTGAACAATCTTTAACAATGGTGTAGCGCGTGGAAAATAGGAGTCAATGCCAAAAAGAGAGATGCCGTCCTATTTACCATGGGAAACCGACTTCACTATAGAAGAAATATAACAAACCTTAGAATCTTTGATCAGGAAATACCCCACGTAAACGGACAGTTGCAAAGGAGAAGGCAGCCCGATTTGCACAACGATAATACACCCAATCATGATCTATGATCGCTCTGTTTGTGTGTGTGTGTGTGTTTTTTTGTTAAAACCCAAATTAACAAGCTCCAAATAATTTAGGACCAGGGTTGGGGATTTGTAAAAAACACCATCCTCCAACAAAACACCAACGTGCCAACCATACAAAAGTTTATATCCTAGAGCGCTAACTTACTATTCTTTAGCGTAAAAGACCATGGAAATTCTATCATGTATGGCCTATACAAATACAAACTGAACAAAGGCGTTTGCCATAAGCAAACAAAGATTCTGAGTCCCCTGTTAGGCAATACGGGAAGGACCTAAACTGGTCAACTAACTTCCATAGTAAGTCACTATAAAAAAAGGAGATTTGGTGGTAAATTGGGAAATCTCAATAATGACAAGAGACTCAATGTCACTCAATCTTCTGGATTAATTTATTCCATCACAAAAACTAAACACAAACTCCTAAATATGACTAGAAAACGATTTTATAAAACAGGAAAAAATGTGGCTCTTTAATCAAAAGAGGATGAAGGTACAGCTAAACTTGGCGCGTAATCTTGTCTGGAATACGTTCATAATGTTAAAGTATTGTATGTGGACTAGTTTTTATATAGATTTTTATATTTAGTCGAGCTTTTATACTCCTTTTCTTGCAAAATCTTGTTGTCTTGATCTCCAAATATTCTTTATAAATTCACCACCGACCAGTAATAAAGCACACTCCAGTAATGTAGTACTTTAAGTTCATTGCCTTAGAATAAGAGAAGACACATTTAAATATTAAAATTGAAGGTACGACGTGGTGTTGTGTGTAATTCCAACAAAAAATATTATCACCACTGACCACACAGGACGATCTGATGTGTTATGGTGGTGCGATCTATCTACGGTGAAAGGTGAGTTTTATCTATAACAACTTCGTAAAAATGGTGCTACCAAGATTATTTTTCACTTACTGGGAGCAGAACAACCTGGAGGAGTTGGAGGAACTAAGAACCGATCGCCCAAACAGCTACGATTTGTCGCCAAGAAAAATTTAAAATATCTCGCTTAACTCTATAGAGCAAACAAGGAAATAAACCTCAAGTTAATACTACAATAAAGCTTTCTTAACCATGAAATCTATTTTGGGCGAGTCATCACCAAACAAAATTTTGAAGAATAAAGGAGTATATAATATTTTAAACGGCTTTAAGAGTATATCAAACGCTGACGAGAGGGATTTTAATCATTGAAAAATGGAAGTGAAACAAACATGAACAGAATAATAAGTAGAAGGACCAGGACTGATTTGTGTGTAAACAAGCCGCACTGTGCGACCTTGAGGGAGCGGAGCCACAACCTCCACCCTTCCATCTGCTCGGGTTAGAACCTGTTTAGTTCTGTTTGAGAATTGCTAGAGTGATGGACAAACAGAAGGTACCGCGGAGAGTGAAATAACGCATTGTACACAAATTTACCACAAACTTCAACAACAGTATGGAGAACAATGCTTCTCACAAACCCGTGTGTTTGAGTGATGCAAGTGCTTCAGAGGGGGGGGGGGCAGAGAGCGCGTGGAGAATGAACCGCATGATCGTTGACCGCAAACATTCGTCACCGAGCTAAACATTGATCGTACAGATGTGCTTATTTGTGAAAATAGGCGTAGCGCTATCACGGAACTTGAAGCAACGCTGTCCACCTACACTATTACAAGGTGAATGCACTGTGGGTACCATGTACTTTGACGAACGTGAAGAAAATGGCCCGGATGCAAGCTGCCAATCGTTTTCTACAGCCTATATTGACCACCGATGAAACATGGGTGAACTACTTCATTCCCGAGTCCCAGCAGTCATCACGCAAGTGACGGCATACCAGTTCTTCCAAACCCAAAAGAGCACAGATAAGCCGTTCGGCAACGTTCTCCTGGGACTGACAGGGAGTTATACATGTATACTTTCTGACGATGCCAGAACAGTCAATTCAGCAATATTCAAACCTTGTGGCAACAGACGTGAAGGAAAGGATCCGATCCAAGCTGAAGACAGGTGCAAAACGGTAGCCCTTCTTCAAGGCAATACACGCCCCATAGGGCGCTCCGGAAATTTAAATAGAATATTCTGCCGCACCCGCCATGCAGTCCCGATTTGGCCCCAAGTGTTTTCTTCTGCCTGTTTGGACGACTCAAATCAGATTTGCAAGGCATGCGGTTTGCGGACAACGACACCGTCATCCAGACTATTCGGGAGTGGATACGCCATCAACCAAAAGCCTATTTTGAAAAGGGCCTCAGAATGCTTCCAGAACATAGGAAATTGTGTTGGCTCCGGGGGGGAGTAGGTTGAAGACTGACATGTGCAAGTAAATGTCTGGTATTTTTTTTTTTTGTAAAAAATCAGTCCGGACATATATGAACCACCTTGTTCAGAAAAAGAGAACGTAATTGCGTTGATGACATTAAATACTTCAGAACAGGCTAATTATTAGCTTACCATTTGAACACATACCAAGAGATGTTGCAAAGAACTTAAATTCTAATTGAGTGGTCAGGTATACAAAACCTGATTGGATGACTGAGCAAGCATTTCTTGAAGAATATTGTATCTCATTGATGAATATAAATTTTATACTTTTTCTTTATAAAAATATCAGGCTAATTATTAGCTTACCATTTGAACAACTGGCGTATGTTTCCGTTTTCAAGCCGTTAAAAACAAAATGAAAAAGTAAAAACAGAACTGAAAATAAGGCACTGGTTGGTCCCTTGCCGGAATTTTAGCCAAAGTACTGGCTTCCGAGATTGTAAAACTGAATTTACAAAGTATGTGTTACATCCTTTTGGCGCAAATGCTATTGATTACACCAAGTACATATTCCACACTTCAATAAATGAACAGCGACTCTTCATTGAGTCAATCTTGTCGCCCAAAAGGGTTATCGAATTAAAAAATAATGTAACACCACAAACGTGGAAAATAGAAGAGTCCACCAAGAGTTGGTTATGGCTTGGAAAAAACTGCGATGCTAAGTAGTTCTAAAAAAGAAAGACTTAAAAAAAGTGGAAAACAAATGAGGCAAAGAAAAAGACTATAGAAGGAGCCATATGAAACAAAAGAACTGCAGAAAGGGTACTAAGCAAAGAGACTGGAGAAGGAAAAGTAGGAAATGAAGAGACTGAAGAAAAAATCTTTGACTCGGCAGGCTTAGCTCCAACACACTTAATAATTCCTTACTAAGATGCAAAAACACTAAGGTAGAAAAAAATGCCGAAAGACCTCATACTGTCGGACCCGTCGGATTCAGTATTACATGTAGAATGAAAAAAAATACCAAAAAAAAAATAAAAGAGGGAAAACAGACTTTAAAGGAGACAGTTTACTGGTCCTAAAAAGGAAACAAAAACAGTTGAAAGTTTGTATGAGTCTGATTATTGTTCTTGAAGTGAATATATTCAAAGGAGATGTTTTGAATTTGTACGCAAACAGAAAACAGAAAAAACAGAGACTTTCATCAAACTGTTCTAAGTAGAGGTAATATAAGAAGTAGTGGACAAGAAGTATCAAGTGAGATTTCTTCACCGTCGAGGCACACCATACAGTTTGCTTTTCCACCGTATTTAACATTGGTGAAGTATCCCGAGCCAGCATCTAAGGCAAATTTTAAGTTATTAAAAAGCCAAGACAGTAAGAACCTTCCACTATTCGGATTTTATTAGACCAGAGCCAGTTTCAATCCCAAATGTATCCCATTACTGGCTTATGTTTTTTTATTACTAACAATGTTTCATTACGAGTGGTCCGAGGTTCACCCTTTTTAAAATGGTATCCTTCTTATAGGAAAAAGAAAAGTTTTTGGTCTAACTCTAAGACTCAATTTTGCCAAAAACTAACAAAAACTTTGTAGAAGATTCCATTACCTTCACAAAATTGGGTGAGGTCAACAATCGATCTTCACATCACTTCTTAGATGGCTCAAAACAGCATACCAAACTTTACAAAAATAAATGTGCAGACGTAAGAAGTTCCAAAAAAGACTCAAAGATCGCAATCTAGTGTCGCAAAAAACCGGCCGTAAAAACCTTCTCATCTGCGAAAAAAGTATGACAAACATTATATACGAAGCTATTAAACTGTAACCGACACTTTAGCAATTAGAGTTGTTTGTCGTCCGGAAAACGAATTTGAATTGACGTACACTCATAACAAATCCAAGCCTTGGCTTCCAAAGCCTTCCTTTAATTTTATAACTCGACGTTGTCTAAAATGTTTGAGTTATGTAACCACGGAGGCAATAAAACGAAATCTTCATTTTATCTCGCTAAGTGGCCTCGAAATAGCAAGTACGACAATGCTTGTCACCTGCTAAAACATTTTTATATCCTACGAATTATCTGAAAGATTTATTTATTGCTAATGCCACGAGCGATTTATAATTGACGATTGTTTACAATAGCAACAATTTAACATTTAATGTTCATGTTATTACTTTAATTGATGCGTCCTACAATTTTATCATGTTTTCATCGACGTGCTAGACATGCTGACTATTGAATCTTGAAGTTTTCAACTTCAATCTTTGAATTTTATCTGTAAAGTTTTACGCCGGCCATTTTTACGCTCATTTCGAATTTATTATTTATGAGGTCGTTAAATGTGCAACGTTAGCACTCGCGCTATCACTCTTACACATTACAATCTTTTGCTTCCACATAATCTAAACTTTTTAACTCATTGGACTAGTAACGAAAAATATACCAACAGAATATATAGTATATAACCATACATCGATATTCTTTAGATTTGAACCGGTGCGATCTTGTTCGCGTATGATGAAATTATTAACACTAATTTGAACAAGCCAAATCTTCTTCTTTTTTAGCCTTTACATTATCCAAATTTTTAGGTTGTCGCCCCATCTCACCTATAGTCGGTCTTTTGGTCTTTTTTCTAATCATAGTCTCCATTATTGTATTTTTGGTCTGGTTGTCTATAATTATGTCCAGAGAAGTCCTACTTTAGTCTCGCTACATTTTCTCTTCATCTTTTATTTTTCTTATTCTTCTAATCCAAACATTTGTTTTCTTATCTGATAGTTTTACTACAATCATTATTCCTTGTATTTTTGCTGTTTTATCAATGTTTACTTTAATCAGTGACTATCTTTGTGAGCTGTACGTTAGACTTGGAAGAACACAATCGTCTAAAATATTGAGGTATTTTTCGGTTCTTTAATAGCGTTTTAATTTTCCAAAACCTGCCCGCGCTAATCTGACCCTTCTTGTGATTGAGAACGTTTGGTTTTCTTTATTTATTCTGCGTATCCAAGGTGGTTTAGCTTTTCTCAATTCATATTTATTTCTTCGTGTGACCAATTTAGTTTTCTGAACATATCCTCCATTTCTAGTGTAAAAAGCTTTGGGATGATGACATCGCCTTGCCGAAAATCCCTTTTTAATAATATGGGTTTTGTTATGTCTCTATCTAATTATACAATTACAGTCGCTTTTTATATATATATATATATATATATATATATATATATATATATATATATATATATATATATATATAGTGTACTGGTAATTAAGTTAATAAATACGTATCTGTTCCTACACTATAAAAGAGATAACAGTTACAAAGGCAACATAATTATGCAAAATGCCTGGGAGGACATTGCTGCCGCTACTGTCTTTGGGCATGCGCAACTTTCAAATGTTTACATAGGCCTTACGTGCATTTTACGTATTTCTTATGGGCGTCTTATACTTGCGTCCATTATGAATGGGCGCTTATAATCGAAACCTCGCTCGGCGGAAGCAAATCAAATGGCGCTTTTTGTGTTCGGCAATGCAGCGCCGTCCGGCCATTCTGCAAGGAGCGAGAGCTGTCCTGGCATACGTGCACGAACGCTCAGACCTCCTCGTGTAAATTAAGCACCCAGGCGCGGCATACCAAATTACGTTTTCGTTCAGTCTTTGTTTTATTATATTTAAATTAAGAGCCATGAATGTATTCGACAGTTATTCATGACTCTTTCCAAGACCCATAGTTCCATCCTACCGAAAGCTTTTTCATAATCGATAAAGGTAAGATATAGGTTCAAATAATATTCATTTGTTTTCTCGATTAATGTTCTCATCGTCAGTAGGTAATCGGATGCACTACATCCCTTTCAAAATCCTGGCTGTTCTAATACTTGATAAATCTGTGATAATAGGGATGTAGTCCGATAATTCTGGAAGTTATCTTTGTTTCCTTTTTAAAAAATCTGGTGTAGACATCACACGACTTTCCTTATCCCATTGTTATATATATTATACCGGGTCCATCGTCTCGGCCCTGCGCTGCTCTCGTCTAAAAATTTGTTAATTTAAAAAAGGACGAGGCACGAGTCCAACACTCGAAAGCTGATTAAAATAAACAGTACAAGACAATAATTGACTCGTACTTAAAATTTTGCTACGTCACTGAAGGTAACCATACGAGCTCGGTCGTACGGCCTTCGCCATTATCGCCTGCGTGCTCCCTCCTAGCGGCCAAGCGCTCCCCCCCCCCGTCCTCCCGCAGTCGGCCCGGTAGCTCTCCGAGCGCGCTGTGATTGGCCCGTTTAATTAATTTTTAATCGGCTATAACTTATTTATTTGCCCTCGGATCGAAAAATTTCATTGTAATTTTTTGTTCGTCTCGGTTTGATCTATCCGGTAATATAAATTTCCTGAGACATTTTGTGAACACCCGGTATATTAAAAATCCTGAGCTTCAATTTTTTCGAGTTCCTATTTTACCAACTTTTATTTTAAATTCATGTTTATCTCATAAGAAATCATTTTTATTCTCATAAATTTTTTTTATCTTCAACTGTTTAGATTTAGATTCAGACACACACAACACACATTTACACACACACACACACACACACACACACACACACACACACACACACACACACACACACAACACACACACACACACACACACACACACACACACACACACACACACACACACACACACACACACACACACACACACACGAACCAATGGCTAAAACCAACTTTTTTGGTGTCCTGGGGCTATAATTCGTCCAGAAATGTGAAAAACTGGGTAGGTCAAATTTCCGCCAATTACATTACTTTCCTTATTATAGGATAAGGAAAGTAAAAATAATGTGGCCATGCTCTCGTTCTAGTTGATGGGAATTTGCCTTTATGAAGGCAAAAATTAAAGAGTGCTTTATTTTTTTCTGTTCTTCCTTTCTTACTTTAACATTTCAGCCAATATTCCGTTGTTCTTTAATTGTGATAGACCTGTTTGATTTTTATAAATTTCAATATCTAGTAATTCTACTTTTGTTGTATATTTTCCCTTGTGTGGGCATCAGGTTTTATTTTTATGACATATATATTGCTATAAAATTATTTCACTATTGTTGTTATTTAATCTATATTTCTTTGTTTTTTCCATTTTGGTCTTTTGTGAAAATTATTCTTGGTCTATTTAAAGGTTTAGGCATTTTAATACGCCATGTTATTTGCTCTATTTTATTTTCATTATATTTCTTACATTTTATTTTATTTTATTTGTTATTAGTTTATTTATTTCTGTATATTCTATTATGTTTTCTTTATCCTTCTGTAGGGCTGTTTGTCTTTTGTCAATTTGTTTTTTTATTTCTTACTTTTTTTCTATTTTTTGGCTACTTTTACGGCTGCTGTTATTAGTTGTTTATTTACTTTATTACTGATTTTGTTTAGGTCTGCATCTTTTTGTCATTCTGTTTCTCTTGATATTTTGCTAGATTCTTCTTCTTTTTCTTATTTTTATTATGCTCTATTATTGCTACGATCCTGTATTGCTGTTTCCTTTTTAATTTATTATATAATTGTATTTTGGTTCTCAACGTTTGGTGGTCACTAAAAATGATAAATCTATTTAATGCAATGATATCTTCAAAATCTACCTGCTTTTGTGAAGAAATTCTTCAATTTAGTTCTTTGCCTCTTTGTCATTTTCTATTATCTTTTCGTTAAAAAAATATGTTTATTGCATGTAAATCTCGTGCGTATAGCAGTTTATGAGTTTCTCGTTTCTTACATCATATCCGTATTTACCTACTTTCTAGTCTGTCTCAGCTTTCTTTCCGGGTTTTGAATTAAAATTATCCATGATCATAGTTAATCTTATAAGTTTATCTTTCATTTCTTCATAAAATGTCTCAATTTTGTTTTCACCGCGATCTGGTGGGGGCCTAAACTTGAATAAGTTTTATTTTTAGCTTTTTATTTATTTATAGCTTTAATATTATTGGCGTAAATTTCTGTATCTCAATTATCTTGTAGTAATTTCTATCAAAGATGCTATCTATTCACGTTCATATAAAGCACACGCAGTATATTCATAGGAAAGCGCCATCAACCAGCTTTACAACACACTACACGAGATGCCTATTCTACTAACATAACCTAAAAATCAGTGTTGAGAGCAATGTAGTGCGATTAGCGACCTTTGCAACAGTATTTGCTTTTTGAGTTTAAAACCTAAAAAACAAATTTTGTGTGGTCTCAGGAGAAGATACATCTTACTATAATAAAAAAGAGTGATTCCTGCGATTTAAAATGGAAGTTCGTTTAGTTCCTACAAATTTACAGCTAGGAACAAAAATAGATAATATCATGTCGTTGCTCTCTAGAAAAAAGTATTCTTACACCAGACTATTACCTGTGATGGAAATTTATACCCTATAAGAAACCAAAGAGATGAAAATCGTTGGTTTATCCAGATGAATTGTCGATCAGTACCGCATAACCGAATATTCATGCCAGAAAGATATTGTTATGTATATGGTAAGAACAGCAAGTTGCTGCTACCTGAAAAAATGGTAAGCACTGAGCGTTATCAACAGCAACCAATTCGTCTTAGTTATCTACGAAACGCAAAGAGGCCTAATACCGACAAGGAAAGAAGAAGTCATTTTGCTTCAAGACAAAGCGCGCACCTCCAAGACAACTTTAGAAATAATCACTGATTTTGGTTCGGTGTATTCGCCAAACAACTTTTTCAACTTTAAACCACTCTCTTTTTCCAAAATGAAATATGGTAGGTCCTTGAAAATGGCATAAATGGGCAGAAAGCAAAGATTTGGTAAATAGCCGACTTTTCATAAATTAACATCACAATTCAGTGAATATGGCTGATAATTAAATTACACACCTATAAATTAATATAATGAAAGTAAAATCATCTTTCTGAGCCCATTAAAACAAGAGAGATATAAAAAAGAAGTAGATTGTTGTTTGTTTCTTCAACAAGGAATAGTCATATTAAATGGTTTGACAATACAACTAGGTGTAAATTTTGTGAAACTCAATATACCTATATAATTATAAAAATTCACCGACTTCTTGGCGTCCACTAAGTGCAAATGTTTTATAAATGCATGCAATTTATAGACGTCTTGGAGCTTTTATAGTAAAGGTTTATGGGCCATTAATGCACTTGATAACTATTGCCAAATTTAAAATGCACTGCTCAAATCACAATTAAAAGTTAGTTTTAGTTGTGGCGCACCATATGGGTATGATATAATCGTTCTGATTATAGAAGTGTACGTTAGTACTCTACACTAGTTTACAGTTGAGTTTTGGCGTATCGCTTTAAAAGTTTTTTATTTATATGATAACTCCAGGTGAGCTTTCATCTAAATAGAGCCCAAGGTAGCGTACAGCATAGTCTGGGGATTTTTCATATATAAGTTTTTGAAGTCTTCTGGTCGACGTAGAATGACTATTTTTAAGTCACAATTGTCACATTCAATTTGGTACACCATTGGTTAAGCCAGGAAATAAGTTCGATACTTTCTCGGAGTTTGTGCGCTGTTCGGTGAATATCATAGTTTTGCGTTAGTATACGTAGCAGTATCTAAATAAATAAAATAAATTGGTTCGTACTTAAAAGGTTCATTCAGTAAAGAATGATCTGATAATACTATATATCAAAAGTAAAAAGGTGTGTGTTGATAATTGTCAATTAATATATCAATCTATTGGTCCAGACGCCATCCAATCGTTGTGTCGCGTCTAAAAATATTACCAGTTTGTGCATTTTTTATGAGCTTCAATTGCTTTTAATAATTTTTTGTATCTGGTGTTTTGAGGTTTCAAAGCCGAGTCGGTTTTGTAAGAAAATATAATTTAAATTCAGGATTTAATTTAAGCAATTTAAAGAGTTTGGACCCAGTGGGAGGAGGCTGATTAATCGGTAGTGAGTGGGGTTGTTATGTTTTCGTGTAATAGAATAGCAACCAATAAAACTGTTAAAAACAATAGATTTGTTAGGAGGATTTTTAAGAGTGCATTGGGTATTTGATCAATTAATTCCTGGTACCTTACCATTTTTCAAACGTTTGGTATGTTGTTTAACTTCACTATTTGGTTATTAGTATTGGTATTGTTGATACACTGCAAATATTTCGCATTTAACTTTGTCGTCAGAGTAAGTTCCAGTATTAGTTTGTAAAGAAACCACAATCACGGTTGTCTCAAAATCTTTTTTGTGGCTCTCCACATGGTTGGGTCCCTGGGGTTGGGAGATTCTATATAATGATTGTAATAGCTCCTTCTGAACAGGTCTAACTCTTTTTTACAGTTTCTATTAGATTATTAAGACGTGTTTTGACCAGTGGGTCTCGAGTAGTTTGGCATAGTCCTCTTACCTGATGTTTTCCCTAATGAAGTTTGTTATATGAACGGATGGTGGTTGGTAGCTTATTATTCTTTGAAGTTAAGTGGCTATTTGTTGATTAGACTTGGTCATGGACTGGGCATTAAAATTGAGAATTGACTAATGATTGGAAAGTACCCAATCAACTGGGCCATTTGTTAATGGACAATAATATGCTATTGCTTTAGACTGACGATATTAGACAGGTGATCAAAATCAAGCTCTGTAAGGATGGTTTCTGTTATTAAAAAAGTAATGTTTTTATGTACTATTACATCGAAAATATCTAGTAAATAAACGGTAGGGATGCAAAAATATGTAATGCCTATTAAAAATTGTCTATTTTAACACCAGTAGGGTTGTTTTAACTACAGCCCCAGGTTCGTATTTTTGCAATTAAGATCATCTACCATTAATGTTGGATAAAAACTTTAAAAAATAATTTCGATTTCGTTAGAATCAAGTACATCTAATGGGGGCTCGTGTGCAGATACCAGAAGTCGCAAGTAATTATTTTCCAATTTTAATTAGAGTGCTACAACTTTTTTATGATTATCATTTCTTATTAGATATCCCAGTATTGTGAATTTTTTGTTTTATATTAGATGGGTATCACTAGCATGTCTAACCGTAAATGAAATAAAGGCCAATTTGCTCGAAGTAGGGAGTAAGTATTTCAATCGTTGATTACAATATTACTGTGGAGAGTGGATTAGAGCTATCTGTATTTTTGATGTGGACAGCAGTCTTACTGACATTAGCTGAGTAGGGATTGTTAACTGTTTTGGTATAGGTTGCATGAATGGTAATGTTTCTGGTTATAAAGACATTAAGGTTTAATCGCAGAAAAAAAGGATTTTGTTTTTGTTCACCTCTACACATTTAGGTTTATGTTAGTCTTTGAGTTTTTTATAGACGGAGTAGTGGTGATTCTCTGTACATTTAACGCAGTGTTGGGGCAGATAGCAATCATTTTTAGTGTATCCCACAAATTGTTAATTAGAGCATTGCGGTTAAAAGTTGAAAGGGGTTTGCAAAACACGTTCGCACTGATCCAAGCTCGGTCCGAACTCCAGTGATTGTTGGGCTCGGTTTTGACTACTCAAAGTATAGCATTGCCTTCTTTCCTTAAATATTCCCTTTTAGAATTGATGGTTGGTTTTGCATTTGGGACTATCGAAAAATATCCACTTTTTATCCCTAATAATAATCCGATACAAAAGCTTCTTTTCTTTTTTCGCATTCCAATGCTTCTTTTAATTCATATGGCAGCCATTCTCCTCCTTGTAGATCTTTCTCGTAACTAAAAAATTAGGATATTTCAAAGTGGCATTTAAAGCACCACAATTGAAGCGTCGAAACCACTCTATGCATGTCAGTCTTGAAGGATAGCAGTTTTGGATTTGCTGGTACAACTCCATAGCTCGATGTCATACGTCCATATGGAAATTGTAATTGTCTTGTATAGTAGTAGCTTGTCTTCGACAGGCAACTGTAAACTTCGCCCAAAGTAACTCTTTAAGTCTCAGGTCAATTTGCTTCCTCTTCTTTATGAGTTGTGATCCTCGTTAGCGCATTGAAGAATCTTGTGGATGACTGCATTATTTATAAATACTGGTGGAAGACAACAGCCTTTCCTTAAAGTGAAAGTTACTTGCGTTGATTTGGAACCGTTAATTTTATTTTCTACTTTTTAGTTCAGTCATGTAGAACATTCAGATAATTTTGTAGATAAGAAGGCGCGTTACAGGATTTTCTTGGCCAAAGTTCCGAGTATTTGCTGTAGCAGGTATGTTAGATCCTGCTTTTCGATGTAATCGATGATCAACAAAGGACCTTAAAGAAGCCTTTTCACGCCTTGAAAGTGCAGCATAAGAAATGGACTTAATAGTAAATGTGTCCAAAACTACGTATATGTGCATCAACAAACAAATCAGTAAAAATAGTGCGGAAGTATGTGCGACAAATAAATATAGTTTTGAAAAAGTGCAAGAATTTGTTTACCTTGGTGCGCTAATTACAAGCGATGACAATAATAATGCTGAAATACAAAGAAAGATAACGTTAGCCAATAAAACCTACTTTGGGCTCGCAAAGCAATTACAAACGGGCCGGATATCCAGAAAAACCAAGTTCAAAATGCATAAACCCCCATTACACCAGTGTTAACATACGGAGACGAAACATGGACGATGAAGATGAAAACAGCCTAGGAACATTTGAGAGAAGAATACTTAGAAGAAGCATAGGACCTATACAATAAAATGGAGACCCCGATACAATCATAAATTATATAACACCTACAGAGAACCAAACATAATTAACATTATCAAATCAGCCCAGATTACAATGGGTAGGTCATATAGTTCGATTGAATGAAGAACTACCACTCTAGAAAATATTTAACAATAACCCTGAAGAAAAACGAGCTGTTGGGCGTCCTTGAAATAGATGTATAGACGAAGTAACACATGCCATAAAACATTACAGAAACTGGAAAAAAACAAGGAATAAGAAGGGATGGAAAAGAATTGTCGAGTAAGCCAAGGTCCACAAGGCGCTGTGGTGCAAAGGATGATGATGAGGTATGTTAGATGTGTACAATAAATCAAGCAGCGTGCTCAATACACTTGTGGTACCTCAGATTTTATTGGAAAGAAATTTGAGACTTCGTCAGTTACTTCTAAACTGACAATTGCTTAAATATGACTGGAACAATTTAAAGTATGGTGATAGATAAATCTTGATATTGAACAAAAGGTCATCGTACCATACCTTGTCGAAAGAAAAACTGAAGTACAGTACTTTTTACTTTCCAGTGATGTATTTATTACAAACGGTAGCACTCTTGAGTCGTAGAATGTTGCCGTAATCCGAATTGATAATCAGGGATTTCATCCAAAAATGGACTAATTCTGTAGAGGCGGAGTTGTAATTTGGGGGTGGCTAATAGTACCGGGATTGGAAATCATAATTCTTTCCACCAACTTTAGTTGCTTAGTCCAATGCTATAATCGTAATACGACGTTGAAAATATAGGTTAGTAGCACATTTCTTTTAACATCTTTGGCGTAATTTGCTCAGTACCAAGTGATTTTCTGTTATTCAGGCGAGTAATTTCACCTCTGATTTCTTTAGGAAAAAATAAGTCGGTCGCCATATTAAATTATCGTAGATTGAGATTAGAATTGTAATCTTGAAGTGATCTGTGTTGCACTTCCTTTAATTTGCATTTGGGTTTGTTGGAGAGTTGGTCATATGAGCTTTTATCGACTGGTGCATGCTGGGGATGCCACATGTATAATAAAGCGTGCGACCGAATTAATTCACCGTCTAAGTATGCGTACTCTGGTAAGAATTAGAATCTGGTGCGCATTTATCCTAATATGTTTACGATGTAGTTAATTTAAAGATGACTAGTTTTGATACCACCTTCATACATTTGAACAACCGTAGGGAACGGCTGGTCTGAAAAGTCAAAAAAGCTCTTCCGTGCATCCGAGATCATGTAGATAAAAAGACTTATTTTCGAGTAATTTTATAAAACACTTCTCTGAGAAATCTAGACAAGAAGGAGAGCAAGCTAAACGGACATTATATAGAAACAGCAACTGAGTTCAAGGAACAAGGTTACTCTGCGACAGCACAACGATAATAAACCTAATGCTGTTGCCTAAAGCAACAAAATAGCTATTAATAGATTGGATGTTAATTCTTCACTACGTACGTTTTTAATTTTAATAAGATTAAAATCATTTTAATGAAACTCGATAGTCCAGGCGTATTCGATACACAAAATTGTTCGTCGACAGGTACTTCTGTTTATCCTCAGCAAGAATGGCCCTATGAATTGTCCAGCAATGGCTCTTTATCAGAGGTGTCCAAATGGGGCTACTCCAAAATCGGCCAAGTCGAGAGGATTAATACTAGGATCAGCTCTATTCGATTATCGCCCAGTAGTCCACATTTCTCTAGCAATTTTCAAATAAACATATCTGCTCTATATGGTAACAAACAGAAGATTCAGGCCAATAAAAAAGAATATTGCAAAAGTTTTGACAGACGCATAGAAAGCTACTTCGTTAGAAAACAAAGAATACAAGTAATGTAGACAATCTCTACAAGTTTGTGCAGTGCTAACCTAGTCGCTATAATACTTTGCAGTTTTGACCCAAATAACTCGTTTGCAAAATTGTGGATTTTCTCTGTCCATTATCGCAAATTTTATTTATATATAATTAGTTTATTGCGATTCTTTAGAATTGCTTTACGGGGACGAATCAGATATAAACCGAAATTACTTTATTAATTTATTGAAGCATCATAAAAAGTACATACAGAGTTATTGTCCTAACTCCTGATCTAGAAACACATTTCCCCAACGTAGTATTCAATTTTGGTGCTTCTTTACAAACAAATGATAATCATAGAACGATAAATTCAGACTGTAAGGAAGATCTTCCAGTATATTCCAGATGAACTCTTTTTTTATCGAGTTTGAGCAGCTTTATGGAGCTGGGCGAGAGACCCATCTGGCGGTCACTTTTTGAAGCCCAAATTTATCGGTAATGATTGGCTGAGCACTGCCGTGGCGCATTCCAATCTCAATTTCAGCAACCGTCAAGTCATTCTCAAGAAGGTGGCGAACAATTCAAATATTTTCCTCGGTCATAGTGATACTTAAACGACGCCTGTGATCTTCATTTTCGGTCGGTTCTCGTCCTCTCGAAAATTGTTTATGGTACGTTTACTTGAACCCTGTCGTAAAATACTTGAAACCAGAAGAGTATGCCTGTTGCTCTAATATCGTGAGACTAACTGAAGAAACGGTAGTGAAACGTACCCTAAGGGCAAAATCCGAGAATGTTCAGAAACTGCACCCTTTTCTGTAGATCTTGCGATTTATATTTTATTTACACTCGTAGCAGTACAAATCTTTTAGTCGTAAAAATCTTTTTAAGCGCTGTACTCATTAAAATACGTGTTCAAAAAAGTTCTAAATTGTTTTGTGGCAGCTATTTGATACTTAGAGACCACCACGATACAAAAATCTCATATATTGCAACAAAATTTCGCTGCCTTAAGAGCATCGTCGCCTTAGAACGTCCGCGGCTAATATAGGGGTGTTGTCACTGAGCCGTTACGGTCGAGCGACGAACATGACGCCTTTAATGCGAGGAATCATACCTATATTTTTAATAAAATAACAAAAACTCGCTGGTCTTTTTCCCCACTTTTTGTGGAGATTCTGATTTCTTTATATATTTATAAACGGATTACAAAATAAGTCTCCGCCGTTTGACAAAAGATGGCCCTACCAGTAAGTTATGGTTAAAAATGGCAGATGTAAAACGTCTCATCGTAAGGTTGGACATCTGGCAACACCATAACCTTAAAATATTAGCGATTTTGTATCAGCATCACATAATTGTTTTCGTATGATGAAAGGCCTTTTGGGGTCGTAACAGGATAGGTCTGCTACAATCTAGAGCCTAAGGTACACAAGGGTAGTAACCGACCGCCTATGATTACCCCAGAGTTTGACCTCCAGGTACTCATTTATTGCAGTCTGAGTCGAGCTGGGCCGTAAAAATGCCAGCGATTGAATTGGCAAGAGCGAGATTCGAACCCGCAACTCTTGATTTCGTAGTCTAGCGACCTATCCACTAAACTACCACGGCTCATTTGAATATAATAGATTCTCAAATTGTCCTTAGGGGATGGCATTAAGCGACGCCACTGCTTAATAGTGTCCAGATAATGTCATGCCAATCTACTGAAAATAAAAGTGATTTAACAAAAAGGACAAAAACTTTGTGTTATAGGTTGTGATAAGTTAAAAAACACCACTTATATTTTTACTATAGTAGCATGTGTTAAATTTCACCTCCTACGTACTTTAAATGCCAGATATTTAATTCAAGAACTTCCTGTTTTCTAATTTTCTTGCAAAATACTAGTAATATTATCCAATTATTTTGGAAACCAATAATTTTTAATCAGACCACTTCATGTTTATCTCATGAGATAAACATCGTGAAAAGATAAACGTCATGTCAATATTCGAAATGTCAATGATTATTGATATAATTTTATTCTATTAATCCGGTGATATGAAAAAAGTTACCTTGGGAAATTAATTCAGATCTGTGGTTGTGTGTATATCAAATTTTACTCCGAATTTCTTCATAAGGCCGAACAGTAGATACTTTTATATTTTCGATGATTTAACTTGTTTTATGCCGAACATTTATGCTCATCAACATGTATAAAATAATTTCAGAATTTACCTCCAAAATAAAGGGAGTACAAATGTCTGCGCCGTTTTTTATCAAAAAATGGGCATTTATTGTGAAAGAACGGAACGGAATGTTTTATTCAAAGTATTGTCCATTGCTAGCCACTACTTTTTCCCATCTTTCTGGCAGCATACGGATACCGCGTCGGAAGAACGCTTCATCTTTTGAGGCTATCCACAAATCGACCCAATTTTTGGTATCCTCATATGATGTGAAGTGCTACTCAGACAGGCCATGTGCAATCGATCGGAACAAGTGATAATCGGAAGGGGCAATGTCTGGTAATACGGCGGGTGGGGTAGGACTTCCCACTTTTTGCAAGTAGGTTTTGACCGGCGCCGCAATATGTGGACGAGCATTATCATGCAGGAGAATAATTTTGTCGTGTCTGCAATAGTAGCGGGCGCGTTTTTTTCTTGAGTGCTCGGCTCAGTCTCATCAATTGTGTTCGGTAGAGCCCCAGTAATAGTTTCGTTTGGTTTAAGCAACTCATAATACACGACACCAAGCTGATCCCATAAAATACACAACATGAGTTTTTTCCGTGAATATTCGGCTTGGCTGTCGATGTTGAAGCATAGCCACGTGATGCCCATGATTTCCTCTTCTTTGGGTTATTATAATGGATCTATTTTTCATCACCAGTGACTATACGATGCAAAAAACCCTATTGTTTATGCTTAACAAGCAGCATTTCACTTGTGCAAAATCGGCGTTTAACGTTTCTCGTCTTCAGTTCATATGGAACCCAATTTCCTTGTTTTTGAATCATTCCTAACAATTTTAAACGATGTAAAATTGCTTACCGAGTCACTCTTAAAGTAAGTGCAAGTTTTTCTTGGGTTTGGCAGGAATCTTCCTCTAATAATGCTTCTAATTCCGCGTCTTCGTACACTTTTGGGCTTCCTCTACGTTCTTTGTCTTCGACGCCAAACTCACTGTTCTTAAACGTAACATTCCAATAATAGAAGACATTAATGTGGTTGAACGTGAAACACCTCTATCTCTAGCACATCTGCCGGTAGAATTAAAGAATAAGCAATACAAACGAATGGGCTGCAGTGTCAAAGAGTAAGAGTGGAGAAGTCGTGTGGTACAGTGATGAAAATGTTTTAGTGCTGGTATTCTACTTCAAATACCGGACTACAAATTAGAATTATAAGACCTCATAGAACATCTTCACATACCAACTGCATGCGAGCGAATAAGAGGATAAATGAATATGACGATAGCAAGATTAACAGGAGCATAGTGCACACAAACATCATTGCCACCGCTACTTTTATAAATGTGTGAACGAAATTTTACCCCAAAACGTAGAAGAGGATATGGTGTAGATAATAAAAAGTGAAAGTGCAAATGCAAATATAGTATATTTAATGTTTCTGTCTGGTCACCTATCCCAAGTTTTGAAAGAAAGATAAGGAATAGTAAGAGTACATTTTCTACAATTTTCCAGAATTTCGTAGGTAGCGTTGTTCTTTCGATCAAAATCACATATGAGAGCAAACGTTCAGAATCTCAAAATTCCATTCATACAAAAATAATAACGATAAAAGGAAGCAAAGCAAAATAAAAAATCACATAAAAAAATAAAAAAACAGCATGTATCAAAGTACCCTTAAAGTGAAATGATGTGCAATGCAGAATTAAAAATATCCAGTGTTACTTCTCTTACCATCTCCCACTTTAACGGCTTTTCTTCTACTCTATTCAATCCAATAAAAACCCCACCAAAGTTAATTCTCAACATTATCAAGGTTATACTCAGCTTCTGATTGATATCTAAATCATTCACCAGTTCCAAACCAATTAAAAACATTCCGAGCGCAACTTCTGTGTTCTATAATAATAAAAGGGTTAGGTTTGAACAAATACTGATTTTCGAAACTTGTAAGACATTTTTGTTTGGTTAACTTTTTATAAGTTGTTATATTTCAATGTTTTGGTGGTAAGTTCGTTTCTAATGTCTTGGTTTCTTCAATTGGTCTTTAACACTCTTATTAGATACTTCAATCCCAGAGCCAGTCTTTTCTTCATTCTTTCATTTAATACGCAGTTTTTTACTTAATGTGTAAGAATTCATTGTTTTATATGTGATAAGATATAAACCAAAACATAAAAGTTGCAAGCGACTTTGATGCCAACCTTATTATAACAGACTTGATTTGTAGGTTCGATTGTTTATTTATACCACGTGATTGCTGTATCCAACCGCAACCATTATCTAAATTGTTTCCCATACATGCTTAAATACCTCCACACTTGTTTTCAAGTCTTGAGCTTCGCTTCAACGTCCCAGGCAGATCACTGGAAACTTACTTCGCAACTGTGTCAAGCTCCTGAGAATCACCAAGAACCTTTGGCAACCCTGGTTTCCTGAAACTGACGTTTACGCTATCATAATCATCAAATACAGGATTAAGAATCTCGTAATACCTTAACAAGATCAGATCCCAACTTAATGCCTGGCCTCCCATCGTCGGGAAAAATTTACTCAAAGTTGGTCTAAAGTATTCTTAGTATCCTCTTAACAGAAAAGTCGTGATCGATTGATTCTCTTAAAGTGTGCTCCGTTGGAGTAAATTCCCGTTGCTTTCCCCAACTTTGGATAGAAAGGGATAATTATTGATGGGGCGGATTATGGGTTATGTTATAACTTTTTCCCTGTAATGGGAAGTAAGGGAAAACCAAGGCTCGCTTCCCTGAAGTAGACTTATTCCCTACCAGGATCATAAAAGACTACCTGCTCGCTACCCAGATCCATACATCACATATATGAAAATTGCTGAATTCAATTATAAAAGAATTTTTATCTACCTTTAATCAGATGAAGGGCCTTTATTGGGAAACTCCCATTGGTCTACCCTTCGTTAGGATTGGCTACTATGCATAAAAGACCATATGTAGTATTTTGTTCTTCACCTTCATAGATTAGTCGAACAATATATAACACTAAAAACAAATGTAAAAAATTGTATTCACTTCTATTACTTCTATTTTTTTTTCATTTAATACTTTAACCTTTGTTATTGAGGAACAAAATTTTAAATAATTTCTAAACCATACTCATATGCAATTTGACCTTCTGTATATGGCTTTCTTGTCCACTTATAGTGGTAGGAACGTGATCTTACCCACAAATTCCATTTGCAGTAGACATAATATAACAAATTAAAATGTAAACCACGATAGTCCCATACAGGTAAAATTGTCACCAACTGATTATGCCCTGTCAACAATTTAGGTGGTAACATTGACTTTTTACCAACTTTTACCAATATTTTATGTTAAACGTGCTTAAACAAGCTCAACTATTCTTCATCCACCAGTAGCAATCATAAAACTTACATTTTTAATGTTAAAATATAGTTATTACATACAAACTTATTACAATTAGAATAATGAACACTTTATACTTAATGTGATAAAACCACTTGCAACCTAATCAGCGATATCGTCGATGCCACCCGGAGTGATGGCAAACATAGTTTCGTTTTCGGCCAGCTCGGGGCTGTCGTAGATCTTCGCGATGCGCCGCCCGTCCTCAGCCTTGCGCAACGAAATCCTCGTGGTGGAGGCGTGGGCCAGGATGTTGCCGCCGACCGGCTTCTGTGCGTCGAGGTGGTGCGGGTTGGTCAGGTCGGAAGTGACCTGATTGGTGATGAAGACCGCCACGTTGTACTCCTCGCTGATCTTCTGTAGGCGCGACATCATCTGCCCTAGCTTCTGCTGGCGGTCGGCCATCTCGCGGCGCCCGCTAAAGTCGACACGGAACAGCGCCATGATGGAGTCGACGATGAGCAGCTTGTACAGCCCTGCCTCTTCATGCAGATGGAAGCCGCGGTGTTGAGCAACTCGTACTGGTGCTCGGAGGTGTATGCGCGCGCGCACACCACGTTCTCCAGCACGGTCGTGGAGTCCAGGTTAAACCTGTTGGCTATGGCCTGAAGGCGCTCGGGCCGGCTGTGGTGTACGCATTAAGGAAGCAAGAAGTACAGACCGATTACAAAAGTACCAACCAGAGCAGTGTTATAATAAAAATAAATGCAGCATGACTACAGACAAAACATAAATTTAGAACTACATCCAATATAACTCTCTATAATAATGAAATTCTTTAGTTTAGAAAACTTGAAAAAAGACTTTTAGATGCATAAATAGTACTTGGAAAAGCCAATGATTAAAATAAGAATAATCAAATATTAAGTAGACAAGGATAATTATCAAGTTAACAGACATCACAAGATATCAAAAAAAACAAAAATATAATTCAGTAATAGACTTGATACTTCAATATTTGAATA
The DNA here is from genome assembly GCA_036346155.1 of Sinelater perroti. Lineage (NCBI taxonomy): Eukaryota > Metazoa > Arthropoda > Insecta > Coleoptera > Elateridae > Sinelater > Sinelater perroti. Next base: position 4,939,320 of record JARFIY010000174.1, read on the forward strand.
TTATAGTCAGTCTCTTTCAACCAAAAAAATGGTGATTAACTGTCGACCTATTCCAAGAGCAAATTAGTCCCTGAAAAGGTGAACCAAATCAAACAAATTCTCACGACGGGATTTTCAAATGTGAACCTAAAAATAGGTCACAGTTCATTAATAGTTAAGGTGAAATATTATTTGTGTATTGTAGAAAAGCGTCTACTATAAAAAAGCCAAACCTCAAATAAGAGATTCAAAAAAAACTAATCATAGAATACACTATTAACTGATTTCAATTTTTTCGCCACAACAAATTACATTTTAGTCCTTGCAATTATTAAAAATTCTCAGAAATAATTGGAAAAATTTATAATAAATGCACCTAGATTTAGTCCAAATAACATTCAGGCTTAAAAAAAGTTCAAAGAAACCTTCAGTCTCGCCAAAAACATCAACATAGGTATGATCCAAGACTTGGTTATCAGACTATGGAACTATCCATCTCAATAATAAAAGGTTGTGCATATTTGTCAGGAACCGAGATGAAATATGTTACCAGATGGACTATCTAAATTTAAAAACCTGGCAATACATTCCATGATCCTCACCTGTGGTCAAGAAAAAACTCCATTTTAAAGCCAGAAATTTTATGCAGAGATCAGGTTTTAAAAATAAAAAACTTAAGAAAACAATTACTTAAATTTAAAAAAAATCAGAAACATTATTCTTGAATTGATGGCCGAATCCAAACAAATTGACCAGAAGGGTTTGGAGAGCAAAAGAAATTACAAAATATGAGGACAGACAAGAAAAACATGGTTACAACAAATAGCAGATGTAAGAAAAAGCGGGGAAACAATAGAAGGGATAAGGAAAAGAGCGTAAATAAAAAGCAGTGGAAGAAATGGATAAAAAAAACCCTAACCCAAGTCTGACACCTGAAAGCTATACTTGGCAACTTGCTAGATAGTTGAATAAATAATAGTAGAATTACTGTAAAAGTATTTTTCTCCTGACTTTCAAAAGTCGAAGAGACAAACGAAAAGTAGCGTATTGTCTTGGATAAAACGATTTTTGAAGATATTGAATTCGTCCGTCTGCTTTCAATAAAAACCAAAAGGATGGCGGATTTTCTTTATACTATCAAAACTTAGCAGCCTTGCGAGTGGTTACAGATGACAGTAGACAACTCTACAGATCAAACCATGGAAAGGCACCAAAAGCCAATATCATTTAAAAAAGCAAATAGTGATACCACATAGCCATAGTCAGGTTAATGACAACTAACAACCAAACGCACACAATGAGTACTTTTAGCAAAAAACCCACACACATTTTACTATAACAAAATAGCCACACATAATCCTTAATTGTAAAATTTTTGTACGATGCATATTCAGACACTTTAAGAAGAGAGCTTAATGAAGACTAAATTCTCTACTAACTAAAAGACATGATGAGTGACATAAGCCCAAAGGCTACAGGGTTAGTAATATTCAACTGTCCCTCATCAGTCAATATCTAATCAATCTATGCCTAAAAAATTATTAATGAAAGCGTCAGTTCGAAAAAAATAAAAATGGGGTAATAGTTCAGTACATTGAAGCTATAATTTTAGAAAAATGGTTGTAGTATGAAAATAATCATTATCATTCAAGGAACGCATTTCGTCCCCCATGGCTTATCTGCAATATCTGCGCTCCTTGTTGCATCCTTTTAAAGTACGACTTCCTTGGATGTTTTTATAGGCTCATGAATTATTTCACAGCAATCATTTTGATGTAAATTAGTCTAATATGTCCTAACTTCCTCATAACTTTCGTCTATCAAAATGAGCTACAAAATGTGCAACTTCAAAGCGTAAAAAAAGGAGCTGGAAAGGTTTTATAAACACTGTAGATAGTGTGGATCAGTTATTCAAGAACAAAACCATTCACAAGATTTGTCAAACTAAAGAATTGTAACAAGGGGTGGAGACGATTGTAGATAAACTAAGGGGGATGGAATATGTTCCACCGTTTTTATGCAACAGCTGCTTCAAATGCGTCAAAATACTGAATAATTACCAAAGATGATCACAGAAAAAATAGTTCAATGCATATAAAAATTGTTTTGAGGAAACAAGGACAAAGGACTACAGGAAAATGTAAAGAATTGGAAAATAGTTAAGAAAAGACATCTATCACACAATCTTTATATCTTCACAGTCGTCACAATGTTAATTACCTATTCAACTAAAAATATCAACATTTCAACTTCACATTACTAATAAGACAAATCAAAAACGGCTAGTCTTTCTTCTCATATTACTTTTCAACCTCAACTCTCAACATCCTCAAACAAAACTGAATAGAAATTCTTTGTTACACATTGAATGTTGTTCAGCATAAACTAATATCATTATTATTAATTTATGCAATTCATTTTATAAGTATACACAGTGTTTGATAATTGTCCTACGAAACCCTTACCATGTTGGATGGAAAATCCGAAACAAGAAAGGCTAGTGCTATAATTTGGCCAATTACATAATTACCTGGTAATCAGAAGTAATAACCCAGCTGTAACTGAAGAGAAGGGGGGACGTACCACAACAAAGAGTAGTAGGACCCAGTGTGACCACTTGTGTAGCACACAAGAGTAAAGAGAGGGAGAAAAGAGCTTACAAGGGGACCATCAAACATGGCACAAACGGATTTTGATGAGACTCAGGTATGTTGACGAGGGATTTGCCCTAAGTAGCAGGCTAGCCGGATTTTATGCGATAGGCCTTAGTTTTCAAGAAAATTGATGGCAAATTTTTACGCGCGCCTTATATACCCGTAACGATGCTCACTAGACAAGCCAGCGAGCGCAGTGCAGTGGGTAAGGCATATAACTATCACATGGGTGACTCATGTTCAATTCCCTTCGCTATCTCTTTTTTTCTCTCTCCTAATCAATAAAATCTCACACAATTGTGGGAAAAATTTCAATACAATGTTCCATATTAATTTCATTTATTATACATTACACATACATTATATATACAGTGTTTCGATTACTTGCTATCGCTGTCAATGTCCTAAAGTGTGCATGGCGTTGCACCATGTTGTGCTTCACGTGTTTTTATGATAATTACCATCTGCAAGATTGTTTACCTAGCATTGACAACTATAGCGAGTAATCGAAACATAATATATATAATGTATGTGTAATATATAATAGATGAAATTAATATCAAACATTGTATTGAAATTTTTCCCACAATTGTGTGAGATTTTATTGATTAGGAGAGAGAAAAAAAGAGATAGCGAAGGGACTTGAACATGGGTCACCCACACGGTAGTCGTATATCTTACCCACTCCGCTGCGTTCGCTGGTTTGATAAGTGGGCATCGTTATATATAAGGTCCGCGTAAAACTTTGCCATCGATTTCCTCAAAACCCAAGGCCTATCGCATAAAACCCGATTAGCCTGGTACTCAGGGCAAATCCCTCTTCAACATACCTGAGACTCATCAAAATCCATTTGTACCACATTTGATGGTCCCCTTGTTAGTTTCATTAAACATGCATCGTTGCAAGGCCCACTAAGGCAACCATACAGTTCTCAGATATTAAGAGTTTAATAACACAAATACACAAATGAATCATTCAGCAATACTCAAGTCGATAACATCAAATATATCTACGTTAAACTCTCTTTAATTCTAAAGCTTCAAACAGCTTTTTAAATCTGCAATAGAAGTTTGTTTTACATTTAAATTTTGGTGGCCCTGAAAAGGACCCATTAAGATATTGTAATTGCTGCTCTATGCGGTCACCATTTTGTTCAAGCACAAGTTTTTGGCTGCTCTTCTAACCATTGCTTCCATGATTGTGCCAAATGTCACAACAATCCTCTCCAAACAAGATTCCTCATTCGGTACGAGCATCCTGTACACAACTTTTCTCGGCTGCACTAAGCTCTGCCCCTTTCTAAACACACAAGCAGTAATTCGTCATTGATCGGCTTATTACCTACAATTACCAGATAATTATGTAATTGGTCAAATTATAGCACTAGCCTTTTTTGTTCCGCATATATACTCTTCACGATTGTTGCGTAAACTACAAAATGTCATTATTTTGGTGCACAGCAACAAAATAATACAAACGCATTTAATTACAAGCAAAGTTCAATTTTGGTCCCCATCTCTATTTTTCCTAGAATTCGCTAGGATAAGACAGGACAGAGGGAGACAAGGAAAAGGATACAAGGTGTGCTCGGTATCGATAAATATAACTTTCCCGCCAGTGTAGCCATTGCCTCCGGGGATTTGTGACATGACACACAAGGTGTAAGCCAGCTGAGTTTTACCAGTCCCAAACTCTCCAAATACCTCCGTGATCGACATGGATTCAATTCCCCCTCCCAAAAGCTTGCTAAAACAAAGAAACTTAACCACAGCGGTGAATTTTACTAGAACACCCACTCTAGATTTTTACTCCCGGTGCTTAATTTGAACACCTGCTTGCGCTGGTCTGATATCTCCAAGGCCGTCACAAAGCCCGTAGACATGGAGACCTTCCCGCAAGCCTCTTTAACTTTTGCAATTTTGGCGTCATTGAAGCCATTTATGCACAGCAACCTTTTCATCATTGTCATCTGGAAACCTTTCACGGTGTTGATGCCGGCCGCTTGTAACTCCTTGATATCCTTTACATCCACTCCGTGATCCTGCAGCAGCAGGATATCTTGAAAGCCGACATCCTCAACTTCCACAGAAACTTCATCAGATGCAACACTGTTTGTACTAGGACCAACCGATTCATCACTCGCTTTCTCTGCTTCAGCAACTATCGGCGCCATCATTTCAGATGCCATTTTTCTCTTTACTTCCTTACTTAAATCTCTGTACTGTACCAAACTGCAAAATTTAATTTTTGGAAGCCCTCCCACTTTAAATTTGCAGGATGAAACACGATCAAGTCACCATGGAAAATTGGCAACAAAAGCAGTGTCGGCAAAACGACAAATAATAATGTAGCTGAAAGTAAAATTTATATTTTAATTAAAAATAATTTATAATGTATATTTTTATTTTTTAACTTATAAAACATTTCTATTGCACAAATTACATGATTTGTATTAGTAATATTAAAAACAATTAATTTATTAATAATCAAATTTATTATGTCAGCATTGATACACGCGCGCCAATTTTAAAATGTCATTTTGCGGTGCTTTCATAGGTTTACATCAGGAAACTCGTACAATTGCTATTTTTTAGTTTTCAAAATTATTATTTATTAAATGTGCTATATCAACTGATAAATGTGATTATTATACTCCAATGAAGAATTAATGTTTAGCTTGCAGCGAGAATCGCAAGCAGTCATAGTAATAAGAGCTCTTCTGATGTAACTGGTATGTGTAGTAAAAATGGATAATAAGAAAACTGTGGTTGTCTTGGCCCCTAACGGAAGAAGGCAGATCGTGAAGGTGAACCCAAACACAACAATCCTGCAGGCAAGCGGTTTGGCCCGCAAAAACTGCTTGGTCACTCTAACCTCAAATTGCAGATTCTGGAGGATGTATGCCTGAAGCAGGGGCTGAAGGCCGAAGAGTACGACATAAAGCACCACAACAAGAGCTTAGACACATCCACTATAATTCGCTTCTCTGGGCTGCCTAACAATGCTCAACTTGAATTAGCCCCAGCTACGAAGACGAGATCGGAAGGACTTGTCACTCTCGGACTGCAATTGGAGAATGGTACCCGATTGACTGGAACTTATACACCAGATATTTCTCTGTGGCATGTGCTGGTGCAACTGTGTCCAGAGGAATCGCACCCAGATACCAATCCGGTGGTTATTTACATGAGGCGGGAGATATATGGAAAGTCTTCTCTTGAAGACACAACTTTGAAGAATTTAGGCCTTACTAATGGAAGAGCAATGTTAAGGCTGATACACAGGTATAGCTAATGAAGGTGTTTAATTCAATAATTTAATTTAAAAATACAATTAGATCACCAGAAGAACTGCATACTCAAGCTAATATATCTGCACCGTTACCCTCGAAGCCTGTAGAAGAAAAGCCTTACATTAGAACATACAAAAAGTAGATTCACCATCTCCAGAACCAACTTTGCCTAAGCATGTCGAACAAGTTCAACCAGAGGATCAAGATGTGCCTAAACAGTCAACCGCGCCTATTGCTAAACAAGACAATTTTATTACCAAATATATAAAACAAGAAAAGAGGAAGCAAATAGAGAATCTTGATAATACAAATGTAAAACGTGCTGTTGAATCTCGTACAGATGCAGAGCCAATGGATATAGATGTTGACACAAGTAACATTTCTATTTCTTCAAACAAGGAAAAGACTGTTGCAGATGAAGATTTTGTATTTGTAAGTATTTTATAATTTTTTTTAATTTACTCAATGGGTATTTAGTTAGGTGCACGAAACGCTATGGTTTTCTCACAAGAAATGGCCCAAAGTATTCCAAGCGAGGACCTTCCCGACGACTTTTTTGAATTAACAATAAATGATGCAAAGAAGCTGCTTAGAGATATCAAGAAACAACGATTAGAACTAGAAAACTCCCCGTTGCAGACATCTGCCTTGAGGAATCTGCAAAAATCTAAACAGCAGCTGTCTCAACTGAACAGATACAAGCAGGCCATCATCAGAGTCAATTTCCCAGATTATACTGTTTTGCAGGGCACGTTTAGCCCAGCAGACACTGTGGGCACAATTATTGAGTTTGTCAGGGAATACCTGGAAAATCCACAGACGGATTTCTACTTATGTACTGATTTGTTCCTGAAAAGGAAGCTGTGAGATTACTAATTGGTTTTTCAGATACAACTCCACCAAAAAATGTTTTGGATACTGACAGCCGGTTGATCGAAATTGGTTGTGTCCCAAATGCAGTGCTGCATTTTGGTGTGAAAGAGCTCGGCAAGAGCGAAATGTTCCTACGAAGTGATCTACTAAACAAATTCACGACGCCGTCTGTTGCCAGCTTAGCGGCAGCTAAAATGAGGTGCGGATGTTAAGTTGTGTTTTTTTTTGTTGTTAAGTGCCATAGCATTTTGTGCATTATATATTTTTTTGTTTTTTCCACTCCTTATAGGATCACTTCTTTGTTTCTCATCTTGGTCAATCCTTTTATCTATCTCTATAATAGCAAATATGTGTTCTATGTTCTATACTCTATAAAGACATTTTAGTAATCTACAGAATTGGTGCTGTTTAAGGTGATAAGTGCATATGTGCACGTGTGCATGGGCACAGTGTAGATGGGCATGTGTATCTGTGATCTATTTTATAGTCGATAGCATGTGTCTCTTACCAAATACCAGTTATTCTGATCAAACCAGTTTTTCTCTAAGTTTTCTGGCTTACATAGCTTTATTTATTTCCATTCTCTACCCCAGTTCTGTCATTCTACCAGTGTCCATTGCCATTCTTTTTTCAGATATCTGACATCCATTTGTTTATACTAAAGAAGTGTCTTTGTTTTGATGGTATTAATTATGGTTTAAGCTATTTCCAATTGCAGTCTAATTTTGTCATTTCTTATGTACTCTATTTTAAATGTACCAGCATCTCCAGTAATCTATTTTTAGAGCCATTGGACGATTTCAGTTTTCTTGATTAACTTCCCATATTTCCAACATTGGTATACACTCAATTGTGGTCTTGTATATTGTCTTTTTGGTTTATTTAATGATCTTCTCATTTAAAGGTAGGGTCTAATAGCTCTCTTCCTTGTGCAAACTGCCTCACTTCCAGACGTGTCTAAGAATATAACACCAAGATAGAGCAAAAATTTTTACAGAAGAATACATACGTCACACTGACGTCATCAGCACAGAGAACAAATATCCAGTCGGACTAGTCCAATTTCCATTAAAAGGGGTGGTCTGCGTACATGGGCGTACTTAACTTTTCCTTGTGACACATCTAAAATTTTGGAAGAGACCCTTTCTTTGAATTGGGAAATATTAACCATCACATAAAAATTTACTCAATTTTTCCCAGAACAGAATTATTTATATCTTTTTTTATTCAGTTGAGATAATTGCTCCCTCTATTTGTATTAAGGCTTTTGCCCGCAATCCAATTACAACCTAAATGTGCATGCCACTGCCATTTCTAACGGACAAGTGCACGCAGCTTTGTATCACGTGGTGTATTCTTCTCTGAAAATTTTCGCTCTAACAGAATGAATGATATTTACATTTATGACACTACATTCATTACCAACTAAATGTTTAGTATTCTGCAAATTAATTTCTAAAGATAAGGTGATAAGTACAGGTAAAAAATTATATATTTTTATACTTTCAGGTTAATATATCAGGAATTCAAATTAATTTTAGTAGATGTTCCAGTTTATTTTTCAAGTGCAACAAATGGCTTCTGTTTTCTCCTCCACTTTGATGTATGAAACAAATAAGATGCTATCTGCTAATCCATCTTCCAGCAAATTTCATTATGCATAACTAATTACACAGTTTTTGTAGTAGATATCCCTGGCAAAGTTTTTCATAATAAACGAAATAATTTTGACTTGACTTGCACTTGAAATGCCATTACCAGCAGCTTTATGTTTGTGTAGTCTTTGGCATGAAAGTCGCTTTTTTGCCTTATTACAGAATATAAACATAACTACACCTGTCCACATCATGAATGCTGCTACTTCTACTAAACTTCATTTTAAGATGGACTTTTGGAGTGATAAATATACACAAAGCACTTTCTTTGTCCCAGAATCCATTTTGTAGGTAGAAACTTTGTTCTGGAAGTCTAAGTATTTCTGCATGGTGGAAGAAAGCTTCTAGTTAGTTTTATTTTTTGTCTTCCCCACACAACTGTATGCTGTGATTTTAAATGGTTTGATTTAAGATCGAATATTAAATGAGCAAAAGGTAAACAAGCACAATAAATTAAAAAAATTAAAAATTAAGCTTCTAAATGACAAAAAGACTGTCATTAATAATAACTCTTAATTACTCTAAAGTACCCAGTCTATTCATGTTGGAATGGACTAGCCCAGTTGAAAAAAATGACATTTTTGGATTAGATAGGTTTTTACATTTTTTTTGAAAGAATTAGCATTTTATTTTTGATTATATTTAAGTTATAGTTTGCCATAGTGGATTGCTGTTGATTAAAGTCTCTTAGAAGTATTTCTTAATGATGGAGTTGTGATATTGGAAGAAACAGTTCACATTATGTACATCATTTAAAATATTTATGCGAGTTCTGATCAAGCCAAAAACAGAAATCAAAGTTAGTTCGTTTCCCGTTAGTGACAAAGAAGAGGAAGGTAACGTCATTAACAAAATGGATCAGTATATGGCAATCACACTTATGCCACCTCAGATGTATTAATCATTTTGATCCGAGTTGATTTATTACATCACTTGTATTTCATGATTTACAATCATACACACACAGAGTTGAATTTCTGTTATAGCCATAAAAAATTTCCCTAGATTCATCAAGTTGCAACTTCATGTTTAATAATCAGTGTTTTAAACTAAATGGGTTGACCTTATTTGATTTTTCATATACATTTATTTCCATTTTGAATAGTTTTATGAAAGGCATTCTTGAAGGGTTAACAAACTAATGGCAGATTATTAACTTAAATAGTTAAATTTGTTTATATTTAACAATTAACTTTGTTACTAAGGTTATTATAAATTTCTGCATACTCCTACCTCAATTACTTCAGTAATTCCCAAACTAATCATAAAAGCTTAATTTGATCTTAAGTTTACTCTAGGATTTCACTTTATTAAGTCCAATTCCAGAATAAAGTTGAGAAATGAGGTCGGTGTATCCAGACAACAGATTGAGCGAAGTATTCCAGGTAGCTTGTCCAAATCCATTTCTTCAGTTCTAGACAATGGCTACTGAGTTCTCTTCTGGTTATCAGTCCCCAAAATGGCTAATGAGCTCTTTGGTTTTGCTATTTTTTGAATTTTAGAATGATAATTCAAGGTATTCATTTCTAAATCGATCTTTTAACTCCTTACAGAGCTTCTTCAACTGCTTCTGGAATTGAGTAGCTTCTATAAGTTTTAATGGAAATTGACAGACATTCTATAGAAACGTAACTGGATTAAATCCTCAGAGTTTTCAGAAATAGAAATCAAGGATAGCCATTGGCTACAGCTTTAACTTCAATTAGACAGAGTTCCATTTGGATATAGTTTTTGTTCCCCAGTATTCTCATAAATAATTCCTTCAAAGTGAGGATTATTTTCTCAAAATCCCCTCCATCAGGCTGCAGTTGGAGGGCTAAATTTTTATTTGATTTGCTGGAACTCAAACTTATTTTACTTCCCCTCAATTGATTTCTTTAAAGGGATTATAGGCCTTAAGAAATTAATCTGTGTACTACACAATGGGTGGCTTCTTTTGCTAATGAACTGGTTGTCAAACTGCTCGAAAATTCACGCAAGTAAAGATAACAATCCATACTTTAGTTTCACCTTCAAGGAACAATCAAATACTTTGGTTCCTCAAACTCAATTTTTGGTAGCAGAGCAGGATCTGTTTCTTGGTTTTGAAAGGAATCTTCAGACTTAACATACTTTACCGCCTTTCTAATAGTCTGTTTTTTTCTTTAGATTCAAACATTCTGACGTAATTTAGACATTAAAAATCCAATTCCAGCATGACAGTATTTCTTATGTGCATATGTAATTAAATGCTGGACTAATTTGTGATTTTCAGGAAGGATAACTGGTAATTTAAAGTTTCTTGTTTTTTCCAATGAATCTTAGGGTCCAAGCCATTAGACAAATATTGCTTTAGCATTTATCAAATCAGAAAACATTTGTGCTAAAGAATATTTACACCGTTAAACTTTGCAGCTTTATTTTGCTCACTACTAATTTCTTTTACATTCTACTGGGGTTTCTGCATTGTCCAAGGACTTTCTTCCTCATATAAACAGGTTATCCCCCCCTTTCCTTGTTACCAGCTCCATCATTGTATATCCATTGGATGGGAAATCTGCTGAATTAATTTCTCCTAAAACAAATCGTCATGAGTTAGTGTTTGTGAACTTGGAAATCTAAATCTTGGTACTCTAAAACCCCCATGACTGTTTTAATATTATGTACTTACTAGTTAGGCCCCAAAAATATATCCGAATAGCTCAAGTTGGAACGGTGGCTTTTTTACTGGTGTAACTCTAGGTTTTTGCTTGAACTAGTTGTACATTGACTTGATCTGCCAGTACAGAGAAATATTGCTGCAGCATAAGTCTTCTCACTGGCGTCTGAAAATGTACGTAATGTCATAGTTCCTATTGTTATGCAGCACGAAATCTTGACCTCTTGTGTTAATCCAATATCCCCAAACTTTTTTGTTTTTTGCCTTATATATTCAGGAACTTCTGAATCCTAGTTTATTTTCTAATTTATAAATATTGTATAAGGATTTTCAAATGATCTATTACTAGAACAGTAAACTTAGTCATATCAAGGAACTTGAGCACCAGGCTTAATAAATCTTTTTTGGTTATCTTTTCCTTTTCCAGTAAGTATTTAATTTCATAGTCACAAGCACAAAGTGGAGGATTTCATATCCCAAAGTAGTCCCAAGATTAGTTTTTAACTCAGCAACAGGAGTAGACACTTTCATATCCAATCTGCAGCCTTTATGTAGTTCAACTCCAGGATAAAAGCTGTAATTCCATTGAGAGTTTGAAAAATCTATTACTCATTATTTCATTACTCTTTGTAACTGAATAAATATAAAGGCTTTCACGACCGGTGTTTTCGTGCATTGTGTTGTTAGACTGTGGTCAGAGTTTGCTCATCTTAGTTTCTACATTGTGGTTAATAGTCTTCGTTTTGTCATAAATTCATTACTTGACAGTTCAATGGTAGTACAACAGAATATCTTCCATCGTTAACAACTTTCAAATTGTTTTTTCAGATTTGTTCTCCCCTCTTTGTTTTAATTTTGATTGGATCATTGATACCAAGAACTAAATCTTGAATTGATTTTAGCTCAATAGATAGTAATATTCACTTGTTTGCTTATAAATATTATTATCCAACCAAATTTCGGTTTCAACTACTAACAATCCGTTTTATAGTTTGTAATAATTGTCCACTGTAATATTTCGAAAATAATCAGTTCTGATCAGTATTTGTATCTCTAGACAGCCTAGTCCAATATCTTCTTCTTCTTTCTCGTTTCCTTCTTGCCCTTTCAGGCGTCGGATTCCTTCTCCTAGTCCAATATCAAAAATCCAAATATTTTTCTTATGTACGTTTTTCTTATGTCCATTATTAAGTGGAGAAGCGAAGCGGAGTCACTTACTAACTTTATGTTGCCTGTCCGTCTGTCTGAGCAAAAACTCGAGAACGGCTGGGAATTTCCAAATTCTGTTTTCACCAATGGACAGGTGACCAAAAAGGCTTGTTTGCTAATGATTTTGAAACTGATTGGTCAAAGGTCAGTGTTAGTGCTTCGTCACTTTGCTATGAGTTGCAAGCTTTGCAGGTTTATTCGTCCTGAGAACAGTTGAGGAAGTTTTAAAACTTATAACCGTTCAAGTGAACTTAAGAAATAAATTCAATTATTAGTTCCACTGAATTACATAATGTCCATAGTTACATGTTGAACATTTAATTTATGACAGTCACAAGCTGTGTAATTTGGTTCCAAACATCAGAAAACACCATCGGTTATTTTTGACTTTTTCTTGTTTATCTTTCAACGTCCAATTTCTTAAAGTTTTGTAATCTTGGTTCCAATGCTTTCTATTACAGAATATACAGGTTTGAAATTTGGCCTTATCTTTAGTCTTTTCTCCTGAGAAGGGTGCTCCTTCCACAGCTAGAGAATCTTTATCTTTCTTATTAATTGGATTTTCAGCGATGTTCTTCTTGTAATCAGCTCCATTAATTTGCTTTCTAACAAACTTCAAACCCTTAAATCCTTCAATTATTTTCATGTTGAAATTGTTTTCCTAAATCTAGCTGTAAGAACCCTAATAATCACATCTTAAGCTATATATGGCTTAAATGGTCATTATCCAGGTGAACCTTGAGACGCAGATCATTGTGTCCTAATTCTTTTAGGCCAACTACCCAATAACTACACATTCAAACTTTCTTGTAATATTTCCAAGCACCAAACTTGGAGTTGCCCATTTGAACTATTTTTCCAGGTCTCTGAATCTATTTGCAAAGTTCCTATAGTTGAGGTAATTTTGCAACTGTACCAATAGGAACAGGTAATTTTTTAAATAAGCGTCTGGTTGGCTCTCTCGGGTTCTGTAATAGCATTGGCATAGCTATTATACTACACATAACTTTGTACCAGAGAGTAGGAATAATTTTGCATCTTCAAAACAAGTATTTTTTGCATAAGACACTTTGAAGGTTATAGATTTTTATCTACATTGGACTATCTTATAATTCTCCTGTTTCTTCAAATTGTTGGAGCTTTGTATTAGAAACATATCTATTGTCTCAGACTTTTTTTCTCCACTTCTGATAATTTTACTGATATGATCATTGGTGATTGTATTGCACAGTATCATTAAGTATGCAAGTCACTTGTTTATTCCAAGAGGTTCTTGATTACATTGATGGCAAGACATCAATTATTTGCCTTTTATCTGCTCTTCTAGAAACTTGTTTAAAATTCTTCTTCGATCATCCTCTAAAATTATCTAAGAAAATTTCTAATTTTAAGAATTTTCTAGGATCTCTAAGTTTTGGAAGTTCTAGATGTTTCTAAGAATTTATAATTCTTTTTAATTCACATTTTGTTCCATTTTTCATTTTTTCACTATAAAAATGGTATCATTTGACTCGTCTTATTAAATGGTGTTAGGTATAACGTGACCTCAAATTGTGTGTTTCATTTTACCTTCTCTTAAGAAACGTGCAAAGAAGACAAACTGTAGAGAACAAGCTGTTATTTTTTTAACATGACAAATAAATACGCATTTAGCCAAACAGGTCACATAAAGGGTTCTCTGCACACATTTTGGCCCTGTTATATTCAGATCCAAAAAAATGTTTGAAATATCATTAGACTGTAGCTTTTCCAGTTGCATTAAGTCAATGAGTTAATTTATGACTGACGTTGACAACTTTAGCAATAAGAAAAAAGATATTTATATGTAAATTAACTGATATTTCAATTAAAAATAATGATGTAATTTAAAAACTGTTTTGAAGGACTTCAAACATTTTACATTTTTCTAAATATCATTCCAGAACCTCTTCTACTATTGTTGCAGATGTGCAAATGCTTCTCGATCTTTCTCTGTCACTAACCTCTTTTTTCGCCTGTGTCCAACTAAAGTCTTTGTTCTTTAAACTTTCATATCCATTACTACTAAATAATAGCTACGTTCCATCTCATATCCTCTTCTTATTCTGATATTTTTTCCTTTCATTTTACTTCTCCCTATTAAGAGGATGTCAATTACTGATTTCTTGTTCCTGATTGGCATCTCCCATTTATATTTACATGCACTATATGGCCAAGAACATCTGAACATCCACTCTTATAGAATCAGAGGCTCATGCGACATCCAACATAGGATGTTGGTCCACCTTTAGCATCAACCACATTCGGGAAAACTATCTACCAGTTTTTGAAATGTGCCTGTAGGAATTGCCTTCTGTTGCGCCATGAAAACTGCTCCATGAGCCACTGAAGTTGGACTATTTGACCTGGCGCGTAATATACATTAAAACTCTTTCAAAAGGTCTTCCATGGAATTAAGATAAGAGCTGTGCGAAGGCCAGTCTAGTTTTTCAACACCCGTCTCATCAAATCGTGACAAAATAACCTTTTGTGTATGAATAAAATAGTTATTCTGTTAGTAGGGGAAAAATTCTTTCCTGAACTGTTGCTAGATAAAAGCACAGAATTGTCAAGAATATCAAGATACAGTGTTCATCCTTCTGGTTACAGGAATTAAGGGCTTAGGTCTAAACTTTAATTTTTTGGCATCCACCAAACCTAGATGTGTCCGTCAGAATTGTCAGATCTTTGTAATGAAATTCATCACTCCATAGAACTTGTTTCCATTGTTTCACAGATCAATGGCGGTGAGTTTTGCACTTTGCAAGCAACTTGGACTTGTAAGCTCCCACATGACCACGAAAATCCTAATGAACAGCCTTACTGCTAGCAATGCTGCCAAAGGCACTTTGAAAATCACAAATCATCGTTACCAGTGAGAAGTTAAATGACAACGATTATTAAGTTTACGCTACCTACCATTTTGTTTCACTGTTGTTTCTTATCCAAATGTTTCTGTTTTATAATAACATCATTTACAGTTAATTTAGGTACCTGTAGCAAGGTCAATATTTCATGAACTGCTTTGTTGCTTCACTGTCACCCAATCAATGTACCACATTCAAAATCACTCAACTCTGCCAATTTACTCATTGTTTATCTGACGCACGTGTATGACCTATATATACTTCTTTCTATACTTTTATCTTCGATGACGTTTCAGTGCCTATAACAGCCAGATCAACTTTTTCAAAAGAGTATCCGGATACTTTTGGCCATATAGTGTATTTAATTAATTTAGAACGTCTTGTCTTCTTCAGTGTGCCAAAATATATAATTCTTTGTCCATTGTTATTTTTTAGATTTGTATCAAAATTGTCAACGCATTCTTCTATGCTATCTGGATAGTTCCCTATTTTATCGCTCAGGTCTCCAACTACTATTAATGTTCTCTCTTGCATGCTTCTATTTTTTTGGTATTCATTCTAGAATTCATCTAATTTTGTTTTGCTTCTTCATTTGGTCCATATGTTATCTTAAAATTCTGTTGGTTATCTTATTCTATTCTTTCATTCCTTCCACATACTTCTGATTGTACCAAATATTCGCTTCTCTTCCACATTATATAAAGATATATCCATCTTTTAATTCCACACATCCTTTTCCTTTTCTCTTAGTTTCAGTTAATATAATTTTGTCTCCTAAATTGTCAAAACAAATTCATCTTTTTTTCTGATTATTTCTCTCCTATTCCATGTTGCAGTTCTCCACATTTTGTTTTTTATTCTGATCTATTCATATTTTTCTGTTGTTTTAATCTTATTATTCCTTTTGTCTTTCTTCTCCTTTTTCATAGTCCATTTCAGTTTTGTTATATTGCATCCAGTTGCTTTTTAGCTTATCGCCTTTTTTATTGTCGTTCGCTTATCACCCTTAATTAACTCTATTTACAGAATTCCATATTCATGTTGGTTATTTACTTTTAGTTTGTGGTATTTTACTTCGATTCTTTTGTTAGTTTTCTGATAATGCCTTTTTTTGCTTTTTGTACATATGTCTTTTATAAGTTGTTTTGATGCTCTATATTTCTTTAAATTGTTCTTGTTCTTCATTACCATAATTTTATTTACAAATTTACCCATTTCTACCCGACAAGTTTTCGCTCCTATTTTTCTTATATTTCTTTCATTTTCATTTTGATATTTCCTAATGTAGTTGTCATTCTAATTTTTAAGGTTGATTGCTTGTATCTATTTGTAGTCCTTGTATAACAACATTTTTCCACTTTTCATTATCAACCTTCCTAGTAATATTTCTTTTTTGTGTTAGTTTTACAACTTTTCTTCTGAATCTTCCACTCTCTTTGTTAGTTGTTCGTTTTGTTTTTGCAAGCCTCTTTTCTCATATTACTCATTTAAAGTTAATTTCATCTAGATTCTTTTTAAACTTGTCTTTCAGTACTTGATAATTTTTATTCAATTCTGCCCGTTCGTATTACAAAACTATGCCAAATGGTTTTTCAGGTTTTATAAGCTAACTAATATGCTAATGTCGCTTCTGATTATTTAGATGATAAATAATCAAACATTCTCACAAATCAAGATTGTGTAATAGATCCCCACAACGAAACACTTGACTAGTAAGGTTGGGTGAGCAACCCATATAGTAGGTTAAATTGGGATTCCAGTAATTGATTTACAAGACAGCTCTTTGTGAGTTTAAGTTTAATTATCAGAATATTAGAACAGTGACATATCACTCATAGTTTAACAATAATACATGAGGATAGTAAATTACAGAAGTTGAAGAGCCACAAATGTTCAAGGTAGAATAAGACCAGGATCAAAGGGATTGTTCTTAATTTTATCATTTGTAGATGGCTCATAACATGAAAATGGTGAGCTGTCTTCACTTCTGTTAGATAATAATGCAATATCTAGTTGCTATAGTGTAGTAGCGGGAAATTTTATCCATTATATTCTCAACTTTGTCTAACCCATGATGTCTTCATTATTAGTAAAGCTGGTTTTTCTCAAAGCTCAATGGGAAGAGTTTTATTAAACTATGGAAGTCTTGCTCAATGGCTTTGTCATCTTTGTTCTTTACTGCTTTATACTATTCAATTGACTAGCGCTGGTGTGGTCATAAGGTTGAGGCCTGTTTTGGTCACAAACGACTGGCCTACTCAGTAACTAAAAATAATGCAAGTGCTTGCATTCACTTTGAACAAAAGTAATAATGCAGTAGTCTAAGGCGTAATGCTTATTACATCGCCCCAAATTAAAGATGGTGCATCAATCATATAAGCCTTGACTTCCTAGTCGCAGGCCTTGCTGCCATATGGGGCACGGTTTCACTCTTATTATTTGTATTAATTATTCCTATTATTCAATTTACTATTGAAAGAGAGAGCAACTCCTGTAGAATCTGGATATGGCTATATTCTAGTTATTAACGAGTTAATTGTTGCACTTTGATTAAATTCAAACAAATTGAATTTGCACCTGTTGTGAGATCTAAAGATTTTTTATTTTGGATAATTATTTTTTCCTAAAACAATATAATGATTATTAAGCTAGTGCTATGTAACCTTACCGAGTAACCAGACATCTATCTAATTCCTTCCTTTCTCGTCAATTTTTGCATAAGCATTAAGAAAACCGAAAGATCAATTTTTCATGAACAAGCTAGTTCTCAAAAAAATGGACGAATTAAAACTTAAATGAAGGATTTGAAAACAACGATTGAAACATATTCTCTTCCTGGGTTACCGTTAGAACAAATCAATTTCATACTCTTTTTTATTAGGCTGCGTCTGTTTGGTTCAAAAATGTTATCATTACATAACAGAAAGGGCCAACATTTTTGTTTTAACATCATTTTAATGTTAGTATCAGAATACAAAATTAAAAATTCACAACAAACGCAATCATCTTCAAGTAATTGTATTCGACATATCTGCTCCATTGTGTGTATTCCAGAAAACAAGCAATGCGGCTTGGACCACCCCTTTCAGCCGATGACGAGCTCGCAGAAGACCTGGACGTAAACGTAGGTGCGAGCACAAGCTCCGGCTCGCATGTGTACGAGGATTACCCTGCCAAAACCACCAAAGAGCCAGAGAAGATGCCTAAGTGGTTCAAGCTAACCAAATAGGACTAGATACTGCATTTTACTATGCCTCTGTATGCAAATAGCTGTATTTATGTTTATCATTAAAGGGTTTAAATTGCCACAAATCGATTAATTAGCAGAACATACATAGGGCATATATAATATGGTTAAATCACAGCTTGCCATAGATGTATACTAAAAATTACTTGATATGACTAGCCACTCGCATGAATCTAATGCTAGCTGATAAAAAAATTTAAATTGTACAAAAGTAGGAATTAAGTGGCAGTAAAAATAGTACTACTGGCATTAAGAAACTATAAAAACCAAAACCAGGAAGTTTCTAATCCATTTCATCTTTCTCCTGCTCCAAATGGATACCCATCGGACCCAACATGTTTGAAGCTGGACCGGCTTCCCCCATCTGCGCCTGGTAACTCTCCAAAACATTCTTTAGCGCATTCATATCTATATCGACTGGCTCGAAGTTTTCAACATCTTCAAATCCATCACCCCTAGCTTTTGGTATCTTCTGGAAACTCTGACCGACAGCAGTTTTGGCCAATTCCTCATCCATCTGATCCATATACTCGAGCATGTCGTTTTTAACTTTGTTATCCTTTATATTAGCCTCCGTCTCCTCTCCATATGCACTCATATCAGAATCTGAATCTAAATCCCAACCATCATCTTCTGGGATCATGAAATCCAAAATATTCTGCAAAGCACATGTAAAAGCAGCCGGATCAAAGCTAACCTTATTAGAATTGGACTTCTCCTCCTTTTCTTCCTCTTTCGTATCCGTAGAGAAAGAAACTTTATTCTTGCCTTTCGATTTAATGCCTCTCGGTGGGCGGATAGGTGAATTTTTCACATCGGGAAACTCCACACCTTCAATGTTAGATACCTGGTCTAGGAACTCTGTTATTTTGCTAGTAAAAGTTGCTGCATCTGTGTTTCCGTTCAAGCCCATGCATTTCTTGTGACCATATTGCTCTTCGAGCATTCTCTCTAGATCTCGTGGATCAATATTCAACCAAGAATCATCATCATCTGGTGGCAACTCTGCGAATTTGATTTCTTCATCACTGTAATCCAAACTTTTGGCCAGATCCAAAATTTCTTGTCCCACAACTGGAGCTGAATGCATAGAGTCCCTGTAGCTGACATAATACTCTTTGGCTTTGTTTAGCAAATCATTATATGCTCGTGAATGCTCCAAGAGGTCTTTGAAGTAGCCACGCCCCTTCAGCCTCTCCAAATATGCATGCCAGCCTCTGTCCGTTTCTATGTCTGCACTAGGTTTAGCTTGTGATGCTAAAATCTCAAAGCCACAAGCCAATTTGACGCCCAAACTGTGGGCCTTATACTGTGGATTGTTCATCGCAGGCATATTCCAGCCAGTTCGCTTATCAGGCACATAGCGACTATGCGCCAGCATAGCATACAAACACCTTGTGAAAGTAACACGTGCATAGACACGATTTTCTGGTGGAAAGTACTTCATGGCTCGGCATGCTCGTAAATCAACAGTGTCACGGTTACAAAACGCTCGGACGGCAGGTGCGACTAGGTCAGGTTTGTGCCTTAAGATTGTTGCGACCCCTATGGGTAAGTATGCAGAAGCAGTATGTAGGTTATCCTTTATTTGCTCTGGATAACCCTTAATTTTGTTAAGCAGGCAATTCTGAATATCATCAATGGCCAGATATTCCGCAGGATTTTTACGTATCTGTTCTATCATCTCTCCCACAAAACTTTGTTCTTCTGAAGGGTCTTCGATGTTTGCGGGTGCCACAATATGCACAGCACCATTGTAAATGTACACGCGCTTCTCGCAAACTTCCGGACGAGCCCATTTTGGCAAATAATTGGCAGCTTCGATCAGCAAGAATTCTCCATCCGCATCCACAACCCTCACAAGCAGCCCTTCTAGTTCTTTGGTAATTTGAAAGAGCAGGAAAACGATAAACCACTCGTCCTCGATGTTGTCACCATAGTGGGATATGCCATATAAATGGGGCGGAGGTTTTCTGAAATTTGATCGCACTTTTAAATTACTCCAATGCTAATTAGTGAACTCACCTTCTTGCGCTTCTTCAACTTGCAAGTTGCAGTCGAGGGTCCTGGTGACTAGCTTGAACTCGTCGCGGTGCCACAGATAGTCCTTGGCGTACTTCTCGGTGATGCTCTGGATCTGGCCCAGGTAACTCTTGAGGATGGACTGCGCTTCTTTGTCGTCTCCGCAGGCTGCTGGGGGAAATACGAAGTACTCGACAAAGTCTTCTTCGCGAACGGACCGCAGGAAGTTCAAGTTGTCGGCCATGGTGAGTAATAGATTAACGGACGCTGATTAATAACCGACAACGGTGTGATTAATTCCGAACATCAACCGTTACGGCCGGTGTCCTAATTTGAAGCGCCTCGTGCTCGCCATGCGGCGCGATCGTGCCCCTACACCGAACCGTGCAAAAGTCACTGCAGTATTGATTATGGGAACGTTCCTGCACTATTGATGCATCGTTTGAAGAGTTCGCGGACAATGTTTATGGAGTTCAACGGCTTGAAGTTGTACGCAAGCGGATTAGGATGATTAACTCGTCTTACACAGTATAATTCAAAATAAATTAAATTTTGTTTGGGTATTTTTTTGAAAATTTAATAAATTAGATTTGGGGGGGGGTCATAAAATGTTATAAAATGTCATTTGATATTTCCTATTGGTATATGCGAAAACAAAGGATACATGTTTTTTTATGTTTTTTGACACCATAGCAGTAGTAGGACTGACTCGATGAAACGCCTTCCCCAAGAGAAAGAACTGGATAGGCCTATAGTATTTATTGTCGACTTTTCTTGAAAACATTCATGGCGAATTCTCAAAGAGAAATACAACCGGGCAATTATTTGAATATTTTAATAGTAAGACTTTATAAATTGTATCGGCTTATTGCATGTTTAATATATTTTGACCTTATATATAAAATTTTGGACGAGATTAGTGACTCCAAAAAGGGATTTGATAAAGTCAGACTTTGTCTTCAAAAACTGACCACCATGTCATTTTAGGTACTGTGTAATAGTATGGGTCTCTCTTATATCTTTTTTTTTTTGATATTGGACGATATTATGGAGCAATGTCTCTTGGTGATATTGTCTCTACATCACGCATTAAAACTAATTCTATTCTAACAGTACAATGAAATTTTTACCGATGATATATTAAGGACACCTCATTCTTTAAAGTGGAATTTCATTTTAGTTATGCCGGATAGTTTCATAGAAATTATCAATTTTATCATTATTTATCTAATAGAAGATCGCATACTTTTTATACATTGCCAGAATGATTTTAACTCTTTAGTGGATTGCTCTTTTTTGATGTGGTCAGCTAGGGTGAAGCTAAATAAGAGTTGAAGCATAGTATCAGATACATTGCGCAGCAGTTATATTTTCTATCTTATCCAAACAAATTCGGTACTAACGTGTTTTGCATTTGGTAACTAGGTGGTAGAATAAAGTCAAAGTTGAAGACCCAATTATTGTTATATTCAGTTCAGGATTGATGTTCTGCTTCTTGCTTTTCTATTGTTCCAACTCTTATTGTATAGCATTAGAAACTCTATGGTGTATGTTCTGGTTCTCACATAACAAAAACAAACAGCAGCGGTGGCGGAATAGAACCCTGATTTACGGTTCTATGACAATTCTACACCATTATAGTTTCTACAATAATTTAAACTGCGGGAACTTCAGGAGAGTCAAACCGGTTTGTTGAACCCAATAAAGTATTTAGCATGGCAGTGGACATTGAAAAACTAATATTGTGTTCTGCCTTTATTAACTACTTTTTCTTCAAAGGTAAGGGATGGTATCACAAAATGTCGTATGTCTCAAGGAAATGTGTGTCCACAGTACAAGATGGCTCTGTAATGTTCTGTAATTGCACAGAGAGAAATGTTAAATCAGTTGTTAGTCAACCGCCGTGCAAGATGGACGTGATCCGAGTAGAACAGCGGTCGTGTATGTTTATTAAAGTCACACATAACATAACATTACAGGTTTCATGTTACAGAATCATCTTGCCCGTTGCCGGTCGCTGGTTGCTTCGCGTCTTCACCGAAACCCTGATACTCATTTTGCGACTGTTCGGTATGGAAAAGCATTATTTCCGACAGCTTCTACCAACTCTCAATGTCATTCTCTGGCTTTTTTACCACGTAGAATGGATATTTTAATGTACGAACGCTGACAACTGATTTAATATTGCAACATCACTGAATCATCTTGTTTTGTGGCCAGACACTATGAATGCACGATTTCTTTGAGACACGACATTTCGTGATGCCACATATGATACCTTACCGTCTCAGCCCTCGTAATATAGATAAGAATGAGATCTCGTGCAACTACAATTTTTTTGTTGGGTTTAAATAGGCCGAATTTCAACTTTTGGTTGATTTTTAGTTCTATTGCCGTTAAAAAATCCCCTTTACATAATCGGAACCAATTTTGCCCCCAGAATGTAAATCATTACTTTATTATTATTATTATTATTTTTATATAATCAAAACCTTATTTACCTTCGAGTGTCTAAGGTGTTACATTAGCCGAGATTGTCCAACTCCGACATTTCACTTAGCCCCTTCATTAGTAGTATTCATAAATCTGTACTCAAATATAAACACGATTAAAATAGCTCTGTTGTTTTTATAATTGACATGTATATTCCCTGCTCATTCCTTATTCAACTTGCCTATTTCACGTTCATACCCACGTTAGAGTCTGAACTTTGATCCCAGGTTTGACCTTGGTCTACCTTTGCCTCTGTTGTGACATTGTCTACTCAATTTTCTTGTATGTATAAGTGCTTCTCATTACCATCGCTCTCAAACGAAAATTTTCCATCACTTGCGGTTCTACGGAAATTTTCCTAACGGTACGCTCATTGCTAGTTCGGATCTCGAAATCTTGTATCCCTTTCAGGCTCTCGTCGGCAGTATTTATCTCTACCGAACTGTATATTGACCTTTGACCAGTTGTTATCAGCATGCAGCAGCAGCCTCATCTATATATTATATATAGATTATAATCAAAACCTTGGTTTACATGTATACGTGTAATTTTATTTGCTTTGATATTTTCTTTAAACTTATTATAGTATCTCATACATTTTGTACTACAAATGTAAACTTAAATTTGACTCTGTACCCATGTTTTTTATTTCTGGACTGAAATATATTCTCCAGGACACCAAAGTTCCTTTTAGCCATTGGTTTCTTGTTGTGTGTGTAGTGTCTGTGTGTGTATTTGTCTGGCGTTATCACTAAATCAGATATCTCGCAGAACCGTAAAGTAAGACTTGAAATTTGGTATGCAAGTTACTTGTAGGTGGAGCATTGCAAGCTTTTGGTAAAATCGGCCGAGCCGTTTGGTCGCAAGGTCGAAAAGCGGTCGCGAATCTAAACGGTTGAAGATACAAAAATGTATGAGAATAAAATGATTTGTTATCATGATATAAACATGAATTTAAAATAAAAGTTGGTAAAATGGGAGCTCGAAAAAAAATGAAGCTCAGGATTTTTAATATACCGGGTGTCCATGAAGTGTTTCGGGAAGTGTATATTACTGGATAGATCAGACCGAGACGAACAAAAAGTTACAATGAAATTTTTTGATCCGAGGTCAAATAAATAAGTTATAGCCGATTAAAAATTAATTAAACGGACCAATCACAGCGCGCTCGGAGAGCTTCCCGGTCGACTGCGGGAGGACGGGGGGGAGCGCTTGGCCGCTAGGAGGGAGCACGCAGGCGGCGATAATGGGGAAGGCCGTGCGACCGAGCTCGCACGGTTACCTTCAGTGACGTAGCAAAATTTTAAGTACGAGTCAGTTATTGTCTTGTACTGTTTATTTTAATCAGCTTTCGAGTGTTGGACTCGGACCTCGCCCTTTTTTAAAATATCAAGTTCCGGGACGAGAGCAGCGCAGGGCCGAGACGATGGACCCGGTATAATATATAATAATAGGATAAGAAAAGTCGTGTGATGTTCACACCAGATTTTTCCTTATAAAAATGTTGTTTAGTGCGTGGTATACCTTCATCGCATTTTCTATTCTTTCATTTATTTTGGCTCTGATACTTCCACTGCACTGAATTGTCACTCCCAAGTATTTAAATGCTCGTACTTGCCGGTCGCTGGTTGCTTCGCGTCTTCACCGAAACCCTGATACTCATTTTGCGACTGTTCGGTATGGAAAAGCATTATTTCCGACAGCTTCTACCAACTCTCAATGTTATTCTCTGGCTTTTTACCACGTGGAATGGATATTTTAATGTACGAACGCTGACAACTGATTTAATATTGCAACATCACTGAATCATCTTGTTTTGCGGCCAGACACTATGAATGCACGATTTCTTTGAGACACGACATTTCGTGATACCACATATGATGCCATGCCGTCTCAGCCCTCGTAATATAGATAAGAATGAGATCTCGTGACTAATTTTTGTTGGGTTTAAATAGCCGAATTTCAACTTTTGGTTGATTTTAGTTCTATTGCCGTTAAAAATCCCTTTCATGATCGGAACCAATTTTGCCTTCAGAATGTAAATCATTACTTACTTTTATTATTATTATTATTACGAGGTCTGGCTAACGGTGAAGACTTGTCCAACTCCGACATGCTTGAGCCTTCATATATAATATTTAAAATAAAATTGAAAAGGACCGATTAAAAATGACTCTGGTTTGTAATAATTGACTCGTGTCCATGAATTCGAACTGCATTTACGTATACCCAAAGTTAGAGTTGAACTTTTGACCTGACCTAATAATAACCTTTGACCTGTGTGACAGCACTCTAATTATTTATGTACATAAGTGCTTTATTACCCGCTCTCAGAGACGAAAATTTTCCATCGCTTGCGGTTCCGGAACAGATATTACTGGCGTGCGCCGCCGCCGGTACCTCGTAAATTTGTCCTTCAGGCTCTCTGGTCGGCTACGGTAATAGGCACTGATACGATTTGACCTTTGACTCAGTTCGTGACAGCAGCAGCAGCAGGCAGACTCATATTTGTATATATATATATATAATTGATAATCAAAACCTTATTTACAGTTTTCGGTGTTAATGGTTTACATGGTTACCTTCATCCATTTTCTATTCTTATTTATTTTAGTCATTTCCATACATTATTGTACTACCAAATTTAAACTTAAAATACTCTCTGTAATGTTTTTTTTATTTAACTGTATATTCTCCTGGCCCATTCCTTTTTATTCTTTGCTTCTCTTTTTGTGTTGTAGGTCTTGTTTATTTTTGGCGTTTATCACTAAATCGTCTGCAAATACACTTTCTGATATTTCTACCCTTGTCATATTTCTATATCCCACTTGTAGTTTTTTCACTTTTCCTTTCACTTCTTTCACTATATCGTCTATTACTAAATTAAACAGCGCTGGGCTTAATACTCCGTCTTGTCTCAGTCCTTCTTTTGTTGTGAATTCTTTTGATTGTATGTTTCCTGTTCTCACTATATTTCGTGTATTTTCGTACACACTCCTGATACAATTTATCAATTTTTCATTTATCTTTCTCCGTTTTGGACTATTCCATACTATTGCCCTGAACACGCTATCGAATGCTTTTTTGGTCTATGAAGGCTACAAATATTTTGTCTGTAGTGAATGTTTCTATTAGTTGTTTTAATACAAATACGTGGTCTTGTGTTCCTCTACCTTTCCTGAACCCACACTGTGAATCTTCTAATTGGCTTTTAGTTTCTGGTTTCAATTTCATTTCTAGTACACTCTCATATAGTTTTTCTATTATCGATAGCAGGGCAATTCCCCTATAATCGGAACAATCTCTTCTATCCCCTTTTTTGAATATCGCTAGAAGTACTCCTATCTCCCACTCTTTGGGTATCTTTTCTTCTTACCATGCTTTATTAAACAGTTTAGTGATCCCTTCTATGCCTTTTACTCCCAATTTTTTAACCATCTCTGGTCCTATATCGTGATAATCTGCTGCTTTTCCCCATTTCAGTTTTTTCACCGTCTCTAATATTTCTTCTACTTGTATTTGCACTTGTTCTCTATATTGTTTGTTATTATCTGTTCTATTTGCTTTTCTCTCTTTCTCTAATTCTAGTTCAAGTGTTTGTTCTGTTGCTAGCATGTTTTCAAAATATTCCTTCCATCTCTTTATGATTTCATCTTCACTCCCTAATATTCTTCCCTCTTTATTCTTTATATGGCCAACTTTGTGTCGTTTTCCTTTGCGAAGTGATCCAAGTATCTTGTAGAATAGTTTTTGATTTTTGTGTCTGTTCTGTTCCATCTTCCTTCCAAACTCTTCCCAGACTTTTTGTTTCTTTTACTTTCCTTCTTTGATCCTTATATCTGTTATACTTTTCCTCTGTTCTGCTGCCTAGGTACTCTTTCCATTTCTTTTTACTTCTCCCTTTCTTTCTTCATTCCACCAGCTTGTTTGTTTTTACTCTCTACAATTTTAGACTTTCCACACACAATTCTTGCTGTTGTTATTAGTATTTCTTTTATGCTTTTCCATGCTTCTTCAAGCGATAACGCTTCTATGTTATTATTGAATTTAGTCATCTCCTTTTCGACTCTTTCATTATTTAATCATATTTTGATTTTTTCTCTAATTTTGTTTTTATTTTCTCCCCTGTTTTTTTGTTATCTTGAGGTTTTCCTGTCGTATCTTCATTTTTGCTAGCACTAAATAATGGTCGGGGCTCATTTCTGGCCCTCTTTTTACTCTTGTATCCTGTATTTCTTTTCTGTAACTTCTACTTATAATTATGTAATCTATTATCGATTCCTCTTCCCTACTCACAACCAAATCATTACTTTAATGTGTGAATAATATGATGCAACAGTGCATTGAGTGGACGCTTGGATACTATTTTTACGCGACTAACTTCAACAAGTTCTTCTACTACTGTATGAAACTATATTATTTCTTTTTGGCCCTCTCTCTCTTTTTGATTCTATTTGTTGTTTTGAATAAACCTGTTATCTTTTCTTTCTTACTCATCCTGTTACGTTCTTCTTTTTTCCTTGTATCAGATATACTGTCTTATGTTTTTATTGGTGACTTAATTACAGAGGGCCGTCTTGAAAACATTAAAAGAACTGCTCCTTTCTTCCCAGGACTATCACTTGAAGATATTTTGGAGAGCAATGGTGTTTTGCAAAATCTATCCAAAAATCAGAATATTTTGCTATTTAATTTAGACTTCCGGCAGTTAAAATTGATACTTGGTCGGTCGCCTACCGACACCACCGAATGGTCGCATATTAATGGTAGATGGGAGCTCATCCCACATTTCTCTTTGACTGATACTAAATCTCTGAAAGTTCACGTTTACATCTACTATATATATTCTTACAAGTTCAGACTAATAAACATCCATGCACAAAGGTTCACTGTTTTTAATTATATTCTTACAAGTGTCGACAATAAACATCCAGTGCACAAAGAGCAAGAACAGCGTGAGAACAAACACCTCCTAACCTTTGAATATACTAATATTAATTGAGTCCCAAATGAAGAAGAGTTGCAGAGGGGAGACTAATAAAAGATCATAAAGAGAAGAGACAGGTGAGTCTAAGACGCCTTGGAAGACGCTGACTGTTGTACTCACAAGCGTAAACCTTCAAGTAACTTTTAAGGCCTTTTTCTCTCCGTTTAATCTTATTCGTCAGCCACTTTGGGATATGCCTGGTTTTAAATACAAGCGTCCCCAACGGGTAGTTGTGTTATCTTATCCAAACAAAAAGAAAGCCGATTGAAATAAACCGTTTTTGTTTAGCTTCTCAGATTGTTCTTAATTGCAGCATAATGTTCTCTTAAATGCCCCATGGGGTTCCTTTTAAAATCTTTTATTTCTCTCATTTTTCTATGTTCTACCTTCATTTTTCCTTTCTAACTTCTCCTAGTAATGATTAGTTAGTAGTTTAGGTTCTTTAGACTACTATAAATCAGCAAGCATGGACTGCACGGTGGTAATCGAACAAAGAAATACCGGTTCTAATGAGTTTGTTATTATTAAATATTTTCATTCTTCTTTATATTTTTTGCATTTTTAATTGTTCAACAAAACCTCCTCAACTGTTGATACTTCTTGATTGAACAAAAGATTGGCTTTAGGATACGATCTGAAGTAATCTAAGGCATTCAGGATGTGATTATTTCTTGTTTCTATTCAAGGAAAAGGTATATGTTTGAGGCATTGTCTGTGTTTTGATAATTTCTTATAGGATTTCTTTCTCCGATAAGCTTTAATAGTCACATTTAAATTGATAACGACTCCAAGTAGTGTATTTTTCTCTTTACAATCTATTATTTATACTACTTTTTAAAATTGTCATTTTTCTCTACAAAAGATATAGCAGAGTAGTCGATTAACTGGACTGTTAAGGAATAAAGTCAATCTGGATAACTGACTATTGATAAAAACATTTAAAAACTAGTTAATATCTCAATAAAATAACGCTTCGAATTTGTGATATTGTTATATCTTCTTTAGTCTAAAGAGTTTAGGTCAAGACCCCCAAATGATTAATATAGCCATGTTATTTGAACTTTATAAACTAGTGCCGATGAGTACTAATTTCCAATTCCAGTACTAATTTGTAGCAGTCTTTTGATACTCTGTGAAACTTCGTAGTGCACTTTAGCTCACTTTACGATTAAACCGCGATAAAAACATTTTGAATTTTTAGGGTGAAAGCATTCTTCTCTGTAAATATTACTTTTATTGTCTTTTATTGCTCTAATTATTACTTTATGTGCTGACGACTATATTATTTTTAATATCCATTCCATCGGAAAAGCTAACCGTAAACGTCCTCTCACTTTTGCAACTAGTCTTGTTCCGCCTCTTCAAGGAAAACTGCTACTTTTGACTACAAAATGTGTAAGTAGCATCGAGAATTGTGATTATATTTAATGTAAAATAAAATTATGCTTATAAAATTAATAAATCTCCCATTTTTCTATTAAAATAGTTTAAAAATATAATAAAAATTAAAATTTTTTTCTTAAAAAATTAATTTTAACATGTCCTATATATAAACAAGCTAAATTCTACTCACCCTATATAACCTCAAAACGATTAAGGGGGAAAATATTAAATAATTTTTGAATGCCAGTTTTGTACTATAAATCATGGTGTTTAAGTGTCAGAGTGATAGTTTTTTGAAAGAAGTAAGCGTATGGAACCATGAGATTTGTGACAGGCACACAATTTTTTCTTCCAGTTTTCCTCAAACGTGGTGTCCTGCGAGGAGGCTCCGTTTGTAGCCGTAGTGGACGGTAAAGAAACTAAGGTGAATGGCTATGAGGTTGTATTGGAGGACACTATCCTGTTCCCCGAAGGAGGTGGCCAGGTAGAAATGCAAACTACATTTTCTTGTATAACTTAATTACGCCCTCGCAGCCAAGCGATCATGGCTACCTGAACGATTCCAAAGTCTATCATGTAAAGCGTGAAGGCAGCAGCGCTGTGCACATGGTCGACAAGCCCCTGCCTGTCGGAGAAACGGCCACCCAAAAAATCGACTGGGAAAGGCGGTTCGATCACATGCAGCAGCATTCCGGTAGATAAAATCACATATCTTTCAGTGTAGACTTTTTAATCTGCTTCAAACAGGGCAGCACTTAATAACGGCCGTCATAGATAGGGAGCTTGGCTTTGCAACTGTTTCTTGGTGGCTAGGAGAACAAGTCTCTCATATAGAATTAGGTGAGACAGCTTCCTGGGGAATGGATAGTTGGTTGATTATTAAGGTTGTCTTTAGATACTCCATCGATCAGCTCAGATCAGATTAAAAAAGCTGAAGACGTCACAAATGGACTGATCCGAGCTCA
This sequence comes from Sinelater perroti, assembly GCA_036346155.1. Taxonomy (NCBI): domain Eukaryota; kingdom Metazoa; phylum Arthropoda; class Insecta; order Coleoptera; family Elateridae; genus Sinelater; species Sinelater perroti. The sequence goes on from JARFIY010000174.1 coordinate 4,969,603, forward strand.
GACAAATGTGCGCGTTGAAGTTTTCAAGTCAGCGGAGGAGTTGAAAGATGTATTTGTGCTGACGAGGGGGTCAATGTTTGTATATCAAAGCGTTTACAGGTTCGTGCCCGTGGATTGCCTGAGGATCATGTTGGTGATGTTAGAGTCATAACAATTGAAGGTGTAGACAGCAATATGTGCTGTGGAACGCATGTCACGAATTTATCTCAGCTGCAAGTTGTTAAGCTGCTTCATGCAGAAAAAAGCAAGAGAAAGAACAAGACATTGCTGTATTTTTTAGTAGGCAACCGGGTCCTGAATCGGCTGGCTTCTTGCCTGGCAAGAGAAGAGCAACTCACAGCTCTCTTGAAGTAAGTGGTGCAATTTATGTATTGGAAGACCTCCCTAATTTCATGGCTTTCAGGAATAATCCTTCAGAACACCCAACGTTAGTGGAGAAACTACAAAAAAATATAAAAACCCTTACCAAAGATCTGCAGAATGTATTAAAGGGTGTAGCTGTGAACGAGGCACAAAAATATAAAGCCCTGCAGCCTCCCCCCAAATACTACACACTGCATTGTAAAGAGGCAGATGCCGACTTTATGAACACCTTTGTTAGAGAAGTTGGGGCTTGTAGCAGCCTTATTTTCTTGTCTTGTGGTGATGACAAGGGAGTAGGGAGCATTATGCTGTACGGCAACGAAAAAGCAATTGCCGACTTAGGAAATAAGTAAGCATTAGTTTGCAGAACTGATGCATTTTAGAACGTTTATATTTTAGAATTATAGTGGTGCTAGATGGTAAGGGGGCCGGGAAAGGAAATAAGTTGCAGGCCAAGGTGCAGACTATGAAGAATCGCCCTAAGGTCGAAGAATTGTTGAAGAACTATTTTGATTCTACAACACAACAATAATTAGAAATAAATTTAATTGTGTATATAGAGGCAAGTCGGCAGAGCCACTGTAGTAGAGGATTTTAATTTAAAACCATAATAAATTTAATTTGACAGTATTTTTGTGAAAGTACCAATTTTTTCACACCATGAATATAAAATTCTAGTCACACTAATGAAAAGTCTAAGGGTTGCGATTTTACAACTATGATTTAATTGTAATTTTTTTATATAGGTTTCCAATGTTATTTTTATTAACTTTCTACAGCGGAGCTTATAGTAGAAAGTTAATGAGATATCATCCTGTCTGTCTGTCTGTCTGTCTGTCTGTGTGTCTGGAGACACTATAACTTCCATCCTATTCAACAGATTCACTTCAAACTTGGCATGCACACATCTCAGGTCAGTACCTTTCATGGGGTTGATTTTCAGCCAAATCTGTTAACGGCAACCGGAAGTGACCGTTACGATTTCGAAACCGCTATAGAAAGTTTCCTTTACGGTATTACACTGTTCTTGTTTTGGACTGCTGTTGAATTGTACTCTTTTATAAACCTATAAAGATTCCCTCCCTGTATGTAAAGTTTTTTTGCACTAATTATTATGGCGGTAATCTAAATTTTGAATGACGCCAGATAGAGGAACAGTTAGGGCACAGTCTAGTTTACTCTATACTTTGGTTAACACGTTCGCTGCCAAGCCGATTTCGATGAACTGTTCCCACACGCCAAAAAAATTTCTCACTTTATTCTATAGAAATATAAAAATAAATATTTTTTTTATATTAGGAGAATTATTTCTATTGCTTTTTGTCAAAAAATTGAAAAAAAAATTTCCCGAGTTATCTCGTGGTCGGGTATGTCTAAACATGTTGGTACCTTTAGCGCCAAGCCACGAGTATTCTCGTGGTGGTGTGATCGTGTTTATTCCTGTTCCCGGCACGTTATTGGCTGTCTAGCGCTCACTGGAGTACATGTGAGCGCATATGCGTTAGTGAATTGTTTTTACCACCGTTCAGTAATACTAGACGATCGTTTTTGTAAAAAAATGGACCGAAAAGAAAGTTGACTGATGCTGAACTTGCGCAATACGCCGAAATGGATGAGTCGGATTGGGATGAATTTCTTGGAAATAACAGTGACAACAGTGCAGAGAACGAATTATCAAGTGAATCCGAGTCTTCCAAACGTGACGAAAGTGAAGATGAAAGCCCCACGGAGCTAAATTCAACAACGGATGTTGATGGTTGGTGCGACATAGAAGAGGAACCATCAGACTTTGGATTTGAGGTTAGAAATATTGGACTAAATTATAATGGTGAAGATTCCTTATCAGTAGAGTACCTGACAAATTTGTTCTTTTCTGAAGAATTTTGAAGCTTTTAGTTGATCAGACAAATCTTTATGCCCAGCAAGAAATTTCAAAAATGCTGTTACAAGATCGTCTAGATTGAATAAATGGGTAGATACTAATATAGATGAGATGCGTGTTTTCCTTGGGATAATTTTGAGCATGGGACCATGTGTATTACCATCCATTGAGCATTATTGGAGTAAAATACTTTGTATAAAATGCCCTTCTACTCATCTGTGATGAGCCGAAATAGATTCCAATTACTAATGCGCTTTTTGCATTTTTCCGATAATACCATACAAACAGAAGATCGGTTATATAAAATCAGACCAATTCTCGATCACTTCAACAACCTAATGCGTTACAACTATGTACCCGATCGTAACCTATGCATTGATGAATCCATGTTATTGTGGCGTGGAAGGCTATTCTTTAGGCAGTATATCAAAACAAAAACACAAATATGGAATAAAACTGTACGAATTATGCGAATCTAATGGAATGGTTTTGAAAATTAAAATATATTGCGGAAAAACAGAAACTGTTGTTCACAAAGATGGACACGCTGTCGAAGTAGTCTTGCACTTGATGGAGGATTATTTAGATCAGGGTATAAGTTATACACAGACAATTTTACAATTCACTTGCACTTACGAATATTATGACAGCTAGAAAACCTATATTTGTGGCACTCTGCGCAGTAACCGCAAAGGAAATCCACAAAAGTAGTGACAAAAAACTAAAAGGGAGAGTATATATGGCAAAGAAATAAATCTGCGGTTGTGTGTAAGTGGAAAGACAAGCGCGATGTCCTCTCAATATCAAACATGCATAAGGTGGAAATGGTCGATGTCAGTAACAGAAATGGAGAAATTGCAAAAAAACCAAATATAATCAAAGATTACAATGCTGGAATGTCAGGTATTGACCTATCAGATCAAATGCTAAGCTACTACAGCGGCTTGAGAAAAACCATAAGGTGGCCAAAAAAACTTGGTTTGCATATCATTGAAATATACATACACAATGCATGTTTACTGTTTCGTAAAGCAAACAAATCTAACATTACAACTTTAAAATTTAGAGAACAAGTGATCAGAACACTAATTGGAGATAAAATGCCAGAGACATGCAAAAGGCAGAAAAAATGACTTTCATTACTTAGAGATCATACCACCCACAGAAAAAAATGCGACCAACAAAAGCCTGCCGTGTTTGCACCAGCCAGAAACGACGTCGGGAAACACGATATTATTGCCCAGTATGTCCAGAAAAACCTGCATTATGCGTAGATAAGTGTTTCAAAGGATATCATGAGTGAAATTTGTTCTTATTACCTTGTTTGTATCACTGTTTCTTATCTTGACCTTGTTTGTATCATCTTTTTATTTTGATCTTGTTTGTATCACTCTTTCTTATTTTGATGTTATTGGAAAAAAATTAAAAAATTTGTTCGACAGTGTTTTCTTATTTTCAACCTTTCACACACGCCAATCAAACAGAATAAACACGTATTTACAACGAGATAAGTCGTACTTGGCACCGAAAAATAGAATCTCTAAGAACGAGATAACTCGTGGTTGGCGCCAACGGCCAGACTCCCATCACGAGTTATCTCGTGGTCGGCAGCGAACGTGTTAAAGTAAATCTAGCATAAAAAACTGACATTGTGGAAATGGAACCAAACTACCACTTTATGTACAGGCAATGAGCAAACAAAAGAATGTCCAATAAAAAGAGGGGATGCGTTCTGTCAGCCGTCTTATTTAATACATATTTGGAGCATGTGTTTGGAAAGGCTTTATGGGAGCGAATAGAAGGGATTAGAAAACGGAGAAGTTATAAATAATATTGGGTATGTGGACGACACTGCTATACTTGTAGAGAGCCCTGAAGAGTTACAATTTCTCATGAGTAAAATAAACGAGGCCAGTGAATTATAAATGAAGAAGTGTTGAGAAAAGTACATAAAGAGAAAGAGCTGATGAAAGTTATAAAGAAAAGAAAAACAGCCTACTCCAGGCACATTCTAAAGAATGACAAATATAAATTACTCAAATAATAATAAAGGAAAATCCAAAGAAAACAACCTATAGGAAAGAAGAGATTGTCATGGATGTGTAACATACGTAAATGGACTGGTTTGATTGCAACACAATTGTTCCGATTAGTTGAAGACCGAGAACATTTTAACCAAGTGGTAGCCAACCTCTGAAATAAACAGACGGTCTACCAGAAGAAGGAGGAGTAAAATCAAATTGCTTCATATGAAAAAGTATAACTTTCTTACCAAATTTTAAAATTTAGGCTCCTAATTCTTGTTTTAAAATTAAATTATTCTTTTCCATCAATGTCGAGTCCGAGTGATTCAAAACCAAAATGGCGGCAACATCGTTGTGGAAGGGCTGGACAGGGGGTAACTTAATAGGGAAAGCCAACGCTTTTGCTTTAATTTGGGTACGCCATGGACACCACATAAGAGGAAAGCCGCCGGGAGAAGCGCGGTCCTTGGAGCAGAGACTTGCCGGTTGCAACAAGCTGAGTTTGGCTTTACGGGTACTATTGAGGTTATGTTTGCAGAGCTCAACTATAAGGACCCAGCTCTGCATTATAGGGTGGATATCGGCCTGCCCCACAAGGTATGTTCGAGGCGGGCGCAGCTGAAGGAGAGATTAGCTACCATGAAGGCGAATCGTAAGGATCCGGAGCTGGAGAAATTGGCAAGAAGCAGGCAGTGTAAGTAAAGCTGTGTAGCGACTATAATGTAAACTTTTAAAAACTCGTTTTTGAAATTTATAATTTGTAATATACTTGCATTTCTGTTTTTTATCTCAAATGAATTTAATTAATGAGTGAACAATAGTGTAATGCCTACATAGCTGCTAAGCCATATATACATATGTACAAGAGCATTGCCAAGCTCTTATATAAATTGAATCGGATCTAAAGATTATCTAACTCTTTTGGAAATAATAGTGATGTCTTTCACTAGTTGATGGTGTGAACATATTTTGAAAAATAATATTTATGATTTAGGAAAACTTGTGTTGAGTTGATATTTAATGAAGACCCCCAAAGAGAAGTTGGGCTGCACTATGGCAATAGGAGGGATAGATTTTACTACAAACCTTCTAATATAAGTTTTTGTTAAGGGAGAACACCACGGTGACTGACCATTTTCGAGTGCCTACTTTATTATTTTTTTTGAGAAAGGAGTACAGTATAGAGGAAAAAAAACTCTTAGGGTATATTATACATATACTGAAGTGTACCAGAAAAATTTTATATGTTGAACGCAGAATAAAAAATGAAATATTTTCGTTGAATATATTAGGTTTAGCAGAGAAGTACTAAAGGAAATTAAAAAATTCCAAAATAAAAAAATTATAGACGAGTTTGTAGAAAAAGGTCTATTTTCGACCATAATTTTTGCATAAAAAGCGATATATTTTTTACAGTTCTCAATCAATCGAAAACAGTGCCGGTATTTCTTCTCGAAATTGATCTAAGAAGCTAGAGTTGAAATTTCAATTTCATGGCTTAAAGTTGAGTTATACAGCAATAAGTGTACGTGTGATCATAAGGTTTTCTTCTTATAAATAAATATTCTCTTATTACAAATTAACATTATTTTGACAGTCGCTTAAACATAAGCGTTTGAAGCGAGGGTGCAAAATGAATAAAAACGGTGTAAATCAATTCTTTTGGAGCTGGGGATGGGAACGGCAAGCAGCGAAGAAAATTTGCTTAATGATTTGGCCTATATTAGATGACTCGCGACCTTTCTATGAAACTGTATGATTTTGGATAAACGAATTCAAACATGATAAGACGAGCATTAAACCTATTCTGCACGTCTAGAAACAGCTGTTACATCAGAAATCATAGACAATATCTATGATATGGGTTTTGACCAGCAGACAAATGAAAATACGCTAATTAACAGGGGGCATAGATATCTCGGTTGAGTTAATTTATTTTATTACAATTCATTGTAATTATACATGAAAAATTTTTTGTGGCAAAATCTTTAAGGCGTATATAGATGCCATAATATAGTGATTTGATGAAATATAATCAGAATTTAATGTGTTAAGCGTAGGAATCAAAAATATTTAGTCATAACATCTCCACTTTCTTATCTGAACCTCTCCATTTTTTGAGTATAGTTAGAAACATAAATGTCAAAAAAATTTAAAGGTCGCTTCTTCTTCCCATCTTTTCATGATCATGAAACTACATTAAAATTTTCCGGGGTGACTGCAAAAGGTGGTAATCATGGACGAAAATGTGATTCACCAGTATACACCGAAACAGTGGATTGTATGAGATAGACTAGACCTAAAAAAGGCGAACAGTACTATCTACTGGAAAAATAATATTACAGTTTTTTGGACCTGAAAGAAATTCTCCTGATTCACTACCTTAAGAAGAGTAAAATAATTACTAACAGATATTACGCGAAATTTTTAAAGAGATTAAAGGTAGTAATTATGGCAAGGCCTTTGCCCGACAGCAGGATCCAAATGGTGGAATAATAATAGTAGTTAAAATCTAAAAATAATTGAGTACCTGTGTTCACTTTGAACAAGGGGTAATAATGGCGATCATCTAAGGCGCAGTGCTTACCACATCGCCTTGCACCAGAAATGGTGCGTGACGATCGGGTAGAAAAAGCAAACATACGAGCCTCAACCTCTCAGTTTGCAAGCCGTGCTCCCACGTGTAAAGAAATCATGAGTTAAAATTATTAGTACTAGATACTACAGTAAGACATCAATAAGCCTCAGTAATCAAGTTGAGTATGGGCATCGCTTGTTCGAATAATACTTGAACATTCGTTTGCTTTTATTTATGATTATTTATGATTTATAATTATTATAAATAAAACTTATAATTTTTTTATATTCTAGTGTTAATTGACCTTGACAAAGTAAAGAAGGATTCTCAGGACTCCAGTGGTCCGTATCTCACCAAGGAGATAGCAGACCATTATGGAATCTATGAGCATCTATTTGGTGAAGCATATTTTGTACCGAGGGTCCATTTGCAAGTGCTATATGACGTCAAAGATGGCAGCGTGCAGCTGCCAGTCTACACGGGCAACTTGATAAAGCCTTCACAAGCCACCAGGAAGCCAAACGTGGTATTCGTGAGCGAGGACGAGTCTCTGTGGACTTTAGTTTTGACCAACCCAGATGGACACTTCACAAACCAGGAAGCAGAATATGTGCATTGGTTTGTGTAAGTACTGCATTTTGTGCTGTTGTTCCAATTATTTTAACATATTTTGTATTTGTAGTGGTAATATTCCAGGAAAAGACTTTGACAAAGGGGAAACAGTTATCGAATATCTTCAACCATTTCCTCCAAAAGGCACTGGTTATCATAGGCATATTTTCATTTTGTACAAACAAGAGGGAAAAATCGATTATTCATCATTGGCGAAGGAAGGAAAATGGTAAGAATGTAATTCTTTGTGGGTTATGGGTAATAACATTAGAACTAAATTAGCCCTCTTTTTACTGCACCACAACCACCACTAATTCAATTAACAAAAAAATGACTACAAACACAATAAGTAGCACGTTTTATGTTACATTTCTGTGTACCGTTGGAATGAAAACTGCGTTTTTGGTCATGTCATGTGGCGTATTGCAATTTGCATTGACATTAATTTATGTTTTTGATTATATATACTTACATAGATTACTGTCATTTCTAGTTTAAACTTATCCGACCGGACGTTCAAAACGCTAGACTTCTACAGAGCAAGGCAAGACGTGTTAACACCTGCCGGCTTGGCTTTCTTCCAGTCAGATTGGGATCCCTCGCTAACAGACTTCTACCACAAATCTTTAAGTATGTTTTTTATTAATCTTAAAAACGGCATAACACAAATTGCCACATTATGCAGATATGAAGGAACCCATCTACGAATATGATTTTCCCAAGCCATATATCAGGCCGCAGGAATGGTTCCCCAAGCGAAAGCCCTTCAACATCTACATGGATAAGTATCGCGACCAGAAGCAAATCAATAAGGAGTTTTTGGTGGAGAAGCTAAAACACGTGCATCCTTTCAAGCCCAATCCTCCTCCTTTGCCGTACCCCAACGCAATGTATTTTGAGGGATACATTCCATCTTGGCTCAAGGAAGAAAAGATCAAAGCGAGACTGAAATGGGGTAGGGTGAATGATATAGACTAAGGTATGTTTTGTTTAGGTTGTTACCATAAAGTTGCACAATTGTTTTTTAAGTGTAAATAAACTAAAGTGATCGTTGATTCTTTTGATTGAAATTTTCCTTGAATCTCATTCCTGTTATTTTTTGATCACACAAAGTATTCATGAGATTAAATTCATTGAGTGAGGAAGATTAGCTTTGTGGTTCCAAAAAGTTGATGTCACACATTAGTTTAGAAGTGAGCAACATTTATTAGGACTACTACAATTTTAAACAATTAATTACTAAGCGTGCATGAAATATATGCTGAAGATATTTAATTTTGTATTCTAATAAGATTTTATGACAAGTAGCTTTGATGTACAGTTTGGTAAATGTTGCTTATAAGTAGGGCTCTATTTTGCATTTATTTCTTGGCAAAGAGTACTTCATAGTTATATAGTTAACCCTCTTCACACAGGATGTATATACATTGGCTATAAAGTTAAATTGATAACAATATTTAGAAATTTTGATCCATAAACGCTAAATTTGAAATTCTAAATACTACCGATGCTTTTTTCAGTATTGGGAACCATTGTGCAACATCACATTTCACACCAAGTGAAAAATCATTCTAGAGAAGTTAAAATACCATAGTTTAATTTAAAGAATTTTCTTCTGAAACATTCAGTCAGGATACTCAGACTTACGTTCTATCATTTATAGGAGTGGTGCTACAAGTGTTCAGTTAGTTGCATTTGGTTTAAAAGATCTGAAAGATGAAAATCACAACGGTTGTCCATCTACCTCATAAAACCAGAGAAACAGCGATGTACTATTCGTTAATTTAAACATTTCTCAAACAACAGTACGTAATTATTTCATAAAGTATAGCTACATCAATTGCCCTGAAATATGGCTTATACATCAGTAGATAAAAAGCAACTTTCTTAACCATGTTTTTCAACAAAATAAGAAAAAACCTTTTTTTGAAGATCTTACTTACTGGAAATAAGACATGAATCCTATATAAGACTGGTTCTAAAACTTCTAAAGGAAACCTCTTTGTTTTTGTTTTTGTTAGCCACCTACCTGTTCCCATACTCTCAACTTCATTCATAATAAAACGACTGTACGGCCAAATAACTGGAAACATCTGTTACCAAATAGATTAGTTTGCTTTTTTGTTGTTGGTGCCATCTATCATCAAACAAATAAATTGCTTTTATTATGTTTTTAGATTTTCATGTCATATTCAAGAGGGTACAAGATAGTTCTAGAGGTTTCTAGAAATTTAATTTTTCTCCTATGATATATAATGCTGAGTGCAATATAAAATATTTAACAATAAGTTACGAGTTATACTTGTTGTTCTGTTAAATATGGATGAATTTTTAAAAATATAAAACCATAAAGAAATTGTACAACGATGAACATCGACTTCAATTGGAAAAAAGAACCTCGAAGAATTGAATAAGTATAATATGATAAATTCTAAGCACGTTTTTGTGGGTATGCAAATATGTCAAGTACAGATAGATCTTGATCCGTTTTAGGCAATTATTTTCAACATGCTGAAATTTGGACTCACATGAAAGAAAAACTAATTAAAATATCAAGGAATGGTGATGGAATATTAAACCCAAAACCAGGATCAGTTTTGGACCAAAAGGATGCAAGAATCTCCAGAACTGGCAAACAAAGCTGTTAAGTAGTTGGTTCCATTTGCAATATTATATTTATGCAAGTTTACTTTTTCGTCTGACTGCCTTCAAAACGCAATTAAAAAATTGCCTTGAACTTGAAAATGATATCGTGTGTATTGAATGCATATTCCACAAGGTTAAAGAGTAGACATGTTTATGTTTTATTTGATAAATTTGTAATTGCTTTGCGAAATAAAGACAAGTTTGTTTTGCTTTGGAAATCCTCTTGCAACTCTTCTACTCTTTTAATTTTTTTAAGGCGCTCCCTTAGGAGATCAAAATCCACACTTTGGGAACCTTTTGGTAAGGCCTAGTCTTCGAAAAAAACTTCTGATGTCAATTTAGTAAAATTTACTACAAACTGCTTTTGCAAGCTGAAACTGTCGATTCAAAAAGTACTATTCCTAACTGGACTAAACGAAGGAAGCCATCAGTACAAAACAACCAGATTTTACAAGTTAACCGAGGCGTTTTTTTCCAGCGTGATAACCCCAGATCCCACATATTTTTAACTTTTAAAAAAATTGTTAACATTTGACTAGAGTGTTCTATTATAGTTCATCTTTTAAACTATTCAGATGTTATTTCAAGTGATTATTATCGATTTATTTCATTAAAAAAATTCTTTGTAATAAAAGATCTGGTTTAATAAATGATATGAAAGTGTACTTGGAACACTATTTTGCTGATAAACCACAAAGGAAGATGGAGGAAGGTAATAGAGCAGAATGGAATAAAACGAGAACGGTGTAATACCGTAAAGGAAACTTTCTATAGGGGTGCGATGAAATTAGGATAAAAACTTTTAAAGTCGAATGATATGCTGCTTGATATATGTGAGTGTAATGAATTTTCGAAGTCGTAACGGTCACTTCCGGTTGCCGTTAACCGATTTGGCTGAAAATCAATCCCATAAAAGGTACTGACCCTCAGGTCAGTACCTGTGTGTATGCCAAGTTTGAAGTGAATCCGTTGAATAGAACCGAAGTTATAGTGTCTCGAGACACACAGACAGACAGACAGGATGATAATTTCATTAATTTTCTATAAGCTCCGCTGTATAAATTTAATAAATCATAAAATATTGTTCATGTTTATCGACGAAAAAATTTTTGGGACCAAATTTATATTTTCAAACAAAATCCTTTTTGTTTTTTCAAATCTTTGACTCGTCTTCAGAATTTTTAAACCTGTTTTCATGCATGTAACCAGCTCACGTCATATTCTCTTCTACATTCTTACAATGACTTGAAACTAACATTTTAATTGCTTCAGAGCAGTCCTTTTGTGAGATTGATAATTTTCAAGGCAGTGTGTGTTTCTCTTTATAGAGTTTGATGGTGTTACGGGCAGCAGCATCAGGCAGGAAATAGCTATTCTTCATGGGCCAACTATGAGTTGTTCTCTGGTAGGAACAATCTCTTATGCTCTGGTCAGCAATGTCGACCCCACATTTAAGGGTGTTGTAGGCTAACACCATGAGAGGTTTCCTATCGGGATCGTCTTTCTGAGGGATGGCTTTGTTTCGATGTACGGTATACATAGCAAGGTTCGATCAAATTCTGCACTATTCTCGTTGTTTGATTCTTATTTGGTGTTCCTTTCGCTCTAAGGTACAATTCCATTCCAAAGATGTACTTTGATGCTGTATCTGCCACCGTCCACACTTTTAAGACATATTTTTCTGGCTTCGTTTTTATAAAGTTTTTTACGACTGGCTGTCGATAGAAGGTAATTAAAGTTTCAACAGTTAGATTCTTTTAAGGGTAATACAATTCACCTATTTTCCTGCTGACGGCATTGCAGACGTGAAACACAGGCCTAGGTCTGGGAAGAGATCGGTGACCATGTTTTTGACGTCTCCAGTGTCTATCCTTCCTGTTGTCACAGCGTAGGGCTTGGATAAGGGTTAGAAAACGATCCCTCAACATCACGGCGGAGTAAAAATGCAAACCATTAATCGATTTCTTAGCCCAAAGTATATAGGCTTGTTTTTTATTATAGTAATTGTGGATGGTTTTGATCGAAAGTTTGAATTATTTGGTGGTAAAAAGAGGCAAAAAACTTCTTCTGTGGCCAAATCAGATGAGCCTGACCGTCCCTTGTAGTTGCAGTGAGCCAACGTTCCGTTGTTTAGTGGTATTTTTTCCATCTGGTAGTTCTATATTTTCCCAGAACGAATGTCATCCTATTCTTCTAGTTCATCCTCAGAATCAAATCTTTCCAGTACAGAAGGTTCACTATCATCCAATGAAGCATCTTGGAGCTCCTTTCAATTCTCCAGTTGCTAATCTGCCAGAACTCCTGGGAAAAGTTCAGGCATGGATCCATCACTATCGCCGGGTTCTGAGTCTTTCAAGTTAATATGCATTCCTTTCAATGAGAGGTAGGCGTTGGTAGTTGACGTTTCGGGAAGTCTAACAAGTAACAAGAAGATCCCGCACGATTCAGAATTTTTCAGTAACAAAGTAGCTAACTGCATCCTTATGGCTTTAAGAACAAGTGTATGCTAGTTTGTGTATGATTTGTCTGACAAAATATTCATTGATAGCTCTCAAATTGCAACCGTATAGCATTTTATCAAATATAATAAAAGAAATAAAAAGTAGGCGGAGTTGATGAAGTGTGTCAGTTTAGATGATATGTAATGTTTATAACGTCCGACAGTATATAAAAAAACTTTTTGGCGTGTATTACTTATCTTTTACACAGCCCCATTCATAAAGTAATGGACAGAAATGTTTTTACCATATATTTCCAATAAACACCATTTTGACTTTAGGACAGCTGCCAACACTAGTCCATAATATAATATTATTTAAAGTGCATATTTCTAACCTTATTTTTACTATTTTTGACACAATTTGATGAAATGTATTACCAGACTCTACAGATGACAATAAACATCTATTCATATAAGAATTACGAAATAGCAAAATAGTCTTCGTAAAAATGTAGCACATTAGACTAGAATTATATCCCAAATTTTCGGTTACTGGGAATAAAGCTCGACCTCCAATACTGCCCGGGTCTGTAATAGGGCCTTTGGGTTATTGGAGCTTTTGCAAATAGAGCTTCGAGGCTCTATCGAAAGAAATGCGGTATATAATATGAATGTTGGTCTTTTTTCCCTGAAATAAGTCACAACTCAATACACCTCTATAAGAAATCACGCAATTTTTTTCATTTTCTATATTTTTATGCTCGTCTATTTCCTGAATTTTAATATTTTTCCCTGGGAGATAAAAGGCAGGGTGATGGAGAGCATATGTTTATTATAGAAGTAGCTTGATAATACCGATGTGATGATGTATTTTTGTGGTGATTTTCTATACAACGATATGATAATGAAAAAAGTGTGAAATTGGAGTTTTTTCGCAGTTTCAAAATTAGATATACTTTTTATGCAGCTGCAGAAAACCATTTTTTCTTTCAAACAATTGTGTGTACTATATGTATCTAACTTGATTACATCGAAATACCATGTCGATTATTTCCACGATAATGATGTAAAGTTTGTTCCACCAATTTGAGAAAGAGATGCATTTTGTAATACCACGACGCTAGATGAAGACTTTACCAGCTCCTACAAGGACCATGAATAACAATTTTCACTACAAAGACTATTGATTTGAAAGTAAAGAGCGAAGTTAACGAAATCTTACACAAAAATTTTGGAAAATCTAAAGCCACATTCACTAAACGTTTAGAAGTGAAAAAAAAATTAACAAAAATACTGGGTAAGAGGTGCTGGATTTTTTTATCAAAAATATTTTTGACGAAACAATGAAAAACTGAAAATAAGCAAGGAGAAAAGTTTCCCGACTGACGAGAGAGCAAGCGAAAAGGTGAAATGAAGGAAAATAATGTTGTTTCCATGATTTTCACTTTTATCTCGTAAGTCGCAAAGTTTTCTCTTTGCATTGGTTACATATATGAAATATATACAGGGCAAAGCATGTGTGTATAGTAGTACGTATATAAATGTATGTATATGCATTTAATGTATATATGGGTAATGGTGTGTATGTATGGCACTATACATATACATACATATACATTGCTCACCGCTACTACCAGAACCAACAAAGCAGAAAGGAAAATATAAAGAAAAGTGAAAAATCAGGGTACCGAAAATCTGAGATGTTTTAGTTTAGTTCGGTAGCTTTTTAGTGACTTTCTTAAAAAGTGACCATAAACGTAGCCATAATCCGTAAGGTAGAAGTTAAGGAAAACTACAGCAGTGGTCTGTTTCTTGGTGAAGCCTTTTGTGATATTTTGCATTACCTGGAGGAGTTGGTGGACAGTGGTATGGTTGAGGTAGAATCCAAACTGATGCTTCGGAATATGGTGGAGATTTTTGATAACTGCCCTTACACTTAGATGGTGGTGGAACATTTACTCAACGAATTTTCCAAGGATAGCAAGAGCCTGACAGTTAGGTTTGGGCAGCTGTTTTTATCTTTTTTTTTAGCTTATTCTAATCTCAAAAGAAATTCCAGTCGCCAAATGGTGACCATTTTTGAAAAAAACTGGACTATTCAAAATATTCTACTCAGTCATGGCAGTCTTCGAGCGATTTTAATTGCTTCTTGTTATTCCCGACCTATGCCTTAAGTCTAATGAACGGACGATTTAACGCCCTCTATCACGAGAAACTTGATAATAATTCATTCATGTCCCTCTCTGTGCATCTGTTTATATTTGATCCGCCCACGTAGTAAAAATACGTATTTTATATTTGCAAAATTATAGCATTTAATTAAATACTAATTCATCAAAATTACTGAATTAATTCACGTGATGATGTAGTATTAAGTGGTAGAGTTTTTATGATCAAAACAAAAACATTTTGAACCTCTCACTCCCTAGAGATAAGTAATCTATTAATAAAAACAATTGCGAATTACGAAGACAAAATGAAAAACTTATTAATCTTGAATAATACGTGTGAATGGATTGTCAAACAGTGAATAACGTGCGCATGAAGCAAATTTCTCCGCTCAAAAAAATTGTATTCGCCCATTAACCGTCACTAGAATTTATTGAGCGTTTATATGTGAGTATTTTTAGCTACAACTGCCACTCCACGAAATAAGCAACGCCCTTATTAGCGTACATCGACGTTTACAACTATAAAAATGTGTGGGGTTGGACATCAGCATGTGAGTACCCCTGAAACACTACAAAGTTTGCATCAGGCAAATCCAATAAAAACATAAAGAAACTGAGACATGAAAACATGTAGGGTCATTGCTATGATTTAGACTGTAACCATTACTTCATCAAATGATGATCTGTGGATTTTCCATTAAAACTCTGTTATCTATAATGCAATTTGTAACAAAAAGGCTCGATCCTTCTAATTACCTAGATTTCCTAAAATCCCGATTGAAAACTCAAAATTATGATCTTTAGGATCTTCCTTTCTTTCTATATCCTACTGGGCTTCAATCTGTTATCTTCTTTATCCATAGATTTTTGTCTGCTCTTCTAACGTGCCCATACCATATTAACCTTTTTTTTATGACACTCAGTTCATCGTCTTCTACCCCCATTCGTCTTTTAATTTTTTTATTCCTAATTCAATCTTTCCTTGTTATCATGCAACAATTTCACCAGTATTACATTTCCGTCGCTATTTTATTGCTGTTTTTCTTATTTATTACACCATCAATGATTATACAGCATACTATTGTGTTATAGATTCTCTGTTTCGTATTTTTTGCGATGCGTACATTCCATAGGATTGTTTAATACACGCTCTTGTTTGTCTCATTCTATTGTCTATTTCTTCTTCAGTTGTCATCTTTTTCAATAGAGTAAATCCCAAGCACTTAAATTTATCTTCGTCTATAAAATCTTATAAAAGTCCTTTTGATGTTCTAAAGTAGTTACTAGTATTGCGTTCTATCACTGCCACTTTGTTATTCTTGTACAGTTCCTAGAATGCTTGATTTATTTCTTTTGTTACTCCTATCTTGCGTTCCATAGTTTTCCTATCGGTACTGTGTAGTATGATTCTTTAAGATCTATAAAGGCTAGATATCTATATAGTATTTGATGCCGGCGACGTCCTCACCAATGTTTGCGGCATCACTTATCTGTCAGCTGTCAGGAGGCACATGCTTTGATTTATGTGCCCTTATTTGGATTATTAGTACGTCTCTATTCTTCGTCTCCTTCTTTGTATTAATTATTGTAAAATATAGATATGTTCTCTATAGAGAACCTTTTCTCCTATTTTCCTTGTTTTCCTGTTCAACGAACTTAAAAAGTTCGTTACTGAATTCTATAGGTCTGTCTGTCGGTCCATCACAAAATTTGAAGATGGATTCTTATAGGAAATTTTACGCTGATTTCGAATTCGCAATTAAAAAATTTCTATCTTGAATAATTTTCGAGATATTTGACTTCGAATTTTTAAGTTTTAAGTTCGTTCTGGGATTGCTTACCGAGCAATCTTTTCGCCGGCCCCATGTTCTTATTTTGTTTTTTTGTTATTTTCCAATTCGTCCTGTTGTCGCTGTCACACTTATGCCTTTATAATTTTTGCTCAATCTACGATTACCCTTTTGAATGGAAATGATGTAGACTGTTGTCTATTCTTCTGGTAATCCGTACCCGTTAATTGCCGTTTCGAATATACTATGTATCATTTGAAACAGTTCTTGCGACCCGTATATCACAATTCTTCAAGAACCTCCCAATTTGGCATTCTTTATTGTTATTTTTACTTCTTATTGAGGTGCTATCTTCTGTTTCCTCTATAAATTCAGACCTTTCTTCGGTGAGTAGGTCCCGGTAGGATTTTTTTCATTGTTCCACTTGTATGTATTATATATGTGCTTTTTCTTTTGTATTTGTTCTGAGTGCTTTAATTAACCGCCATAATTCTGAGATTATCGCCCCTCCAATGTATTGATCTACGTGTGAGCATGCTCTATCTCATTCTTCATTCTTTTACTTTGTTATCTGTTTTCAGCTCTCTATTTTTTTCACTTGCTTTTCTTAGCTAAGTCATATATTGTAGAGTTTCTCTTTATTTTATATTATTTCTATTGTACGTTTATTAAGACTTACTTTATATTTGTTTTTCTTTTCTCTTAGGCTCCTAGTGCTCTAACACGGCTTTTTTCTGATATTTTTGTATATGCTCTTCGAATCTCTCTTCTGATTTAATCTTTTCTAGTACGTCTCTTATTGTCTCTTCTTTTGTCTTCAATTTTCTGTCTTTGATACTTGAGTTTTATTTGTTACGTACCATGGGAATTTCTTTTAGATACTAATAATTTGTGGTCAGCTCCACACACAATTAGTTATTATTTGTATTGTATATGTACACACAGTTACACAACGGTTACGTCTCAACAAATATGATTTCTGATTGTAAACAATATGTGGCCGTTCTTTTACATTGTTTGGCCAATAGCAATCGTAATGCAAAAATAGCTAGTATCTAGTGTCATTGAAAACGCTTTATAATAAAGCTTTAACGAAGATAAATGTTAAAGCAATCCATATCATGTCTAGATTACGTTGACAGTTTGGTAAAAACGTGTTATTGGGAAGCCAAGTGTTGAAATGGCATAAAATGTTTACTATGGGACAAAATGAAGACGAAAATATAACGCACGTGCGTCGCACCAATAATATCAAAACGAACATTACTCGAATTCTACCACAATGAGGAAAATTAGCCGATGGGGATATTAAACATAGTATTACACAACCAGAAACGTGTTGAAATCTCAAAAAGGGTTCCGCGAAGTAAATCCCTCATCTCCTTAATGCTGAAGAAAAGATTATGGGTTTGAAATCTTTGAAGAGCAGGAAGGCGGATTTTTGTATTTCATATTAATGCGCGATAAGACTGGAGAAGTAAACAAATTGGCAAAGTCAAAACGAAACTGTTTGAGGAGGGAGCAGGTGCTTGCAACCGTTATTTGATATTACAAATGCGTGATTTTGTTTTTTAACCAAACAAAACACAGTCAACACTCAGTATTACAGCAATCTGTTGGTAAAAGTAAAAACGATGCGCCATAAATCAAACCAAACTAAAACAAAAATATTGGACTACAGTAGACTATCCTCGTTACAGTCTCGACTTGAGTTTTTGTGACTTCTCTGTTCGGACTTTGCATAAGAATTCATAGGATCTATCTAATACAAATATCGTTGTCATTTATATTTTATGGAAGGTGACTTTCAACTGTGCACATTTTGTCGATCATAATATTTTGATTTATACGCACCATCCTCTATTTCACTATGGCCATCAATCATCGAAGGTAAAATTTAATTACACACTTTACTTTGTATATACATTCATGTCGTAGATTGTTAGAGCTCTGTTCGTTGGTTTGCCTTGGTTTATAGAGACTGTATGCCAATTGGTCAGAAATTTTTGACATAGAAAAATTAATAGAATAAAAGAAATTAGTTGATGTTTAGAACGGCAGAGCTAAAAATTTAGGGGTAAGAAACTTATAATCATAGTTTTTGAAAACACCTGGTATATTTACTTATTATTTTTTTTGACACGAATGTTACCAACCCAAGGGTAATAAATTAAATGTAAATAACGTAACCTCCCATCATGTTATTAAAACTCGATACAGACAGGAAAAATAAATGCGCCGGAATCTAGACACTGCGGCGAAGCTCTGATACGATGGGCTCTGAAACCGACTCCGTCGTTATCGAAGATTCCGACGACTCTCTGCTAGACTTCAGAGAGGTTTGTACTACAAGCGATGCCTTTTTGCCGTTCTTCGCCTCCACAGCTTCATTTCAGCTAAACGATCTCGAATATGACATTCCCGCTGTCGTGCCGCCCTCGCTCGAGAGCGTCCTGTGGGACCTGGAGTCCGAAGAGGGCAGCGACAGCACCTCGCTGCATTCCTTGCAGAGCCTGACGCACAAGTTCAGGTCCATGCTGTACCACGGAATCTTGCAGGGTATCTCGTCTCAGGTTGCATCTGCTGGGGTGATTGCTTAGAAGAGGTGGCCTGGGATGGTTAAACCACAAAGTTGTTTTAGGAACGCGTCGGAGCTGGTTTGCCGACTGCCTTAACCAACAGCCTGAAGTTCGTGGCGGTGGGCACGTCTCACGGTTTTGTACTGACATTTGATTCAGAACAGAAACTGTGCTGGTGTTGCCATGATCTTACTACAGCCGACCAGGGAGCTGTGTCTGCTTTAGCTTTTAGTTTAGATTCCACACGGTTGTTAGTAGGGTAAGACAAAGTAATATTTTAATTATGTAAATATTGTTGCATTTGGTGTTTAAGGTATGAAAGAGGATACATATCAATGATTGATGCGCTTAGTGGGGATGTTATAAGGAGACTGCCGGATGCTCATGCCCCTCAGTCTGCTGTGCTACATTTGCGCTTCACAGCGCTAAACAGTTTAGCTTTAAGCGGTGACTCTGCCGGGTGTGTGTTTTCGCTAACGTTTAACAGACGATTAGGGTTACGGACTTGGGACTCAAAGTGCCTCTTCTCTGGGGCACGAGGCGAAGTGTGTGTGTTTGAACCGTTGGTGCATGGGCATGATATTCAGCTTTTGGGGCAAAACATTTTAATAGCCATGGCTACACTTTCAAAGGTGAGTGTATTTTATGTATATAAATTTTTAAGTATAGTCTGAATTTCCGTTGTATATATTGTTAAAAAAATACCTGTCACTTGTATGTTATGACTTTTTTGTGCCCCATTCTATTATTATATATATCTTTTGCTCTGATTGCAAAAGTATTTTATCTTTGATGGTTTTCTCTTTGGCATTGATAGAGCGTCGGACTCGAATAGCTCTTATTTGGTATTAGTTTGCAAATGCTGCAATATAGGTTGGTGCAAAAATAATGCAAGTAAGCGTTTCTGCCACAGGAAGTTGTTATGGTGTTCGGAGAGGTGATAATTAGTTGGAGAGAGATCTAGTGAGTACGGCAGCTGAGATAGAGCTTCTGTAATGGTAGTTTTATGTAAGGCCCGGTGTTTTCATGCAAGAATATTGGATCCTTTCTGTTGATCAATGCTAGATAAATACAAGTTTCTGGTGCATTTCATTGATATCTCAATAATTTGTGCTGATAATTTTGCTTTGGTTTAGAACAATGTAATGAATATTGCTACCAATTCTCGAGACATCCTCATATTGAGTTCTTCAACCTTCTAGTTTGCTTCAAATGGCGGACAATAGTGGAATGCTTAACACAACTTCCCGTGTAGTTTTGAATGGGTCAGCTTCAATGATGACCTTCAATTTGTCATTGTCAACGCCAGTAGGATAGCCATGATCTTTGAGGTCGAAATAATCAAGATTACATTTTGGAACCAATATTGAACTGTATGTTTACTTACACTTTTCTCGTCCTAAACTTGGTTGATATTATAAAGAGTTTTGGTTGCGCTGCAGCCGAGTTTAAATTCTTATTTGGTCATCCTTGATTCAAAGGCTTAAAATATGTGCATAAATACTGTTACATACTAATTAGAACGACTAAGTATAATGATTAACTGTTTTTGTAGATTTTCAGGATTTATTAAATGGTTATTAGTAGGTATATTGTTATATCGGATTGTTTTTCTTTATTACTACTTTTATTTTTTACATTTATCCTTAGATTGTTTGAGAGCAGAGCGCTTGTTTATATTTTGAGGCTGTCAAAGATTTCTTTCATTATTAGCGAAGATTACCAGATCATCTGTGAAGGCACTTTTCCACATTTCTACTATTTTCATATTTTTGTATCTCACCTTTAGTTTCTTTACATTTCTTTTATGTTCCGTGGTTATATCATCCATCATTTAGTTATAAACTCCTTTGATTGTGCATTGCCCGTTGTCACATAGTTCCTTGTTGTTTTGTAAAAACTTCTACAGTTCTGTAATTTATTATTCACACCTCTTCTTTTTAAACCACTTTACACTACCTTCCTAGGGACATTGTTGGGCCACAAGTATCTTATTGTTAGTAGACTTTTTGATAAATTGTTTTATTACGAATATGTAGTCTTGTACTTCTCTTTCCTTTCTGAATCTGCACTGGCAGTCTTTTAGTTGTGGTTCTGTTATCATTTCTAGTCTTTTAGCCAGTGTCCTTTCATATAGTTTATCTACTATGCTCAGTATGTTAATGCATCTATAATTTTTTTTTGTATATTGGTAGAAGTATCCCTACTTCCCAGTCTTTTGATATTTTTTTGTTCCAATACTTTATTTAATTATTATTTCCAGGCCATTAGTACCTAACTTTTTTAGCACCTCTTTTCAGCCCTTTCATAGCCTCTTTTACTTCATCAGTTTTTATGTCCTGTCCCTTGCTGTCTTCATTCTCTTGTTTACCTTCCCCATCTTCTTCTTCACTTGTTTGGTCTACATTTAGTATTATTTCAAAGTACTTCTATCACCTCTTAACAGTGTCCTCTTTATCTTCTATTATTCTACCGTCTTTATCTTTATATGTTTAGTTTTATGTGCTTTATCTTTCCTAACAGATTTAAGGACTTTATAGAAGAGTTTTTGGTTCCCTGCACTGTCTCTCTCCATCTTGTTACTGAATTCTTCCTATAAATTCTGCTTTATTTGTTGCACCATCCTCTTTTTGTATGTTTCGTTTGTTTTACTTCTCAAGTATGCTTTTCATGACTGTTTTTAGCTTTTATTTCCTTGTTTATATCTTCACTCCACCATCTTGTTGGTTTTTTACATTTATTGATTTTTGTAACTCCAAACATTTTTTATGCTACCTTAATTAGTGTTTCTTTAATAAGTTTCCACAGTTGTTCAATATTTATATTATCAACAGTTTTATTGATCTGAATTTTCTCCTCTATTCTTAATTATACTCTTATGTCATCTCAGCGTCTCTTAATTTTTATGTTCTGATTTTTTCCATAACTTTGTTTCTTTTTGTTTTTTGGGTATTCTTTTCTTATCATATTCCGTTTGTATCCCTATTTTCAGTATTATGTAGTGATCTGAATATATTTCCGAGTCCCTTTTTACTCTCTTATTCTTTATTTCTTCCCTGTAGTTTCTATTTATTATGAAATAATCCATTATAGATTTCTTGTCCCTACATCTTCACTGTACTGAAGCATACTTTTGTGAACATAATTTTTTTTTATTACACATCCTAGTCCTTCTTTAGCTTGATATATGTTATCTATCCTACTGTATATCAGAATGATTCTATTTCTCCTTCTCCTTTTAGTCTCCCTTATACCTTGGATGTCTTTTTTGATATTCCACATGGCTATTTTCTATATATGTGCTTTTTCTATTTCGCTATGTTTTTGTTTGTCTCCTCTTTCATTGTGTTTGTATTCATTTGCAGTGACAGTTTCCTTATTGTATCGTTGTCCTTTGCTAGTTCTGTCAACTTGTATCCACCCTTTCTAGTTTTCAGTATTTTGGGGTTTTCTCTAACTACGAGTTTTTGTCTTGTTCTTCTAACATTGGATTACTTTTATTCATATTCAGCCCCTGTACTGCTACAGTATTCCATCTTCTCTCTCTTTCTATGTTCGAGTCTTGCGTTTGTGTCTTGTAGATTCTTTTTAATTTTACTGTTTTCAATTATTATTTTTTCATTGCCTTTTCTTAGCAGGGTTATTTCTTTGTTGTATTTAATTTGATCTTTTCTTATTTGATTGACAACTATTGTTAACTGCATAGCATGTTCAGTATTTTATCCATTTTAACGTCTTGCCTTTGTTACTTTCTTCTTGGGGATCTTATTTCTTTACTTTTAGTGAAATACTGCTTATCTTCCTCACTATCTAGCTGAACTATTTTTTATCTTTTCTTCTCATCTGTTGACTCAGTATCCGTGCTATTCATCTTGGGGTATTTGTGTTACTATTACTAATTAATTTATTATAGATGTGTATTAAACCCCTATGTATGCATTTAAGTTTTATGAACTGTCAATATTATCCTGAAGCCGTTCCTGCTTAATTTATACCTGCATAAGCCGTTTGATTCTCGCTATCGCGCTTGTCTGAATCAATCCCTTGGAGGTCCATACACGCTGCATTGTGTATATCCGTTTTAACCTATCTTGTTATACCTACCTTGTTATTAAACTGTGTTTTATCTACTTACTGGTCTGTCCTCTGCTGTCCTCACTTCATTTCACAATTAATGAGCAGCTTTGCACTTTACCGTATTTTTACATATCTTAAGTAAACATAAATTTCGTATAAATTTTGCTGTGTGACTGAGCTGACACGTCGCGTTGTCAGGTCGACACTCGACTCCATAAAGCTCAATCCAAATGTAGCAATACGAACGCCTTTGGCGGTCATGAAGTGCATTATCTTTCTTCTAAATGAACGGGTTAGGCTAGCCACCTGCCTGGGGTACCCCCAACATGGCTCATAGTACCGTAGGACTGTACGGTTAGAAATAGGCTACTAGGCTATTTAAAAGAAGAAGATATAATGAGTATAAGCGAGGACTCTTGCATTGGTTGATACAAAAACAGTAATGTTAAAGTATTGTATTAATGTTTATTGATGGATTTGGACTGGTTGTTGGTTAAAGAATTCCAAGGATAACGATGCTGCATATTTATTTCGAAGTTCCTATTTCACGTTGGCCTCTGTCAGTGTTATGTAATTTTATTCCACTTGGAAGTATATAATTTTATCTGGCTTTCCTAAAAGAGTTCTTGCTTTATTAGTTTTCATTAATATTTAAACTGTTATTTTCTTGATATCTACAGCAATATATCTGACGTTTAAAAGACACCACCATGTTACCTTTATGTTGTTTATCTGTCCACAATAGTTCTTCTGTTTACAAAAGCTAAAGGTCATTGCACTGCTTTGTCACCGAAACAAAAGCAAATCAAATATCGACTGCGTTTTCTCTTACACTAATCTCAGCCTTTTTTTTATCAAGGACCTCGCCTGAGACGCACTTCCAATACAGATTCAATATCTTTTCACAAGCTTTCTTGCGAAAGTTTAAAATTCACTTTACTAATTTGACCCATAAATTACCAAAAGTCTAACGATCCTTTTTTAATGTTGTCTTAAAATTGGCGTGCTTTTCTTTCAGATCATAGTTATATCCATTAAACCACGCCTGAAGATCCTCTTCACGCAGCAGCTACCGCGAGTTGCGACGACCCTACCGGTGCTAGCCTGGCAGATAGTGTCTGTGGGCAAAGTGCTGCAACCAGTGCTAGCTTGGGGGCGGAACACCGAGTTGAATTACACACGGGTGGTCACAGGACTGAACAACAAACTGCGATTGTCGCCGCTTCGTACCATCCGACTGTCCTACACGCTCTGCGCCGTGCACTGGCTCGGCTCGAGACACTTGGCAACGCTCGACACCGGCGAAAACCTGAGGCTGATCGAGGTGCGGACGCAGCGCGAGCTGGAGCTGATCGAGCTCGTCGGCGCAGGGCTGGTGTACAACTCCGCCCATTTCAAGGCGCTGGCGCTAGGGGGCGGTGTCAGTGAGGCGTTCGCGCTCGCGGGCGAACGCGCGTGCTACAACAGCTTGTCGAGTCGGGGTGACCAGTTGCTAGTGTTGGGGACTAAGGCAGTGCACTTGGTGAAGCTAAGGACTTGGCCCGAGCGGCTATCTTATCTTAGTGAGCAGGGGAGGTGGGCAGAGGCATTGAATCTGGCTGCGGACGAGGGCGTGAACAGGGAGAAAGGGGCGACCATGCTTCTGGAGAAATTTATGGCCAGCCTTCATCAAAATGGCGTGGATCGGGACAGTTTGACGGCTGCTGTGAATTGCTGTGTCAAGCTTAACAAGATGTAAGTATTTTATTTTATGTAGAAAACATTTTGTTTCTTTATTTCTAACTATGGTACTTTTAACTTATAGAAACTTGAAGCCTTCCTGTTCTATGACAAGCATATCATCATGATAACAATGTGCATAATTTGAGATAGGATTTTTTGATTGCATCATTGCGTTTTTCATTCCCAAAAAATATTTCAAAGCTATTTTTAGATGGGATCCCCAGAAGAAAAAAATATTAATAATCGCGCTACTACAAAATAAGTTGATATTATACATATCACATAACTTGATGAAAGAGCTTATAATTTCATTTAAAGCAACCATAAAACGTTAGTTATCCAAGACTTAGTGTAATACACTTAATGTTTTTGTTAGGGGTAGTTACGTTCATAATTATTTTTCATATAAAAAGAAGTTTTTCTTACTTTCTAAGTAACGTAAGTATGAGGATGTCCGATAATAAAGATACCAGTCAAAATTGCATTAACATTTATATTAAAAGGAAGTATTTGATACATTCCACAAACAAACTACATACTTTTATTTCTTGACATAATCTCTGTAAACGTTGGGACATTTATCTCAGCGTGACAGTAGTTTGGAACATCCCTTCATGATACTGCTGCTTGTCAAGTTGCTTGAAATAGTCCACAAGGGCGTCTTCTGATTCTTCCTGATCTGGAAAGTATTTCCCTGCCAAAAATTTCTTCAAAGATCTGAATAAATGAAAATTCGAGAGGACAAAATCTGGACTATACGGACGATGTTGCAGAATTTCTCAATTCCACTGTGCCAATCACAGTTTGGTTTGATTTGACGTGTGGGGTTTTGCGGCATCGTGCAAAAATTTAACTTTTTCGCATAAACATCAACGGTCTTTTCTTTCTAATAGGTGTCGCTGTTAATGGTTGTGCTGTGGTTCGAGGAATTCACACAGCAGTAGGTCTTCATTATCCCAGAAAACGGTGGGCATGGTTTTGCGGATAGACGGTTGAGTTTTAAATTGAACGTTTCCATATTATGGACCATTGTTTCGTCTTTGGGGTGAACTCATAAATCTACCAAGGTGGTGATTTCAATGAAAGAATCCCCTTTATGTTGGTATTGGTTTAGATTTTGAAATGAAGTGCTCATTGGAATGGTTTTTAAGCTTCTATACATTAAAATGAGAAGCCTTATGTAGAGAGTAATGTCATCTGTCTGTCCGTCCTTTTATTTTTCAACTTTTGATCAAGGCAGCTTCCAAGCTGGAGACAAGTTTCTATTTCTGACCTCTGTCAGGCCTTATAATTTTTGATCTGTAATAGATAGAGACATAACGTTTTCAGTATTCAACTAAGGACCATAAGTCAAATCCAGACGCCAAAAATCAGCTTGATCGGAAAATCTCGAGACCGGTTTGATCGGAAGTGGCCGCAAATTTTTGTTTTTGTATAGAAGCCCCAGACATCTGTGGAAGCGGAGTTCCACGTCCATACTTGTTTGTTTATTGGAGAGCATTTTTGGCACCCAGCGAGCCGAAACTTTACGGAAGTTTAGGTCGCATATGATTTCATGAACACAACTCTTGGAAATGCTAGTCATTTCAGCAATTTCACGAACTTTAATGCAACGATCTTTCCTAACCAAATGTTTGATTATCGTGCAGTGTGTGAGGTCTTTTATGTCCCTCTTTTCTTCTCCGGATTATCATTCAGCTCCGTTTATTCATCTTTAAATTTTTTGCACAAAATGCTTATTTATTTTCGGCTTAAAACGTTCAAGCCATAAACACCCACTAATCTGCGATGAATTAATTCCGTTCTGATTAACTCCTTCAGCTTCACACTTCGAATACTCTGCAATTACGTACGCCTTGTTTCTTTTCTTTACTAAATTTACTAAATTTTTAGCTAAATCGAGTCTTCAACAAAACAATGCTCCAGACTCTACTACTACACGCATGAACGTGGTCACTTATACATTTAAAATCAGACACTCCTCGTAATATTCATGGTGTATTAGCGTTATCTAATAATTTCCAATGACTCCAAACTGAAAAACACCTCAAAACTTCAACAGACTGTCAACTATCTTAATTATAAATCTCACAAAAGTGGTACTAATCTTACTAATCGTAATATATCTGCTCTGTAAACTTGCAAAAATGTAACTATGTGTGTTTGTAACTAACATTGCAACTCCTACATTTCAAAGATCAATACCTCATTCGAACCGGTTTGCGCCAACTGTCAATACTTGCCGTTAGTAGGCGCATGTGGCACAACTTCGATTTATATTTTCTACTAGTTACTTTATAAAAATCATAAAATTGGTGTTTATTATGAACGTTTTCTGTTGATGTTACAGCCTTTACTTATCATTATAATCGTAGCTTGTACAGCTCTTCCATTTCTTCCTATGTTACTGTTTCAGCCTGCATCATTTCGTATCTATTGCCTTGCTCATATACTGTATTAGTTTTTTGTTTCAGCGACATGTTATGCAACGATCTATGGGAAGCAATATCATCAGATTCGTATACCCTCGACTGGTATTACACACTGTTAACAGACCACATCTGCAACGGCGCCTTATACTTTCTAAATCCCAGCGTAGCGCAAGCCTTGGTGACGTATTTAGAGCACAAAAATGCGATGTTGCTCGAGAACGTCCTGTTGTCAGTCGATCTCAGCTGCCTCGATTTGAACCAAGTCTTGAAGATCTGCAAGGCGCAGAACCTGTATGAGGCTTGGATTCACATCACCACTAAGACCATTGGCGACTACATCAGCCCTTTGACGGAATTCATCAAGGAGCTAACGCCCGACAACCATAGGCTCGGCAACACGCTGCTGGTATACGTGTCCGCCTGTCTGGCGGGCCTGGGATACCCGCATGGCAAGATACCCGAGAAGGATGTGCCGCGCATCAAGCACGACATCTTGCGCTGCCTTGAGACTGTGCACTCCCCCAACTCGAACCAGAACGAGCAGAGCTACCCCTACCTGCGCGCGCTGCTCAAGTACAATACCAGGGAGTGCCTGAACGTAGTCGAGTTGGCTTTCAAGGAGGCGGAATTCTGCGGCGAGATGGGGCTGCTGCAACGGCAACGACTGGTGCAGATCCTGCTACAGATTGTAACTGCGCCCGAATTCGATGTGAGTACACTTAGGAAACTGTACTTCCATTGTTTTCACTAATTATACTGGGCTTTACATATTGTAGTTCATTTGGACGTTATTGATGTGTGATATGAAATTGTCGTTTAATAATCTATTTTATGTTTCCTCTTAAAAGGGGAAAGTCACATATTATTGCACTTTTATAGAGGATTGGATGACGTAGTGTTCTTTAATGTCCCCTCCATTTTTCTATAATAGTCAAGCACATTATCACATAACAAAGCTATATTACTATTACTATTATTGCTGTTCAAACTAGCAGTCTCACCTTTCATATACTCATTACTAACCCAGGACCACAATTATAATTTGCATCATCTAAGAAAGTCATAATTCCAGAACTCATATTCCTTTAAATAGATAAAGAATAATTTTAATAATCATGTCATCCGGGAGATTACTCTCACCACAAAGGTGCGAAGTATTTTTTAAAACTGTCTTATTAATTTCTGATTTTCACAGGAAAGCAAAGTGATCATCCTAGCCTGCTTTGTGTCCCGGCTGGTAACGTCAAACAACCTAAATGCAGAGGAGGGCATCCTAGACACTGTAATTAAGTCATTGACAGATATGGAGGGGAAGCCTCTCAGCTTACGGGACCACATGGAGCGTGAACAAGCGTGGATCGATCTGCTTAACGCCGAGAAGCTGCAGCACCTAAGCCTCGAGCAGCTCCTAACGATGGCCCTCGAATCTAAGTGCTATAAGGTGGCAGAGAATATTTATGAGAAACAAAAGAATTATGCAGCCATCCTGGGATGCTATCTGAAGGATAAAGTGCGGAACTTGGAGGTGTTTAATTACATCACAAGATACATAGATGACAGTGAGCGCTGCATCCGTGAACAGTTTATGGTGCATTTCAAAGCCCTCGTAAGCCTTGATAGCAAAAAGACGGCTGATGTTGTAATTGAGCACTTCACCGACCTGGTGGAGGAGTTCTGTGCAATGGTAGAGTCTGAGTCATGTTTGCTATACAAATTTCTGAGTGAAATAGTCTATAGTGATATTAAGCTGTCACCTCAAATAGCAGAAGAATATTTACGCTTACTTTGCGTTAAGAATCCCTCCCTAGTTCTTAGCTATGTCAAATTAAATATGTGCCGGGTCGAAGAGGCCTTAGAAATAACACAGAAGTACCAAATGCATGCCGCAACTGCTTTTCTACTGGAGCAGAACGGAGATTTCCAGGGCGCTTTAAGTTTGCTGTTAAAGAACAACATGACGGATTCTGCAGTTGAAGTTTGCATAAGAAGTAGTGAACACTTAGATGCCAAGGGGGCACAAGAGGTGTGGCTGCAGCTTTTGAAGCACCCGAGCACCCTGGAGGGGATTTCGATGCGCGAATTGTTACATTCTGCTGCCCCTCATGTGCCACCTGCACAGCTGCTGGAACTCGTAACAAATGCCAGTTTAGGGGACATCAAAATCCTTGTGCACGACATGCTTTCTGACTGTCAGCACGATATGCAGATGTTGAGTACAACTTTGAAGCTTCTAGGATATGACTTGCATCACGGTAAACTTATGATCTTTTAGTGACTAAATTATTAATGTGAAAAATTGCAGGTTTGGCGAAAAATTTGTGTTTACACGGCAGGGGAATCTCTGTACAAAATGTCAATTGCAACCTGTGCCAGAAAGCGGTCTACTGCAAGCAAGACAATGACGGAGAATCTGTTGCGGTGTGGGGATGTGGCCATTGTTTCCACGAGAGTTGCATTGCAGCAGCAGATGCCGCTACACATTGTCCCCACTGCCGACAGCCAGCCACTTGTTTGTCCAAGCAGACGCTGCCGACCCCTAGTAGGCGCGAAAAACGAAGTGATAACTTGCGACTGAGGCCTAATCTGGAGGGCCACTTTTAACATTTTAATGCACTAGTCCGTTTCGTGAGGTTATTGATGTTTGAATTTTGTTACCAGCTATGGTTTGTCTGCGGGATGCGTTTGTACATGTACAAAATATTAAAGATGTTCGTTGTTTACAACTCATTATTTATTACTGCTATCGATTGTATCGACTTTATATTTATTATACGCAAATGTGATATATGAAATTATGATTAAACCTGATCAGTTACAATAGTATCACTTATTACCACTAGAGTTGTTCGTTGCCTCAGGAAAGAGACATCGGTAGTGTTGGACAAAGCCTTCCAAGCGTTCGTCTGAAAAAAGATAATATGCCACTATTCGTTTCTTTATTATTGCATGGAGGTGGCTAAAAATTATATTTATCCTACTTAACCACTACTAATAGGGATAGATAGAAAGACAATGATACTATAGTAGTCGGTAAATGTTTAAATATTTGCTATATGATAGAAAAGATACGATACTTAATAGG